>OZ021725.1:32262787-32927787 GCA_963978545.1 Linyphia triangularis
TGAATGTAATAAGAGGAGTGGGGGATGTCACAGAAAGCCATATAAAAACAATCGCCAAAGCAAATCGCCAATAAACGGGACCTTTCTCTCCCCCCTCCCCCCAGAAAAACCGCGAGTCCGAAACAGTGCAAGAATGTGCCAGCTCCTCCCCTTCCCTCCAAGAAATAACCATACTCTCGAGATTTGAAGGGGGGCAAGAAATGCAATCACGATCTTTTAGGCTGTTGGGCCCCGGGCGATGGGATACACCCACCTGTCTGCACGGGCCCATGATGTGGTAGACAAACGAGCTTTTCTTGGGCGAAGATACAAAGAAGAAGAAAAAAGAATAACATCAAATTCTTACGAAGATGGTATATAAAAAAAGTTAGGGGCAAGCAGAGAAAAGTTGTGGCTAAAAAAACTAGGGAAAGATCGTGACGCAACTTTAGTAGGGAGAGGGGAAAAAAATGAAAAGAAAATATAGGCAAGAGTAAAGAAGGGACGAAATCGTTGCCAGATTTCGATGCGATAATTAAGAATGATTGCGAGCTTTCGAAACAACTTAACGAGATGGAATCGTCGACATGCGTAAGTCAAATAGGCTCGAGGACGTGGTAAGATGTCGTTGGAACAACGTCCTCTAACTAAGGATTGAAACTGGCAAATGATATTCCAGAGAGGTCGCACATTTGATGTGGAGAGGGGGTGATCCTGTAAAAGAACATTTTGTCGTTGATGTTGTTAATTAAATTAATTATATTTCTGATGACAATGCATACGCACATCGACCTAAATATATTTGTTGATGTTCAAATAAATATATAAACGTGGTATGAATAATAATTCATGTTAATGGAGTGACGACTGACTTGAGAATTTAAAGAAACGCGAACGTGCAAATCTTTCAACAACAAAATTTCAAGTTCTCGTATTAATATACAGTACGAACAAAAACTTAACTTGTACTTGTTGTCACTACTCTCCACATTTTTACGCAAGTCACTGAAAATCAAAACGGAAAGCTATTTACCACAATAAAGGTATTTCCATTCTTAAAACACGAATGGTGTTAGTACGTAATAGAATGAAAAAGTCGAAGTATCGTTTGAGGTAGGCATTCCAAATTTTACCAGTTTTAAATTTTCTGCATATATCGACAACTAATAAAGCTAAAATAAACGAGGCGAAAAAAAAAATGCTAAAAGATATGCATTAGTAAAGTAAAACTATCAGCATTTTTATCTTCTATCTGTCGCTCTACAGCAGACAGTGGTGCCAGTGTTCTTCGCAGATGAAGTATGGGATTATAGAGGGGAGTCAAAAGACAAACTCAAAGATCTTCAGAACCCTAAGAAAATATATGAACTTTTAAGCCACCGTCATTTATCTTGTGGTGAAAGGAATGGAAACCCTTTGACGCATAGGTCAGGCAAAGCAGGGTTGCAGATTTGGAAAAATACAATATCCAGATGCTTTTGCTGGCGACATGTGTTATTTTTGTTTTAGCAGTATTGACAAAAATATTTTCTAGAAAAAATGAAACGTTGATTACATTTTCATCCGCCTTCCCCCCCCCCCCCCCCAGTTACGTGTTATTATCTTGAGCGTCTTTGAACTTCAAGGCAATACCATAAAAAAATGTAACCACAAGTTTAAATGAGGCACCACTAATTAGGTATGTTTTACGATCCTAGCATTGTTTGGTATAGCAAATATTTGCCTAAGTAGCCACACCGCCAAAAACCGAAAGAAGTTTGTGGTTTCTTTACAACGATATCTTAAAAAAAAGAAAAAAATTCATAACACTTCAAGGAATTTATATTGGCCATCCTCATTAATTTCAGTATCTAAGGATTCAGAGTATGAAAGACGCTAAAACAGATTTGATTTGAGATGGAACCCAATCAAATGCTATATTTAATTTAAATACTCCAAAAAATATTTTTAAGAAAAAAAAATAGTTAGTCTTTTTGTGTAACGATCGTCTTCATAGAAAAGCCTCGATTTTTCAAAAAAAAACAAGAATGTGAAGTACAGATTAACAAGTAGAAGTGTAATTGGATTGTAGAATGTCTAATCAAAGTCAATTCCTGGACACAAAGCAATCCTGGTCGAAAGTCTTGAAAACGTATTTTTTTCGCAAAGGTTTATAAACAAATGTTTCAGTAAAAGGTCACCTTTTTTAATAGTAAGGTGAGGTTGTTGTTTTTTTATTAAGACTACGACGCTTGTTTATATTGTGGAAACTCGTTCTTTCTATTTTTTCGTTTTAACCTACTATATAGCACACGGCCATTTAAACAATCGTATCCGAATACGGAAAATATCAATTCCAGTACGGCAAAAGAGAAACAGAGCAATTAATTGGAAGGTTTGACTCATCTGCTCGAATGCGATCCAAAATCGTGTTTGTGGAACGTAGCTACACTAAAAAACACAGTCACGCGAGAGGGAGACCATCACCCACAAATAAAAAAACACAACCGCTTGCATTCTCGAAACAGTAAAAAAAACTTATTCCGTAAGAATGACTAGAAAGTATATAAAAACGAATGGAGAGAGGAGTAGGATGCTTGGCGATAAAATGATCTGAAAACAAATTAGACCCAAAAACTGGTTCCTCATTGTCTGACTTTTTACGCACCCCTCCTCTCGCCTGTTTACGTCTCCCCGTAGCTTCTTTCAACTGTGGGCCTGATTTCTTGGAAAACGGGGACTCACTCGCTCTTCTCCCCCCCCCCCCTCTCCCCACACTCAACTTATCCGTAGGTCAGAACGAAGAGGTGGGGGTCGTAAGAGAAGTATAGGACAAACTTACCTACTGTTTTTTGACCTGGAAATGTTCGAGTTTAACAGAATAAATAAGAATAGGAAATGTTTGTCTGAGATTAGATTAAGTGTAAATATAAAAAAAAATGCAGAATCAAAACCTCTTTCTTTCAATAATATCAATACTAGGCTTGGTACTTTGAAATGCTGTTTCTTATATTGTTTGATATTTTTTTCATCAACAACAAAAAAATTAATGTAATCAATAATATTTTGATTATTTTAATAAGCACATAATCAATATGTTATTAACTATCAATAAAAAGAAAGCTTTCGTGCAATACTTTTTGGTATCAGATTATTATTTCTTACTATTGAAACATATTTACATTGTTTACCAGCAAGAGCCGATAACACCCTCGATGTTGAAAAAGACGGTGGTAGTAACAAGAATAAGTTTCAAAAATAATTCATTGGTGCTTCAAAATTTGTATAATGATTAAAAACTTGATAGAAATGAACGTAAAGGTTCGAATGACAACGTGAAGCAAAATCAGTTAAAATGAAAGAGGAGGGGAATTAATATAAATTTATTCAAATGTGACTTAATATATAGACATGAACTGGTGATCCAACTAACATTTCTGTAGAAATAACTTCGAAGCCAAAACGGCTCATGTTCGGGAAATCATATTCCGAATGTATTTCCATGTCATTTCATTATTTGAATAAGGTGAAATGGTCGGTCGTTTTTTTTTTTTTTTTTTTCTACAAGTCTTTTATTTGCTAAGACAACGTTGCTATGTCACGGATTTTCTACTTCGGAGACATTGTTCAATTAAAGAGTTAAAAATTTTGTATTGCAAGGCTGAAATAAACTACCTGATTCATACAATACAATTCCCTTTACAGTGAATCCCCCCCCCCCCCCCGTCTTCTCTTTATTCTAATAGCAACAACAGACATAATCATATTAAGGCTTATTTTATCATGGAAATATGTGTAATTTATAGCTAGTTAGAACTAGTCACAATTCAAACGTTTAAAAATCCATACATATTTTCGAAAAAACAACTTCCAAAGAAACAGTTCTCTAACATCATTCTCTATTTACCATTTGAAAAAATGTTTTTCTAATATTCGACATTAACAACATCCCTCTAAAAACAGTAATCTTTAAATAAAGCTAATCATCTCATTTTCGATACTTGATTAAAAGTAAAACATAAACTAGCAAAGTACGAAGGAAAAACTGATTATAAGCAAAATTTGATTAAAATATCCGAGTTCTAGAAAGAGGAGAAAAACGAAATTATTTTGTGTACTTTACACAACATTACTTGAAACTGTTTGCAAAGAAAAAAGTAGATGCAAAATAAGCAGCGTTTTTTTTTTCTTTTGATGCTTTAATTTTTAAGTTGCAAAGTAAACTTACGAATAAAGATTTTGTTTATCAAAGCAAATGTTCTGAGAAACACGCTATTTCGTTTTTCAAACATTAATTGGGGCTTTTAATCACAGCTTCAAACTCATCAAAAATAGATGCACACTATGCTTTAAAAAAATTAAAGAATAAACGTAACCATCTCTTATGTATGCTGATTTAATGTAAAGCTGAATAGAAAAAATAATAAATTTTAAATATTTTTCGAAAAATATTATAATAGGGTATAAAAATGATTCTCACGCTAGCACGTAGTTTCCATCGAACTTAAAACATTTCAAGGCAACTTTTCATTGACTTCTTTATGAAGGAGCGATATTAAATGTCAGTAGCTAAACTCTATGGAGTGTTTGATTATAATGAAAGTTAGATATGTTGTTCGAGAAATGTCAAGAAAATTAAATGTAATAAAACCTTTAGTTTAGCAGGATGCATTAGTTATCAAAGAGTATAGTTAAATTATTTTGGTGTCAGGTTTGGTTGACAGGATTCGATTCATATTAAGCTTATTTTAATTGAACCCACTGAATTTCGGAAAACTGCTGATTACAGTTGATACAATTGGGTCACAATAACATATTTCATTGTTACTCATTACAAATAAAAAATTAACAAAACCTATTCAAAATTAAAAGAACTTAAGAAAATGTATCATATTTACACACTATACCGATTGAAAAAATTACATAGCATTCTCAATATAAATAAGCCTTATGAAGTTCGTCAAATAATGTTGTAAAGATTGTGTCAAGCATGTTAATAAAATCAAATTGTTCGGAAAATTTTAAAATTTATCACTTATTTGATTAAAATAATATTTTCACACAAGATATAGATAGTTGATTAAATGCAACAAAGGTATTTTTTCATTCTTATGTAAATACTTCAAAATTAAAATTGCCTAAGTATCGGCCGTTATTCGTTTCAAAGTAAATTAAGAAAAATAAAATCAAGAGAAACAACAAAAAGTACGTCAGCTCAGATAGTGGTTGATAATACCAACTTCATTTAATAACTTACTGAATGAAATTTTTTGAATTTATTAGCTTATGCTTGATAATCCGGTCTCTTTTTCGAGTACGTACTTCAACTGGCATATAAAGATAACCCGTAAAGAGCTGTTAGATAACACACATAGTGAAAGAGGAATGCAAGGCTTCAATTTTTGTGTATTGTGCATTGTACTCTTAAAATATGCAACTTGTTGATAGACTATCTTGGCGGCACTGATGCAAAGACGTTGCTACTTTTAGATAAGTCTTTTATTAAACCAAAATATGAATGAGAGATTACCGAAAAGACAATGGTGTTTAATTTCTTTTTATGTGCACAGAAATCTTAATTAAATTGACCAGACACATATCTAATAAGAATTTTAATATTTTTATTGGAAATCTTTTCATGTATTTACTAAATAAATATCAAGCAAAATGTCACGCAGATTTTACATATGTATTGTAATTACAATAATTGCAAAATAGAAAATATCAACTTATAATATAAGCGATTTTTTTTTTCCCCCTTTAAGGTTAGAACATTTAATTTGTATTGTACATAAAAGTACCTGCACGTATAAGCTTGAAATTCTAGAAATTTTAAAAACTTAAAATTTGTTTTATAAGATTTTAAAGTTAAACAATCATTGCGACGGTGAATTTCAGAGTAACTGAGATGTGACTGAAGACAGAATAAAAATATCTGAAAACATTATTGATTACGATGTACTTCAATAGTTGTTACATCACAATAAAATGTGACATCGCACCAAATTTCTGGTGCATAGATGTACCAGAGTGCCGAAAGAGTTAAAAAGCGTTGAGAATCGACCAGGTTGTAATTAGAAATAATAATAATAATAACTAGTCACTCTTCTTTTACGAGGATTGCGATTCTAGCAAATGTGATTACATGTATAAACACTGCAATCCCATCGAAGCTAAGTTCTTCAATCACGTCTTGTCAGACGAATAATGACGGCAATAATTATACTTCAAAGGATTGGAGAATGCAAATGCTTAAAAAAAAAAGGCGAAAATTTCACCCAGTTGGCTGAGTTGGAAGATCTTACACTAACACAAATTCTGACAATTAAATTAAGGGCAACGAACTTAAACCTGCTAACTAACCATGTTAAAGCTATGAAAAAGATTTTCATACTTAAGGGAGGAAAAGATATAATGATGGAACTGAATTTTGAACGACGATTTAAGCCTCCATTTGAATGTACTGAAGCAAACTACTATAATCTTTAGTACACGTGCTAATTTTGTATAAAATAAGAAGTTTATAGATTCATGGTTGTGCGTATATTTTGTATCTAATAGTACATGCGAATGTATGAATTGTACACCTGTTCTAAAAGCAGAACTAAATTGGTGTGTTGGGTGGCAATAATAAAAAAAAAATTCCAGCTCCCCTCCCCCCCATGCATATTAACACAGAAATTCAAGAAGTGGACTATTTGTTAGTTATTAACTTGAGGTATTTTTTTTCCAATAGGGTTACGTTTTTCAATGGTTCTACTTAAAGTACCAATGAAGAAACACTTCTCCTTTAAATTAATATGTTGAACAATATTTCTGTGATTAACTAACAGATATAACTACCAAATACAGTATAAATTATTTTCCAAACGCAATCTGTCCACAGATCAACGCATTTGTTGTCGGGACACAGCTAAGCCTATTTGTTAATGGATATCATACCATGTACCCATCCTTATGACAAAAGCATAAAATCACCGTTATTGATTGGTGTGGGGTCTTCTTTTATCACTCTCCACTTGTAAGAGATGAGTGGCAATAGTGTCCTTTTGAATTCAACCTTATCGCTTGAGGTTGCGGTGCGATACAAAGTACAACTGGTCTTTTTTATCTGACATCTCAGAACAAAGGATGTAGTCTTCTACTATTTCTTGGGCATCGGAATATTTTTTATATTGTTATGAATATATGTGCTACGGCTAATTTGATTAATTTGAATATTAATCATGATATTTATCAAATTAACCAGTTATTACACATTAACAAAAAAAATCACCTTGTTAATATTTTTTTTTTTTTTTTCATTTATCTCAAATTAATCACATTAACCAACTATAATGTATAATAACTATTTGTCATCTAATTTAAGTTGAACCTACAGTTATTATTATTATTATCATCAATATGGAAATTATTTATAATAGCCCCAGTGGTTTGTTTACTATATAAATTCACCAGTTAATTTAATAAAACCTAATAATTTAATCATAATAGCTGTTTACATTGAGTATTTTATAAAATAACCAGAAAAAGTAATGAACTTTTTTTTTTTAATTTGCCATATTAACCACTTTTTAGTTATTATTTATAAAATAACCAGTAATTCTAAACAATAACAGATTTATCAAATTAGCCGTTAAACATACATAATCTCAACTAGTGGCACGATTTTTGGAAACAAGATAAAATATTTCTGCGTAACCGAGTTTGATTACAAAATCTCTTTAAAATAATAAATCTTCAGGTACTTAGTTTACTTATCGATTTTAGTCTACTAATTTTCATTGCAACAATTAAAAATTTTTAAGATAATTGTTTTTTGTATCACGAAGGGGAACAAAATACGTTTGTTAAGAGTAGGTGACTGTGAAGATAATGATACACAAACAATAGTTTTGTTTTACAAGATTACAAATAATTTGTTTGCTATGTACTGTATATATTTGAGATTAAACCAAATCAAAATTAACCCTGTTGAGCTTTGATTAAATAAAAAAAAATTATATCCTTCAGTTAAACTATAGATATGAAATTAAAAAATACCTCAGTATAAAACTTTTATCTCTCACTAACTTATCTATAGAAGCTTATCATTTTCTCTTGGTGATAAAGAAAATTTAATTTTTTTTTTAATCTTTTCAATTTAAATAAAAAGCAAAGGTATAATAGGCAAAGCATATAGAACTTTTAATTTTAAGTTTTTGTTTTTAAATATGAAAATTTCTGAACTCCTAGTTTTTATGAAAATAAATAAGTTAATACAATTAAAGTCTGGATAGTAAGCTATCTACAACGACCACGGTCAAGTGGAAGCATGAAAACATTACAGACAGTGGTTAATTTGCATCAGAAACATACTACATGCAATCACAAAACTAGTGTAACATTTAAAGAAAAAGATCAGAAACATTTCAAACGGTACAAGCACACAAATTTACGGTCGTTCTTCAAATTAAAAGAAGTATGAACCCTTTTTATATCCTAAAAGTGAAGGGCAAAGATCTCAAATCGACAATAAATCAGCACAAAAACTTCATTAATTATCTGTTAAGGCAAAAGATAGTTAACTAAAAATATTTACGCAGGAAATTATTCAAGGTAAATAACACTCTTTTAGCTGATTTTTAGTATTCTTCACGGCAAGTCTAAAATGGTTTGCAAAGTAAAAAGTCAGTCGAAAGACAGTTGATCTGCTGATCTAGCTTCGTCAAGACTAATAAGGATTAGCAAAAGGGAAGATATCCCTAAAGCGAGAAATCGAGTAATGTGAAAACAACGTACAATGTGGGTTTATAAGCTCTTGAGGAAAGAATTTAGTATTGTACGTTATATTTGAGAGCTTTTTAAATCTTAAACAAAAGTGAGAAAAAAAACAAGAAAAAAAAAACTTGCTGAATCTTTTTAAACGAATCATCTAAATTATTAAATGTCGACACAGAATCAACAACTATTATGTGCACAACACGTGAAATTTCACGCCTTTCACTCAATCTTAAATTTTGTTTAACTGTGGCTTTCAATTCGTTCTTTCTAAGAAGACCTTTCAGATGTATATTTCCTGTACGAAAAGATCATACAAACGACACAATTAACGAAGACTCAACCAGCATGCGACATTACAAAAAAGCCTGAAAATATCGACGGAACAGTATTTTCCCAATTTTTACTGAATTAAATCCCAAACCCCACGTCTTAAGGAATTAACCATGTTTGGAAGTTTTTAGAAATTGGATTTACAAAAATTTATAAATATTCAAACCACGAATCGCAAAGCCACATGATCGTGCAAAGCCACAACAATTATCAAAACAAAATATAAAATTCACTTACCATGGACACGGGGCCCAGAGCCCCGTTGTGGGTGACATAGGGTGACACCACATATCCGATAGGAGCTGAATGCGGCGGCAGAAGGTCGAACGGCTTACCTAAGATCAAGAAAAAATTGTGAGATTTAACACCAAAACGCACACAAAAACGTTTTTATACATGTTCAATTATTACACCTATATTGCCTCTACACCAGCGTTTACGACTAAATCTGGATTTCATAAGATGTGCTTGAATCCGCGTGTATTTCGTGTACAACACCTTAAACTTCGACGTACGTACAGCTCGTGTTGGTTCTACGGATTTAACTTTTAACTACTACAGCCAAGCGCAGAAAATTTTACAATAGACCATTGTCGTTGACCAATTTTACTGGTTTAGACTGGTTAGACTATGGGCGTTCACAGAATTTTCTGCAGGGACACTGACTGACAAGCGTGACTACGCATGTAAACATTGAACCCCTTTCTTGCAAAGGGGAGAAAGGGGTTTTTGTGTTTGATGTGCCGCTTTAAATAAGCAGTTATGGTTGAAGTTTGTGAATGAAAAATTGCTTTAAAGTGTCAACCCTTTTCCACCATTTGGAAAACTTCCATACAAACGACACAATTGACGAAGACTCAACCAGCATGCGACATTACAAAAAAGCCTGAAAATATCGAAGGTCATATCGTCAAAATATTTATATTGAAATAATCATATAGGTAGTAAACTTTGCTAAAAGTTTTTGAGGGAAACTAAAAATTGCCACTATAAAAATAGCTTTTTTTTTTTTTTTTTTTTTTTGGTAAGATTACGATGGGGGCATTTTTTAATATTCTCTGTCTCCGAGATAGAGATATCTACTACAAAATTAAGTTGGATTCTATTTATGTTATACTGACACAAAACCAGAAAATGCTCTGAAAAGTAAGTAAAAGCGTAACTAAAAATGTAGAAAGAATATGATTTGACAAGTCACAATTTTATTTTTCCCTTCCAATAACTGTTTTGAATGAAACTGGTTGAGATTTAAAATCCCACACTAAAACTTCGTCATAGCCTTGATACACTAATAAGAAAGTTATAACGAAAAAAAGAAAAAGAAAAAAATCGTTTAAAGTCTTAATTAGCCAATACTGAAATCAAGTATACATTTAATTTATGAACAATAAAATCTCTAAAGATAGAATTGGTCCCTAAATCTTTTATTTACAGATCATTAGTGACCAAACAAGAAAATAAAATACGCACACTGTGACCTTATGAACCTAGTCGCCAAGCAATAAAAACGGCAAGGCGGGAAAGGTAATTTTAATTTGACAGGTAAAGATAGTATAAAAAATTCTTAACATGCGATAAGCAGGAAAGGCACTCAGTATAATTTTGCTCTCGAAATTATAGTTCCCCTTCTTCCTATGTTCCCCCCTGCTTTGTTTTTTCTAGCGAATGATTGATTAGTTTAAGACTTGTGCAGTCTTTTGCAATATTCTTTTTACATTGTTAGTTAATAAGCATCGTCCCTGTTTATTACCTGTCAACGTCAGATGAGTGCAGAAACGCGGACCAGAGAGCGTTTCACAATGATGTAGAGTAGTAAACAAACCGAGGTAATTTTAAGAAGCATTTTTTTTTATCATTATTCTTTTCTACTTTGAATTTTGTCCAAGCAAAAGACAATTTTGTAGTACTGTTTTAGTTCGGAATGTTTTTACGATTTTTTGTTCTTCAAAACATATTTTAAGATAAACTTTTTGTAAAAAATACATTTTTTATCATGAATCCATAGCCTTTTCTTGCCAGGTATTATCTATTTTAAAAACTCTAAATTACTGTTAATATTTACGTAGCTAAATAGCCCATACAATTTAGTTTTAGATTTAATACTAATAATAATTTGTAATTATTAAGAAAACTCATTGGTTAATCTAAAAAAAAAATAATGTATTTTTCCTTTTCGACATGAGTAGACAAGCGTTTATACACTACTAAATTATGTGAATAAAATTAAGAGTATCAATTTACAGTTCTTTTCTTGGATAAACAACCCTTGGTAGATAAGGGACCGAATGAGTGCAGTGGCAAATTGCCATGATTCGAGCTAAGAACAATAGAATTTACAATGAAGAATTTGTTGAGTAATTAAAATACAGAATTTTACCCAGTCACCGAGATGCAAATTCACTACAAAATATCTTTTACAGTTCGGAATACGCATTAAGTTTAGGAACACTTTTTTATTGATCAGTAAAGTGATCATTAAAAGTACCAACAAATATTAAAAAATACCATCGATGAAATTTGACAACTACAGAAGAACACATTGAAACAATGCCCTCAGATACCTAGCAGATATAAAATTTATAATTGTTTGAGCTTAGCAGTTTTCTCAGAGATAACACAGTATATTTTACATTCTCATATAATATACCTCTAGATTAAAGTGTTTAACATCAACTCCTGTTCCTAAAGCTTATCGTAATTGCCATTACTTATCACTGGAATTCTTCAACCGAAAAAACGTTAAAGCTGTTTCTTTGTGAAAGACAGTCTCAAATTATAGTGATGGGTTGCGTATGGAGTTTAGCTTCGTGGTGTCAATTCCAAGGACATATAACACCTTGTCTTTTCATAAAAAAGCCCATCTGGTGGTTGAGAGGTTCACGCCATGGCCTTATCACAAAAGTATCGAAATCCGGAATCTAATCCTGGGATATTCGTTGGGGTTCGGGATCCACGTAAAGCTAGCTGTAAATCCAGAGCTAATTATCCTAGTGCACAAAAATAAATCTTTGAGGAGCGCATAAATCAAGCAACCTACCTTTTCATAAAATGTAATGTGATCAAATAAAATTGTACTTTTAAAAACGCTGAGCGTTTTCTTAGTTTGCTAAAACGATTAACTAACTTTTTGCGCACGCCTAAACGAACAGGGTGTGGGTTAGAAAATACAAGGAACAATCAAGCTTATTTAAGATTCATACACAACACTTTTGTCGTTTGATGATAAACGCGGCCGCTAACCTCCTAACCATCTTTAGCTAATTTCTTTTTATTTGTATTCAATTGTGCGTGGGAAGTAAACAGATGATTGGAAAATGCCATTTCGCTTTGAAAGATTTATCTGTAAATAAATAAATTCGTGTGAAGTCGCTTATTGTGGTAAATATTCACGTTAAAGTCATTGAACCCAGATCAAAACTTTCGGGCAGATGAAAACCACAATATCAGAAAAGGACAGAATCCATTTCAGAAGAACGAAATCAAACTTTTTCAAAAGAAGTTCCAACCCTTCCACAAACAAAAATAAGGGCCGACTTTATTCATACCTCATTTTTCCACATCCCGGCTCAGAATGAAACCAGAAACACAATGGATTCATTTTCTTGTGGTTAAGGTTCCACGCCACTCAAGATGGAGTGTGTATAAATCCAATTAGGAACAATTGAAGTCGCAGCCAAACTACATCAACCTGACGGCTGGAGAAGGTTGTAGTACTTTTTTTTTTTTTTTTTAGTTTTTTAATTTTTTACTCTGGAAGCCTGAAAATGCTCCCTGTGAACCCGATCCAGCACAGGGAGCGACTTCTTTTGATTTATGTAAGGCTCTAGTTTACTTGGCGAGGGGCCAACGTGGGGCAGAAAGCCTACCTTTTTTTTATTATCTTCTTTTGTTTTCTCATTTCCCTCCACATAAGAAAAGTCTATAAATAAGGAAGAGCTCTTCCTGGGTCCCAAGTCAAGACACAAGTTACTGCTCTCTCTCTCAGTGATTGTGATGTTTGGATTTTTAGGGGTGGGGAGGGGGATAGCCGTCTGCCTGCGACGGATTTGCGTGAGAAGCTGGGGGCAGGATTCCTGGATTTAAGTTACATGAGCTTCTGGAAAAGCAAAGGTGTGGAGGGATATATTCTTCAAGTGGCAGAAAACTGATATCAGGGATATATACAGCCTTGGTGTAAGCTTTAAAACCAGTTTTTCTTATTTACGTTCACTCTCCAAAAATGTCTTTCTTGACTGTTAGTTTGAACCCTGAACAAGGCTCGAGTCTTTTAGATTTTTGGACCGGTTAAAATTGTCTCAATTTCATTGAAATGTCGATGTATTTGTATCTTAAAAACGACATAATCCTAAATTTGTATTGTTAAAACACAATTATGTGTTGATAAATATAAATATTTGTAATCTTATTTTTCAAATAAAAAACTTAGGTATACAACCCTTCCCAAACAGTATTTCCAGATATCCATGAAAAACACCCAAATTTCATTGACTAAATAAAATAACATTGCTGTATCAAATCAATTTTACGTGAAAATGCATATCGAAGGTGAAAAAATTCATATTGAAACTTGATGAGCGGAGAAAAGTACAGTAAATTTAAACTCTATCTGAACTAGTAGGAATTCAGAATATAAGAATAATTTCAAAAGTATGCTTGTCACAATTTCACAAAGTAACTAATGAAATCCAATTTTATAATGTCGAGAAATATTTTTACATTTTATGTTTCCCTAGTTAAAAATAAGCCCATCTTACAATCAATCAATAAATCTTTACGTTTTCTGCCATAGTCTTTATAAAACCCTTGAAGATAACACCAAGACTAATTTTTCAATTAATTATCTGTTCCTTCGAAAAATCTTCAATAACACTTTCTTGGCTACTAAGTTCGTAGTGATCTTTCGATTGATAGTACGGGATAGTTATATGATAAAAATTTAAATGCATTTATTTTTAAGTATATTTTTCATTTTGATTTAAATTTTGGTTTGTTTCGTTGTTGTGAGCATATGATGTCAACACACAGAAAATATTTTAACAAAATTCTACTGTAACCACTATCCAAAACTCCGTTTGTCTGAAGTAAAACACTTCCATATAAAATTTTAAAAGCTACCGACACTTCAGATATATCAAATAAATGATCTCATTGAACCTAGTTTTCAACAAATTCAACCGGAACTTAATTTACAATTCTTTCAACTTAAACTATAAGTGCTATAGATATGTGTCATATTACTTTAAAGTTCTTGATAGGATTAGTAGGGAGGATGTGTTTTTCAAAGTTCGACCACAAAAGTGTTTGAGTTGCAACTCAATGAAATGTCTCATCTGGACTCAAAATAGAAATATCAAATTAGAACTTAAACATTAAATGACAATTCCTCTGTTGGTTGGTTGTTTTCAGGTTATCTGGCGCCGTCAGCAACACGAGGGCTATAATGCGCCGAAACATTCGTCATTAGACAAGCCAACATACATTTACAAACATCCATGCCTAACACGGGACTCGAACCCGCAACCTCGAGGTCTAGAAGCTAGCACGCTAACCACTATACCGTTTGGTCGGCAATGACAATTCCTCCAATTCAATAACTAACATTTTTATTTATTAAAAAACTCCAAAATGGAAAGGGTTTTGTTATCATACGTCATCGACATTATTCCAGTCAATAAGCAATGACAATTGACACAAATTACGCATGCTTGGTACTGTCAGTCTATAACAAGGAAAAAAAACCTCCTACCACATAGTCTGGATGGAGGTGGTGACTATAGAAACAAAACGCATCGATTTGGAATAGTGATACTGCATGCAGGAAATTAGAGTGTCAAAAATGCTACAATACGGCAAATATAGATGTCTTTTTTCTCGAATCCTTCGTGGGAAAAATATTTATGGTCTTGTTTTTCCATGGTAATAGATAACGGGGTGGACCTACTCTTGCAATAGACATACAGCGTGTAGAACTAATGTATAATAGAAACGATAATATAAACATGTGTAGAAGCGGCCCTTTAATGACAGTGGCTGTCACAATCCAACTTGTTTTAAGGCTCATTTACACACTATGAGTCGACGTTCCAGTTTAGACTATCAGTTATACGACGTCAGCGAAGTGACCGCTGCGCTGCATTATCCGTGGTCACAAGAGAGCGCAGAGGATTGGATGATGAGTAGAGGTCGGAAATATCGATACTATATCATTGCATAGAAAAATATATCGATAAAATATCGATACATGATTTTTGATTTTTTTTTTTTTTTTTTTTTAATTTTGCCAGAAACAAAGTTTTTTGAGGCAAATTTCTACTTTTCATGATTTCTTTTTTGTAAGGTGACTACTTTTCAACTGAAATGGATCTATTACAAAAAAAAAAAAAAAAAGTTATATTTTCGCTTAATTGTTGCAGTGATTTTAAGAAAAATTCAGATAATTTTCAATAACTTTTAAGAGTATGGAAAAATATTGAATACTGGTGCCATTTTAACTGGCTTTCAGCCAAGTTCAAACTTTAGTTTTGAAGTTTTTGAAAAGGGAATAAAGAAAATCGTAAAAACACATGGAACTACAAAACAATCATCAAAAAATTAAAAATGTTTGAAAATATCGATATATCGGTGACTTTTATTGATATTTTTTTAGAAATATCGATAAAAATATCGTCGTATCGATATATCGCCGACCACTAATGATGAAAGTCACTGGCGCCAGTAAATAGAAAATGTTGGATCGACTGGAGCCAGTTGCCAGGTGACATCACATGACGTCAAACAATGACGATCAAAACTGGAGCGCCGACTGGTAGCGTGTAAATGAGACCTTAGTTTGATACCATGAGGTGAAGCAAATGAAGAGATAGTGGATCATCATTTATTTTACCATATCTGTCGATTACATTTGAAGCTCACTCTTGTCTCGTATATTCATTACAATCACGTAGTGCGATTGGATAATTGCTGCGATGATGTCGCAGCTACCTCTCGAACACGTTCTGGATAAAAAATAAAAAAATAAAAGAATAAAAAACGAATGAAATGAGAAATGATCACCTTGTATAATATAAAAACAATAAAAAAAAATTGAAATAAATCGCGGTCGTTTACCTTACTATGAGAAGACACTTGCAGTCAAGCGGTATTCATCCCGCTCACACAGAGAAGGCAATTTGATGCGAAAGAACGGGACGTGCTAAAAATAAAGCATGCAAATACGGGTCTCCGTAAATCCCACACAGCAAACAGAAGGGTGAGAAGACTCAGAAAAAAAATAGGAGCAGCTTTCTTACAAATCGATTACTCAAAGCGGAAGTTACAAGTTTTAATGTAAGAAACGGATGTGTGTATATATATAAAAAAAAAAAAAAAACAGCCAGTGTTCGGAGTAATGCGAATCAACATTGGAACTATAATTAACCGGTCGCCATTCAGGTTTACGCAACATATATCCATAAAATGTTACCTCGGGTATATAAACATTTTTCAATTAAGTTTTTCGCTCAAGATTTCTTTTCCCTTGGAAGCGAATTACTTTCCCACATTAAGGCGCCTTCGATATAAAACAAGTTACTCTTCCCCCTCTCGCCTTCTGGATGAACATTTTAATTAATTAAATATTCGGTTAGTTCCTTCTTCGTAGGTTAAAAATAATATGTGGGATAAAAAGTACTTTATTTTGAATTCGGAAAAAAAAAACTTTAGCCAAACATTGCTTTAATTTGCTTTCATTTTTCCCCCCTTCTTTCTTCAAAGTAGGTGAGTAAAAATTTCAAAGATATATATCTGAGCAACTTTAGCAGATGGTTTCCATTTTAAAGTTGAATTAGCATAAAAGTATTTAGTTTTATTTTGCTTTAATTCTAGTAAATAACGCTTCATTTCAATAACGCAAATTTTTGGCAAGTTTAGGATTTTTGTCTCAATTAACGGTGAAAATTTTTTGGCGACATTTGGAACTTTTATTTTCAAAAAAGCAATCTTATTGTTTATTTTGCATTTTATGAAAAAATAATTAAATGTTTCTACGATTATTTCTTCGATGATGAGTAGCCGACCAAACGATATAGTGGTTAGTGTGCTAGCTTCTAGACCGCGAGGTTGCGGGTTCGAGTGCCGTGTAAGACATGGGTGTTTATAAATGTATGTTGGCTTGTCAAATGACGAATGTTTCGGCGCATTATAGCCCTCGTGTTGCTGACGGCGCCAGGTAATCTGAAAACAACCAATCAATGATGAGTAAAGATGGTGACTGTTGGGGACAGTTTTCATTGTCAACTAGCTTTCATTTTCCAATTTCTTACGCAAATTTCAGTGGTGGGACAGATGATAACACCTGAAATAATTTTTAATCAAAATCAATAACTTTTTGGAAATTGATGAGAAAAAAATACTTTTATTAAGGACATGCATCTTCTGCACATGCGCGATTTGGACGAAGTCCTTGTAGTTACGCTCCATGAGTACAACTGATATGTAAACTAAATTCAGGGATAGAGTGATTCGTTCTGAAGTTATTGTGGTTGGTTGGTAGGAGTTTAACGGCGCAAGGGCAACACGTGGGCCATACTGCGCCAACCAATCGTCAATCGTTTTTAAAATTGATTTAAAAGACTCATTTAATAGTTAAAAATATCAAAAGTCAAAGTTAAGAGAAACAAATATTCAAATCAAATGATAAAAACCAATGTCATGTAAAAAATTAAAAAGATTTTCGTGAGGAGGTGAAGATAAAATACATGAAAGTAAAGGATGATTGGATTTAAAATGTCGCTGTCTGACAGTATTAAAAGATGGACATTCATTTAAAACATGAAAAAACAGAAAAAATGACACCACAGGTATTGCATGTGGTGTCATTTGGTATTGCTGCTTCTGCTGAAGTTATTGTGAACAGTCCATTTTCCAAAAACACTTTTACGGACTCATGATTTTACAAATAGTCGTCAAAATCACGATAAATATCGATATAAATTTATTAATCCCATTGCAATAATTCTATTGTCCTATATTAGATATCGACACATTGAAAGTGAAAAACAAAAGGTATGAACTAACACCATTACTTAGAGGTAATTCCACGTGAAAAATATAAAAACCTTTTTTCCATAAAATTAAAAAAAAAAAAAAATTAAAATGTTGTACAATCCACACAAGTGGCGTTCTTTTGAATGAATACCAGCACGTGGATAAAGGGAAATAGTTGTAATCAAACCTGAAAAAGAGAAAAAAAATACTTGGCTATCTTAATTCCTTCAATCAACTACACACTGACCTTTATTTTTATCAAAACGTGAATAATCTTCAAAGGGTCATTTCAAGGACTTTTAACCTCACCTGTGCTGTGAATAAGCTTATCTCTAAGTACACTTTTTGTATGATGCAGTTTCCGAATTTAAAGTGATATCAGGCCCAAGGATGAAATCTGTCATCTAATTTTACTTGCCAACTTATCAGAGCTTGGCTCTTTCTGTTGAAGATACGGTCAAATAATTACATGCGACCTATCTTTAAGGCAATCTAAGTGATCATATAACTCCTTTTAAACTTGTCTAGTGATGTAAAATATGAAAATAATTAAAAATATGTTTAACAATTCGTTAAAGTAAAATACAACTTTTGAAAAAGATAAGGATTTGATTTTTTCTTTAAGCAATGACTAAATTTGAGTTGAATTAGGAAATTAATTAAAATTGAGTTCATAAATGCAAACTATTGTCGCTTTAAGCTATGTGTAGTGATAAATAGCGTTCAATCTTGATAGAAAAATAGTGTATTTTAAAAGAATATTTTAGAAAAACTAATATAAAAAAACTAAATCTGAAATGTTTACTTTGTTAATTTGATAGTGCTCATATTTTTTAATAATATTAATAATAAAACTAAACAAAATCAAATATTTCGTACAAATTAATTTGACACAAAATGACCCAACAGATAACATTCAAGTGCAGCCTCTTAGGTAACTTTTAATTTAGTTAATTAATAAAATGGTTATCATTACATTTAGTGATAATTTGACAAACTAGGGGTGTCGGATATAGCACAACTTTCAATTATACTATTTGAATTCAAGACCTACGCCAACGTGGCTAGTTTGGCTATACTTTTGGTGACAATTATTTTTGTCAGGTAAGTGAAACGGTCGTTGGAGGAACAATCGTTAAGAGGCAATACTCAAGGAAAGAGGACTCTTTGTTAAAGATATTCGATTTTAAAATATTTCTTTATTAAATTTTTAAGGGAATTTCTAGCGGTGGGGATGTTTAATACACCATAAAATGTATTATCATGTAGAGCGATTTTGATCAAAATCGCAAGAGAAGTTTTTTGACAATAGATAAAAAACTGTTTTTTAATGGTAGCTAGCTACCTTATGCACATCCAGGTCCTATCGCTACCTCTGAGAAATATACTAACCACACAAAAAAAATTCTAGATCACTTTTTTTAAAAACTCAGAACTATCCAAAACGTGTAGAAATAATTAAAAAAAAAACTTAACCTTATTAGCCAATGTTAGTACTACATGGAAATTAGAAGGGAAAAAAAATCAGTTTCATGTTAACTTACTGGAAGATTTTTTCATACGTCATCATTATATTTAACAAGGCAGAAAAAAGAAGGAGGTTGACATACTACAGAACGTTCTATTCTTCAGCACAATCATTAGCAAATCCTAAACATAGATTTACAGATAATCGGGGGTACATTTGAGGCTGCATCACTTATCAGAACTCAAAACAGTAACATTCTATCTATTCTGAAAAAACCAGAGAATTCTGGAGAGAAAAAAGAAGAAAAAAAGGATGCTTGGGAATTCGAGATCTTGATTTCCCGATTAAAGGAAACACAAGTGCCCTCTAACTGTAACCATCGCCTAATTGAGTCTCTGCCATCTGAAAAACGATCTTGAAAGAGTGCGTGGGGGGGGGGGGGAGATTGTTATTTTTACAATAGTCGTCATTTAATGTATCCAGCTCATTAAAATCTTAAGGAAAATACTGTGATGGTCAAGACCTACCGTTTCTGGAACATCAACGTGAATAATTATTACAACGAACATGGAGTAAATAACAAGGACTAATGTACAATTTAACTTACTATACCATGAGTGTAATGAATTTATTTTATATAATTTCCTATAAGAAACGTAATTTCTGTAATTAAATCTTATTTAAAATAATTTTAATGTTATCTTTTTTAAATAAACTGATATTTTATTGTGAGTAAATGCAATTGTCATGAAACGTACATTTGGTTTTCTTTGAATGGTAATAAGATGTGTTGTATCTTACCTGTTTATCCATTTAAATATTATCCTTAAGTTAATTATAATGTAAATTGAGATCATAAATTCAGAAGACAGTGAAAATCACGAAAATATCTATTCGGTTATGTAAATCTCATATTATTATTTATTTTAATTATAAAGGAGTTTATCAGATCAGACATATTGTAAAATTAAAATTTTAAAAAAATACTGGTTTACAAATTTAAGCCCCTCCCCCCAAAGAAAAAGTTTGAGTTCCTTCTTGAATAAATGATAGTTTTAGAAGGTTTAAATTAATGAAATGCATAGTCGAAAAATAGAAAGGAAGAGATAAGTAATTATATTATTATTTAGGTATTACAGAGGGCGCAGTTAGTTTTGAAAAAAAAAAATTAAGTAGGAATTTTACAGATAATTTCAAAAATTACAGGAACGTTTTAAGGATAATTCTTAAAATTTTTGGGATAATTCTTTTGAAACTCACATAGGCTCCTAACGCAGACATGTTATTTCCAAAGCTTGTTTCAATACCGGCAAAAAACTGCATATTTTCAAAAAAATTGAACGTCAAACAACTTTTTAACAAAATAACAGTTATGTAATTAAACAATTATGCTATTTTGACAAACATGGGAATTCAGTTAAATCCTCTTTCTTCATCTGGAGGAATGAATATCAGGGTTTCTTATCGAGAGGTTGGAGGAAAATCAGAAAATTTTCGGGTTTTCCATTTTTTATAGGAATTATCTAAAAATTTAAGTTCAATTTTAGGAATTTTAGGGAGAAATAAAAATTTAAGCAATATTAAGAATTTTAGGGCGAATAAGACCCCTGATATTATTTAATAGTCTTTATAAACAATTTTATTTTTGAATTTCTGTTTCGTGTTTAGCAGGCGAGTGTTTTACAAACACATGTAAAAATTTGAATTTTTTTTAAATTAACCAAATTAATCAAATTTGACTTTTTTTTCATGCATTTCAATAATTCTGAAATAAAAAAAAAACCTTCTACGAAAAAAGGAAAATTGTTTAAAACGCAATAATTTTATCTAAATCAACAACTAGGAGGATTGTTGCTATCGAAATAAATGAAAATCAATACTATTGAAGAGTTTAAAAAAGGAAATATTTCAATAAACTAATATTAAACATTCATTTGATCCTAACGAAAACAAAAAATAGAATTAGAAAATAAAAAGGAATATATACAGGAGTATTAGAGTTTAGTTACAGATTTGGTAAAAAAAGTTTTTTTTTTTTTTTTTTTTTTTTTTTTTTTTTTACATGTATACATATTTATAAATAAAATTAAAAATAACTAAAATAATTAATGTTGAAATAACATTTAATATTCTCTCTGAAAATAATTTAAACTGAGTAAATAAACAATTGTTGCTACTTATGTAAACATTCAAATCGTATTAAGTTTTAATATTTTATTGATAGATGCTATTTTTTAATTGAATATATAATGTAATGGTAATTGTTTACTCTATTATATATGGAATATTGCTTTTAGATTCATCAGCAATGGTGATAAATTGTTCAAAATTATATTTTTAAGGTTTAGTAATAAGTTGTTAAAACACAAAACCATTTTCAAAACAAATTTAAAATGCATCCTTTAATTTAAGTATAGTTAATAATTTTAAAACATTAATATATCTACTGGATTAGTAAAAAAACTTACTGTTCCAATAGTCTTTAATTACATGATTTATTTTAAAATAGATTATAATTTATTCTATCTATAGTATTCGTGTAATATTTCATTTACAAAAACATCACTCAGTCATGTTATACCAAGAACGTAGATATTTTATTTAGTGAATTATTTTCTTAAAAAAATAATAGAAAGAATTCTTATTTCTTTATTTCCATTTAAAAACGAATTTATGATTTAATACAGTGAACAAAAAAAACAAAAACAAAAAAAAGTTGCAACATTTTCCAAACTTAGTCAGTTACAACTCAAAAAAAAAAAAATAATAATAATAATAATAATAATTCTTTCAACATTCGCTGTCGTTGCTTTTACAGTAAGAATTACTCAAAATTCTTACGGCATTAAACTTTTTTTATTTTATTTTATCTATAACTGTTACATTTTCAATAAATTCCTTTTGAAAAAGATAACTTTGGAATGGAAAACTTTTGGTTAAAAATAGAAGTTATTTACAACATCAAATAATTTGAAAATTCTAATTATAAATACCTAAATAGAAATATAGTTTTAAATTATTCTTAAAAAAAAAAAAAAAAAAAAAAACTTAGTTTAAATTATGGCAAACCTGTTTAGTTATATTCCAATGCTCCCAACCCTCTAAATCCAGTTGGACAGTTAGTAAATAAAAGCAAGATGGGTTTTAAAATTTATAAAGTGTGCTGTCAAAGTTCAAAATGAAGGTCATATGCACTCCAGTGCATTGAACTTCAAAGTTTGCAATAATTGAAAATAATTTTTTATTTTGTTAGTTAGACACACAAAAACCTTTAAAAGCAAACTATTAATTGTAAACATAAAACAAAAGTTAACTATTCCACTAATATTGTAAACTAAAATTTGGAGTAAAACTTCACAAGCTCATGAAAAACATGTTACTTACACGGTATCAAAAGGTAAAACATAAAATAAAAGACATTCTTTTCAGGTGCTTAGGCGTAGCTACGTGTCAATAAAGCTTGTCGTCTCTTCAATGTAACTTATGACAGTTTGATAACGCATTGTATCTGGAACATGTGTTCCCCTAACTTTCACAAGTCGACAAATATATTTTGATGTACAATATGCTGCAAAAATATACCGCAAACTAACGAGATTGAATAACCTCCACTATTTTGCTTATACATAGAAAATAAAAATTGATAGTCTGTTATTTGCTTCTATTTTATATTGCAAATGGTGCATGCTTCGATTTTTACCGTTGGTGACTATAAAATTGTCACGCGTTAGGTTTGGATTATTTACGAATAAGTTATTGAATTTAAAAATGCGATTTATATTTTACTATGTTTACTGCATTAAAAATTCGGATCTCCATTCATGTGAGGCTTTATTAATAATAAAATTCGAATTCTAAGGCGTACACAAAATTAGAATTTTAATAACTTTATCACGCCTTCAAACATTTAACGTAACACACTCTTTACTTCATTAAAAAATCGACATCCGATTACTATTATTTTTTTTTACCCCCAAACAATACTTTATCTACCTTGTATTAGATATCGGGTACTTGAAAATAAAATGCACTACATATTAAAAACTTTTTTTTTTAAATACGACTTTAACACACGTGCATCGGCCAATAAACTTATTCAGGAAATTTCATTTTTCTATTTTGAACTATTAAGTAATGCGTCAAATTAAAAATTCTTAAAAGATTGTGTACGGAAGATATCTGACTGTTTTCCTTCCAACATATGACTCTCCTTTGTGAACAATCCGAATGATGACAACGCAAAAGAACGCCATCTGTCGCCATTTGGCTCCTTACTGCACGTTTCTACGTAAAGCAGATAAACCACAATCAGAAGGCAAAAGCACTATTTATTAGGCGAATATTGTTACGGAAATATACGTTTTGTAGATTTAAGCCACAGAAAATGACCATCGACTTCCATTGTGGGGAAATGTACTCGCTTTTTATGACAGCCAAGTTGATCCCAGTTGTATAATTTTCATTGTTTCCCTAGGACCTGAGGTGTGTGGCAAAGAATAGCAATACTCATAATTCACATTTTGCCTGGAATCAGGCATTGCAAGGGAGGAAAGATTGGAGTTGGAGCTCAGAGAGAGCGAAGTGTCATTTTGGCAACCGACCTTTCAAAATTGGAGGAATATAATGTGCATAAATTTGGGGTCGGAGAAGTGGATGATAAATAAATATTCTTTTGTTTAAGGTTTAATGTAGGATTAAAATCACTTTTCGCGAATTTCTGTGTTCGATGAAAATGTCCGCTTTCCAAAGCAAAACTATACCAGTAGAGTAGAAACGAGGAAAATCATAAACATCGATAACTTTTTAGCTATGATATTCAGGGGCGTAATGGGACTCAAAAGCGGGCCGGTGATTTTTCGATTTATACCGGCCCAAATTTTCAATATAGACATTAATCAACTGTTAGTAATTATAGTTAATAATAAAATAATTCCAACAATTAACTAATTCTAATAATCAGTAAATTTTATAATTTAAATATTCATATTTAATAATTATTTTCAATAATAAGTTTTATTATAGTTTTCAATAATTTTAAAGTTTTGATATTTTTAATAATTGAACTGTTTTAATAATTGGTTTAATTATATAAAACCGTCTCTACTATTTATAACTTCTTTGAGTGAACTTGGTTTCTATAAAGCATTTATTGTTTGTTGCAAAAACTAAAATAAAAAAAAATTAAATTACAAACTAAAGAATGCCCAGGTTATTGGAAAATTACATCCGAAATGGTAATATATATTTTACCATAAAAGTTATAAAATAAGCAAAAATTCGTAATACAATAACATATAAATCTCAGTGCATCTATTTTTTAAATATAAAATTGAATGCATTGGGATTTTTTCAAAAAAGTTAAGGAAAGCACCTACTTTATATTGAAAAAGAAAAACTGAAAAAAAAAATAACTTTCATACCGCATCGGCCCATTTTTTAGATACTCTGACCAGCCCGGTGATTGCACCGAACATCCCTATGGCCAGTACGCCCCTGAAGATATTTATTAAAAGCTTCACGCTAACTATTTACGTATATAATATTTTAATAAAAAATCTCAATTAAGACATCATAAAATAATATTCACAGACGATGTGACAGAAGAAAAATTTCCAATAGTAATTAAATTTAAAAGTGAAATTCGGATGATATTTTGAATAAAATGTTAGGTTAATTTGAAAAAAAAAAAGACTGCAAGTAAAAATCTAGAGCACATGACATGATCCTCTCCCATGATATGATACCCTCCTAGCACAATAATTAATTTTCTTCTATTTTTTAATTGAATTTATACTGGATTCTTTATTTTTCTTAAAGTTCACTAATCAAATATTTAAAACATTACTTGTCCCATTTTCGAGTAATTTCCAGAGCAAGAAAACAAATGAGAGCTCCGTACATTCTCATTATGCAAACAAATTACGTGAAAATTTATAAACAATTATCCATCGTGACACAGAGCATTCACTCTCCTCCCGTTTAATATTCATAAGACATTTAAATTGGATTGGAAAGTGATGTTTACAGAAACCTGTTGAAATCTCCCCAAAATTATAACCATGCTCCCAAATGAAATTAACATTACATCACATATCAAACGTCTAAACTTTCAAATTTAAATATAATTAATATTCCTACTTTCCCACCGATACTTCGCTCTAAATCCTTTAGATTTTTGAAGAAGATAATATAATAGTAATACTTCCTCTTTTATTAGTTCATTTCGGTCAAGGCAAATGAACTCGCAAAGCAATTTAACCAGCAAGACGGGGCAGAATTGCTATCTATTGTTACCGAAGAAGCACTGAAGAAGAAAAAAAAAAGAACGAAGGATTAATTTCATTCAGCTTAAAACCTCACAAAGGACGAAAAAATCATCTTTTCTTCTGAGTATACGAAGGAAGAAATTGGAAATTAGGCAACACCAAACAGAAGCTGTTTTCACCCCCACCCCGCCCAACAGGTGACGAGTAAATACCTCCTGACACATGTCTGAGCACAGGGTAACAGAAGAAAAAAAAGACTTGAACACCTTATAAACCGCAGCTTCGGGAATGTCGCAATCACAAGTAATCTTCGATTAGATGGAACCAGTGAAGTGTGGCGATTCAAATAAAGAGAAACAAAGCAAAGAACACTCAGTCCGGCTATTGTTCTTTTGTCTTGACTGGGGGGTAGGTTGGTATTCCGAGGTGAAATGGCTGTCCAAAATGAGTTAAAACCTCGTGTAAGTATGGTGGTTTACAGTGGTTATTATTCACTCTTCCCAAAATTATGGCACACTTCGCGATGTTTTTTTATACGCAACCGAAAATAGAAATAAGGATTAGAAGTTTCTATGAATATTTTTCGGTAAGAATAACGTTCAGCAACATGGCATCGGAAATACGAAAAAGAATTGTTGCAGTCAATGGATGCTTCTATGGGATAAAAAGGTTTTTGAAATCAAACAGTATTAAAAGAAGAAAGAAAAAAAAACGTATTGATGTACAAAAGTTTAATTAGATCAATACTCACATATGCATGTAACGGTAAAATAGTGTTGACACTCTTAGGATATAAAAAAGCAGTCGAGATTAAACAAATATAAAAGTTTATTTTCAGAGAGATTCTCAGCGAAGTGGGTGATGCAATCACTAGTCAAGATTTGATATTCTAAGAGGCGGAGTCAAAACGGATTACGTAGCTTATATGAGTTTGAGGGACGTTCTACTATGTTCTAAGTGGTTCTCGCTAACTGGAGAATTTACTAGAGCGATCTAATAGCTTCATTGACTATCCCAATACGAATACATTACATGCATCTGAGACATGGACTATGTCCGAAAATGATTGAAAAAGCCTTGCAATATTCGAGAGAAAGATTCTCAGAAGCATCTTTGATGGTAGTTTAATTGACGGTACATAGAAAAGACGGGTCAACAATCAACATCAAGCTGTGCCATCTATTCAAAGAACCTGACCTGGTGAAATTTATTAAGATCCTAAGACCTAAATGGGCTGGCCTAGAGTGACTATATGGGGAGAGTGGCGACAAGACACCTTATAATAGCGAGTGCGCATGCGCTAGAAGTCCCAAAATGTCCAACTTGTTTCGTTAGGGTTGCTATACGGAAACTTGCTGTAAGAATTGGCAGGATATCGCTCGAAAAATGATTTACGCAATGTATGTGTACATTGTTACAGCTGTAAGAATCTTAAGAATATAATGAACTATATTATTTTACATTATATTTTCTTTCACTATAATTTTATTATACTTTTTAATTATTACATAATTTAAATAAAAGCAGATTATGTATTATAAGTTCACATAAATTTAAGCAGATTATTTTTGCTATAAAAATAATTTTAATATAGGAAGAATGCAGCTTTCTGTGTCTAATTTACTTTTACATTTTTGCAGTGTATTTTAAAAAAAGAAACTTAATATTGTATTACCATTAGCAGTTTCTTGTATATTAAAAAAGTAATTTTGCAATTGTAATATATATTAATTACCACAATTGTTATAAAGTTTTATTATTAACTTTTCTGTTGCTACTAAACTAAGTTTTACTGGAAATTATTTTTATCAAAGCAAAAGATTTATTCACTAATAAACTTTTATTTCATTTCAAAATTATTTATTAATATATACATTTCTTAAGGATATAGTTAACTATCCCAATTTAAATTATGAAATTTTCTTTCCCCATAATTTTTTTATACTTCTTATAATTATTACATAATTTAAGTAAATGCAGATTAAGTATTATAGGTTCACATAAATTTAAGCAGATATTAAAAATAATTTTAATAAAGGAAGAATTCAGCTTTCTGTGTCTAATTTACTTTTTTGTAGTGTATTTTAAAAAAAGAAACTAAATATTTTATTATCAATAGCATCAGTTTCTTGTATATTAACAAAGTAATTTTACAATTGTAATTCATATTAATTAGCATAATTATAAAAAAGTTTATTAACTTTTATGTTGCTACTAAACTAAGTTTTGCTGGAAATTATGTTTATCAAAGTAACAGATTAATCCACTAATAAACTTTTATTACATTTAAAATTTTTTTATAAATATAAACATAATAATTTTGCTATTTTTTTGCTTAACTTTAATTCCCTTAAATAAATCTATTATGCTTTCTAAACATTGTATTGTTTCCTTATAAATTTTTGGTTTCGTTTTACTCAATGCCATGAGTAGCTTCGTCAGGGGGTGACTACCGTAATCAACGCCAAAATACGAGAATTTGTCTGTATATGATATGACAAAAGCCTAAATAACATATTGTTATCCCAATTAAATCCATTTTAATACTAAAGAACAAGACAAGAGTTCAAAAGATAATTTATCATGTTAATCCTTTTTAAAATAAGCTGTTATATAAAAAAAACTGAATTAGAAATACTAAAAAATCCCGATATAAACATAAGTATCTGCATTGTTAAATATATGAATTTTAAAGGTAACTGAACGTATATGCTGGAATGTATCTACATGGTTCTTGGCGCCATTTACGTCGCCAATATGCGCCAAAGTTCGCAAAACAGCCGGTGTCCGAGATAAATGTTTCCAATTAAAAGAATTGCAACAAATATACAAAAATAACTCGATATATTCATACATTAGACATTTCTACATTGAAATATATTCAAAAAATAGTATTTAAGTAACTTTATATTAGCGATACTTGGGATTTAAAACCAGCTTCTTCGTCGCTCTATGTATTTGCAATGGAGTGAAAACTGAAAACCCCCTCAGGCGGTCATTTTCAACAGGCTACCAATCACCGCGTCGATCCTTGTCGTCACTCTCCCCATATAGTCACTCTAGGCTGGCCGTGTCATTAGGATGGAGAGGCAAGAACAACGAAAAGAATTTTCCTGGCCAAACTCCTGCGTTCAAAACCACTAGGCAACCCGAAGCTGCAATTGCTGGACAATCTTGAAACCACATTAAAATATTGAAAGTAAAGAACTAGAAAACCACAACCAAAAGGATAACGACTTGAATAAGACTTCTTGGGAAAGCCAAGGTCCAGCAAGTACTGTCGAGCCTACGATGAGGATGAAAAATGAATGTCCTCCGTGCACTAGGGTACGACATCAATTTCCAAGAGTATTCAGCTCACAGATAGACAATATCATGGAAGATCATTTCCAACGTGATAATTTATTTTAATTACAAAATATTCTTTTCATTCTATTTTACTAAATACAAAATAACATTTTACTAAATGAACTTGCTGGAGATTGGAGCCTGTCTTTAATAAACCGATCGGTCACTTCTCATGAATGAGCACAATTTCCCATTGTAATACTTAATATAAAGGTAACTGAATTTAGGATGAGCACTACTTTTTGAAGAAAGCCATGTAATTCAAACTCGGCACGCGGTTAGTAATCGAACAAGGAACCCTACAAAGCAGCATTTTGAAAACAATAGATAACTGAAACGCAGACCCAACCCGAAAACAGCGAGTAACAATTTAATATTAACCATCATTCAACAACCAGGGACTCTTTATCCTTATAACTCTGTAATTATTCACAGTGGGCAGGAACTAAGCCCTCGGATCTGAAATTCCCCCATTGAATGAATGCAGTGGGGGATTTCAAACGCAAAGATGCTTTCACCATTATACGAACACACTGGCAGCTAACTGTGCTTTTCGGAGGACTAAAGGGGATACGTAGATACTTATACCATTTAAATATGTATTACCTCACTGCCCATCTGATTCCCGACTGTCCAAGTTTTGATTTCAAAGGGAACAATAGTTGATGGAATTTAAGTGGGTCCTTAAATTTTGATACTCGCCATTTGTCTTCAATTGTTGATTAGGTTTTAAAAGTAGTGTCCCGGCAGTCTGCTTTGTAAATCGTTGACCACTGCTTTGATCTAACGTTGTTGAAAGCCATACAGATTTAAAGTTGTTGCAATATAATAAATCCCTTAAAAGTTAAGTTTCAAAATATTTAATAACTAGTCCCAATGCAGTTTGAATAGGAGTTGCATATGATTGCTATGCATTCAATTGGAGTTACTACTTCTAAGAAGCAATTACAGTCGTTGAACCATTTATTAGATCGAAAATGAACATAATTTGTGCTGAAACACAGTACCAATTGAAAGAGGATGGTAAAATTCAATGATGAATACTTATAAAGGGAAATTAGCTGATAAAACTTCAATAACAAGAAAACTAATGGTAAATGAACTAAATGAATGCTCACAAAAAAAAACATGGTTATTTAAAGAATGAAATAATTAATTGTTCTTATTAAAATCGATTCACAATTATGAAAATTAACTTTGAAAAGATTTGTTTCCGCCGAATTATAAATTTTTTATTTAAAAAAAAAAAAATCTTTTTTAAGCCCTTCAGAACTGTTCCATATACATACAAGGGGTCGTTCATAAATTACATAACGCAAAATTTTAACATTTATGACAGCCCAGGTCACGCTCAGTCACCTCCTTCTAATAATTACGCCTCTCCATTGGCACCGCTAGGAATGTGCAAGAGTACACTTGCACCCCTTGCATAGGGTGTAAAGTACAGGGGGGCTGGCCTCCCCACTTTTAAATTCTGAGGGGCTGCCTACCCTGATTTTTGTAACACTATCTCCTTTTTCCCCCTCCATTCTCCAAATAAATTAAAACTGTTTATTGTTGGTATTATATGAGAAGCTGTGTCAAACCTAGATTTTTGAAAAATTAATAGATTTCGATAATTTTTCGAAAAATTTCATCTTCCGTCAAAACTCGCCCCCTCCCCCCCTCATGTTTTTCGAAAAGTTGACACCTATGACCCCTTGAATTTTGAAAATGAAAAACTGGCACCGCTAGGAATGTGAAAGAGTACACTTGCACCCATTGAATTTTGAAAATGAAAAACAAAGTGGAAAAAGAAAATACAAGGAAGATATAGGTTTTAAAATATTCAATACATAAGAAGTTTAATACTTATAAATTAAAATTTCATATAAATAGAAAAAAAAAAAGCCTGAAAATAATTCTGCCGCCTCCCATGTTTCCCTTCTAAAAATTAATTTTATCCCTCACTTCTGTTTCTAGAATTTAAAAAAATCCATATTCAAATGATTGAAATTAATTTTGTTTAAACTTTAAATTAAAGAAAACCTTAATTAAATTTTTCTCACTAAAGTGAAATTGTTACGTCCCGCAAATGATAGCCACTTCCCCCACCATTTGGGGCAACCCCCGTCTACTCGTGACATAATTTATGTACTCCCTAACATATGAAAGTAAAAGGGAGAAACGGTGTATAGTGAACTTATGCTATATTCTTATACTTTGTTATAAAGCCATAAATAAAATCTCGTTGTTATTATTATACAATCTTATTTTATGGATTACAACTCAAAAAAGTGTAGCAAAACATACCGAGCACAATAAAAACTCATTTTACTTCTTCAGAACCCCTATTAAAAAAAAACCTTTTACGATGACTAGTCTTTCGAACCCCCCTCCTAATGCCACCATCCCACAGGCGCGAATATACATAACCGTTCTCTTCATATCATAAAACTCGAAAAGGTAGAGACATCTCAACACCCTAATAACAAGCTTGTCAGTGTAAGAATGGCGCAGGTGGATTATCCGATAACAGAGCGAGGGCACTGTGATTTCCACCCCCTTGGGGCCCCACGCCCTCCTTCCCGAACTCAGATAAGCCGCTTATATGCCGCCCCGAGTAACGTACCTGAGTGACAGATCGTATGCGATGAATGTAGATGGTGCACTGCTTTCTGCGAGGTCTTGTCAGAAGCTGGAATTCTACGTCTGGAGACGATGCGTTTTGACGGTACGGGTGAAGGCTTAGTGTGCTTACTTACATGTGGGTGCAGATGATATTTTTGAGGGAAATATGGATAAAATTATATTTTGTGTCTTTGACACTGTTGGTGAAGTCAGAGATAGGTGTTGGAGGTCCATTTTCTATTACAAAAAAAGTTCGTTTAATTAATGGCAAGCTTTTTAAATTTATTGAACTGGATAAAACGTAGATTCCATTTCTAACACAAAGATTTATAAATGCTGCATTCCGAATTATCTTTGTATCTTCAGGCTTTTATATGTAAATTTTATTAGGTTAGGAATTAGAAATGTCTTTTTGTTTTATTGTTATATTTTTTAATACGAAATAAATTTTCTGTGAAATATAATAGATTCACAAGGACTGAACACACCCTGTACATTGCAACTACATCTCTGCGGTTTTTTTGCTGCATTCATCACAATTCTTTAAGAGATCACACAGTAAAAATTAAGATCCACCAATGCTTTTGTTGTAACATCTTCGATTTGTGCACCAGTAAAACGACCTTGTACGGCGATACCGGTTGGAGTTCAACCATTTGAGCAGCAATTCTTTCAGATCAGTCATCCGTCTGCGTGACGGAAAGTGATGTGGCATAGGCATCGTATATTCATACCAAAATTTGAAACAGTATAATTTCATTTCCAACGTATATTTTTATTTATCAACACAAGGTTCATTCTTTTATAGGTGTAAGTATCTGTGAAGAAGGGGTAGAGAGTCGTAAGTGGATTGTGAACGTTAACAAATATGTAATCTAAGTACCGAGCAATCAACATATTCTTATTTGACACTTACATTTTGGATGCATGCAAGCATCCCTTTCTGCGAAAAATCTCAAACCCCTAGCTTGGAGCACTTTCGATTCATATTTACAGAAGATAAGAACTCCCTCTGTGTACATCTCCTAGAGGGAATGAATTAGCCTTGTCAAGAGCCATAAATTCTTGTTGTCAAACTATTGAAGATTGAAGATGCGTCCAGCCGAGCCAGACAGAAGTGTCACTGGACTTCCCACTGAGCGGTATCACAGCCTGACATTCGCGGCCGTTGAAATAGGAGTTTAAAGAAAAAGAAAATCTATTTGGATGTTTCTGACCCGTAGATGGGAATAGAGAATGGCCATGTTTAAAAAAGGGATTTTTGCCGTTCACGACCAACGTTAGAAAAGCATTGAACAAAGAAATAAACTTAGTGATAAGCACGGAATAGGATTGAATGAAGCACGATATTCAAATAGCTGTTGAAATTTTGTTGCCATACGACCCATTATATCAAACTTTCCTACTTTTATACAAAGATTCTAACCAACCAAATAGAAGATTACACAATTTTCTTCACTTAAAATCTCGTATAGTGAATGTCTAGTTCTTGGACTCCATCTTAAGTTAATTACTCCATTAGTCAACTCAAATTTTCATCCTCCTTAGCTGATGGCTGTGTGTTTAGCGCTCTGGACTCGCATAGCAAAAGTGCTGGGTCAGGCATGGATGTTCGTTGTGGTTCGGAATCCACGTTAAGCTGCAGGTCCCGGCCTGATAAACCGTTATTGTGCACTAAAATAGGTCGTTGAGCATACAAACAAACTAACTCAAATCTCATTTCTGAAAACTTGTGGATTGAAATGAACTTACCAGAATGCGAAGCACTGTCCGGCCTACAATCTGTGTTTTTAGGAGAACCATAGTCATTCGTTACAGAAACATCTGAACTTTTTTCCTGGAAGAAAAAAAAAGGAAATTAACTTTTTAATTAAATACTCATATACATAAGTAAAAAGACATTCATTAAAATAGTCGTACTTGAAAAGGGAAACGTTTTATTTAGTTTCAACAAATCCTAAAAGTTACTGGGGATTATCGATGACCTTGATTTTTTTCAGATAATTTAAGTTTCCATTATAAAATGTTTAATTCAAGTAACAACTATATGTCATATTTCTTCTCAAACCTTGCCATTTATTTTTCAGCATTACAATTATTTATTGTATTATTAGACTGAAGGGTTGCGACCTATAAAATTATTATTTATAGAAATTAAAATTCACTAATCCATTGCGTAATTATTAAATAAATATATATACATATAAATAAATATAAATAAATATATATATATATAAATTTTTAAGAAAGAAAAAAATCTGCTCAGCATTTAAGTACACCACATCATTTCAAAAAATGCCACTAACTGTGAATCAAATCCTATATCAATGGATTTTAAAGCATGACATTTTTATTCCTAATTTGCAAAAGAAATTCAATTAAACGCTTTTTACATCTTAGTATTAGTAGAAGATAAGAATATATTTCAATATCAACAGAAGAATTGGGAATGATGTCTCATATATTTTTTCAAACACCTATCATTATGTTGGTGAAATCTGCTAGAAGTCTTAAGTCTAAGAAAAACAGATGCTCTTAAATCTGGTATTTTACAATATCAGACTTCCGAAAGAAAAAAAAAACCCTGCAAACGATATGCTTCCCATCTGAATAAAGCAACCATCCATCAAAAAAAAAAAAAAAAGTACAGCTATAATTTACAACCCAATCAAACACGACTTTTCATCTTGACATACCGAATAATAAAAATCTCCAAGTAGAAAAGGACAAATTTAAAAACGCCACCTTCTCTTTCGGGCGTTCATTTATGGTCAAATGGACGGCAGTGTATCATTTATAACGTATTAACAACAAAATAAAGTATAAGTATGAAAGAAACGCAATGGCAATGCAAAGGTAGTTTTTTATTTTGCATTTATAACTCTTACTCTTTTTACACTTCAAACATGTACACTGTTCAAAACGGTCATAGAGTAGTGATCGATCAAGGCAGAAATGCACTAATCAGTCTGCCGGAAGATTTGAAAATTAGATTTAAATTTGGAAGCGGTTTCAGCCTCAGAGACATGCAATCAACCAAACTGCTCTTACTTGATTAATCACTTGATATGGATCTCGAACCCTCTGTGACAGATTCTCAGGGTCAAAGTATTCAAAAGCATCTTTCCAAGTTGGTAAATAATACTTATATGTTTTCTGGGGATTTCATTTAAAAAGTAGATAAGGACATTTTTCAAAACTCATTGGAACCTGTGTCCATTGTGAGAACCAGAAAGTTTCGGACTATGCTCTAGCGTTTTTTTACCAAGATATGTAATTTGACACGCCTTGTTGAGGTTTAGCGCTAGTTAAAGGTGATTATTTAGAAACGCACGCATGGATATTTTTTTAGAGTTAGTCTTTTATTTCTTCTACCTATACTACTTCTAAGAGGTGTATTTCGAATCGAATAAAAGAAACGCTGTATTGTCAAAGAACGTAACGATGTTTGATTAATAAAAGTTATTCAATTTTAATTTAAAAAAATATATATATTATTCATATTGAGTATACCGATCAAGTAACTCAAATTCTCAAATTCATAATTTTCCTTTCCAACTGAAGGAAGTAGTCTTAAGCCTTTATATTGCAGATTAAAGTTTCACTAATGATAGACGAAGTATACCAATGTTAAAATATTTTTAAAGGCTCATCAAATTAAATAGTAGATTTCTCCATATTCTTATGGGGACACTATCAAATCGCAATGCCCTTTTACAAGTTAATAAATTATTATTAAATGTGATGTTCGTAGAATCTGTTTTATTGTAAAAGTATTGAATGGATTAAATTAAGTAAGAAAGGATAATTTCTTAGGTTGGCTGCAAGAGTGTCTTCCTACTTAATATTACCCGTTCGACTGGTAGAAAATATCTTCTTTTTTTTTCCTTTCTTTTTTTTTCTAATTATAATTACATTTTGCGATAATTATATTAAGTAAGAACTAAAACATAAACTACCACCATAACACGATAAGCCAGCATTTGTTGAAATTGGAAACACATTCATTTCGACAAAGAATTTGAGTTCTATTATGTCACTCCCTTTTTTTCATTTGCTTGAGAAATCAAGAAGAAATATTCATTTACAATTAGTTGATCTGTTTTCATTTCCCAATTGCACCTAAACATGATTTCCACAACGACACATTACTCCCCCCCACCCCACCCCACCCACTTTCTCTTCCCTATAGAAATATTCTGCTCAAACCGGAAAGCAATGAGAAAACACACACTTATAGCACTGAATGAATTTTTGGCTACTTCGATGCCTTTATAATCGCGCATATATAGAAAATTCAAACTTCAGCTTATCCGTGACATAAGAAGGCTAAATGAGTAAGTTACTATCAAACAGGCAATTATATTTTGCTGTGTAAATGTCAGCTAACAGATAAAAAGTAGGTCTCTGTCATAGTATCTTGCAATCCTTGTTGGACGTAAATTAGTCACTTAATAAACACATGCAGATGTTTCTTAATTGTAACCGCCTTCTCTATTTCTTCATACAATTTCACGTAGTAAGAGAAGTTATCGAGGAATTAATTTTTTCCCAGGTTAATTGTGAAAACAAATTTCAAAATCAGATAAATTACCAGATTTTAAAACGGAAAAAGGATAAAACAATCTATTGGTACAAAGTGATCAAAAAGATATTTTGAGAAAAGTGCAAATTAAACATCCAGATATGTAAGAGCCGGAATGAAATGTTGTGTAAAATGTTTTAATTCTCGCACCATTTTTGTTTTCGAAGAAAATTGTTTTCTTTATACTTGCATTTATATTAAATTGCAAAGAGAGAAAATTCCATATGCATCAAATAAAGCCTATCTATTTTTTTTTTTTTTTTTTTTAAACTTTATTTAAAGTTTACGAGTTTTGAGCTTGAATGCTTGTTTTAAAATTCGATGTTGGTTTCTGAAGATTATATTAAAGTATAAGATAACTACTTACACAAGAAGTGCAAGCCTTCGAAAATGAATAGATTATTAAATTAATATCACGGAAAAAAATAATCTAAGAAAGAATTATTGGAAAAAATCTCATTAGAGATGATACCAGTAGTTTATTTAACACATTCCCATCTTCAACTATTTGCACTACAATCATAAACATTCAATGAAATGCATGGGTTTTCAAATTATTCATATAGCTATTTGCCCTTTTTAAGACTCAAGAAATTAATAAACTGTTGTATTACGCATGTTTTTTATATTAGAGTCAACAATATTTTCAATGCCATTAATGAATTTTTACCACGAAAAATCGCATTTATTTTTTATTATTATTAGATAACAAACTGAGAATTTGTATTAAATAAACGAGTACAAAATATACTCCGTTAAACGGGCCACACACACATTGAAATTCACAACAAAACAAATAAATGGGTTTAACTTTCTAAACTTTTCGCAAGTTTTTTTTTTCCCACCGAAGCAAATACTTATCTGTTTTTCAAGAATAATAAAGGTTTACTAAGACCAGCTATCAAGTAAAGGAACTAGGAAATGACGAAGTGTCGTAAGAGAGCGCCAGATACGTTTTTCTCTTTGCCATTTGCCTTTTTGGCTAAGCAAACAACAGTGACGTATCCGCGATTGAGGTAACAACACAGGATGACTGATGGAATTGCAAGAAGAAAGAGAGAGCCATTGTAAACACTTGTGAGACTGGAGTTTGAATCGCGTGTTCTGGAATGAAGCTGAAGGTATAGGATGAGTATTTGTTCTTAGGAACAATTTCGTTGCATGAGATCAAGATAAGGAAGTCACTGAGCTTTTTAAAGGGAGGGGGATTTAATGAGCCAGAACACAAGTTTTCATAACTATGTACGGAATTGAGTGATTTACTTTTACAGATTGCAAAGTAAGGTATGGAAATATTACACTACGTTTGAACAGATGATGGATGTGAAACAAGTGTCTACCAAGAATATAATCAATAATCACTACCTTATGAGGCTAGCGCACGTAGTGGTGATTTTCAGAAGTTATCGTTTCTATCTCGAAAACTTTAAAGGTAGAGAAAAAAAAGAAAAAATTACCAAAATATACAGGGTACTGGAAGCTCTAAAATATCCATAAAAAATCTAAAGTGAAATAAAACAAATGATGTCCATCAGGAGTTTGTAACTCGACTGCAGATGTACAATTCTGCCGATAGTGAAAAGAAAGGAGGGAGAGGCGGCATATAGAGCATCGACGATGGTTGTTTTTGTTATTGAAATTTTTACCTTGTTCATAAAAATTATTTATTGCTAGTAAACATTAATGTCAAGAGATTAATCAGATATTTGAGCTAGGGATCTAATATCAAAATAATAATTACATTCTAGAATTTCTTATTAAGATTTTATTTACAGGCATGACAAGTCGTACTAAATTTTTTTACATGCATGATTTCACATTCTATACTTTTATTATCGACTTTTTTTCTCTATCTCTTATAGTTTTAAAGATAAAATCGATGAGTTTCACAAAGCACCAACAGACGACGATGTCGCTACTCCCACATAACACTCCGTTTTCTGGAAGATAGACACTTGTTTCACAGCTCTAGCTTTGTCCGTTCAGAAGCTACTTGAATGGTACTTTACTTTCACATGGATTCATAAAAAAAGATCCAGGAACTTAAGCGGCATTGTAGTTGGTTTCGCATACCTTAAGTCAGGCGGATCAAAACCATTCGATACAGAGTATTCTGTATGGACGATACTAAATTCAAGGTGAAGACAAATTACTTCGCATTGGTAACTGTTTTTGTTTTGTCTTTTAAATGCAACATAAAAAATACGCTCTGAATTATGGGCATAAAAATCATTAATTTTTCAAACGAAAATCAAATACGTAGTTTAATTATTTCTGTTTTTAGCTTCAAAAAGGAAAAAAGGATTTGTGCGAGTAAACTATCTAAGTTTGTTATATTTTGAAGTAATACAATAAATATGTATAAGAAATAAATTTAAGTAGAGACGGGCATGTTTACATTTTATTTATTTTGATATTATTCAATATAATGAAAGGTACATTTTGTAGAGATGAATGGAATTTTTAAAATATGAGCTTTTATTGAATACAAGTATAATATTTCAAAATATAGGCCACAAAAAGAATGTTCATATAAAATTTTATAGATTAATTTGTGAAATTTAATTTGATCTCTTCTAAACTACTTAATACTAGATAAATTGTTTACTGAACTACTTGGTAATAATTGTTTAGATGATACATAATGTTACTTTAGACATATTAAAAAAAAAATCACGATATTCAAATATTGTTTTATAATCCTAATGAGCTCTTCAAAATAGTTTTCAATAAGTAGCGAAACTTTTAATCCTATATCGGCCTGGAATGGGACAAATTCTAAAAAAGAAAATACATATCCACTTTGATTGTAAAGTAATCTGCTGTTATTTAAATATGATGGTGCTTCGATATTAAATATCTATCAAGTGAACGCTTTATTTAAAGTATTGTTTGACCATTTAGTGAAACATTAATATTCAAAACAAAACTGTGAACTGGCAAATCACACTAATCTTGGAATGCTTTTTGTGGCACTATGGATCTTATAAATTCTAATTTATAAACTAAATGGCAAATCAAAATCACTGAAATCTCGCAGTACAACTTTGATATCAGCATGCCATCTGAAATGTATGGATATAATACATTCTTAAACCAGGAACTTTGTTTGAAAAAAAAAAAAAAAAAGCTCAGCTAAGCAGTATTGAATGGATTCACTTATTAACTGAATTCAGAAAACTCTTGTCCCCTTCGCAAACCCGACTCACAATTAGTTTCCACTGTGAGATAAAATTAAGCTTAGGGCAATTAGATCCAGAAAGCACACGAAATTAATTTATGGGTGTTCATACAATTGACAATTTATTTGCTCAAGAACACAGAGGTTGAGATCACTTCTGCACTAAAAATGAATCATTCGTTAATTGCTCTTACTATGGTTAACACTGTAACAAATTTTAGAGGAATTGCATCAGTTTCTTTTCTCAAGATAGTTCATAGACGATATATCATTAAAAAATTTTAGAACGTAGTTTTAGTTGTGAGCATTACACTTGATATATTCTATTTAAGATTTGTTTCCTTACACTAGATAGATACTAGTTTAAAGAAACTTATTTCTTTTTATATCGCAATCTTTTCATAAATAATGTATACTTGCAATATAAATTATTGACAATTTAATGTAAAATAAAATTTTAAATAGTCTTGTCTTTCGCAAATAACTTAGGACACATCAATATATGTAAAAGAAAGAAAAAAAGAGGGTGGGAACAATTTACAATCTTATTCTTTAAATATAATTTTGGTTAGAAAGAATTGGGAATTATTCTGTATTTATAATTTCAATTAAAGGAGCATAACTACCTGCAACGAAAATGTGCAAAGAAAAAGTTTGTCACGTAACATAACTGAAATGTTGTATACTCTAGATGGACGATACTAATTAATTGTATGTTACTGACACTGAGTTACAGCCTGAAAATTTCTGTGACAGAGGTTTTCAGTAAAGCACTAAGTTTGGTCATTTATTTTTCTGCATAAAAACCACGTTAATGGAGAACTTTCCATCAATATATTGCAGTTTCTTAATCTATGACCTACATAGCCTAAATATGATTTTGACCAGTTTTTGAGTAATAAAAAATACATTTACTTGCAGTAATCATGATTTTTTATTTTCTTGATTTTAGATAAATCTGAAATTTTTATTGTTTGTTTAAATTCAATTGGAGAAGGTGTAATATTTTTAGGTGGATGGACTTAACATCATTATCCGGCTGATTTTATGAGATACTTGAGACTCTCAAAATATAAGAGCCATATAGAACTAAACACTATTACAAAATTAAGATAACAAAAACAACCATATTTTAAAAAATTTTTAACGAAAATTTATGTTAAATGTAAACCAAATTAACAAAATAAAGTGCATTGAGTTTTTGATGCCATGAGATTTACAAATCCGTCATTATAGAAATTTCTTAGACCAATCAGTTAACTTAGAGCGATACAATAAGATTGTTCAGTCTGGTAAGTTAAAAACCTTCGCTTTACTTATTTTAAATTTTATGCATAAATGCTCATCAAATCCCATTCGGAGGTAGTTGGTTGGTTGTTTTCAGGTTATCTGGCACCGTCAGCAACACGAGGGCTATAATGCGCCGAAACATTCTTCTTAAGACAAGCCAACATACATTTACAAACACAAATTCCTAACACGGGACTCGAACCCGCAACTTAGGAGGTAGGTAGTGCTGAAAAAAACAAATTTAGTAAACAAAAGGTAGTTCTAACACAAAATAGAAATATCCGAGTTTGGTGCTTGTTTCGTGTAATTTAGTAAAACGTGATGAAGACTGGTGTCTTGTGGATGCAATACCTTTATAAAGATGAGACAAAATTACATACATATTCAAAATGCTCAAGAATCTAAAACTACTCCCAAGTTATTGCTTCTTTTTACGCGCCAAACGGCTAACGACAACCAAGGAACATTTAACAAGGGCCTACCTGTCACCTCCATTACGATAAAGCACCATGGACAAGAAGTACAACAGTTCCTATTCATATCGCCCTTCCCAGCACGAATTTCAAAGGAGAAAATTCCGCATGCCATCTACTTTCTCAGAAAACCAACCATCAGTGAAAAGGGTTACCTTTCGCAAATAAAAAAAGCAACTGTTCGAACCACGGTTGTCCACTTCGGAATGGAATTTCTCTTTCTCTCGTCCACAAAAGATCTCGCCAAACCACCTCTGAACCCCCAACGAAGAAAGTATAACCACAGGGTCACTATGCCACCCCCATTCACCCCCAATGGAATGAATGATGTATACCCAGAAGTAGTACAATCTTCCCTGCAGTCTATTTCTCAAAAGGGACATTGAACAACACATGGGTACAGTTAGTGCAGAGAACTTATTCCCCCTGACAGAAAAGTATAGGGGGGTGGGGGGTTCATGGACGTTTAAGAAGAGGAAGTGGTGAATTTATGGCTGGAAGGGCCCTCCTCCTCAATTTTTTGTATTTATTTTTAGTTCCTAGTCATACCAACAAGTGCCACCCTTTTCAGGTGACCAATTTCAGCGCCCACTCCCAGAGTAAATGGATTCGGGTCATTATTATGCATGAAATATGATTGTGAGTATCCAAACAACCGTTCGCATGATGTTGATGCTCGATGTAGTTGGAATGGCTGGTACTCCGAACGACATATTTTAGTGCTCAATAACGGCTAACCAGGTCGGAACCTACAGATTAAAGTAGATTCCAAAACACCAACCAACATGCTTAATCCAAGATTCGAATCAGCTACCTTAGGCGTGCGAGGTCAAAAGCGCTAGCCACACAGCTATCATGTGGGCTCGATACAGATGGGAATCACAAGGAATGAAAATTTAAAAAAAAAAAAAAAAAAATAGGTTTTGTACGGTACTAAGCATGAAAGATAATTTGAAATATGCGTGTTAACATTGCAGTTTCATTGATGTGGATGGCTGTATTAAAATTTCTAGCGCTATCCAGAGCTAATCGGATCTTTAAATCAAGAAAACAATATATTTGATGTCCAAGTAAGTGTAACACTCTTAATAACCATCTGTGACGTTATAGTAACAATAAAAATATTGATTTCCAACAAGACCTTTAATATTTTTTCAGTCTATAAAGGATACTTGAAAACAATTGAAGTTTCGTTACCTAACACCAGGAAAGTAACCTGAAATGTGTGGGTTTCCAGAAAAATGTTAGTTGGAAATTTAACTCGCATAAACGAAACTGTATTTGAAAGAGTTTGGATCGATTTCTAATGAATGAGCAAACATTATCAGTAAAATAAGGAAATGTATGTCCCCCAATAAATTAAGACTAAGAAATAGTTTTTGTAGATAATTGTTCATAATTCGAAAATTTAGCGGTAGAAACCCTTGAAATCAAACAATCAATTTCGTACAAACTGGGGATTTTAGTATCACGAGTTTTCTTAAAAACAAGCGATTTTCGCCTAAGAGTAACTCATACCATAGATATGGAATATCAATAGACTATTGTCAGTAGAATACGGAAGTTAAAAGTGAATAACTAGTCAGCCGGATAAGTAATTATCTTCAATCATATAGTAAACAACCTTTAACTAACTAGTAATAAATCGTTTATTTGTCGGTGATAGGTAACAAAAGGACAGTGTGTAACTCTACGATAAAGATCTAAACAATACAAGTGAATTTGTACGTGCCAATCTGATTTTGAAGTAATTTATGCTAATTAATACAGAATAAATGTTTTTATTAACCTCTAATTTCATTTTCATAACTAGTTCCCGGATCGATTGTTAGTGATTATTTAGACAAATGCGTTGTTCAACTTTTAGTAATTTGGAATCGGTTAATTACCTTTGGTTAGCCATTGTTTACAACTACTCGTACACAAAACCGTTAAAAAAAAAAAATTAAAAAAAAAACAGGTGTATTGTTTATTGACTATGTAAACAAGAATCAACTTATGGTGGATCTCTATGTGTGCGGTAAATACGTAACCTTTAAATTAGTATTCCAAATCTTGAAATAGACATCATAGTAGGATTTTGAAGGGAAATAAAATATAATTGAAAAGAAAACATTGTATTTATTTTTAACTATTATAACGGGTTGGTTGGTTTATGCGCTCAACGACCTATAGGTACTTGTGCATAATAATGGCTAATCAACTATTATAGCGGGAGTAAGAAGATGAAAATATTTCAGATGATTTTAATTTTAAAATGCACAAAAACAAAAAATTTCTATAAAAAATGCGTCGTTCAAGGTTGGAAGTGAATTTGTGTTTTCCTCATTAATGAAAATCGATAAATATGGTTAAATTGGACTAGACTTTAATATTAAATGAAATCTAAAAATAATTGTATTATATGTCTAGACTGTTTATAACATCGCTCTGTTTTCTGTTAATAGCTTATGTATCAAATTCACTCTACATATTAACTATTTGATTTGTTTTAATTATAAAAGAATAACCAAGTCATTACTAAAGAATTTCTCACAAAAAAAATCAAATTCCAATTGATGTTCAACAAGAAATTTAATATAATTTAATTCGAACTGAATTCCAATTTGGAAATCATTAATAAAAACTTTAGAATGAAAATAACTTCCCCATTAAAGAAGTAAACACAAGTTTATACAAATACAAGTTAATTTTTAAGGAAAACAAAATCATTAAAAGAAAAAAGTATTATCAAAGTGTTGGACCTAAACCAAATCAAGCACAAGTCGTTGAAATTGAATGATTTTTGAATGGGCATTCTTCGGAGAAAGACATATTTTGCATAATTAAAAAAAAAAAAAAAAAAAAAAAAAAAAAAGATTATATCAACATGATCTGATTTTGAAGTGATTCAGAGTATATAAAGCTATATTTTAAACAATTAGAAATAAATCGTCTGTCTACATACCTACAAACTGAAGAAAACAAGGCATAAAAAAGCACTAAGATAGAACTTTCCAGCTAAAAATACACAAGGAGGGGCATATATTCACCTTGTACATTTTAAGCGCCTATATATTTCCATTTCTAGAGCATTCAAAAACTTAATGGATGAATAAGTCTCGTGGATGAATGTGCAGATCACTTTAAAAAAAAAGGAAGTAAATAAAACAGCAAAAAAAGTGGAGACAGATCTTGTTGCTTACCCAACTCAAGGTTTGTCGGTTAAACATTTACCAGAAAACGAGTAGGCTGTATTTGAAACACGGTTCTTTTTTTAAGAGTGAGTAAACACCAAACAGGAATAGGTAAGTGGTGCCAAAATAAGGAGAGGTTAACACACGAGCAATGCTAACACTGCATTGTTTAATTAGCAATGGAAATTAAAGATCTTTAACTAATATGTTATTTTTACATAAAATGACCCGAGATTTCATCAAATTCAAAACTTCATGCCAAATATCCTTTTATGTATTTTAGTGTTTCTATATCTGCAAGAAAAATATAAATTCAATAAATAATGTTAAACTTGTATTTGACAAATTCAAATATTATGATTTCCAGTTGGCGATTCAATGTGTATTATGTTTTCATGTTTGCGATTCAATGTGTGTTATTATTTTATGGATGTAAAATAAAAAGTTACTTTCAATAAAAAAATCGAAGGAAAATATATTGAATTTTTTTAACCTTACCCCTGCATCTTCATAACTGTAGTAAGTATAGAAAAAAATTATACCAAATAGTATTTTATTTTCAATGTTTAGGCACTGATAAAAACTACCAATTACACACAGGAAAGATTTAGAGGCCAAAAGTAATCTATTGTAGATACATTTAAAATTATTACCTTTTACTCCACTGTTTACGTACTTAAAAGATGAAACACAACGTACAAAGAGGACAAAAAACTTAAAAGCTAAAAATGCAACCGGTGCGCCTCGTACATTTATATATCTATATCTGTCAAAATATTAATATGCATATGTTTTCAGTTTGAATAATAAATTATTACTTTTAAAAAATAAAGTGTACGAAACCTAACATGAATCTAAAATAAGCTGCACTTCAGAAACAGATTTTTTTTAATTATGTGGAAGTAGGGTTTGGTTGATTTGTTGAAGTTTAATGGCGCAAGGGCTACTCATAGGCAATACTGAGCCAATATGGAAAAATAGGAAATCTATATATTGTACTTGTCAATAATTGATTGTTTTTCAATTCTTTTACCTATAAATTAATGTTTTAAGAATCAAAATATTCCAAAACAATACACATATGAACAAAACCATATTTGGTGTTCTGTCTGATTTTTGAGGAGTGAAAGTGGAAAAATACTTTATTTCTAAATTCTACTTTTGGCGGAAGAAAAAAGTTGATATGTTAGCTTGTAGCTTTTGGTGAATCAAAGCAGTGTAAGAAACCTGTCAGCTCCAAAAAAAAAAGAAAGAAAAAAAAGGGTTTCTTCAGTGTTAGTTTACATTCCTGCTGATAGTTTTAGCTGAAAGATAAGTATTTGTTAAAAAGCCAATAGAGATATTAGAAAAATAATACTCAAATGAAACCTAGCCATCTGGATAAGTAAAAGAGATAGCAACTATTTTTTAAGTGACTGATCCTTCATACTGAATATTATTTGATAATTTTACAAAAACGTTCCCTAGTAACTTCAATTTGAAATTCGCAAAACTTACTTCTTCCCCTTCGGTCACCAGACTAGTTTTGAGTTCTGTCAGATTCTCGGACGATCTGTTATCCTCTTCATCCCCTTCCTCTTTAAACACTTTGATTTCGTCCGAGGATGCGAGGTCATCTCCTCCACTGGCCGCCCCCACGTGAGGCATGGCAAAACAATCCACTCGATGCACACCACCACCAACAAACACAAAAAAAAAAGACGACAAGAACACACTCGCAAATATCCTCTCTCTCAACCCTCCTCTCTGAGCAGTTTCAAAAATAACACAGCCCGCGCCGCCTCAGATGAGCAGACGACTTCGCTGGTTTCGAACATCGAAGATCGCGCGGCGCATTGTTTTGAAAAATAAATATGCTTCTTCGCTGAGTGAATATCGTCTGGCGCGAAATTGAACTTAGAAACGGCACACACTTCACACAACAAAACACACACGCACAATCTGTCCGCAAGCGGCACACGGTTTAATAGTAAATGTTTAGGATCTCTCTCGTGGCACCCTGCGCCCCCCCTTTTTCAGGGGTTTCTTCCCCGGTTCGCGCCCGTCAAGTGCCAACCACAACTTTGCCGGCGAATCGCCAGGCGGCCCGACTCGGATCACCCAATCAGAAGGTCGGAAGGGGTTGCCGGAGTGGGGGGGACGGGAGTTTGGAGTTGTTTTTGGTCGCCAAGCGGGTGTCGCCAAATTCGGGGAAGGGAGTCTGTCAGTGAGTGCGTCTATCAGTGTGTTTGGAAGAGCTTTGAATCGGTGTCGTGACCCGCAGTGTAAAACTTATTTGTGAGAGATGCCACTGTTTTGACGCGGGCGGACGGAGTTTTCCGTTCGGAGGAAAGACATTCATCAAAGAGGAATGACATTTATCTGATAACGGAGGAACTTGGTTGATAGTGGAAATTTAATTGGTTGAGTTTGTATCTATATGCTGGATTGTTAAAAGAACCGAATTATGAACCACATAGAAAATGTGGGAGCACCTAACGTGCAAAAAAATAAATAAATATCCGATTTAAAAAGATTTACATTTTCTTCACAAAAGAATTTTTTTTTTACTCAAAAGTTAAATATATATACATTATTATTTAATAAAAGAAATCACGTTTTCTGTTTATTTTTATTATTTATCTTCACGAATCAAATAAAAAAAAATATATATACTACAAGAGTATTCTGGACATAACAATCCGAAAACTACATCGTTTATACTCCTCTACTTGAAAGGATTTGTAAAGGATATCCCAAATTTTACAGTATAAAAAATAATCAAAATAAAATATTGAAGATAAATAATTTAATTATGCAAACATGAAAATTGCTTTCGAAATAAATAAAATGTACAATTGAAAAATTAATAAACAAATAATAAAATAACAATATTTTCTTTTAGTGTTACTAAAAGAAAACCTAAGATTACAAAGTCAAATTTTTAAAATTATTTTTCTTATCTGAATTTGCTTATTATAAAGAATTTGCTATAAAAGAAAGAAGAAAAATTATAAATATTTTGAAGAAAATGTAATATTCATCGAAATGGATCTACGTTCCTCTTTTACTAAGAAATTACGCTGAGAAGAGCGTCAACTTAGATATTCGATTATTCAATATTGAAGGTTATGAGAAGTTAAAACTAGTTTCACCTCCAAAACTTAAAATTGTTTTTTAGGGAGACTTTTTAAAAAATTTAAAAGTTGCTTCCCTTTCCACTCCTGGAAGTTGATTCCCTCGTCACTACCGGAGCAGAGAAAAACGTAATTTAAAACAGAGATTAATTTTAGTTTCAAAAGTAAAACACGTAGCAGAGCCTCAGGGAACGCAATGCAATTGCATTAATTAAAGTCCCAAAACAGTTCATTTCTACATAAATCCTTGCTGATCAAAAAGATTTAGTATGATGCCAGTACATCATGCATCATTCACAACCAAAAGTACAAATAATAGTAAATGCATCGTACTCACTCGTCTTGCAGATTTTTTTTTTTTTTTTTTCAAATGAAAAAGTTGGCAATGCAATAGCTGGAATTTTGTTCTCACCAAAAACTAAAGAGGATTGCTTTCTATCTAAAATTAAAACATTTGAGAGATTTTTTAATAAGAAAAGTAAAGTCAGCCCAAAGTTTCTTTAGCGAGCAGTGTCTATGTAACTATGGCCAACATAGTTCTCAGACTTGTTCATAATTTAAATTCAATCAACAGAAACTGCAGCGAGCAGAACACTTGAGCATTTACATCAGTTCTATGATTAGCATTTTTCAAAAGCAACTCACCTCTTTTTCTCGTGCTCTCAGCGACAGAGCATGCACCACTTCCAAAAGTTTGAGACCTCCTTTTTGCATCCCAGATAATACGCTTACAAACTAAGACGATGATCTCTCGTTCTGACAACAGTTACAGACTCGTTCTCGTTCCCTCATCTGTCAATTCGACTCACCAACTAATGTGTGGACAAAGCCAGATACCAGATGTCCCCCTGCGGTGGACCTGTGGTAAAGAAACCTTTAGAATGAGTAGGAAACTGACCCCAAACGACTTTCTTCGTTGGATCATGACACATTCATATTGTTCCCCCGTCTCACCCTGCTAAATATCCTTCCTAAAGGGCTATTTCACTAACTCACTAAAAAAAATGTAGTCCAAGCTTAATCACCATTTCCAATTAAATAGGACCTTCACCATTCGTTGTCTGTTGGCAGAGATTCTTCTTTTACTTCACATTTGAGTTCATGCATTGTCGTATTTTGACGAATACGGATCATTTCGTAAAGTTAATCGAATTGATCAGTATAGTAGAAGGAGAAGTTAGGAGGTAAGCGATGATCCCATCGCTTAACTCCAAACTTTGCCTTCGAATATACAGATCAATTAGACGTACTATAGGCGTGCTTAGTTTTTTTCTTCTTTTTTTTCCCCCTCCAAATGTTAAGTTAACGCACTATATCTAAGGGAACATAATGTGGATGACACATAGTATTGATTAATTATTATGGTATAACGTGGTTTTTTTTTTTTTTTTTTTTTTAATAAAAATAATTCTGAAATTCTTTGGTTTACCCTTCAAGGAAGAAGAACTTTTATTATTTCAAAATCAGGAAATGATCTAAGCTCAGTCACCTACTAAAACTCGAAATTGCCTGGAATATTTATTCTTAGTGAACTTCAAAATTATTTTTCTTAAAAGTTAAACTGTATACTTAAAACCTATTATGCATGAATTTGATCTACAATCATTGTCACTGCATTGAAATCAATTTATTAAAACTTGAGAAAATTAGATGCTTAATCTTTTCCCATATCTGTTATATTCCCGATATTTTCGAATGAATATTTAGGAAGGTAATCTTCCTAGGATAATTAATAATTTATCACCGCTTCTCCAATAAACTTTTATTCAGTGATCCCTCTTATGATCGCTCGTTTAATTATTTACTCTTGAATAGCTTAGAACATTTCGAAAAGGCAATTAAGCATTCTGAACAAAATTTCGAATCAACCCGGTTTGCAATTTTTTTTATATAATTGGTTCCTTAACTCTTAACAGAACTTTTCGGATAGTCTGAAAATCTTTTCAGCAATATGGAAATTTTCATAGAAAATTCTAAGTTCTATAAGCAAACAAAATTATTAAAATTTCTAAACTTCTCTTTAAAATCGTCGCAAATTTTTGTTTTACCAGTATTACGTGAACATTTAGTAAAGCTTATTTGAAAAGAAAAAACTTTTTTTTGAAGTTTTCCATTGGAGCGAGAAATTGCAATAAAAAGAAAACAACTTATTGCGTTCTATTAAAAAAAATATTAATAACAAACTGTTTTAAATTTTTCTAAAATAACTGAGCAATAACACATCCTACTGGATTTAATTAGTTATTTTAAAAAGACATTAGTTCTTGACTTTTACTAAACAATTCAATAATAAATGTAGATAAAAAGATGCACAAATTATTAGTGCAGTTTTCATAACTATACATTTTTTGCATTGCCACAAAATTCTCTGATTAAAAAAAAAATCAATCTACCTTTATAGATTCCTTTTTTCCAGGTACATACACATATAAAGCCCGGTAAATTTATAATATATATTTTTTTTTTTTTTTAAGTCAAATAAAAATACATTTATCTAAAAGAGTTTAAAGGTGATTGAAAGTAATATCAAACAAGTGTATAGTACATTAAAAAAACTTAAGCCAATAAAATAAATAGGTTGTTCCAAAAGTTACTTTCTATTTTTGAAAATTAGCATTTCAAAAACTTTTACTCACAGTAGATTGAAATTACTTCTATAAACTACTTATATATTTATTAAATAATCAATTAAATGTTTTTTTAAATATTAGTAAGCGCACCTGTTAACACCTTCTTGAAAATTTCGGAATCTATTAAATTGTCATTTAAAAAGAATATTTAGAATACAAAATTGGTTGGGAATATATTTCATTTGTTATTTTCATAAGAATTCTCTCTAAACATTGCATTTGACATCATCGATGACATAAAATTGTGTTATGTGTTTAAATAAAACAATCAATATAATTTAACTTGTACTTAAGTAAAAATTTCTTGCAAACGTATTATCATCATCTTCGATTCAACTGCTTCACAGAAATTCAATTATTATCTAAAATTACAGGATCTCCTTGAAATTCTAATGTCACACCCACCAAACAATTTAAAATAAGAAATGAAAAATCAAGACAGAATCCTGTTTGTCTTTGCGGATTTAAAATTATTATTTGATCTAGATCATTGATCTTTCCTTCCCGCTCTGCGCAAGAAAATAAAAATTCTAAGAAGTTTAATTTCTTCATTTCTTCTGCAAATAAACCTATGGCACCATTCTGGACGTGGTTTCGGAAAAAAGAAAAGAAATTGTAATTACAGTCTTGTCGGCTATTACAGTTCACACGCTTCCAAAGGCAATTGCAGAATCAGCCCAAGCGTGAATTAGACGGAAAACAATGGTTTCTCGAAGATAAAAATTGATTAAAACTTAGGAAGAAAAGAAATATTAATATTGAATTTTCGAGGAAGATTATGACTAGAGTTTACCCCCAGTATTATTTTCGAAATGGAGAGAGGTTAGAAAAAGAAATGCGCCACATCTGTTTTGTTCTAAAATGAAACAAGTTTTCTGATGCAGTATGTTTCTGGTACTTTTAAGAAATCTATTGGGACATTAACCTTTTAGTGCTTTTTCGTGAAAAGTTATTTCATTCGTATTTTCAATTATTTTGATCAAAATGCTGAGGGCATTTTCCGATAATATTCCCCCCAAAATTTATATTAAAATTTTTAAAAGTGATTTTTATCTATTGAATTGTTGGGAAAAGGGAGGGGGAGAGTTGAAATTAACCCATAAAAATAAAGTTTTTATTCAGATCCCTACATGCACTGCCAATTTTTATGTGCAATTGTAAGTTATTTTAGCAATTTTTAGATCAGATCGATTTTTAAAAGTTTTAATCACTACAAAAAAAAATATTGACTAAAAGATAGTCCATTCCGTCCCATGAACCAACTTCTTTTTCCCTAAAGCTTGATATAATGCATTATAATCCACAACAAGTTTATGTGCCAAGATTCAGCTCAATTGGATGATGGCAAGTGGATTAATAAGTCGCAAAACAACAATAGAAACGTCTGTAAAAGCCTCCTTTTAGTCACATCTCACAAAACTTGATAGAATGCTTTGTCATCGACAATGAGTCTACCTATGAAGTCTTACCTCAAATGGACAACGGCAAGTGGGTACATAGCTCTTCATGAATTTGCCCACCACATACGAATATACAATATTGAAGCTACCGCAAAGGGTTTTAAAAAAAATTAAAGAATATTTTTCAGCATCAAAACTTAAACATAAAAATATTTTAAAAGAAAATATGCAAGACAAATCAATATCTTAATTTTTTTTTTTTTTTTTTTAAAGATCATTGTCTATTATCAAAATTTTATTTTTATCCACCCAAATTACTTTTAAAAACCATTGTTATTTTATAACATTTTAATTTACTAAAGCAGTAATGCAATTAATTGTCGAATCAGAAATCAAAGCATAAGCTCATTAAATTTGAAATATTTATATAACGAATATGTTGTAATAGTTGTAAACAATTTTTATTTTCATTTATTAATATGTTAACATCAAATGTTCAATATTTTTGCATTTTTACACGTTTTAGAAGGTGCTGAGTTTTTTTTTTTTTTTTTTTTTTTTTTTTTTTAAAGAAAATGATCTAGAAAATTTTTCTGTGTATCTGCCTGTCTGTGGTCAGCATGATTCCCGCAGCACGTGGTAAAACCGGATCTCACATCAGGGTAGGGTATTCAATGAAGTCAGGATAGGTTGTCTTGGACTAAATCTATAAGCATTTTACCCTTATTCTGCATATCTGAGAACATATCAAAAATTGCAACCATTTTACAAGTGTAGGAATGCACCCCCAATTTTTACACTATCAGGATAAAGAAATGATAGAAAATAGTGATACCTACTTTCTTTAAAAGAATGTAAGGAGAAAGGAAAAGTATTTTGATTCCTTTTCACTCTATGAACTTGCTACCGTTAAAAACGAAAGTAAGTACTTACACCATTCTATAGGTTATCAACGTACTGCCAATGGCTGTATGAAAGCAAAGCAGCTCAAAACTGAATTTTAAGAATAGGGTGCTAAATTAATAGGACAGTAAACAGTTGCAAGACTTAACTGGAAAAGAAAAAGTCACTGTTATCGGATCTGGAAAGAGTTCATCAATTACTTTCAGTGGCAAAATTGCCATTAGTAACCAGAGAAAATCAAGCTAACTGTAGTTAATGCAGAGTCGCATGAATTGGATCTTGCAAAAAGTTTTAATAATGGCCAAATAAATGGTTCCTGTCTCTTACTTGAACAAAACATGAACAGGAAGCTATTTTACGTGACTTGTTGACTCTATATTATGGAGTTTGTTATTGATACAGATTTGAATAAGTGCATTCCGGACCAGAGGTACTTCTCTTAAAAAGATTCCAGGCCTAATGGGAGCTCATTGATAAAGAAAAATATAAGACAGTAATTGATAGTAAGGAAATTTTGACTCATATCAAATGGCTCATATAAAGACCATTATAATTCAAATTGGTGAAAAATTATTGGATGCTGATTTTAATGTTTCTAGGAAAAACCTCATCTTGCGGAATCAGTTTAATTTATGCACTATGCTCCGATGGATATCAGAAGTATTGCACTCTTAATATATGGATATTTAGTTGTCAGTTCATCAGCGATTCTCAACCTGTGGGGCGCGCCCCCACCCCTAGGGGGGGCGCGAGCACACTAGAGGGGAGGCGCGAGAATATCCAAGAGAAAATATTATTTAAAAAAATTGATCAACTGAATGAAAGGAAAGCACACATACACATAAAAGACAAAATACATTTTGACATATTTAACAAATAAAGTAAAACAACTTACTAAATCAAAACATACTAAATTAAAAACAAATTTAATAATTATTAATGACTTCCTTGGGCCTGTTTTGCAGAGCAAAGTTTTTCGAAGGAAGGCTTAATATTAGAAATATAGCCACTCTTAGTTCTGTTTCTATATTTAGCCCGAGATCTATATCTTGTCTTCAAAGAAGCCACAGCAGAAAATCCAGTTTCACAAAGGTAGGATGTTGAAAATGGGATCCGGACAACTCATCCCTCGGACAAGTCGCCACCGGACAACTCGACCCCGGACATCTCGTCTCACGGACATCTCACCACAGGACATCTCGCCACCGGACAAGTCACCACCAAAGAAAGGGGGGAACGTTAGGGAAAGCGGTTTTCTTAGGATGGAGGTGCAAAGTTGAATAGTGGGACTTGCGTACATATTTAAGAAGGCACAACATAGTAGATGCCTTCCCCCGACTCCCCGCCACCACTGTTGACCATTGAAGATGTCGAAAATATATAGATACTTCGAATGTTTGGTACGGCAAAGCTGATGCATGTGTAAGATGAATGTCAGGCACGGATCTAGAGAGATATATTGGGGAGAAGGGGGGGGGGGGTTGCGTATTGCTTATATGTGAGGAAGGTTTGTATTAATATTTTTAATAACTAATGGAATATGGTCTAATAAATATGGAATTATTATATTTCGTGGATTTTTTTTTTTTTTTTTGACATAGATGAAATGACATTTTATAGAATCGAGAATATATAGACATGAGTGAGTTATAACATTTCGTAAATCTGATATAATGCCAAGTAAGTTGATGTATGCGTAAGATGATTGTCAGGCGCGGATCTAGAGAGATATAGTAGGGGAGGGGTGCGTATTGCGTACATATGGGATAAGTTTTTTTAATCACACCAATTATGATAAAAAGAATTTTGTTAAAGGTTGTGTAGAGAATGTGCGTAAGCCCGAGGAGGTGTTTGAATGAATGGGAGGAAAAGGGTTTTGTACTCTTTTAAACACATTGCATGAGATTTTACGTTAACCTATGGCATGCAAGAACGTGAACAACACAGCCATAGACTAGGCTGAAAATAGAAAGAATTGAAAGGGTTGAAATGAAAATGGCTAAATATTCTCATTATAGTATGAAAACGCCGTAACCTTTCCTCATTGCGATTATAAGTCATGTCATCGAATACTAAAAACAATTTATAACTTTTTTAACATACCGCGTTGGCGAGAAAACGTCGTCGACGGTAAAAATTTCATAGCTCTTACTGACCATATTGTGTGCAATTAGTTTCACGAGTGAATCCCGTTGGCGTTATGCAATATTTAATTTAAAATCGATGATAGGCTTGTAAAAGTTAGTGCATCACCATTTTTTAATTCATGTGAGCAGCTCGCATATTCCTCCTAATAAAACATCCCTAGATCCTTGCCTGGTATACCTCACTGGATCCTTGAAGTGTCATAACTCACTCATATCTATTCATATATCATTCTCGATACTATAAAATGTCTTTTCCTCTAAGTCAAAAAGGGGAAAAAATCTTCGAAATATAAAAATTTCATAATTTAAATACTAATTATAATAAAAAATATTAATAAAAACTTACCCCATACGTACGCAATACGCACCCCTCCCCTACTATATCTCTCTAGATCCGCGCCTGACAATCATCTTACACATACATCAACTTGCTTTGCATTATATCAGATTTACGAAATGTTATAACTCACTCATGTCTATATATATTCTCGATACTATTAAATGTCTTTGCATCTACGTTCCAAAAAGAAAAAGAAATATCCGGAATATAACAATTCCATATTTTAATAACTTATTAAAGATATTAATAAAAACTTTTCCCATATGTACGCAACACTCACCCTCGCCTCTCCTAATATATATCTCTAGATCCGTTCCTGACAACCATCTGACACATCACTCTTACCCTGCATCATATCAAATATACAAAGTATATATTCTCGATACTACCAAATCTCTTTCGTCAAAAAGAAACTTCTATACGTCAAGAAAGAAAAAAAAAATCCGAAATATAACAACTCCATATTTTAATAACTCTTATATTATTAAAAATGTTAATACCTTGAATTAACATTAATTTAATCAAGACTGTAATAAAATATTTCGTTAATATTTAAATAATACCATCTATGTTCAGCAGGGAGGAGGGGTTAAAAGATAACTTCAATGTTGTGCCTTCTTGAATACGTACGCAAGTCCCACCATTCAGCTACGACAGTTCCTCGTAAGAAAATCGCTTTCCCCACGCAACACCCTCGATCCGCGCCTTCTTGGTGGTGACTTGTCCGGTGGCGAGATGTCCGGTGGTGAGATGTCCGGGGTCGAGTTGTCCGGTGGCGACTTGTCCGAGGGATGAGATGTCCGGCATCCGTTGAAAATGGTAATAGAATGCGAAATGCCCTTGTTTTTAGTGCAGAAAAATCATCCTCTACTCCTGCCCAAAATTCAAATTGTGATTTATTACTAAATTGTCTTTTGGTTTCGCCACTTGTCGTGAAGTCTATGAATTTTTCTTCCTCATCAATTGAGAGTCCTTCGGGAGTCTAATGAAATGGATCCCTAACTCAATCATAACTTGCTATCAGTTTGTCTTCAGCAAGAAAATACTTTTTAAAATTCTTTGCCAGCATGGCTAAATAATTTTCAATAGTTACAAAAACAACTTTTACATGTTCTTCTTCAGCCTTGTAAGTTTTAGTACGATCATCCTCATTTGCAAACATTGTTAGGGTTTTTGCTTTAAATTTCTCCACCACAATTCCAATTTTCTACAAAAAGCATTAACTTGATCACTCGTATCCAAATATGTGTATTTGCTCCTTGGAGTTGAAGATTCAAGTTATTTAATTTCTAGAATATATCGACCAAGAACTCAATTTCATCACAAATAAACCATCGCGAAAATTTTCGGCTTCCGGTCTGTTTTCTTCTGCTAGGAAAATGGCGATTTCTTCTCTTAATTCAGAAACACGTTGCAAAAATTTCCCACGTGATAACCATCTTGCCTGACAATAAAATAGTAACGCTGAATGTACTGAACCCATGTCTTTACAAAGTGCGGAAAAGATTCTCCATTTCAGGGGCCACATTTTTATACAATTTACTACGGTTACAACTGTAGTTAACACAATATTCAGACCAGGACTCATTTCTTTCGAAGCCAAAGCTTCTCTGTGAATCATGCAATGTGTCCAGACGCACTAAGGCGACTTTTGTTTTACAAGTGCTTGTATACCTTGGAATCTTCCGGATATTGAACGAGCACCATCGGTGCATATTCCGACGCAATTTTTCCATTTTATGTTTGCCTCGTTCATAAAATCATTTAAAATAGCAAATAATGCGAGCGCTGTTGTTTGTAGTTCTATTGGTTTGCAGAAAACTAGTTCATCTACTACTGACATATTATCACAAAATCGAACATAGGCAATTAAATGAGCATCTTTATTACTATATGTTGCTTCATCAAGCTCTATTGAAAACAATTTGTCTCGCAACTTCGAGAAAAGCTGACACTGCACATCTTCAGCTATATCATTAATTCGACGAGCAACAGTATCATTTGAAAGATGTATGGACTGCAATGGTTTGGAAATTTTTTCTCCAAACAAAGTTTCTACAATCTCAATTGCTGCTGAAAAAACAAGCTCTTCACCAAAGGCGTGAGGTTTTTTTTACATCTGGCTATTTTATGAAACTTTGTAAGATGCAATTACAGCTTTTTTATTCACAGACAAAGTTTTTTTTAAAAAATGATTTTTGCTTTTTATATGATTTTAATTTTAATTCGAAGAATTCTCTGGGTTTGTTGACATACTCACTATGAAGCGTTTCCAAATATCGTTTAAGTTTATTAGATTTCATGCTGTCTGCGGCCAATATTTTTGACCAAATGATACACATGGGTCTTTCTTCTTCATTTACTTCAGTACTGGTAAACCCAAAATTTAAGTATTCTTGAAAATATTTTCTTGATTTTACTCTCGGAACCACTCTTGTCTGTGTTCTTGTTGATGCTTGACTATCGTCTAATGATAGCTTACTTCCGCTTAAAAATTTATCCATGAGTCTGCATAAATGTATTGCTGTAAATATTTAATATGGTGAATTGCAATTAACACGAAAACATTTATAACATACACATTCACGATAGATTCGATAGCGATAGATCGACTCGAATGAGACTGGCTGGAATTGAAACTTGTGTTATCGAACATTTCCTTCTTCCTATGAGAAAACATCTGCTTTTCGCATGCTCGGGACGGCATCGGTTGTGTTCACCGCCCGCTTGACAAAATGCCAGATGTGGTTTCTCGCCAACGTTGGCTCGCTTTTGCTCTTGTTTTGGCAGTTAATTAAAAATAATTTAAAAACAGAATCCAAAATACTCTATATACATTATTGTTGTATTAATTTTATTGTAAGCGCGGGCGCGATGAAAATTAGGATTGAAAACTGGGCCACGATTACTGAAAGGTTGAGAAACGCTGCAGTTCATCATTAGTCCAAGAGATGAAATGGGATATGTGTATTTGCTGAACAAGTATACCTAAAGGCTTGGATGAAAGCTTCTTCACCTAAAAATGCACTATACAATGATTTTAATTTGATAAAATACCTATTGCACTATAATAATATTGATGATGAATTTTCCAATGAAGCATTATAAAAGCTAGTCCATCATCTTTAGTGTTTATCAGAGAATTTTTTAACCTTATCTATTTTTGAAGCCTTGCGATCATAAACTTTCGTTCCATCAAAAGCTCTTTTTGCAGATATACCTCTCTTGAGGTATTTACTGGCCCAGTTGAAAAGTTATATTTAAAAATAGATTTCATAAAATAATAGTTTCTACAAAACTTGCATTTCAGTTTCTGTTAATTGTAACCACAACTACAATCTCAATTGTGTTTCTTTTACACCTTCGAAAACATCATCCCTATGAGACAATGGTGTGAACTTCATCTGCATTGAGAGTTACCTCTGAATATCACTGAAATGTTCTCAAATTTGGTCTGGTTTATTTTTTACAACATTGGAACAAAATAAGAGGGTAGGACTCAACAAATTTTGACCTTCGATATTTTGGACCACCCTAATATATATATATTATTATTTTAATTAAAAAAAAAAAAAAAAACTCTGTGAGGGAGGATATTTTTGGAGCTCAATGAGAGAGGACTCTGTAACATCATATAATCATTCGCGAATATTTGCTTTATCTATGTTATTCATTTCGTTATTACCTGAACTTTAATTCTTCATTTATTATGTGATATTTTGTGACCTCGAGCTGAATGTCTGTCCACATTATGTTTAAATGCGGATTATGCATGTGACGTAACAGGTCAATTGTTATCTGGTGTCAGGGTAACAATGATATTCTCTTATTGTGTTTTTTTTAATATTTATATGTAAAAAAATTTCACCATCTAATTAAGTGTTTATATAAAATTTGTAAAATACGTGTCGTATATTTTGACAATTAAATGTTAAAGAAAACTTTCGAAGTTGAAGCAAGAATTTTTTTTTTAAAAATACGTGCCTCCAAATCGAATGATTGTTTTATCCGCTATGTTTTAAAAATCGATAATAATAAAACAAGCTGTGTGTCTGTCTATGTGTGGATCTATAGAAACTTACTTAAAATTGGAGTAGAACTCTGAAATTTTTAGCATAAGTAGTTTTGGCCTTCTAATTGTATACATGTCAAACAGAACGTTAAAATTTTAATTAGTTATTTTTTAATTAATTTTTTTTTTTATAAAGTGACTTCAAACAGAGACACAGCTCTGAAATTTTCAACATATGTAGTTTTAGCCTTCTAATTGGACTAATGAAAAAAAGAATGTTGAAATTTGAATGAGTTATTTTTAAATTAATTAATATATATATATATATATATATATATATATATATATATATATATATATATATATATATATATATATATATATATATATATATATATATATATATATATATATATATATATATTAATTAATTTAAAAATAACTCATTCAAATTTCAACATTCTTTTTTTCATTAGTCCAATTAGAAGGCTAAAACTACATATGTTGAAAATTTCAGCTCTGTGTCTCTGTTTGAAGTGATATATATATATATATATATATATATATATATATATATATATATATATATATATATATATATATATATATATATATATATATATATATATATATATATATATATATATATATATATATATATATATATATATATATATATATATTACAAAACGATATCTAATAAGGCTACAACTCTGAAATTTTCAACATAAGTAATTTTGGCCTTCTAATTGGACTTTTGAAAAATAGAATTTCAAATTTGTATTTAGTTCTTTTTTAATTAATTAATACATATTTTACAAAACGATTTCTATTAGGGCTACAGCTCTGAAATTTTCAACATAAGTAGTTGTGTCCTTCTAATTGGACTTTTAAAAACTAGAACTTTAAAATTTTATTTTTTTTAATTAATTTTTTTTAACCATAACAACTATTTTACAAAACTATTTCTAATTGGGCTTCAATTCTGAAATTTTCAATACAAGTAATTTTGGCCTTCTAATTGGACTTTTAAAGAACAATATGTTAATATTTTAATTTGTTTTTAAATTAATATTTTCACATAAAGCTACTTCTAATCGGCCTAGAGCTCTGAAAGTTTCTAAATAAGTAGTTTTGGCCTTCCAAATTTGCTTTCCACAAACACGTGTTAAAATAATCTTAAAGGGGTGTTGTATTATTGTACTAACGAGGAGATTTTTTTGTGTGTGTCTCGACAGGGGAGAGGCTTCTAATATTAAGGCTTTACGTAGCAATTATAGATTTTAGTGAGTGAAGCGAGCTTATGCTTACGCTACAATGAACCTTACAGTGAGAGAAGCGAGCTTATTCTTGCATAGTAATGAACCTTTCAACGAGTGAAGTAAACCTGTACTTATGTGTCAATGAACATTTCAGCGAACTAAGCGTGCTCGATTTTGCATAGCAGTGAACCTTCCTGCGAGAGAAGCTCCAAAAACTGGGACCTATACACCAATGACGGATTTCCGCAACGCGAGGCCTCATAGCTAGCAAAAATATTGCACATGTCAAAATTTCGTAGCGAAGTGCAGGTATTCAACTAGTATGTAAATAAAAAGTCACATGTTTTTAAAGGTGTATTGTGATTTTCCATACAATTGGCTGTTGCCATCCATGCAACCCCACTCTTAATTACTCTCCGATCTGATCCATTCACATGCTTGGTTTTGCATTTGCGGAGAGTCTCAGCAAGGTTTGTTTAGAATCAAATAAAATGACAGTTCGTTTTTAAATCCTTTATATTAACTATAATTTTGTGTGTTTGTGACGTCAAATCTGCCAAGGCCTAATTAGCTTTCTTGTCGTCGACCTGAAAGTTGTCAGACAAATTTGTTGTCGATGACGATGCGTTCTATCACGTTTTGGAGACTGTCACTAAAAGGCTGCTTTTACAAACTCCATTAGTGCTATATCGGCTAATAAATTTATCTCCTTGACGTCAGCCAATTGATCTGAAATTTTTTAGATAGATTTCTTGTCGATGACAATGCATTCTATCGTTTTGAAGATTTTCACTGAAAGGCTGCTTTTACACACGCTTCCATTTCCTTTTCGGAAGACTAATTAACCTACTTATCGTCTTTCAGTCGCGCTGAAACTTGACAGATGGACTTGTTTTAATGGACAGATGGACTTGGTAATGCATTTCATCAAAAGTATAGCTCATGGCACGAAATTTATGGGTTTTTTCGTAGTGATCAAAAGTCGATCCGAACTCAAAATCACTTAAATAAGTTGCAACTGCACATAAAAGTTGGCAATGCATATAAAGAATTTATATTAAAAACTTTTTTTTATGGGTTAATTTTTTAAAATTGATGAGTTTTGTATTATTTTATTTAACGAAAAAGGCATTGACAAGCAAACTCTATGTAGAGCAGCGTTCGCCACTAACTTTTAGAGACGGGCCGCATGACTTATGTTGGAACTTTCCGCGGGCCGCAGATTTATACCGAATACGCCAATAAATATATTGCTTTACTAAATATGTTCAATGTTAGAAATGTGATAATTACTAAAGATTCAGCAATATAAAACAATTTTGAAAACTGAAACAATAATTTAACTTTTTTATATTAATAAAATAACAATTGATACTTGATTCTTGTTTCAAATAAATAAAAAAAAAAATTTCTTTACATCGTAAATCAAAGTTATAAAAGAAGTTAATCTTTTGTGACAATATTACAATGTGACTTGACATAAACTCATAATTAATAAAGATATTTAAAACGTACCTCCTAAATCTTCCATTTTAGTCAATGTTAATTGCTAGACGATGACGGCCGGTTCGCTTTTCACTATCTACTATGCGTTTAAAACTAGTCTTCGACGGCATTATTGCACTGGAGTCACAGAGATCTCAATACTTCTTTTCAGGTCGAAACAAAAGAGGCCAGTATGCATTAAAACACCCAACTCCTGCCCATCACATTCAGAAAAATAGAAATCGAATTGTGCCATTCACGATTCGAGGGGGTAGGGTATCATAAGTACAAAACTAAGCAATGTGTCATTGGTAATTATTCAAACTATTGCTTTTTTTTTTTTTTTTTTAAATTTTTTCTCGTTGGCAGTCTCAGAGGGGAAAAAAAAGGGATTTTTTAGACTTACTGACGCGGGCCATTTAATGGAAATGCGATTTTTGGTAGTAAAAACATACTATAGTAGACAAATTAATAAATTTGATTTTTGCTCTTCTGTACTGCCGGCGGGCCGGAGAAAAAGCTCTCGCGGGCCGCCTAGTGGCTGACGCTGATGTAGAGGGTACTTTATGAGAGAGGGGACACTTTTTCTCCCTTTTGGCAAAATCGAAATTGGTAAATGATATGCTAATTAAAAATCTAAAACCTCCGCTTCTAACGTAGTATTATGTATTATGATTTACGTGGAGAAAAATACAAGATGACTACATTGAAGAATATCGTTTTTTCAAGTTTTGTATGAAGGGATAAATGCCTTCCGAGAGGTTTTTCAATACAATGCAATTAAAAAAAGTAAGCAGTTTTGAATTATAGATAACTTTTCTTGAGTTAGTTGACCTTCTTTCATAAGAGCATTCTTACGATAATTAATACAGTCTTCACTACTTTCGGTTCATGAAATAATATCAAGGGTAAGTATCAGGAATATAAGCAAACGGCAAACTTACAAGTTCGATATATAGAAATAACTGTCCCATATATAATAGATATAGTTGAAATAGTTAAAAAAATTTAGAGTTATAAAGAATATTCAGTTCAAAAAGAATGTATTATTTAATGTTGTGAAAAATCGAAAGAAGTGAGAATCTTTGACACTTCCATAACTAACTATTGCTTATGAATAATAAGTTATTTTATTTCCATCCTTTTTTTAAACATCTCACTTCAAATTTGCTATTTACAAATTAGTCTAAGCAATGAAAGTCATACATTTGCATAGGTTGGTTGCAGCTCTATAGAATAGAGAAAATATCAATTTAAGCACGCTGGGGAACCTAAAGAAACCCTATATCTCTCAGCAATATCTATATCTGATTAACTTTCAAAAAGAGTAATTCTTCTAAGCAATATTAAAGGCACAGGTTGGGCACGAGCCCACTAGTATTTGTAACAATTCCACAAAAATAATTTAACACTGAATTTTTCAAAATGCTTTTATTTTGTTTCATGTTTATAATAGTGTAGATATTATCTCAATAATCAAAATAACTTAAGAAATAATGTATTTTATTCGTCGATACTGGAAAAATCTCTTAATTTCAACTATGTTATCGATTTACCTCGCTAAACATTTTCTTAAAAAAAAAAAAAAAAATACAGTCCTTGAAATGCAAGTAATTTTCTATTTCAATTTTAATCCTCTCCCACATAAACATAAATTTTGTTAATTTTCTATGGGAGTGATTTCTACACTGATGCGAAGTTCTTAGAAAAAACTTAAATAATGGATCGGGTGCTCCTGCTAAAAAAAAACTTGTTCTTTAACAGTTTAAAACACTTCTGAAAGGAGGTATAACTATTCCTCACTTGGAACAGGACAATTGTACAAAATCTCCACTAACGTGGATGACTCGCCAAAACCGAGTAACTAGTTTTCTTTTTATGCTGTGTCCGGCGCCAGAGCCTAACAAGTTGAAGAAGAATCGAAGAAAGAAAGGCGATGATCGGCGTGACGCCTCAGCCCCAAATTGCTTTTCTTTTCTTCTACTTTTTTTTCACTTCACTTCTTTTCTCTGTTGCCCGGAGCCATGTGCCCGCGTCACCCCCTCCCATTTCTCCGCGAACAGAAGGGGGGAAAAGTAAACATATTTATAAAGTCAGAGCCCTGAGATTACCCTTTTATCGCTGTCCAGATGGCTACTTTGGCGAACGCCAATGAAAGTCGCTTTTCTCTTTCTCTCTGGACATACTACTCGGAAAAATAAGATCGGAAGCTTAGAGGGAAAAAAAATTGTCTCGAAACAACGCAGAGGTTCAGAAAGAATTGTGTCTTGTATTTCTAAATGGGGATGATATGACAGGACATTAGCATTCCTCTCGCCATTATTGGGTTGTTTAACAGCATTTTTACGAGCCTTGTAGGATTTTATGCTCTTCTCTGGTTGTGGCAAAATGGTATTACGTGAGCTACTCCTAAGCAGTCGCACGAGGTTCGCTTTTTATAGTTCAGCTATAGCTATTCTGTTACCAGAATATTTCACTCTCGCTGAAAAGCATGCCAGTGGATGGTTTTGTTATAAAGGTGTTGTGTTCGTATTAGTTAATTAAAATTTTTGATTTGAATATAAAAGCATTCGAGATCGTTTGATGTCAGTCTAGTTGCAGGAAATATTTTAACTTTTTTTTATTTTTTTTATATTCATACAAGGTGTTCAATAAATGACCGATCTCTATTAAATTTTTAAAAGTGAATAATGAACTCTTTGCGCTCCAAGACTTTTTCCCGCGGAGGGACCAGCAACTCAAGACGTTTCCTACCATTTTTAGTTGGTTCGAGGTTACAGATATGCTTTAAAGAAACTAAACACAGTCAATGGCCTTGCATAGAATTTTCGCATCAAACCTAGTGGTCCTCTCGAGTTGCGGCATCAAATCATGTGGTGAATGAAAGTCACCTATGGAGTGCAAAGGGTTAAAATACGACTGGAGATAGGAATGTACAGTTTGCTGCATTGGTGCTAGAAAAACAGGTTTTGAGTTATACAAAGGTTTGCCAATTAGTTTTTATCTCAAAACCTGGTTTTTATTATTTAAGTTCTAGATGTGTCAGTCATTTACTGATACCCTGTAATTGTTGCTGTGTGGGACTCATGACTGAATTTCGGAAGTGTATCTGTACTTTAATATATCCTGTAACCAGCCAAAATATAATGTTCACTTGGAATCCATCGTGGCCTCAATGTCCTGTATGTGAATGTGGGGATAAAAGTGCTAGTTCAAATGTTAATCTCATTATTTGCCGAGTTCAAAATTACAGCTAAGCTACCGAGGTTAAAATTAAAGTGGCCGTGGTGAGAGAAATAATCGGGATCCGGAGAAGTCATCCCTCGGAGAAGTCGTTACTATGTATACTATTTTTTAGAGAAGGTCTCGCCACCGATGAAAAGCGGATAGAGGACGATGCGTTAAGGAAATCGGTTTCGATTACGAAATAATCAATGGTCACTTCAAGGTGGAGTCTGTTAGCGTAGTCATTATCACCAGCATTTGTAAGAGGACAATTTTTAAGGACACTGAGTCAACTAATATTATAAACCTTAAACATTAATAATTTAGTAGCCAGTGTTTAATTGTCCTTTTTTTTTTTTTTTTTTTTTGTTTGTTAATTAGTACAAATTTTCCCTTGATAATTTACTCAACAGATAAAAACATAAAATTGTCGTTAATTAATCACATTTGTAAATTTTCGACGACATTGACAATGTACACCCACCCTGCATTAAAAGAAAAATTTTATTTGCAAAATGTTTCAAAGTCAAAATGTTTCTTATGAAATATTTAAACCAAGTAATAGTAATCAAGTAATTATTATTTAGATCTTCAGTGAAGAATGTATATGAAGAAATAATCTGCAACTTTTGGAACACATTAGCCCAACATTGTCAGATGATTAATTAATGTATACATAAAAAAAATAATGTTTAAGTATAATGTTCATATACTAAAGCTCTTTTCATAAAGTTCCTTAACATGCAATAGCCAATACCAGTACAGCTACTTCAATTTATAATGTTCGTTTATAATGTCGTTCGTTTCGAAGAAGACTTTCAGAATACAAAAATCAGCAATTTTCAGAGTTGCGATTGATGATTACAAGTTCGTATTGCATTGTTTTCAATCTCAAACTCCTTCTAATTTTGCATCTAATGTTGCAACTTAATTTATGTCACTGTTTCTCAAAAAAGCCTGGATGATTTATGATCTCAAGCATTTCTGACGCAAAAACCCAAGAATTAAAAACTTCAAACTACTTCTTTTAAATCTTTTACCCACGATAGATTTCCCCCCCCTCCCCCTTGAAAGGCAAAAGATGTCGAACGGTGATTTTAGGATACACGAATTTTTTACAACACTACTTCGTATTTAAAAACCACAATCTTTGGCAAAATAGATTGCCTTTAAAGCAGATTTGTAAAAGCTGAATAGCATTTCGTCTAAAATTTGAAACATGAAATCCATTTCCATTAATCTGAAGTATATTTATAATAATAAAACAAGCTGTTTGTGTGTCTGTCTGTGGCTCTGTGGATCTATAGAAACCTACTTAAAATTGGAGTAGAGCTCTAAAATTTTCAGCATAAGTAGTTTTGGCCTTCTAATTGTAAACATCACAAACAGAATGTTAAAATTTTAATTAGTTCTTTTTTAATTAATTTTTTTAATTAATTAATAAATATGTTACAAAACGATATCTAATAGGGCTACAGCTCCGAAATTTGCAAAATAAGTAATTTTAGCCTTCTAATTAGACTTTTGAAAACAGAATTTTAAATTTTTATTTTGTTCTTTTTTAATTAATTTTTTTAATCAATTAATAAACATTTTACAAAACGACTACTAATGGGGCTACAGCTCTGAAATTTTCAACATAAGTAGTTTTAGCCTTCTAATTGGACTTTTGAAAAACAGAATTTTAAATTTTTATTTAGTTCTTTTTATTTTTTTTAATTAATTAATTAATAACTATTTTACAAAACGATATCCAATAGGGCTACAGCTCTGAAATTTTCAACATAAGTAGTTTTGCCTTTTATTTGCCCTTTTGAAAAACAGAGTTTCAAATTTTTATTTAGTTCTTTTTTAATTTTTTATTTTTTTATTTATTAATATATATTTAACAAAACGATATCTAATAGGGCTGCAGCTCTGAAATTTTCAACATAAGTAGTTGTGGCCTAATAATTGAACTTTTGAAAAACAGAATTTTAAATTTTTATTTAGTTCTTTTTTAATTCATTTTTTTTAATTAACACATATTTTACAAAACGATTTCTACTTGGGCTACAGTTCTGAAATTTTTACACAAGTAGTTTTGGCATTCTAATTGGACTATTGACAAAAAGAAAGTTAAAATTTTAATTTGATTTTCGATTAATTCTTTTAATTTTTTTTTTTTTTTTTTACAAAAAGCTACTTTTAATAAGCCTAGAGCTTTGAAAGTTTCAACATAAATAGTTTTGGCTTCTAATTTTGCTTTCCACAAACACGTGTTAGAATAATCTTAAAGGGGTGATTTTTAACGGAAGGATTTTTTTTTTGTCTCGACATGGGAGAGGATTAAGGCTTTACATAGCAATTGTAGATTTTAGTGAGTGAAGCGAGCTTATGCTTACGCAACAATGAACCTTTCAGCGAGAGAAGCGAGCCTATTCTTGCATAGTAATGAACCTTTCGATGAGTGAAGTAAGCCTGTACTTGTACTTATGTGTCAATGAACTTTTCAACGAACGAAGTGAGCTCAATTTTGAGTAGCGATGAACCTTCCTGCAAGCGAAGCGCCAAAAACTGGGATCTATACACCAATGACGGATTTCCGTAAAGCGAAGCCTCATAGCTAGCTAAAATATTGCACATGTTAAAATTTCGTAGCGAATCACGGGTATTCAGCTAGTTACCTATAAAACAATTGACTCAAAGAGACCGCACTTATAAGTTTATAATTTTTTGCTTTTTAATTTTTTTAAGTTTGACATTTTTATAATTTTATGGAAAAAAACTATAATTCCCAAATTAAAAGCCCTTCCTTGCACCGCTTCTCCCCCCCTCTCCATCAAGTGAAGAAGTATTATGCACATTAAACCCAAGAGGAGTCACACTCACTGCGGAATCTTTTAAAGACTCCGGTGGAGTATCCTCGAAAGATGATCGCATATCACGTAGTCGCAGATTCGATTATGTAAATGGCGCTTTTCGTTTTCCAAGAAGACAGGAACAAAGGATGGGTTTCATAAATCAGTGTTTTTAGCCCAAACAACTTGAGTGATCGAATGATCAGCCTCCTTGAAAATGTATATCTTTATTCTGTTGATCGGAAGATAAAAAGAGTATGTGATAAGTGAAATGGCAAAAAAATATTCAGCAATCATTTTTCGCAATTTTTTATTCTTTAGTGCCGTGCAATACAAAGTTTGAAACTTGGTGTATGAAATTGAAGGATCTGTAAATAATTCATAAAAACAAAATTACTTTCTGATAAGTTCGATTACATAGCGATAACATGTGGTTAACCTAGGGAACTAACCACCTTATACTTTTTTGGAGAGTTCAGTACGGTAACTTATAGTAGGGATGGGAAATAAAAGAACAGTCTGCTATTTTGAGCCTGTTCCTTAAAAAGAGCGGGAACATCCTGTTCTTTGATCACACCAAAACCCTGTTCCTTAACATTCTTATCTTAGGCGAAATCCTTCCCGCTCCGATCCTATGCGTCACACCTCTGACGTCACACTTGAGGAAGAAGGTTTCGTTTTCCCCTCTCCTACCTCACACACATTCCTTATCCATGATCTCTCTCCTAACAGCAGGGCTGCGTTGCGCAGGCGCAGAGTAGATGAACAGCATCGATATGGAGTACTATCGATGAGCAGGTTTGTTTCAAAGAGCCAGTTCTTTTCAACCAGCTCTGTTCAGAACAGTTGAGCTGAGTTGCTCTTTCCGAACGGCTCAGTTTGAACTGCTCCGTAAAGAGCTAGTTCATTTGAACTATTCCCGTTCACTTGTTCTCTGCTCATTCCCGCTCTGTGTCGGAACGGGAGCTTCTACAGAACTGGTTCCGTGTTTCTCGGATATGCTGTTGATTTCATTATTAGGACTGTGTTGAAATGCTCGCGGGGAGGAGGGGGGGGGGGGGTGAGATCTTTTCAATTAATTTCAGCAGATATTAATGCTTATATGTTTTATTATTATTATTATTATTATTATTATTTTGAGTATAAAAAAATAATAATAAGGAAATTATTTTATTTCTCTTTCTATATTCAAACTATCAATGCATTGGAATGAAACCGCGTTTTTCTTTTATTATAATGTGTTACAAGTGTGTTTTTAAATTAAGTAAACTTAATTTTTTTTTAATTTGGAAAAAGGAAACATAATTTATGGTAACAAAACGTCGTGGAATTATTATTTTTATTATTATTTTTTTTTAATGTATTAGGTCTATGTTACATTGGTCCGGTAAATCCCATCCAGCAAATAAAAAAAAACATTTAGTTTTTTTTTTCTTTTTTAATTTTACCTTGATTTTAAATTTAAATTATTATAATTTTTTTCACTATATTTGTGTGTAACAAATAAAAGCTGGTTTTGAAAGAATTAAAAAAATAAATTTGCGGAGTTTATAATAAATTTGTTAAGAACATGTTCTTTCACAGAATTCTCGCCATGTGAGGAATTGTAAACAGTTTTACTTTCTTTACTTACACAATATACACAATGCATAATAGGAATACATAATTGAAAATATCGAATTCTACAAATTCGGTATTTTCTATTATGAATTCATGCATTAGCGGTTTTTTGTATTGTGTATTTTATAAATTCAGTATTTTATTTTGTCTAGAATAACCCTACTGGATCTTAAGCCTCTTCTTGGTCTTCCTATTTGTATTAATTAAGAAAGAAGAGAAATGTCGTTTTTTGTTTAATGCTATTCCAAAGGTTGCTTGTCATATTTTTAAGGTGCTAGGTTCGAATCCTTAGCAGGCTGAGTTGTTCGTTGACATTTCCAAATCCACTGTAATGAAGGTTGTATTTTTTATATAATGTGAAATAAAACTAGCGTGTTCCATATATTGTAAATCTATTGTGAAATATTATTTTGGTAAAAGGAACTGGGCTATCTCTAACATTTTTGTTTCAAATTAATCTCTTCTACACTACATTATCACTGTGGGAATCTTTCACAAATTACTCATCCTCTATCGCCCCACCGGGCCAATGTAATTTCTACTATCCAGAAACGAGTAGACACGACAGTGATAGTAACAAATTATCTCTCACTAGTTTTTAAGTTTGTTTTTTTTCTACCTCAGTTTAATAAGTGTTCTATAGAAAGATAGTTGTAATACTATAAGAATTTTGTTTTCAGAAACGTGTATGCTCAAAAATAATTTAAATTTTTGAGTTACTTATTTGAAGTTGTAACTTTCTAGAAATTAAAAAAAAAAAAAAAAAAACTAAAACGTTGTTCAAATGGCGCCGATTAAATACTTGTTTTTAGCATAGTTTACCATTAAAATGAAAACTAGGGGTATGGAACATCGCACAACTTTCGATTACATACTGACGTGGAATTGTGTCATTTACAGTTTTTATATATTATCCTTTATTATAAGTGAAACAGAGGGGAGAAGAAAAAACGATCGTTGATGAGGTATACTCAAGGAAAGAGAACTTTTGTTGAAGGCATTCGTTTTTCAACTTTTTACGCCTTTTAATATTTTTATGGGAATTTCGAAGGTGGGTATATCTAGAACACCTTAAGAGGCATTTCCACAGTGATTTTAATGAAAATCGTTAGAGCCGTTTTTTTAAGCAATAATTGAAAAACAGGATTTTTTCAATGGCAGTTACTTTGTGCGCATGCGTGATTTTGACGAAAACCTAAATGGTACCCATGGTCACCACATACCCGCATACTCAATTTGAACATCGTAGGTCAACTTTTTCGGGAGTTATGCTGACCACAGACAGATATTTTTTCTATACCACTTTTTTGAAAGCTGGATGTTTCAAAACGCGGAGAAGTGCAAAAACAAAATCGATTTTTAATGACCGAATGCTATACTTTCATTACCCTATGTATACAAATGGGTAATTCAAACGTTTATCCAGGGGGAGGGATACGGGATATATCCCTTCCCGAAATTTTTAGGTTTGCCATTAAAACACAAAAATCAATTGATATTTTGTTTAAAATATTAAATTTATTTAAAACTATAGCTGAATACCCGTGCTTCGCTACGAAATTTTAACATGTGCAATATTTCAGCTAGCTGTGAGGCCTCGCTTTGCGGAAATCTGTCATTCGTGTATAGGACACAGTTTTTGGCGCTTCACTCGTAGAAAGGTTCATCGCTACGCAAAATCGAGCTCGCTTCGTTCGCTGAATAGTTCACTGACGCATAAACACGGGCTTACTTCACTCGTTGAAAGGTTCATTGCTATGCAAGCCTAGGCTCGCTTCTCTCGCTGAAAGATTCATTGATGCGTAAGCATATGCTCACTTCACTCACTAAAATCTAATTGCTACGTAAAACCTTAATATTGGAAGCCTCTCTCCCTTGTAGAGAAAAAAATTCCCCTTTAAAACAATAAAACAACACCCCTTTAAGATTATTTTAACATGTGTTTGTGGAAAGCAAAATTAGAGGCCAAAACTACTTATGTCGAAACTTTCAGAGCTCTATGCCTATTCAAAGTCGCTTTTTGTGAAAAAATTGATTAAAAAACAAATTAAAATTTTAATATTCTTTTTGTCAGTCCAATTAGAAAGCCAAAACTACTTGCGTTGAAAATTTCAGAAATGTAGCCCTGTTTGAAAACATTTTGTAAAATATATATTAATTAAAAAAATTAATTAAAAAGAAACTGAATAAAAATTTAAAATTCTGTTTTTCAAAAATCCAATAGAAGGCCACAACTATTTATATTGAAAATTTAAAAGCTGTAGTCCTATTTGAAATCATTTCGTAATATATATATTAATTAATTAAACAAATTAATTAATAACGAACTAAATAAAAATTTAAAATTCTGTTTTTCTGAAATCCAATTAGAAGGTCAAAACTACTTATGTTGAAAATTTTAGAGCTGTAGCCCTTTTAGAAATCATTTTGTAAAATATTAATTAATTAATTAAAAAGAAACTAAATAAAAATTTAAAATTCTGTTTTTCAAAAGTCCAATTAGAAGGCAAAAAACTACTTATGTTGAAAATATCAGAGCTGTATCTCTATTTGAAATCACTTTGCAAAAAAAAAAGATCAATTAAAAAAGAATTAATTAAAATTGTAACATTCTCTTTGACAAATATGTACAATTAGAAGGCCAAAACTTTTTATGCTGAAAATTTCAAAGCTATACTCCTATTTTAAGTAGGTTTCTATATATAAACAGACAGACAGACACACAGCTTATTTTATTATTATAGTTTTTTTTTTTAATGTCTAAGGATACAAAAAAATAGATATTATCTTGATTACTAAATACATGCGGCATTGATAAAGAAGATTGTATGATTTATTGACATGATTTCATATCTTCTCCCGAATTTTTTTTTTTTTTTTTTTTGGCTACGCCCTTGGGGTAAATGAAAGTAAAAAAATAAAAATAATAATTTCTTGTGTGTCGGAAAAAAATTATACAAAATTCACCATCGTTTATGATTTTGTATACCTCCATTAATTTCTAATTTAGAGTTCTAATTCATTTATTCATTCCTTTTAATAAATTATATACCAAAATGCAACAATATTTATTTGTATTTTTCCATTGAGGTTTTGAACTTTCTGTGAGTCCCATTGTTTTGGAAACTTTAGATATTAAAAACTCCATTCCTTTAAAATTCCTACATTATAAATGCAAATATTCAAACTAAAATTATATGTAAAGCTTATAATTTAAGGAGTGCGACTGTCACAATCATATTTTCGAAAATATAAAAAAGTCTCTTCTAATTTGTATGCGTTATTCTGACGCGGTCATTGGAAAACCACACAAAAACGTAGTAACTTTTCCTCTCATTCTTTAAAACGCCACGTTAACAGAGCAGTGAAGTGGAGGGGAAAGATTCGTCCTTGACCCTAGTGACCTATCCCAGAGACCTACCGAAGATAGCACTTCTTCCCAAGGGCTATGATTTCGGCAATTGGAAAAAAAGAACTAGTTCTTCAAAAGAACTGGTTAATGAGTAGCTCATTTTAAAAGAACGGGAGCAGAGAACACCTGTTCAGTAAAAAGAACGTAAATATCACATCTCTAACTTATAGCATCAAAGACCACAACTTTATCCCTAAGATAGAAATTAATTCAGTAATATGAGTAATGTTGGACGACAAATGATCTGGAGGAAGATGGAAATGTTAAATAATCTGGTGCAAATATCAATGAGAGATGTCGGTTTGGCAACGAAAATATGTTAGACCACTCCTATGTTAAAAAATGCCTCCGAACATGTGAGGAACGTTTTGAGATTCTTTGATATCTGCTCATTGCAGGAAAACAGAGTAAAAGGTATGAAAGATAATTTAATGATAAATGAGTGCCATCAAGTCTTCTATAGAACTTCATGTAAATTATGAGAGACAGTCATGGGTCCGACTTACAAATGCAGAGACCCAGGGCACAAACCCTTATGGGGACCGGGCCCCTTCTCGTAAAAAACCACTTTCGAAAGAAAATTATAACCAATAAAAGAGGCCTCATATAGCAATTGCAAAAAAACAAAGATTGTTTGAATAATAGTTTAGATAAGCAAAAAATTGCATTAAATGAATTGCATAGGAAATTACATTTATTACAGTAAAATAAATATTCTAAGAAAACCGAACACGAGTACAATTTTAAAAGCAGACAAATTGTAAAAAATATTATATACAAATGAATTAAACAGGAATCTGTCTGCAATTCTATAAATAGACTTAAATCCATAAAAAATAGTTAAATGCATTAAAATAAAACACATAATTATATATGCTTGTGGACCAATAGGGTACATCGAGTCTCTTCTTTAAAAAAAAAAAAAAAAAAAAAAAAAAAGCTTTAGATAAACTTTTGTCGAATTCCCAAAAATTTCGGGTTTGCTGTTCTGAATTATTTGGGGGCTCCCAAAATTCGGTGTCCGTGGGCACGTGCTCCATTTTCCCTGCGTAAAATCAAGCCTTCGAGAGACAGGGAAAGGTAAAGATTGGTATTAAGGAAGATCTTATCAGAAGAACAACTCTTCGAGCCCGAGTAAACGTGCCTGCTCAATTATTTTTCTTTTCATTCTCTTTTCTAATTTTATATTTAATTTAAAAACTTTTTTCATTTATCATTGTAATATGTAAAGATTTCTTTTTAAAATGAATATAATGTCTCTTTGTCGCTAAAACCAAGTAGTATATAGTATACATTTTATAGACTTATTTGTATTTGCGAATAAGATAAAAATTATAAAAATGCAACTCTGTTTTTAAAGTAATATACAGCGTGTCCCCGTATAACCTGGCCGACCTTTATTTTCGACACCGTTGGTCCTAGATGCATAGCCCCAACTGAAGAAATGTTTAAAATCGTTAAAATATTTTTACCTAATTGTTTTTAAGTCAAGAAAGGTTTTGGTATAAATATTACGGATTGTAAATTTTTATACGTTCCCCAGTTTCCCCGACTCATATTTTGAAAAATGCTGCTCATGAAATAACATTTCAAATAAAAAAAATGGAAATTTGTTCAACCAATAGCCACGGTGTTATTGGTGATTTAAGTTTTAACGCTATTTGGGGGGCCCGTACATATGTTGAAATGAGAAAATATCGTCCTATCAAAGTAACAATAAGTATCTAGACTAGGTTTGACTATGTCAAACAAGTTTATTTTAATTGCCTAAAACATTATAACTTTTGACTAGAAACTGCTTTGAAAAAATAAATTTACAAATTGTGCAACACATAATAAACAGCAAACAAACTTATAAACAATTTTAATTAAGTAATTTTAAATAATAACATAATCAGAAAGCAGCGCTTTTTGTTAACACAAACACAAATTAAAGGTGATAGAAATGAACAAAATGAAAAGGATAAATAACCTCTATTTTAATTACATATGCTCGAAGTGTTTTCCTTCGCCTAAAATACCTAGGCGCACACGTGATTCAAATTCATCTTCAAAAATTGTCAGCATTACAAGCGTAATACACCTGACAGCGGATAAAATTCGATTCTGCAAATCTAATAGACTCGTTGATTCTTTTTCACAGACCTTGCTTTTCAAAAATTCTCAAAGGAAGAAATCTAAGAATCTTTAGATCTAGGAGGCCATTCTACCGGACCTCCATACCCTATAATGTTGTCTCGAAACATATTGTGTAATACTGTTCGGTAGGAAGCTGCCTTGTGGGGTGACGCACCATCCTGTTCAAATCGCATCTTTTTTAGGTTTGCTAACACGAAATGGTCATCCAGAAAGTCAGATAAAGGCCCCATTAACAGGTTCGCTTACTTTTTACCAGTTAATGTATCAGCAAAAAAGAAAGGTCTTACTAACAAATACAAATACTAATTTTATGACCCACAACAGGCTCAAGTCCCAACAGGGTTGGTCGAGTAAATATATATATACACGTATATAGAAATAGAAAATAATTTGCATACAATAGTTACAGGATTATACACACAATATACAATATTTACAGGATTATACAATAAAATATACATAATACAATAAAATATACAATTCCATAGGCCACACCAAACGTTAACGAACCATCGCACTTGATGCTTGTTTGGTCGGATTACATGGGGATTTTGCAGGGACCGAAAGTATGTGTTTTGCCTATTTACTACCCCAGTTCTTGAAAACGTGCAATCATCAGAAAATAGAATGTTATTCACAAATGATGAATCCAATTATAGCTTGTTAATTATGAAATTTCAGAAATCAAACCGTCTATTTTCATCCCCGGGCAAAAACTCTTGCACCAATCGCGGGCGATAAGGACGTGCACCGTGTCGGATTAAGACTCTCCACACATGGGTTTTTGAGTATCCATATGCTTCACTAATGTCCCTGACACTAGACTGAGGGAAAGCAAGAGCATAGCCCAAAATTTCTTCGTCAGAGACAACCACTCTTGAATTTCCGGATCGAGGACGCCTTCCAATGTTACCCGTTTCTCGTAAGCGCTTTACAACATTTAAAATCGTATTTTTAGTTGGATGAATACCATTTGGAAATTTAATTGCATATTGTCTTGCAGCGTCTCGCCCATTTCGATTACACTGGCCGTACAGAAGTAACATTTCTACGTATTGTTCCGCAGTGTACATTTTAACAACGAGGATTGAGGGAATAGCTAAATACATCTGGTATTCGTATGAACTACTTTTATTCTGAAGTAAACTTACATTATTAGTTTTCTACCTACCAATCACTAATCTGCCACTAAAATTTACACAGGAACCTGCAAATTCCGCTGTACTACATGCTAATTTACACATAAGGATCGAGAATGTTTTTTTTCCCCTACTATATATATATATATATAGTAGGAGAAAAAACATTCCCCCTATTCCTTAAATTCCAATAACTCCACTCCCATAATTCCTTAAATTTTCGTTTCCTCTAAAATCATACTTACATTTTTCATTTATCCCTAATGAAAAATGTAAGTATGATTTTAGAGGAAACGAAAATTTAAGGAATTATGGGAATTTTAAGGCGAATGCGACCCCTGCACAACACAAGAGAGTGAATTTGTTCTGCCTCGACAGATTTCCTTTTTGCTTTGATCGTACGTTGTCGAAAGATTTTTGTTAGTTTCAGGGAGTATAGCATCTGTTATATCTTGCAAACGAGTTCAGAACTCACAATTCACGACAGATATTGATAGATCGTATTCATGCGTTTGATTTCAGAATAATTTTCCGAACCCAATTGCTGCACTAAATTCCATTTTTCATATCTCCATGAATATTGGTCGCACAAATTTCGATTTATTTTTGTCTGAAATGTTTTTCATGGGCAACATTTTTCTAAATATGAGCTGAGAGAACTGGGGACCATATAAAAATTTGCAATCCGTAATTTTTATATACCTTTCCTAATTTAAAAACTATTCAGTAAAAATATTTTAACGATTTAAAACATTTCTTCAATTGGGACTATGAATCTAGGACCAACGGTGTCGAAAATAAAGGTCGGCCAGGTTACACGGGTACACGCTGTGTATCAAACACATCTTCTATATTTAAAACTAAGTTGTCTGTACGTCTGAACCTTATACAAATCCATAGTTTCGCACCTAGAGGTACGAAATTTGGTATTTAGAAACTTTGGTACATGGAGATTGTAGAGAACAACTTTTAAATTCGTTTCAAAGTTGTTTTCATTAAAATTTAATGACATTTAAAAAAATAATCTTGGAATGACAGCGATATTTTTGTATTACATGAGAATAAAACCAAAAGTTATTTTAATGTGTCCCCCTTATTTTTCTGATTATTTTTATGTATTATAATCGTCTGCCCGTCAAGTGGCTCTAATATTATTATTATTTTCCATACATTTACTGTCAACTGAAGCTTTGCGCATGCGCCATTTTAAAACGTAATGTTTCATAATATTCATAACACAATATAGTAAACATAACGGCTAAGATTATTGAAATTCACAGAAAACTTTAAAATCATTTCGACATTTGTTAAATTTTCTTCTTGGTCCCATGTAAATATGTATTTAACTCAGAATATTAAATAGTTTCTCCTTTAGTATTTAACTCAGAATATCAAAATTCCTTCTTTTGATTGTTTTCATTTGTATAGCGCTTTTTTCAAGTGTATCAAGTTCCATATTATTTAATCTAGATTTGAATACATTTTGTGTATTCTACATGTTTTACTATTTCTACCAGACTATTTTTACAATTTATACCAGAAGAGTAGTATTTCATTTTGGATTTTATTTCTTTGATGCTTGATTTTGGTCGTGATTATGAAGTTGGTAAGTTTTTTTTTTGTTTGTGTACTAAAAAATTTTGAAGAATACAAAATTTTTTGGTACAGATGTAGCATTAAGACATTTCTGTTGCGCAATTTTATTTGGTGTTTTTGTACAGATAAATGCTGTTTCTGGCAACGATTTTTTTTTAGTTAATTTGGTACTATTACTATTCTAGCTCGGTATCAGATGAAAACCACCAAATTGCTGACCTAACTAATCAAAACTAACAACCTTCAAATAATTTATATTTCCTATATTTAGAATTGGCGATTCATTTACGCGTCATTTAAACGGGTAAACTTTTAGGCTTGGGGCCAGCTGGTAACCGCCTAACGGAAGAGTACCCTTAATAATTTATATTTTAACTAAATTTTATGATTATAGTGTTTTAATTTTCTTTTAGTTACCGTGTTTTTGATTTTTGCGATTTTTCTGATTGTTAAATGTAAATAGTCGCCTAATGCCTTATACTACATCTGTTCTACTTTTTCTTAAATATAAACTTCTATGTCTTTCAACGGGTCCCCAGCTGTGTGGGGCCACACTGCTAGTATTTGATAAGAATAGTTTAAAAATAAAGCAATTTTTTCATTTGATTACTTACATTTGATCTTACCGTGTTACAATTATATATATGGTTACACGTTAACAAGATGTCTGGCAGTTTCTGATAAAATGGCAAATTTAAAACACAATCTTGATTATTATTTCTCAAAATACTTTACAAATTTAAGTGTATATATACCTTCTAATAGTCTACCAGATACATTTATGGTAATAGTACAAAAAAATCAGATATTGTGTGAAAAACAAACACTCATTGGTGTCCTATATAGAATGATCGAAATTTGTTGTGTGTCTTAATGACTGTAATTTAAGCCTATTTCAATGAAAAGAATACAACATTTTATGGAATGTCTATGCTTGGCCTGAAATGGGTAAAAGATACTAAAATGCAATGTAAAGGAAAAATAACTTTTGCTTCAAGATGTTTTTCCTTTCAAGTTTATAAAATCTATTCGAAATTCAATTTAAAGTTACTAAAATTCTTTAATATATCTAAAAAATATTGAAAACTTAAAAAGCAAGCATATTCATGTCTAGTATTAAATAATTTATTCAATGAATCTTAAGTACGATGTTAACAATGATGTGTACTATGTATTTTTTTATAACTTCTTCTATATCTAATAACTAAATTCATTCGAGGAAAATATACGTTTATTTACCATTGAAATACAAAGCTAAGTACACAATATTGTCAGGAAACATAATTTAAAACTTCGAAATTATTTACTTTAAAGCCAATCGATCGAAACTTCTTTAGAGATTATCAATTATGATTATTTTAAAATTGTTACTATATTTTGGAAGCTGTTTGATTTAAAAAAAAGAAGGGGGAAAAATATTTTATTTTAAAATAATTTTTTTTAAATAGATTTTTTTCTTTCTGTAAATATGGTCCATTCACTTTTATTTAGAATGCTCTTTAAGTTTAAATTTATGAAACCTAACATCCTATATATATTTTTAAAATCCATATAAATTAAGATAAAAATTTAAAGCACAATAAGAACTAACATACGGAATATGGATTCTCATAACACTGAATATGAATTATTCAAAATGCATTCTTAGAATCTTCCACATCAATATTTATCGTTCGAGAGCACAGTCATCTATTTAACATTAAATAGAAGTACTTACTAATTCTGAAACCGAAATTAAATACCATTGAGAAAGCAAGGTATTTCTCCCATGTTCAACGAGCGATATTATATTATTCTTTGCTGAGAAATTTAAAATTCTCTTTGATATTCACGAATTCTTATCGTCATGAAGCCGTGAAATTTGTCTAAATTATTCCTTTTAATCAAATACAGGCAGACGGTATGTTTCCAAAATTAATTAATTACTTAATAAATAGGAATGATTTAATAATCTATTTTGTAAACATATCTTTACTTTCGATGTCATATTTAATGCATTTAAAGGCGTTAAAAAGAAAGACAAGGTTTTCGGGAAAATGTTGATAAAATAATTTTATTTCGATTTATTGAAGATAATTATTACTAGTACCTGGTAAAAAGATGCTTAATTTGCAAAGTTTTGAAAATAGTAACTATTTTATTTATTAAATATATATTCTGAATTAAAATAATTTCGAACTCAATTAATGAATGTGTTCGAAATGAACTTTATATAAGGTATTATTTTGTAAGGGGTTCTATCGTATGTAACAATTGAAATATGCTTATGACCAATCAAAATTCACATTTAAAAATCAATTCGAATTTTTACATTCCATTATCCAATCACAATGCACATTTCATATACCGTGAATATAGTAATTGACTGCGACGTAGTCATACATAACTCTCATATATAAAGAATGGATTTTAAGCAGTGTGTTATTTGGAGGATGTTTTATCGTCAGCCAAAACTTGTTCACCAATCACAATCCACCCTTAAGAAATTCGAATTTTCAGTTAATCACAAACTCGTATTTTATTTTTTTCCTTCAGAATCAGATATTACTAGTAGACATTAGACATATTTCCTGTAACATCGCTATGCATAAAATCTACATACTTTTAAATATTTTTACTGAAGGAGTGATGGAAGGAAAGAAATTCTTTGATATTTAAAGAACGATAACAACATATGTCGTGATTTTAATATTTTACTGTTCTATAGAATATTAAGATCTAAGATAAACACATCTGTTTACTGCCGCTTTGTGAAGAAAATGTAAGTTTGAGTTGTAAGTTAAATTTTTATAATGATAATAATTTATTTGTTTAAAATAACTTATGTAGTCCAATACTTTAGTAGTCATATTACTGAAGTACTACTTAAAAGCGTTAGTGTTCAAAACACCACATTTTCAGTTCCAGCAGTAATCCATATAATAATGACCAAGGGTTAGGTACTTTTGTTTGTTTCATTATAAAACAAAATAAGTGGCCTTACCTGTTAATGTATACAAAGTCACTTTTTTACATCCCGCTATTCAAATCAATAAAAGATTCTTCGACCCAATTTCCACAACAGAATTCAATAAAAGTGTTTGCTAACTGGATGAAAAATACACCAAAAAGTTCGAATAAATTAAATATGTTCACTGTTAGTTAAATATGTTGTACAATAAAATCGCATTCAGTTTCATCTGCTAGTTTTCAAAAAGTTAAAATCTAAGTTGAATAATTGAGCTACTTTTTTTTTTTTTTTTTTTTTTTTTGCGTAGTGAAAACTCACCAAAAGATGCAAAAGATTGAAGTACGAATAAATGTATTTTCAAACTGCAAAAATCTTAAAAGCCTATATTAAAAATATTTTTTATTCATATTACCACTAAAAATATAGATACAGTAGTTAAAGAATTCCAATCTTAATCACTGCATTCTTAACACTTAAAGATAAAAAAGAAAGAAAGAAAGAAAAAAAAAAAAAAAAACCTTCAGTTTGTAAGCACAGATTTTAATTTCCATCTTTAAACTAGTCCCTGTTAAAAAAAATAAAAAAATAAAGTTTAAATATAAAATTTTTGCCCACCCTCCAGGCGTATTTTCGTTTTGTTAATTTTTTAACAGTTGCCTGTTTTCTTTGATAAAATTTGCGGGTGACTAACAACTTAAGAATTGTCGAATTCTGTAACTTTTAAATGAATTTTATTTTAAATATTGATAGATAAAATAATAAATTAAATATATGACAAAGAGTATAGTCGAGAGGCAACCGAAAGTTAAGGTACCCTAAAGACATTTTTTTTTTTTTTTTTGTAGAGGAATGTTAGTAGATTATGAATATACTGGTCTGTTGGGACAAAAATGTCCGAAACAGTTAAAAAATCGACTTTGAATGAGTTAAACTAAATCTGATAGCCAAATATGTCATAACTTGCCAAATAAGGAATATTCTTTTTTACTTGCCAACCCACCGCTCTTTAATTTACAATAAGGAAGGGTAATGAAAACTTCAGATCTCTGTCTACGTCTTACTCGCATTTTTTAAAAGTAAGTCAATTTGCCAATAAATAATACGCCACTGATGATGAAACGCCAACTTGGTTCATTTAAAAAAATGCAAGTATGACGTCGACACAACGATCTGAAATCGTCTGCACCATTCTTTATTGAAAATTAAAGTGCTGTGAGTTTTCTGAACAAAAAAGAATGCTAATTACTTGACGTTAGATCATATTCGGTGATTGGATTTAGTTCAAATAATTTAAAGTCGATTTTTGAACTATTTCGACCTTTTTTTGTCCCGGCACGCCAGTGAATTCAAAATTTGCTTTCTTTACATTCTATACAAATTTCAGAATGATGTTCGATGGGGTACTTAAAAACTTACAGTCGCCTCTCAGTCTAGAAATAGACGAGTAAATGTTTAATAATTAGAATATAGCATTTTTCATTATGTCAAAAGCAAAATTTTAAATATTTAGATTGAATTATGTGAATATTCAAGCGATTTCAATAGAGCATCGCAGTTCTGATAAACTTTGAATCAGCGCTAGAAGTGTGGGTAGACGCGGAGTGACGCGTCCCCCCACTTTTAAAAACTCTCAAACCATCTAAAAACTACTAAAAAAAAGAAAGAAGAAGAAAAAAAAAAAAAAAAACAACACATTAACCTTTAAATGTAAAGTTTTCAAATGTTAAAAAAAAAGAAGCTATTTATCGTGTAAATATACCAAACTGTTATAAAAATGTATTATACTACTTTGTATAAACATATAAGTATTTTTATAAGCAAATACTGTTAAACTTGATCAACTTTTAACTTTGGAGGAACTTTCTTTTTAAGTTAAATTTCTATTCTTGTTTCAATAAAGACAAGCTATTTTTTTAGAATTCTCTATTAATTTAATTTCATGGAAGTGCACATTTGGAAGCACTATCTAAATCTAAATAACCAGTTATGCATATAATGTTGAATTATTACTTCACTTTATCTCTTACCTCCAAGCAAAAAAACTGGGTCACAGAATAATAATTAAAATAACAATTCATCTTAGATCTTTGTTCAAAATTAGTGTCAAGAAGTATAAATTATTTCTTTGCTAGTTAATATTTTTATTATTAGATACGAAATTATAACATTTATGGATGGGGAGAAGGGGGAAGGGGGGGGGGACACTGGTCCCCAACTTTTGGTCATCCCCCCCCCACTTTTCTTTTCTCACTTCTAACACTGCTTTGAATGGTGTAATTTAAGAATTAAAATGAGAATTTGGTTATTTGTTATACTCATAAAACTCAGATCTAAACTTTAAGTATCTTTTAACTTCTACACTGAGTCAAGATAAAATTGAAAATCTCTTCAGCACGACAGTCAAAGGGATGTAATGATCATCCAACTCCTACAGAGTTTTTAGCAATTATTGAATGCCTAACCTTTTACAACTCAGCGCGGCCACCAAAAAGTGGAAATTCTGCCCCCTCAATAATAAATGCTCTAATTAATCCTTCCTAATTACTGTTCTCTGGCAAACAAATATGGTAAACCATGTTAGATTACCTCATTGAGTGTGGGAAAGTTTCAGAAGCTTATTAAGTTTTAGGTGACTCTACGAGCAATCTGGATATTGCTATTCAACATATAGTGATACAAGACTGATATATTATACATCAGGATACATCGTAAGACAATTTTTCAAATTTACAAATTGAGAGAACTGTCGATTGCTCCTTTCACCCCAGAAAAACGAGGTTAATAGCAAAGAGTCTTCTTATACAAAGGAATTCGATTTGGGTGGCTTAATGTATCCCTCAAAGCAACTATATGATTTTATTTGCTGCTTAGAAAATATTTTTAATGAAAGTCTGAGCACAACTAGCCTACACAGGCATTCTTTAACAAGCATTTTTTAAAAACGAGCGAAATTAGTACATATTTATGAAGAATTTCTTTCTGATTTCAGATATTCAAACAAAAGTTCTTTAAAAAAATTAGTTATTTAAATATTAAGAAAAGAAAATGCCCCAAAACCAACAGTCAACAAAATTCGTGACGTTAAGAGACATTATCTTTTTTTATCGTGATGTTTCTGCCAAAGAGTTGGCGTTAAAAAAAGTTGGCGTAGGTAGATCATTGCCACAATCCGTACAGGTTGGCGTGATTTGCGAGAAACTTGCAAATCTGGTTTCCGCTGCTGCATTTCAAGCCAAGATGTTTGCGATGCCGTGAAGTCACATTCAATGCCAACGGAATGAGTCGTTTCCTCACTAACCTATAACAAGGTAATTTTTATCACAAATTAAAAAAAGAAAAAGCGTATTGAGTAGAAATTTTTATGTTTATGGCTTTTTCGAAACATTTAGAATTGAATAATAATAAACAAATAAAAAAAAAAAAAAAATGCGGAAATTGTCCATTATAAATGTGCAAGCAATATGTTGCGGTTTTTACTGTTAAAAAATTAAAATTATACGATATTTTCATCACAATATTAATATTTTCTTTTGTTTTTACAAACTGAACTTTTACTATTTCAATCATTGGATAGAAAAAGAGGAATTTAATCAGTAGCAAATAAGGGGGGGGGGGAAAAGGGGAGGGGGAGGGGCAATATGACCAAACTCATCGTTATTTGAGCTTATTTTTTAATTTTTTAAGTGAGCTGCTATTCAATGATTAAGGACAGTTTACCAGGGGTTTTAAACAAAATATTGGGACAAAACAATCTAGTTATTATTTTTTTTTTGCATTTCTCCACGTTTTGGAACATCCTGATTTCAAAAAAGTGATCTAGAAAAAATGTGTGTGTGTATGTGGTCAGCATAACTCCCTAACAAATTGACCTACGATGTTCAAATTTGGTATGAGGGTTAGTAGCGGCCATGGGACCTTCCATTAAGGTTTTCGTCAAAATAGCGCATGTGCATAAGCTAGCTGCCATTGAAAAAATCATGTTTTTCAATGATTGCTAAAAAACGGCTCTAATGATTTTGATAAAAATCGCTGTGGTAATGCCTTTTAAGGTGTTCACCGATTAAGAGTAATCTCCGAAATTCCCGTAAAAATATTTTAATGACGTTAAAAGTTAAAAAATTAATGTCTTCAACTCAGAGTTCTCTTTCCTTGAGCATACCCCATCAACGACCGTTTTGTCTTCTCCTCTCAGTTTCGCTTACAATAAAAGATAATATAAGAGTTATCGAAAAGTATACTGTCAAAATCACCATTTAACGATTTTTTTTTTTTTTTTAAAGATATATACAAAATTTTTTTTCGCCAAACCGGCCAATTATTCTTAATGAAGGATGAAAATATACAAACTATAAATGACACAAATCCACGTCAGTATTATAGTGTAATTGAAAAATATGCGATGTTCCACACCCCTAGTTTATATACTTTCAGTTTATTTTTATATCTGAAGTGAACTAATGCTTTTTAATATGATAGCGGGTTATCTTATAAAACGTGCGCATTTAACTACTCTTATAATTTTCAACCAACAACTTCTCAGTGGAGCAGCATAGACCCATGAAATTCACATCAAAGAGACATCTTTATATAACATGACGGCAAGTAAAACAACTCAGTCACAAATTGCAATGCAAATTGTACAGTTGGGGCATATGCAAAAGAATGGAATACCAATAGTGTGTAGGCCTGGGCGATGTTAACATTTCTGCATCGCGATGTATCGGGAAGCAAACATGCTGATGTCACGATACATCGCGATGAGAACTATATTTTTTTTACAAAATTCTATAAAACAACGTTTTCATAACACGCTATATAGCCGAAAGTTATGCTTACTTAGCTAATTTGTTATTATCCAGGAAAGGAGATTGGGGGGGGGGGGAGACAAGTACACTTCCTAGCAGTGCACGTGTTACTTTAGTTATTAAATATTATTAATTATTAAATCAAAAACATACTTTATAATGAATATTGTATTACTTACTAGTACAATATAACTACTAAACAATAAAAATAAAATTAATGCATAACATTTAAAATTCTAATAATCTTTTTTTTGTGCCAAAAAAATCTGCATTTCCGCATTTTTAAGAAGCAAGTTGGATTGAGTAATTAATCTTATGGAAATAAACTTTATAAAAATTGTACAAACTGAAAAAAAATTATAAAACATTTATTTACTTACGAGTCAGAAGAGAAAATCATTCAACGTAAATGGGAAAAAAAATCGTTTATAAGTATTTAAGCAATCAAACTAGAGCAACAACTGTGATCAGTCCATGAGCTAGTTCATATTGACTTACGCAGATATAACAAACCATCATAGTAATAAATAACCTGATTATCTTAACTGGGTAAGAATTAGACATAAATTACTGCGCTAGAATACTGCAATCCCCTTGAGTTAATAAATAAAGCAAAGCTCTCAAAGGGTAAAAATGTTGGATAAAAAAATCCCGAAGTTATTGTAAAAGATTTAGAGATACAAAATTTTTATATTTTATTTCTTCCAAGTTAGAAAAAAAAAATGAAACACAAAAAATCTAGAAAATACTCAATTGAATTCCAAAAATAGAATATCAAGGTCTTACATCTGATGACAAATTAAATAAAAATCAAAACTTTTTTCAAGAGTTGAGAGAACAATAAAAAAATGTTCAAGCAATAAAAGGAATACTTCTTTCATCGAATCTCCAATATTACTAAACTACTGGCGCCTGAAAACAACCTCGAAATTTCAATACTCAGCAGTAAAAACGAAGTAGGAAATAAACGCGAGACCTAAAAAAAACATTGTAAAACTGAATTATAATTTCAAAATGTTCATGCGTGCTTTTTTCCCCTTGAAATGTGCGCTTTTTTCCCCAACTTTATTTGAAATTTCAAAAGGCAGGGGATGCAAAAGTGAATGCAACATGTATGAGAGATTAAGAGCGCGATGCCGTATATGGCGCTTTGTTTCTATACAATCTTGTAAATATCGCACATACCGAAGGTGGATACGATTACCACGATGCGGATGAAGTACCGCCCCAGCAAAAGCAAATGGAACTCGTCTCAAACGGCGCGGTGTTAGCTGTTACAGTACTTTCTATACAGTCTTAGATACACCGCGCATATGCAGGGTGGATTACTCCGATGTGTTGAAGTATCGTGTTTCAAATGGCGCTGTGTCGACGCTTTCAATACATTTCTTAGTATCTTAGAAACCCCGCGCATGAATCGTGGCATCACGGTTCTTCGGCCTTGAAGTGCTAGGCAAGGATCGCGCGTCAAAAAAGATCGTGATGTATCGGTTGTGCAAAAATAGTGACACCGGTTTGACGGTGTTGATTTCACACCGGTTTTGGACGATGTATCGATACATCGCCCAAGCCTATTAGTGTGCAGTTATACAGATGCATCCACATTAAAAATCACGCAACTCAAGGAATTGACCTTTAGTATGAGAATCTAAAGACCAAAACTTTTTTCCCACCAAATCGTTATCTTGAATTGGCATTTACCACGTAATATCGTTTTCACACCTTTCTACATAATTTCTGACGTAACTTCCGAGACTGAAAAAAATTATTTTCAGTAAAAATATCTGATGTTAAAAAGATTTGGCTTTTGGGTGCAATATGTTGAATTGGTTTAATAAGCTCTCCAAGAGTACAAATTAATTTCATCAAACATGAGTTGGACGCTTCTACAATATGCATTTTGTAAAGATTTAAAATATTGCGAACTTTCCATCACTTGCAAACAATTCAAAAGATGGGACGAGCAATTTAGCCACTAGAATTCGTCAAGAAATTCAAGTTTAGTATGAGAATACAGTGTCAAGTAAACACTGATGACGGGGAAGATCATATCTCACACTGAAAGTCAACTCTATGATTTCCGTGATTTTTAATGTAAATGCACACAAATGCTACTCCATTCTTTTGGATATGCCCCCACTCTACACTTCGCATTTCAATTTCATGTGCCTATACTGCTCCATTGAGAAGTTATTAGTGAAAAACAGAAATATCCTTTAATTTTGCAGACTAGTGAAGAAGAAGGACATTTGTAAAAAAGGTAGCGGTTTCCATACATTTTCTAAAAGTGAAATTTTTTCTTTATTTGTTCAGTTTTTTTCTTTCTTTATTTCAAATTTTTTCTTTATTTGTTTAAGTCCTCCGAAACTGATGCTGGATCAACGGTACTGGAATTTGCGATGTCAGAAGAAACATCGTTACTAGCACAGCCAACTTCAGCACTGTCACCAACAAGTCTATTTACATTATGTTTTTATGCAAAATAGTTTTGAATAGAAATTTTGTCTCCTCATTATGAGTTAAGATTCCAGAACAGCAGAATGCAGAGGATCGCAGCTACGCAGATATTTAAAAAGGTCATTAACTGAATAAACAGAGCTACAGATAAAACGCCAAGGCCACACGTTCATTATACACCCATATTTTAATTTCACGGTACTCCTGGTGCCATTAACATATCTTTTATTTTTAAGAAGCTAAAAACATGGAAATTATTCGCGAACAAACGCCAACTAATAATAACTACTTATTATTTTAATTTTTTTCCTGATTTCGGGAAGAAGAGGGGGGGGGGGGGCAGCTCCCCCCCATATATACGTCCTTGAATTTAATAATATCCTTTTTTTAAAAAAATATTCAAGAAAAAAAATATATAATATCACTTAATTCACGATACATTTTTGTAACATTAGGTTCTATTTCAAATGGTGAACTTAGAAACATTGATATTTATAGAATGCCGTAGGTCAGAATCTAGTATTTTAAGTATTTATATGGATCCCAATGGGAAGAAATTACTATAACGATGTAGTATGCATATCAGTTTCACACTTTTAAACTGCTCAGTGGCTCATTTTTTGTACATTGAAAAAAGGCGGCTCTAGGTACACAGGTCTCCCCTACTTTGTGCGGAAAATTGGCTAATAAGGTTATTATTTAAACCCACGACGAACAACCAGTCTTAACTCATCAAACCATCCAACTCATGTTGCGGTTAGTTAATATACTTCTATGGATAGTTTATTAAAGTATTAAATACTGAATGGAGAGTACATTTATAAATACTAATACTTAAATAAAAATGCCCCAATTCTGAAGTAAATAGATAAAGTAAATAGTAATGTCTTAATTACTCAAAGAATACAATTAATAAAATACCAAAACATATTCATTCAAAATATTTTCATGCTTAACCTTGGAAACTTGCATTGGACATTATTTTGTGTTAGATAATTTAATGAAAGTCTCTGACATGTTTCCCAATTTCCAATTTTAATCAATAAAGAGACAACGTGAGGCGACTTGATGCACCGCACCACATATGCCTCAGTTCCTGTCGTTGCTTTAATTGATTTTCATTTTCTGCGCGACAACTGTGTAATCCTCTTTCCAACGGAGTTTCAGAATATTCCCTGCTGTCTGCGGATTATTTTAATGCCAGTTCCTAAAATCTTCGCACCATATTAGATTGGGTAGGTTAATTTTCATTGTTATTTTCTGTTGTTATTCTTTTTTGGGGTAGAACTAAAATTTCCTGGGTGTTCAAACTAAAAAGAGCGAATTCAAATTAGTAACGTGAAACATCAAATTGACGAATGGAAGTAATTTAACTCCCAATAATTTTTTTTAACCACAACTTTAAATGAATCGTTTATTTGAAACACTCCGTATGACACTTTTATTGCCAAAAATCAAGTTTTTAGCAAAAATAAAAACCAATTCTGTAGAGGAATATTTTTACTTTCAATTACCCATGTTTACATAGGGCAATGAATTCCGTCAAAAAAAAAAAAAAAAAAAAAAATTGATTCCCCCTCCCTCATTTCGCCATGTTTTGGAACATCTTGATTTAAAAAAAAATTGGTCTAGAAAAAATGTCTGTCTGTGTATATGTAGTCAGCATAACTCCGGAACAAATTGACCTCAGATGTTCAAATGTGGTGTGTGTGTTAGTGGTGGCCATGGGACCTTCCATTAAGGTTTTCGTCCAAATCACACATGTTCATAATGTAGCTGCCATTGAAAAAAAAATAATGTTTTTCAGTAATTACTAAAAAACGGCTCTAACGATTTTGTTCAAAATCGCTGTGGTAATGCCTTTGAAGATGTTCTAAACATTCTCACACCCGAAATTCCAATAGAAATACGGTAAAAGTGTAAAACGAAACGTTGAAAAACGAGTGACTTTAACACAGAGCTCTCTGCCCTTGAGCATCGCCCATCAACGATTAATTTTTTTCTGTTTCACGCACAAGAAAGGACAACGTAATGTTAAAGAAGGCTTGACAATCACCATAGGGATCTATGTTATCTACTTCCTCACAAACTAGATAGAATGTGTTTTCAGTCATGGGCAATCTATAACATATAGTATAGATGGGGAACAGTATTCAATTGGTTTAATCTGCTTGTAGAGCAGAAACCGCTTATAAGCTATCTTAGAGATCAGTCGAAAATGATTCCCAAAAGCTTGAGAAAATTCTTGTTAATACAGATCACAAAATAATAGAGTTTTAATTTGAAAAATACCCTAGATGATGTATGAAGATATTTAAACTTTTAGTGGTTTAATCAATATGCATGCTCTTAGATATTTTCATTATCACTACCACACAAGAAATGAACTAACAGAAATAACTTTTTGTTTGAGAATAAAATCGTTAAATAAAGTTAGTACGTTGAGCACCATAATACCCGCTCAGATAATAATAGTTTACATGTTCTTCAGCATTAATTTTATTTCTACTGGACATCAATTTTCTGCAATTTACAAATTGCATATTCGTTAAATATCTTATTAACTATGGTAAGATTGCATTTAAAATTAAATTAAGAGGCCATTCGTTTTATTACATCAATCTGAACAGCAATAATTAAATAACGTTATATAAACTTAAATATGCAAATTATTCGAAATGAAAAAATAGGAATAATTATCAATGAGCTTCTTATCATTCTTTTAATCACTCTTGATGAACATTTGCAGTAAATAAACTAAATAAATGAAATTTTTTCTAGCACATACCTTTAAAATTATGCGTTGAGCAAAAATGACAAATATATTTGAAAATTATTTAAAAAAAAAAAAAAAAAAATACAAAAAGCGTATTATTATTCAAACTTTTGTATTTAAAAAGATTTAAATTGATTTATATATAACTTCCTTATTTCAAGGAACACCAGTTTTTAATTTTTTTAATCACTGCATTTAGTTGGTTGGTTGTTTTCAGATTATCTGGCGCCGTCAGCAACACGAGGGCTATAATGCGCCGAAACATTCGACATTTGACAAGCCAACATACATTTACAAACACCCATGCCTTACACGGGACTCGAACCCGCAACCTCGCGGTCTAGAAGCTAGCACGCTAACCACTATACCGTTTGATCGGCATCACGGCATTTAGAAAAGTAAAGTATAATAAAAATAAAACTTTCTAGGCATTTGAGCTAAACCTATAATACTTTGAAAAGAAACATCGAGAGCTAGTTACAAATTTCAGATAAGAATTCCATTTTTTATATGCAGCCCGCTTTAAATTGTTATATACAATCTAAGTGGAATACTTTTTGAAAACCAGCGTTTTTTGTTTTTTTCCCCCCACAAATAAAAGTTGAAAAAACTTAACTTTAATGAAATGAAAAGTACATATATCTGAAATTACAATTTATTTCCCTTACCACGCAACCCACCCCTTAAGGTGTAAGATTGATCTCAATATGTTTTCAAAAAGTAAAAAATCATTTCCATAAATCTATACTTTGAAGCAAAAATAACTAATATCATTTTATTTTATTTTAATAAATAAACCAGAAAAAAATTTAAAAGTCGTTTGTGCGTATGGAAAAATAGTGTGCCAAGATTTCAAATAATTTTGTGAACTCTGGTATTTATAAGATAAGATCATTTAATAGCAAAAAGAGAACCTGTTTGTTGAGAAAATAAAATTTTAAAATAAGAAATATAATAAAATTACAACTGCAAGAAATTTAGTAATCAAATTGTTTGCACATGGCTATTCTTTTAATAAAATTCGATTGGGTCAACTAAACTTTTTTTTAATTGAAAAAAATTAAGTATCCTGTGGCACGTGTGTAAAGTGATATTAATCTCTGTCTTAATTAAAAAAAGAAACATGTATGATTTGTTTTTACTTTCAATTACCCATATGTATACATAGGGTAATGAAAGTATAGTATTTGGACCAAAAAAAAAATATATATATATATATATATTTTTTTTTTGGCATTTCTCCACGTTTCGAAGCTTGCTGATTTCAAAAGAGTGATATAAAAACAATGTGTGCGTGTATCTGTGGTCCGCATAACTCCCGAACAAATTGACCTACGATGTTCAAATTTGGTGTGCTGGTTGGTGATGGCACAGGGACCTACTTTTAAGGTTTTCGTCAAAATCGTGCATACGCTTAAGGAAGCTGTCATTGAAAAAATCATATTTTTCAGTAATTGCTAAAAAACGGCCCAAACGATTTTGTTTAAAATCGCTATGATGTTCTTAACATTCTCACCTCCGAAATTCTCGTAAAAATGCTTGAATGGCGTAAAAAATAGAAAAACGAATGCTTTTAACATAAAGTTCTCTTTCCTTGAGAATACCTCATCAACGATAATTTTTTCTCCTAACCTCAGTTATTCACTTATAAGAAAGAATACACCAAATTTGAACATCGTAGGTAAATTTGTTCGGGAGTTATGCGAACCACAGAAACACACAAACAAGTTATAAAAGAATAATAAAAGAATTATTGAAAAGTATATCACGAAAATCATCTATTTGGCAAAGTTTTTTTTTTTTTTTTTTTTTTAAAAGGCCCATGCAAGAATTAGTTTAAAAATATCGCCAAACTGTAAATTTTTTCTAAATGAATGATGAAAATATAGAAACGGTAAATGACACAAATTGACATCAGTATTACTGTGTAATTGAAAGTTGTGCGATGTTCCACACCCCTAATTAAAATTACTTTGTTATAACGTGTATATAGTCTTAATAAATAAATAAATAAATAATATAACTTTATAGTACTTAAAAGCATGTTTAATACTTCAGTAACACGAATTCTTTTGAAAAATCAGTACATCTTTTGTTATAAATATTTAAAAATATATGCGGATTCACATAATGTATCCACGCTTTTACTGAAAGTTATATATTTTATTGTGTAACGAAATAAACAATGGGAAAGAACATACAATTTTTATTTTAGACTTGCAATATCATTAAAAAAAAATAAAAAAAAATCGTAAAATGAAAGAACTATGTGAACTTTCAACTTTATATGTTTGAAAGAAAGACATTTGATTTCAAGATTAAAAAAAAAAAAAAAATCATTTTCCTTTACTAATTGTTCGAACATTGGGGCTTTTAGCTTATGTTATTTGATTTAATGTAAAGTGGTTCAAAATAAGTGTGTAGAATAGACTTAGTAAAATATGGAATAGTCTACTTTTTAATACACCGTGGTATAATTTATACTGTTAGAATATATGTAAAGAAAGAGATAAAGATTAAAGGGATAAAGATGGATCGATAAGAGAGGGAGTAACTCGAGGTCTCTATTTACTTTTTCCAGCTTTTTGAATATTAAAAAAACAAAAAACATGGACATAAAGTTAAGGAACAGTCTTTCAGAAAAAAAAAATTACATTCTTGAATTTGGAGGGGAAAAGGGATTTGTTAAATATGAAGGAGGAAATTTAATTTATATTTATTGATTATTTATCAAACTATGAAGGCATTGAATTTAAATAAAGTTTCGATAAAGTAAGGATTTCGAAATTGCTACTTATTCTTAGAAGGATTATGCAGATATTGTTTCAAAATTAAAAGTTTTCATGAAACTACAAATTAATAGCAGAGACCATTATGCACTTTGTTTTGACGAATAGTTAGAAGTATCACATTGGAATTAATATAATTAGGAAATAATAATAATTTTGACTTAGTATTTAACATCATTTGTATTATTGCCCATTTCAATTTTCTCTATTGTGTTGTAAACTGGGGTGTAGTTGTACCAGCACGGCGTATCGGTACTTTATTGAGAGTCTTTTTAGAGGTATTCTTAAGATTTATTAATTGTTATTTGATTTATTTTTATAAATAAACTACTATAAAAATAATTTTCTGTTGTATTCTGCTACAGCTTATACTGGTATATGAATGATTTTCAAATTTGAGCCATTTTTGATGTTTGACAAAATACTATTTGATTTTGAGATATAATAGCCTGAAGGCTTATATGTTTCTTTTTTCCAAAAATACATGCTATTAAGAATTATGATGCGTAGTATTACAAAAATATGCCTTGAGACTTCTTTTTTTTTTTTTTTAATATAAGTTTTTAAAAAAGAGCTAACATAGAAAATGTGATGTTCGAAACGACAAAGTCAATTTTTTTTTTTTTCATATTTTACCAATTTCCAATACATAAAATAACTTTGAAGAAGATATGTATTTTTGGAAAGCTATATTGTACTAAATCTATAAAATATCTTCGATTTTTTTTTTTTTTTTCTTTTTCTTTTTCTGGTACATATTAATTATTTTATGTTTTCCGAGAGAAATGTCAGGTCTGTTACTATAAGATCTGTTAATAAAGTTAATCATTTTCATAATTACTCAGTAGATGGGGCCATAATTTTTTACTATTACTTTCATGATTCAGTATGTGAAAGAAAACATTTTGAAATTAAATCTTGAGCTGATAGAATACTGTAAGGACTTTTGGGTTTTCATAAAGCGAATATTTTTTTTATGTTGTAGGGTCTGTTTCCAACTTTTTAAGTTAATGAGTGCAGCCTTATTAACTGCTTACCGCATACAAAGTAACTCTGTGAACTATATCTGAGCCATGGTGTCTTAGGACTATAAAAATGTACATATGGTTGTAAAAAAAAATCAATACTGCTAAATTGTCAGCTCTGTTATCTGTAAAAGTAACATGATTTAAAAAAAAAAAAAAAAAAAAAAAAAAAAAAAAAACCCATAAAGAATCTTTAAATAACCGTAAAAATGTCACAAGTATATATATTCTCTAAAAACTAACAAATTAACAAAGAAATAAACACATAACATCTGATCTACCACATCATGTCAGGTCTGTCACTTTCAATGTCTGGTCTGTTACCTGTTAAAACTAACAGACCTGACATGATTTTAAAAAATAATAATAAAACTTGGAAAATATATGAATAAATTATCTTAAAATGTCACAAGTATATATATATATATATATATATATATATATATATATATATATATATATATATATATATATATATATATATATATATATATATATATATATATATATATATATATATATATATATATATACACTAAAAACTAACAATTAAATGAATTAAAAAAAAACCTCACTTCTGCTCAGCCAAATCATGTTAGATGTGTAACTCAATGTCAAGTCTGTTACACAATGTAAGGTCTGTTACTTTGTAAAAAAGTATTTGGTATAGCATCATTTTTATACATTTTAGAGAAAAGTTAAACTAATAATAATAAATTAAAGTAACATACTCGTCATTTTAAATCTAAGTAAAATATGAAATATTTCTCTATTGCAAAACTACGAAATAAATTTCAATATTAGACTAATTACCTATTATGAAAGCTGATTTACTAATTCAATAAAATGTAATTTCAAATATTTGTCCGGTAACATACCTGACATATTTCTTAGTTTCGTAGTAACTTATAAGAGCCCCCCCCCCCCCCAGGTCTACATTTTAATTTAACCTTGCTTCTGGCTATGAAAACATGTACAAGAAATATGCAAGAACTAATGTTAATCACTAACAATGATTAGTTTTAATTTTATTTTCAAAACTATTTCAATTTCAAAAGTGACTTAAATTTGAAAACTAACCATGTACATGTATCTATTTTAAACTGTGATTATCAGACGTCGATTTGATGGTATTGCCCTTCAGGACTTAAGAATGGGGGAGGTTAAGGACTCCGACAATTGGCGCTTTATAGAGAGGGAGCAACGCATTTTTTAAAATAATTTTCTCTAAAATAGTTTCAATGGATTGATTTTTGTACCTCTTTTTTATTAATATCTAATTAATAAAAACTCATAACACTTTATGAATGTATTGTGATGTAAAATAGTGAGAAAATAAAAAAAATTATTTTGTGTACTTAGCTTTTTTTTTATATGCTAAGTTATGTAAAATATTGTGAATTCACATTTTGTAGTTAAAAAATCCCAAGCTACAGTTGGAGTTGCTGCCACGATTGGGAGGGAAGTTTGCGTACCGAGAATTTTTTTTAGTACTACAAACCTGCGTGTAAAATAGGCACATAAATTCAGTGATAAATAGTAATATTACTACAAAAAACAGTTCTTACTGCAAATAATGTTACATAAAAGTGAAAGAATCCAATTTTAAAGGTTAAAAAGGAAAAAAGAGGGGGAAATTTGAGTTTATAACTAGAAGCCCAATTTTGAAAACAAAAAAAAGTGTTACTCATTTTACCCCACTAGACCGACCTTATTTGTATTTTAAATTTTGGTAGCACTCTTTATTTTTAGAACTTCCATTCCGAATGAACACTAACATTTATACCAGTTTTTTTCTATTTTTATTTGTCAAAAACAATTACATCGACCAAAATTTGAAATAAGCTTAAAAAAGGACATATTTTGCAAAAATCTTATTTAATCATGAAAATTCCTAATGAGGAAAACACTAACCCTATGTTCAAAAGCTAACAAAGATTTTTAGGTAATTAAATAAACTATGAATTCTTTAAATTTTACCAGCAAACAAAAATTATCATTCAGATAAGAAAAAGAGCTGGGTGTAGAAGTTATCCAACCAAAAAAGTGCATTTATATAAATGCTAATTAACCTAACAATTGTTGCAAAAAGTATCGCATATTTGCGCCGAGCACAAGTCTAATTTCAATATTTATGAAATTTTCAATAAAGAAATTAATTAAAGATGAAGATAAAAAAAAAGCCTCTTCTTTAAAATGCACTTTTCACCGCTGTCCTTATTAACCACATTGCTTATCCACCACCGTCCTATTTCGCAGCTTATTTATACTCACCCGCAACTAAAATGTGAATTATATGAATAATGAATAAGAACTCTAAAACAGTAAAAGCAACGCGTATTAATTTATTGAAAAATTCAAAGTCCCCCTTAACGAATGCACGGGTCGGTTCCAGTGTTAAAACAATTTCTATGACTGCAAAAATACTAATAAATATTTTTCACTTTCTAAATGACTCCTCTTTCTTTTTTCTGTTGCCATTCACCTAATAGTTAATAAAGCCTCGATTTCATTTGGAAAAGAAATTCCCAATGCAAATTTCTTGGACTTCCGTTTGCAATTTAAGTTTACCTCGGTCAGGAATCGTTTCGATCAATCAAGACTGTGGGAAATTCATGAAAAGTAACAGAGTCCCTTTATACTTATGGATGGAGCATGCATTATTCATGTCTTTATTGCCGTTCATGTTTATGTATGCAAATCTGAAAGCGGCCCGAAGATCTTTATTAAATTATCACTGCATTCCGTGATTGTCTCTAACGCTTCCGACCAGTGAAATGATTTATGCTAAGTAATCTACCTGGCGGAATAGGGCTCGCTCGCAGTAATTCCCGACTTTTAAAACGGCTCTCTCTCTCGCTCTAATCACAGAAATGACTGCTAACGAAGATTGCCCGCGTGCATTGTGGAAAGGGGCTTTTCTCTCCCACCCGCTTGTTTCAGTGGAAAATGATTTCGCCATTTTATGCCACGAACAAAGGGCGAATTAGTATCGTGAAGCACCCACTCAATGGCTCATATAATATTTATAGTTTTATGGAACGAAACCTGTCATCTGTTCACTTTTCTCTTTGTTTGGTTTCGAGGATGATTTTTTGCAGTTGAAACAGACAGCAAATGTGATTTGAATGTATTATGAACGATATCGTTTTGAAGTTAATCAGATTTTGTAAATGACTTGAAAAAGTCCAGTGTGAAACACACTTACACATGGTATACTACTTTGCTTTTTACTTTTCATTTACACTTAATAACTGTACGAAGTAGACATTAATTTCGTCCTTGAAATATTTTTTGAACTAAATGCAACATAGCCTAATAGAGCTGTCAACGGATCTTTTTACACCTCTCTATATCGAAATGTTAAGTATTAAAAATATTAATCCATTCAATCATGGTGTTCATTCAGTTTTGGTAGGATACAACAAGAAATTGATACTGAAAGCTTATTTTATGCAAATCCTTTACATAGCTTGGTATGAAATAATTCATTGTATTTTTTCCAAGTTTCTTCAAATGAAATTGTTGAACTAGATTTATAATGCATTCAAAGCTTTGCTTTTTCGTCTATAAACATCATATTTGTTTGTTTAACGGTGGAAATGATTAGTAGACAAAAAGAACTAAATTTATTGGAAAGGGTGAATGGAAAATTTGAGACGATCTTGTCGTTGGAGATCACTTAGCGTTTTATTGAGTGTAAACACTTTTGGCCCTCTCCCTGATCAAATTCATCTTTAGGGAAGAAAAAATGCTTTGATTTTCTATATTTTGGAACTTCCAGCTGAAAAAAACCCTTTAGATTTAAAAAAAAAAAGGAGGGGGTGGGGGTCAACTAGAGTTAGGGTCAACTAGTCTTTCCTTTCCATACTTCTAAAATGTAAGTTCCTGTGTCACTGCGTCCAGCTACAAACAAACCAAAGAAGAATGACCATGACATTACTTTTACTTGATTTGGTTGAGACTTAAGATTTCTTACTTCTAAAGCCTAGTTCATACTTTGATATACCCCGTTATATTTCCTTCGTTTAGTACTTACTTTTCTTGCGAATTTTACCACTTTCTCAACTTAAATTTGTAATAATGTAATCAAACGCGAGGGGGGGGGGGGGCTATGAAAGCACCTCCTTGATCCTCACTGGAGAGGCAAAATAGATGTCAAGAAATCAAGAGTTCTTGGAATCAAGTCTTGACGACGCTCCACAGTCTTCCTCTTTTCAGAGTAGAAGCGTCAGCGATTGTGATATTCTCATGTCGGATTGCCTGATAAGTTTTCCGAATTTTTTCTACTATGAGATGCAAATGAGGGTCAATGCAATATAATCCTCATGGTAATTTTAGCACTAATCTCCGATACAACCAACCAATTTGATATGATTTTCCGAAGAGAACTTGAAAGTAAATCAAATTTATTTTCATAATCATGCACATCACTTGATACGTTGACAATAGACATGAATGGTGATAAAAAACAAACTTGAGTATTAATTATATTTTAAGATTAAGGGGCTAAAATTGTAGCTTCAACAGGATTAATGATGATATAATCTGTCATTTATTTCATTTTCTATACACACCGGTAATTTAATTATTGAATAAAAAATTTTCTTTGTGAGTTATTTAATTCTTTCAGATTTCTGAGCTCATTAAAAAGTGTTTTTCTTTCATTTAAAATTTTATTTTGTCAATTTCAAATTTATTTGCATCTCAAAGAACATCTCTATATTCTCTCCCCCCCCCCACCCCTTTTTTTCATATCATACCTGTTGAAATGAATACTACTTTGTGTGTAAAGTATAAACAATATCTCGTCTAAAATGTTGTACGACAACCTTTTGCGCAACATTGTTGTTCTATAATTCATACTAAGCTTTGCTTTTTAGCCTATAAACATCATATTTGTTTTGTTAACAGTGAAAATGATTAGCAGCCAAAAAGAACTAAAACTTCCAGGAAACTTGTAGAAAATTTCAGACGATTTTGTCGTTGTAGATCACTAAGCATTTCATTAAGAGTAGACACCCATGACACTCCCTCCCTCTCTGCCTGATCAAATCCATCTATATAGGGAAGAATAAATGCTCTGACTAAAAATATTAGGTTTGTTTATAACCTCCATATTTTGACACTTCCAGCTGAAAAAAATCCTTTAGGATTAAAAAAAAAAAAAAAAAAAAATAGAGGGAAAAGAGGGAGAGGAGTGGAGGGGAGGGGGAATCAACTACTATTTCCTTGCCATACTTCTAAAATATATTTCCGACGCCTCTGGCCTTATTAGATATCAATGTTTATTTTAAAAGAAATAGTATTTAGTGAACCTATAAAAAGGATTAAGAGAATAAAAAAATCGAGAAAACAATTCCCAATTCGATCAATCCTCGAAAGCAACGGTACGGCAACTAAGTTTTCCTTGCAATATAGATTATGTTTTTGTCCATACAATAAGTACAAGAAAGTTTTAAAATGTGTGTGTTAGTGTGTATATTTCTATGTCTATTTGAATCCTTCTAAAAATGGTTATAGTTTTTGAAAGTATAAATTATACTTGTCGTAGCAAAATAGCGAATTTATGATGAACGATCCCTTTTAGTGGTTCCGAAATTCAAATGTCCAACAATGTCAATCCACAAACATACAACCATCAAAAATCGTCCTCTATAGCCCATATCCAACATTAAAATAAGGCTTTTAATTCAAGCACGATATTTTGAGATTTATATAATTTTATTATGAGAGACCACATGAGCAATGCATCTTGCCTCGAAGAAGAACCGTTATGTTTTTTTTTCTTTTTTCTTAGTGCAGGTGAAGTGGCGTGCGCACAAACAGAAACGCCCTTTTGTCGCCAAAGATTCGCCACTTTGTGCCTATGAATTCAAATTTCAGGTTATTCAAGGAAAAATAAACAATAAGCTATCAGTTTCTCTGCCTTAACTATATTAACAAACTTAGTTAAGTTTATACTTTTATAAATTATTAAGCTTTATAATTTAATTCTCGTATACTAAAAAAAGTGTGAGAATATTTTATCATTTGTGTAGAAAAAGTTTCGTTTTTTAAACAAAAACTATCCCAAAGTAAATTTAGTATTAAATATCAGCATAATTTTTATATTCTCAAGCATATTTGAGGTAGGTTAACAACATATTAGAAAAATAAATACATAATTAGAAGACATTCATACAGAAATTTAATACATAAATTTCTATTTCAGACTATAACGTTATAAATTTTCAGTTACATTTCGATTTTAAAATTAACCTATTCGGTTATTGCGTCTAAAGAAAGTTTAAGTACTGTACCTTGTACCATATAACAATGTACTTAAAGTAAGAGAGTTTTTTTTTATCAATGGAATTCAGAAGGAATATTAAATTGACAGAATCCAACAAAATGTTGATTTTTAAGCAATAAATCTGAGGAAACTATCGGATGGTTGGTTATTACATACAATTTCATATCTTTTAAAGTGTTATGCTTCATAAAAATACCTTACCCCCCAAAAAAGTTCCATAAGTAACATTGACAAAAGTAATTACTTATATTTAAGCTTTAAAGTTTTTTTCTTTATTTTTATGATATTTGTGTAGCTAAATATGTTAGTACCAGAGAAACACATTTTGTATTTATTTCTTACCACAAAATCAAATAGTATTTCATTTTCCTACTAGCTGCGTAGCCCCGCGTTGCGAGCAATGGTGGATACAGCGGGGGGGGGGGGGGCTCCCCTCCTTCAGGTTGAGCCTATTTTCTATCTGTACAATTTATAAAAAAAAAAAATTCAGCCTTTTTTTCAATAAGTTCACGTAACATACATATTTCAGCAGCTTATTTTTGGATCAAGGTTTTTATTATAGCTTTTCCATTCAAACGAACGTTGGAAGACTGTACAAGTATTCAAACCTCCACCCCCTTGACCTTGAAGACATCTTCAAGACACTTTAAAACATAACCCTTTCTGTTAAAAGTTTGCTGGGATTGAATTATCAATAAATATTCTTCCCGTCCTACAGGACCCCTGATACCCGATTCCTTTTTCTGTCGGATGGGAGGAAGAGATTTTGACTTTCACATGCGTAAATTTCAAGGCCAACCAGGGTGAAAAAAGAATAATGAGATGTTAGAATAATGATTATGTTTTTAAAAGTTTAATTAGATGGCAAAAACTACGTATCTTGAAAATGTAAGAGCTGAAGCCATATTAAAAGTCTTTTTTTCCCTCATTAAATTAAAATTAATTAAAAAAAATTTAAAATTTTAAAATTCTGTTTTCCAACAGTCCAATTAGAAGGCCAAAACCTACTTATGTTGAAAATTTCAGCGCTGTAGCCCTATTAGAAGTCGTTTTGTAACTTTTTTTTTAATTAATTAAAAAAAAAAAATTAAAACTTTAACATGCTTTTTTTTTTAAAAGTCAAATTAGAAGGTCAAAATTACTTATCTTGAAAATTTCGGAGCTCTCGGTCTATTTTAAGTAGATTTCTATAGAGACAGACAGATAGACTCTTTGTTTTATTATTATAGTGTACGTATCTTGACCAAATGGCAAATGCCATTATGATTTCAACAATGAATTTAATTTCAAACGGGCTTACAAACATTAATGTTTTATTTCATAGCACAGGGTTTTATTGTTGTAATATTAGCAGTAGTAAGCCAATAAGCGTGAAGTACTAAATCACAAACTTTAATAACCCATGAAGGAAATTGAAATTCAATAGTGCTCCCAAGTGAAAAATTAAGAAGGCAGCGGTTTAGCAAGCTTGTTTTTAGAATTGAATGGTTTTGTATTGCAAAATCTGCTTCGGCGGCTCAACAAAGAATCTGCCTTTTCTATATAATGTTAAATGTCCCTTAAAAAAACTGCGATTCAAAACTAAAATTATCATTAAAGATGATAGATTCAGTGCTGTTTTTTAAAATATTATCTCAATACTGCTTACTTAAATGTTTGTTTTCTTATAATAAAAATTCATTGAATTATATCTATCAATTTAAAGTCATTCAATGCTTCAATGAACAAACAATAAATGACTTACTGGTTTACATTTCCACTCTTGGGCTAACCAGTTTATCTTTATACTAGCTGAATACCCGTGCTGCGCTACGAAATTTTACCATTAGCATTTTAGCGATCAAAAGACATTCATGTATTCTACACTTCAGACGTTTGCTCCCATTTCGATCCCGACAAATTGATTTATCAAAATAGGAACTTTCCTTTGTTGACATTTTAAACGAAATTTATAATTGTGAATAGTAAACTGGAATAGTTTATTGTGTTTATGTTTGCTCTTAGTTCTAAATTTCAAAGTAGTAGCTGTATTGGAATTAAGTTAATTAGACATTAAATTAATCCTCGTATAGTTTCAATGTTGCGTCGTCTTTTCATCCCTTAAAAATATCGATATTGGAATGACTTATTTTTTAACATTTGCAAAAAAATATCAGAAAAATGACTACATTGGAAGAGGAACATTCGGATATCCCTCGTTTGGAACATTTAACCCCTTTTCGACCCCTTAAAGTTGGTTAATCGAGAACAGAATAGCTTACTTTTTCTATGTTTAATCTTTTTTGACATTTGTACCAAATTTCCGAGTTGTGACCATATGGGAAGTGGTACATTCGAATATTCCTCGTTTGGAACGTTTAACCCCTTTTCCACCCCTTGATCCACCGGAGATCGGAATAGTTTACTTTTTCTGCGTTTGTCTTTATTGATATTCACACCAGTTTTCAGAATTATGAAAATATGAGAAGTAGGACATTCGAATATATCGCTCGTTTGGAACGTTTAACCCCTTTTTGACCTCTTAAAGTGGGTTAATCGAGATCGGAATAGCTTACTTTTTCTATGTTTACCATTGTTGATATTTGTGCCGATTTTCAGAGTTGTGACTATGTGGGAAGTAGGATTTTCGAATGTCCCCCGTTTGGAACGTTTAACCCCTTTTCGACCCCTTAGAGTGGGTTAATCGAGATCGGAATAGTTTACTTTTTCTATTTTTACCATTGTTGATATTTGTGCCGATTTTCAGAGTTGTGACTATGTGGGAAGTAGGATTTTCGAATGTCCCCCGTTTGGAACGTTTAACCCCTTTTCGACCCCTTAAAGTGTGTTAATCGAGATCGGAATAGTTTACTTTTTCTATTTTTACCATTGTTGATATTTGTGCCGATTTTCAGAGTTGTGACTATGTGGGAAGTAGGATTTTCGAATGTCCCCCGTTTGGAACGTTTGACCCCTTTTCGACCCCTTAAAGTGTGTTAATCGAGATCGGAATAGTTTACTTTTTCTATTTTTACCATTGTTGATATTTGTGCCGATTTTCAGAGTTGTGACTATGTGGGAAGTAGGATTTTCGAATGTCCCCCGTTTGGAACGTTTGACCCCTTTTCGACCCCTTAAAGTGTGTTAATCGAGATCGGAATAGTTTACTTTTTCTATGTTTACCATTGTTGATATTTGTGCCGATTTTCAGAGTTGTGACTATGTGGGAAGTAGGATTTTCGAATGTCCCCCGTTTGGAACGTTTGACCCCTTTTCGACCCCTTAAAGTGTGTTAATCGAGATCGGAATAGTTTACTTTTTCTATGTTTACCATTGTTGATATTTGTGCCGATTTTCAGAGTTGTGACTATGTGGGAAGTGGGAGAATTAGTGATGAGTGAGTCAGTGAGTGAGTGAGTGAGTGAGTGAGTGAGTGAGGGCTTTGCCTTATATATATAGAGATCAGGCTTGACCTGTAGCATAAATACAACACATAAATATTGAGAAGTTAATAATTATAATAAACTAGGGGTGTGGAATATAGCACAATCTTCAATTAGACTATTTAATATTGGTCATTGCAGTAAAATTTAACATGGTGTTACTTAGCATTTCTTTAAATTTTCAATCATTAAAAAAAAAAAATGGTCAGTTTGGCGATATTTTTGGCAATTATTTTGACATGAGGAAAAAAAAATATGTGGTTTTATTTGATAGACATTACATTTTCCTTGCTTGTTGGTGAAACGCAAAAAAAAAAATCAAAAAAAATCGATCGTTGATTGACGATGCTCAAGGGCAGAGAGCTCTGTATTAAAGACGCTCGTTTGTCAACTTTTTATTCTTTTATCGCCTTTTTATGATAATTTTGGTGTTGGGAATGTTTAGAACACCTTCAGGGGCATTATCACAGCGATTTTGAACAAAATCATGAACAAAATCGTTGGAGGCATTTTTTAGCAATTACTGAAAAACATGATTTTTTCCAATGGCAGCTACCTTACGCGCCTGCGCGATTTTGACCAAAACCTTAATGGTAGGTCACTGTGCCATCACCAACGTGCACACTAAATTTGAACATAGTAAGTCAATTTGTTCAGGAGTTATGCTGATCAAGTACACACAGACACATTTTTTTCTAGATCACTTTTTTGAAATCAGGATGTTCCAAAACAAGAAAAAATGAAAAAAAAAATCCGAATTTTTGTTGTTGACTGAATACTATACTTTCATTACCTTATGTACACATACGGGTAATTGAAAGTAAAAATAGCGGTTCAAACACAAACAAACTTCAGAGTTGATTTCAGACGCTTAGTATAATCTTTTTCCGTATTTTAAATTTCCAGATAACGTTAAATATTAACTACATTTGTTGATGTTCTATTATACACTGAAAAATTAAAGTTTTTAGAAATGGTGTACAGTCCAAACGTTGTAAATTTCAAATTTCGTGAAAATTAGGTTGGTATATATTCCTTCATGAATAATACTTGTTCTAAATTTCGTGAAAAATTCTTTCAATCTTTCAAAACACAACTAGATGTTGTAAATAAATAAACACCATGCAAAATGATCTGCCAGGAAAAGTTATGAAATCTAATGTTTGCCGCCAAGCGGCCGCGTTTAAGTCTTTTGGGGAATTATAAACTAAATTGGAATCATTGGTCGGAACCCCTTTCGATAATCAGTACTTGGAAAGCTAGAGTATATTTCGAAATAATATTATTTGATATGTTTGAGCTTACTCATAGCGATGAATTGATATTAATTGTATAAAAACTCTAGCTTATCAAGTACTGATTGGCTATGGGAGTTCCTGCCAATAATCGCAATTTAGTTTAATGTGTTTAAGTTCCGCAAAAGAATTGAACGCGGCCGCTTGGCGGCAAACATTAGATTTCATAACTTTTTCTGGCTGACCATTTTACTTGGCAGTTTTTTTTTTTATTTATTTATTTACAACGTCTAATTGTTTTTGGGAGGTATCAATTCTTTTTGCTGTGTTTGTTATGTTCAAGATGAGTAAGATACGGTCGATGACTGTTTTAGCGTTAATAATCATACAGTCGCTCTAAACACAGAATAGAATAAAAGACAAAAAAGTTATACACACATACAACTTTTTTATTGAGAGCGACAGTAAATGTAATGCAATATTGTTTAAAGATTTATGCTTGCAATCCAAATCTTGTTTGTTTCCTACAAGTAGAAATCCCCACCACACAAGGAAAAAGTGTTTATTCGTGATTAAAAATATGAACCTACTTGCTTTAATTTGGGTATGAAAACATGCAAATACGTACAAAAATAAGTAATAAAAAAAAAGTAAGAATGACATACTAAAAAAATAAAAGATAAATAAGGAAGACCTGTGTATCTAGGGTCGCCTTTTTTCAATGCATAAAAATTGAGCCACTGAGCCGTTTAAAAATGTAAAACTGATATGCATACATCGTTATAGTAATACTTCCCATTGGGATTAATATACATGCTTAAAATAATAGATTCTGTCAAATAGAAGGTTTTAAAGAAATTTCACAAATGGCCCTATGTACAAGACCTCGTTGTACCTAGGACCAGTAGCTGATACACAGGGCTATTCTCCTTAAGTGAGGTTTCAGTTCATAATGAATAGAAAACAAACATACGCAGATGAATTTTATAAAAGAAGCAATATCAAGTAATTATCAGTCATTGGTTTATCATATAACAACTACAAGAAATTGCAATGTGTCAAATTATTAGTGAATTACAAGTATTTTCATAACTTGAAAAACTGATTTAAAAAAAAAAAAGAGCTGCATGCATTATAGCTTTGAAGCAACAACAGATTTTGGTTTGGGCAATTTGAATACAATAAGCAACTATGTGGCCTTAGGTAAACGACTTGGTAATTTCATATAAAATGTCTTCTACTAAAAATGCCCATGGAGAAAGGACTTATTTAAACATCCCCTTTAGTACTTAATGTTACAAACAAAATTATTTACTAGAATTCAAAGAAAAGTATTTGACTTAACTTTGTAAAACAATAAAAGATATGAGTTGCAAAATGTTACTGCATACCATACAAAAACGTTTTCCACTTATAACTTGCCACAGCTTTCTCCTCTAAGATTTCAAAATAATGGCTGCCAAAAGAGCAATTGGGTGTTGCCCCTTACCCAAGTGAATAAAAAAACTTAGAACTAAACCTTTTTCAATAAAAGTGAGGTGGCCCTGAGTACATGGTGCCCTAGGTACACAAGTCTTCCCTACTTGCTTTATATATGGAATAATTGAGGATTACCAGTTTTAGATACGAAAAGTTATAAACAAAAACTGTATTTCATAGCAACATTCGTTTTAAGTTTGAAAAATAATATTTGTTATCATTTTGAGAGAAATGTAGGCAATGTTCGGTGGTGCAGTCATTAAGGTGGCAGGTCAAGGATCAGAAGGTGCGTAATTCAAAACCAAACAGGCACCTTGATGTGTTAAAATTTTACTTAAAAATAAAAGTGGTTTTCTAAATCAAAGTTGAAACACGTGTTTTCAGAAATTTGAGATTGAAAAAAAGATGAAATTTACTTATTTCTAATTATATTATTTTAATAGTTCGAGTTAAAGTACCAAAGTTTTTGAAATCAAACAAAAGAAAAATATCTGAAATTCGTTGGCCTTTTTTAATCGGTCATCACCCTATCTAAAATTCTTATCTTCAGGAATCATTTCTGGGGTATACAGACCCTTGTAAGCATTAGATCATACAAAAGGCACTTCTAAAAAAGCTCAGAAATAAAAAATGAATGGGCAAAATTCATCAACTAGTTTGAGCTGTAAGTTAACCTAAAGTTTTGGTCACAACCAGAAGAATCAGAAGAAGAAAATTCCTGTGACTTAGGTGATTTTTAAATGAATTTTTTGTCGTGTTCCCTTATTCAATGCTAACAATTAGGTGGTTAATTTTTGTCTACTCACATGATGGCGAAAAAAAAACGGCACTAAGCTCTTTCAACATAATACACACTTACATGTTTTGTCGCTTTAACATAGGACTTGGCCGTGGAACACTGTCGGACTGCCGCGTTCCTAGATAGACCGCTTTAATGCTACCAGTGCTACAGAAGAGAGAACATTTTATTATTACTAATTCATGTCGCTGTTTAATGATCGTTTTGGATTGGATGGTGAAATTCGTTCTAGTTTTATAATTTTCTTTCAACTTCGCTAGGTTATTTAGTTCAATAAAATTGCAGTCTGTTTTTTAAGGTATCAAAACAGTTGTGTAAAAATGTAAAGTCAGTTATTAGTTTAAGAATTTGTAATGTTTAGTTTGTTCTCAACTTCGGATGACAATTGCATTCTTGAATACTGTGAAAATGCTACTAGAAATATTTCTCTGTCATGTACACAAACAAAACACTGAATAAGTGTATGAAACTAAAGGTACAAGTATCCCAATGGTCCATCAATACTTAGATAATTTAATACAAGTGATTCTTTAATTAAAGGCTCTATATCATGAAATATTACAGTACATTGGATGCTGGTAATTTAAATTCATACTTTTTTGTAATATATTCTAATGATTTAGTTTCCAGTCATGGATCCGCATGGGATTAAACGGGGATATTTTGAAAGTCCACCTTGTAGTTAATGCACTTGATTGTTACTTTGTTTTTAAATTGTTAAACATTTCATTTCCATAATTTTGTTTTCAAATTATGTTAGCAATGACATGCATATGAGTTTAATTCTGCAGAAAATGAAAAGCAATTTAATTACTTTAATCAATAACAGTGGGCATAAATGACAGCCATTTCAAATGACTTTCGACTCATCCAAGACTGATTGTTACTGCCTTATCGCAGAAGAGGATTGTACTCCACTATTTAAATGTTGAAAACTGACGTTCAATTCGCTTGGGGTCCCTAGGGACCTGGATCTCTCGTGGAATGGACTGTCGGCGCACAAGATCAAAGACTTCCGTTGAATGGCAGTGGGACTCGAAGGAAGTTGGAGAAGCTTTGCTGATGGACTGTTTTATTTTCCACCAGAATTTTAGACTCGCTTTTCGAAGGGCTCTCAAATGGCATCATCAGAAGTCACTCCGGAATTACATTTAAGAGAGCTTAGCCTTAACTGCCCACTTCGAAATATGGAATGGTCTTCTTAAAAGTGCTCTCCAGACTACCATTCTTTTTTGTTTTATTTCAAACGCTTTTAGTTTAATAAAGTGTTCCAAGGTTTGTTGATTTTTTAAAAGCTGGGATGGTATGCTAGCACTTAAATGGAATACCAGTTTTGAGTACTCGTACGATGCTTTACCTTTTTGGGCTTTTAGTTTAGTTAACGAGAGAGAGAAACTGATAAAAAGTTCAAAACGTATTTTTTTACTGGTAAAAAATAGAAAAATTATCTAGTGAGGTACCAATTTAATGCTCTGGGTAAGCATTTCAACTTTTTAAATAAACTTTACTTTAGATTCTTTTAGCACATTTTCCAGGTTTCTAAAACAATTTGGCCTGTTTAAAGGGCTCTCATTACACCTGGTAACACAGCTGTATTAGTAAATGTTGGAAACCCAACTTCTGGGAAGATTGGTCAATCCATGACAAACCTCCAGCCTCGTTCCAAAATACACAATTTTTTAAAAAATAAACTTGTCAAAACCATCACAAAACATATCTTTGCTCCTCATATTTTTACCTTTTATAAAAAATAAATTTATCTAGATTAATTTATCTAAAATTATCTAGTGAGGTACCAATTTAATGCTCTGGGTAAGCATTTCAACTTTTTAAATAAACTTTACTTTAGATTCGTTTAGCACATTTTCCAGGTTTCTAAAACAATTTGGCCTGTTTAAAGGGCTCTCATTACACCTGGTAACACAGCGGTATTAGCAAATGTTGGAAACCCAACTTCTGGGAAGATAGGTCAATCCATGACAAACTTCCAGCCTCGTTCCAAAATACACAATTTTTTAAAAAATAAACTTTCCAAAACCATCACAAAACATATCTTTGCTCCTCATATTTTTACCTTTTATAAAAAATAAATTTATCTAGATTAATTTATCTAAAATTATCTAGTGAGGTACCAATTTAATGCTCTGGGTAAGCATTTCAACTTTTTAAATAAACTTTACTTTAGATTCGTTTAGCACATTTTCCAGGTTTTTAAAACAATTTTGCCTGTTTAAAGGGCTCTCATTACACCTGGTAACACAGCGGTATTAGCAAATGTTGGAAACCCAACTTCTGGGAAGATAGGTCAATCCATAACAAACTTCCAGCCTCGTTCCAAAATACACAATTTTTTAAAAAATAAACTTGTCAAAACCATCACAAAACATATCTTTGCTCCTCATATTTTTACCTTTTATAAAAAATAAATTTATCTAGATTAATTTATCTAAAATTATCTAGTGAGGTACCAATTTAATGCTCTGGGTAAGCATTTCAACTTTTTAAATAAACTTTACTTTAGATTCGTTTAGCACATTTTCCAGGTTTCTAAAACAATTTGGCCTGTTTAAAGGGCTCTCATTACACCTGGTAACACAGCGGTATTAGCAAATGTTGGAAACCCAACTTCTGGGAAGATAGGTCAATCCATGACAAACTTCCAGCCTCGTTCCAAAATACACAATTTTTTAAAAAATAAACTTGTCAAAACCACCACAAAACATATCTTTGCTCCTCATATTTTTACCTTTTATAAAAAATAAATTTATCTAGATTAATTTATCTAAAATTATCTAGTGAGGTACCAATTTAATGCTCTGGGTAAGCATTTCAACTTTTTAAATAAACTTTACTTTAGATTCTTTTAGCACATTTTCCAGGTTTTTAAAACAATTTTGCCTGTTTAAAGGGCTCTCATTACACCTGGTAACACAGCGGTATTAGCAAATGTTGGAAACCCAACTTCTGGGAAGATAGGTCAATCCATGACAAACTTCCAGCCTCGTTCCAAAATACACAATTTTTTAAAAAATAAACTTTCCAAAACCATCACAAAACATATCTTTGCCCCTCATATTTTTACCTTTTATAAAAAATAAATTTTAAAACTCTGTGTCAACATTTCAAAATTCCCAGGATATTTTACCCAGCACTGGTCGAAATTGGCTTGTACAGTGTTGAATGATATTGTCCAGCGTATTTGTGCTATTGGGGACAATGTGTCAGTTAAACACATGAAATCAATAAATTACCACACAAAAAAAATCACTTAAAATCTTACTGTAAAAGGAAATTGTATATTAAGAAGTGTGGGATCAAATTAAAAGTGTTAATTTCAATTTTCCTATTTATTGCTTTTTTTTTTTATTTTCGTATAATCAAGAATTCATCAAGGTCAAATCAACACTTTAGTGAAAAAGAGTTACAATTCAAATGTACACATAAAAAGTAAATTTCTAAATAGAGTATTCAATTTTAAAGTAATTTAGCATAAGTTTAAAAACTGAAAAAGAACAAAAGAAAAGAGAACAAAAGAAAAAGGGAACAAAAGAAAAAGGGAATTACGGATTTAAAAGTTAAAAATTTTGCTTATTTGTAGAGAAATGTTTGGGAAATCTGCTTATAAGAAAAATTTAGAGATTACAACTTTAATTTTTAAGTTATTATATATATCAATGGGATTTTTCTTTTGCATTGGTTGTCTTCTCCAGGGAAAACTAACCATTGTAGAAACCTATTGTTTTGCAAGCACAGTGGTGTAGGTCTTACTAAAGTACTCTCATCTCTCTCTTTTTGTGTTCAAATTAGTTTTGGAGTTAGTAAATATCTAAATTTTGAAAAATTCAATTTTAAACTTACGAGATTGATGATTTTTCTTTATAAACAGTGGAGAAGTATCGAAAAAGATTTATTTCTTTTAATAAATTATACCACGATATAGACGAGTCCAGATTATGAAGATTCGATTAAAAACTCAGAACTCAGATCTTTAAAATAGAGACGCAAATGTAACTAATTTAATTTACTTAAAATTATGCTTTTTTATTTTGCCTTTTTACTCTACCATCTTCAAAAGAAAAAGTGAAGTGCTGCCATTTATAATGATAGTTTAAAAATTATAGTAGTATGGCGACTACGACACTGACAACATATGAGGACTATAGTGACAAATCACAAAGTTTCAAGAGGTTTTTAAAGATGCGCTTTGATTGGTCAAAATTCCCCAAAGCTGTAATGACGTGGCTTGTAAAATCTTCATTTTCACATTAACTTTTGCTCTCAGTATCTTAAGTAGTGGTTTTCAAAATGTGGTACATTTATGGTATATTTTATTTTAAAATTTCTCAAAATATTTTATGGACCTTATGCAGAGCGAAATTAAGAGTTGGGGTGCATTGAAAGGCAACACTTGTTACATACTGACCAATCACAACGCACCTTTAGAAACATGGTTATTTCCACACAATGCGAATTGTAGAAGATTGTACTTTGAAGTAGCGTAGAAGCAGAGGGCAACTAGAACACTTTTATTTCAAAACTGATCTATCTTAAATTCAGCAAGGAAAACGGTTCACATACGCAGAAAAAGTCATAAAAAATTTGTAAGGAGAAACAATAATATTTTTTTAATTACAGATTTTCAAAATATGGCAAATGAGATAATGATCCGATATGAAGGCACGTATTTTTTAAAATTATCATTCTTGTTTGAAGTTTGAAAACTGTCTGAGACATAATTTAACCACCAAAATATAAGGTATTTAAAAAATGAGAAATATATATTTGCCTAGAATGGGAAAAATTGTAACATAATATTCTAAACACGAACAATTCAAATAACAAACCATGGTCGCCATGACGTCAGATAGTAATTGACTTTCCACGTCATATGCATAATCCTTATTTAATATACAATTTTTTTTTTTTTTTTGGTCAGATAGTAGTTCAAAATACTATGATATAAAATCTGGCAACCTTGGTTTTTAGAGTTTTGCTTTGAATACTATAGTTTGCAAAGATCACACGTGCTTGATATTTTAATTCATAATTTATTGACTTTTAGGATCACGCCACAAAAATTTCACGACCAGAATTTTTTTATTTATTATTAGTTGGATAACCGTGCTTCGCAACAAAATTTTACCATGTGAAATATTTTAGCCAGCTGTGAGGCCCCGCGTTGCGGAAATTATTCATTGGTGTATAGGGCCCAATTTTTGGCGCTTCACTCGCAGGAAGGTTCATCGCAACGCAAAATCGAGCTCGCTTCGCTCACTAAAAAAGTCAATAACACATAAGCACAGGCTTACTTAACTCGTTTAAAGGTTCGTTTCTATGCAAACATGAGCTCGCTTTGCTCGATGAAAGGTTCATTGCTGCAAAGCATAAGATCGCTTCACACACTAAAAACTAATTGCTACGTAAAGCCTTAATATTAGAAGCCCCTCCCTTGTCGAGAAACAATAAAAAAAATTCTCCGTTAATAACTATAATACAACACCCCTTTAAGAATATTTTAACACATGATGTTTGTAAAAAGCAAAATTAGAAGGTCAAAACAACTTACGTTGAAACTTTCAGAGTTCTATTAGAAGTCGCTTTTTGTGAAAATATTAATAAAAATTCATTAAAAAGCAAATTAAAATTTTAACATTATTTTTGTCACAAGTCTAATTATAAGGCCAAAACTATTTACGTTGAAAATTTCAGAAATGTAGCCCAGTTAAAAATCGTTTTGTAAAATATTTGTTAATTAAAAAACAAATAAAATTTCAAATTCTGTTTTTCAAAAGTCCAATTTGAAGACCAAAACTACTTATGTTGAAAATTTCAGAGCTGTAGCCCTATTAGAAATCGTATTGTAAAATATATATTAATAATTAAAAAAATTAATTAAAAAGGAACTAAATAAAAATTAAAAATTTTGTTTTTCAAAAGTTCAATTAAAAGGGTAAAACTACTTATTTTGAAAATTTCAGAGCTGTAGCCCTATTAGAAATCGTTTTGTAAAATACATATTAATTACTTAAAAAAAATTAATTAAAAGGAACTACATAAAAATTTAAAATTCTGTTTTTTAAAAGATCAATTAGAAGGCCAAAACTACTTATGTTGAAAGTTTCAGAACTGTAGCCCTATTAGAAGTCGTTTTGTAAAAAAATTTGTCAAATAATTAATAAAATTAATTAAAAAATTACTAATTAAAATTTTAACATTTTGTTTTTCAAAAGTCTAATCAGGGCCCTATTTAGAATTTTTTTTTACTGTAGGACTAACATTCAGAGAGGGCAATATTTATAGCAAATATGCCCAATAGCAAATATTTATTTCCTTACCTCACAATATTACCAAATCAAGCTACATTCGTTAAGACTAACTTTTTACAATTAAAACTCATAGTTTACTTTCACACGATTTTTTTGTTATAATTAGTATGATCTTGATTTCCTCAAAACTTTTGAATTAATCAAAACCCCCCCCCCCCCCCATGAACACTGATTTTAAAGCACACTTTCCTGTATTTTAAACTTACATTTTACCACAGGATCCACTAATTATATAATAATAAAGATTACTTAATTTTATAACAATAATTGTAAATAATACAAAGTAACCTTTCCACTGTTTCCACGATCTAACAAAAAAGGAGGGCCAAAAAAGTTCACGGAAGAGCCTGCAAACCAACCAATCACAAAGACTCTTTCATTTCATATTATAAGAAATTGTATATGGTTGTTTGGTTAGTGAACATCTCTTTACAAGAGGCGAGAGAAGGAGAACAGCAGCGTAAAGCCCTTGTCTCCGTGTTCATATGAAGAAGTTGTATATGATTGGCTGAACCGGAAAGATTTGCTTAATTAGGTTTTATTAGGTTAATCTATCTAACTTAACTCTGTGATTATAAAAATATGGAATTTGCGGGTGTGTAACTAAAATTTTTTTTATTATTTTTGTTCAGTACTTCCCATAAAAAGACCATTATATTTAAAATTTTAAGAAAACTTTCAAAATTTGGGGGCCCCTAGGCCCGGGGCTAATGGTAAATCAGGCCCTGAGTCTAATTAGAAGGCTAAAACTACTTATGTAGAAAATTTCAGAGCTGTATCTCTATTTGAAGTCACTTTGTAAAAAAAAATTAATTAAAAAAGAATTAATTAAAATTTTAACATTCTGTTGACATACATAAAATTAGAAAGCCAAAACTTCTTATGTTGAAAATTTCAGAGCTCATCTCCAATTTTAAGTAGGTTTCTATAGATCCACAAAGTCACAGACAGACAGAAGTAGTTAGAATATGCCGATCCAAAGCCATGGCGGTATGAGGTATGGTATGTGGGCGTGGCTTTGACGTCACCGGAAGGGGGCGTGACCGGAATTGAAGTTGAGTTGTTTTCCTCCTGATGCTGTTTTAGTTTTGGTTTCGTTGTAAGCTGTTTGTGTATGACGTCACAGTGGGAATGACGTCATAATTTGTTTTATATCAAAGTTTTGAGAGGTGGCAACACTTTTTAGTTTCGATTTATCTTTCAGACGGAGTTGAGTTGTTCTAGGGATGCTTCTAAACGAAAACATTATAGTGATAGGCTTTTTGACTATTGACGTCACAGCGGGTATGACGTCATGACTTGCTTTATGTGAGAGATCGACAAAATGCTTGCTTATGATTAGTCGATTTTAAACAAGTGACTAAATGGACGCTTGTGATTGGCTACACAGTTTAGTAAGATAGTTTTCTACTAAGTTTAGGGTAGTGGCGCCATCTAGGAGTGAATTTAAGAGATATTTGCATTAAATTTCTAAGATCAGAGATATATGCAAATAAAAAAAAATCTTAACACGAGTTTTAAGTTTAATAAAAGTGAAGGCCATTTGCTAAGGGTCTAAAGAACCCTAACCCCGAGCTACACGTGACATTTCAATATTTTACCAAACAATTGTTAAAATATCGACTATCGGACGTTGCCTTCATGGGAACTCATCTACCCACCCCACTTCCCTAACCAATTTTGAATAAGCTAATTTGAAAGACTTTAGAAAATGTTAATTATTTTCAAGCTAAATTTTAAAAGTGAGGACCCACCTCCGGCCCGATACCTCTTTTAGGAAGAATTGGTACCGCCTCACTCCTCCCTATAAAAAGAAAAAAACTTATTCTAAAGAACGTATATTTCTTTGAAATATGAGGTCACTAACCAACCATCCAATACTGAATTTCATGAAAATTTTAGTCTGTCTAAACATTTTTTCATGAAAATTTTAGTTTTGAAAATAATAATTTAAACACTAATGTAAAAATAAAAAAAAAATATATATATTTTTAATAGAATTTTTTACTAATATCTAATTGTATGTAGCTTTTTTTCGAAAAAACTTAATGAATTTCACGAAAATTTTAACGTACCCTTAACAGTTTTCATGAAAATTGTAATTTTGATACAAACAAATTTAACTTTAGTGTTACAGTTTACTCTTCATACAAATGTGCAGAAATATCTTAATTTTTTTAACTAGCATATCTTTCTTTATGATGTTATTACCAATGACTCCCAACGGCTCCCAATTGGCTCTCAATGGCTCCCAATACCTGTTAAATGCTTCCTAACTGCTCCCAATCCCTGTTAAATGTTCTCAATACCTGTTAAATGTTCTCAATACCATCTAAATGCTCCCTAACTGCTCCCAATACCTGTTAAATGCTTCCTAACTGCTTCCAATACATGTTAAATGCTCTCAATACCTATTAAATGCTCCCTAAATGCTCCCAATACCTGTTAAATGCTCCCTAAATGCTCCCAATACCTGTTAAATGCTTCCTAACTGCTCCCAATACATGTTAACTGCTCCCAATATCTGCTAAATGCTCCCTAACTGCTCCCAATACCTGTTAAATGCTCCCTAACTGCTCCCAATACCAGCTAAATGCTCCCTAACTGCTCCCAATACCAGCTAAATGCTCCCTAACTGCTCCCAATACATGTTAAATGCTCCCTAACTGCTCCCAATACCCGCTAACTTCTCCCAATACCTGCTAAATGCTCCCTAACTGCTCCCAATACCTGTTAAATGCTCCCTAACTGCTCCCAATACCTGTTAAATGCTCCCTAACTGCTCCCAATACCTGTTAAATGCTCCCTAACTGCTCCCAATACCCGCTAAATGCCCCCTAACTGCTCCCAATACCTGTTAAATGCTTCCTAATTGCTCCCAATACATGTTAAATGCTCTCAATACCTGTTAGAAATTAATCTGTCTATGTTAGTTATATTAATCAAGATAGTTTTTATTATACAATGGTACTTACTTAAGTTGACGAATGGCAACACAGAACTAGCTGCTAATGCTGAATAGAGATGTGATAACTGATTTTGAATACTCTAATGTCTAAGTAAGAGAGAAAAAGTAACATACTTGAACATCTTACAACTAAGAATTCAAAAGTGAACGTAAAATTTTACTTTACACATAAAAAACAAGACTTTAAAATACGTAGAAATATCGCTAAAAAAAAGAAAAAAGTAACATACTTAAACTTTCTACGACAAATAACTTTAACATTAACACAAAAATTTACTTTACACATAAAAATCACGACTTTAAATTTGAAATGTAGGAGGAAAGTATAACATACCTATAATTTCTACGACAAAGAATTCAAACATTGCCGTTCATGTCTTTAAAATGTATAATGACAACTCTAACTTTTACAAAAAAGAAACACTAAAAATTTACAAGGCAAAGAATTTAAAATTGAACGTTAAAATTAACTTTACATGTACTATCATACTCTTATATCAACGATAAATAAGTTAAAAAAGGAACTCTAAAAATTTATAAGGCAAAGAATTTAAATAATACGCGAAAATTTACCTCACATATAAAAATTATGTCTTTCAAATGTGTAAGAATAACGCTAAATTAGAGAAAAAGAAATATTAAAAATTTATAAGGTAAGGAATTGAAATAATACGCGAAAATTTATTTCACACATAACATTTTTATCTTTAAAAAGTGTAAGAATAGTGCTAAATTAGAGAAGAAAAAAAATAACATACTTAAACTTTCTTCGACAACAATTTAAACAATACGCGAAAATTTCATACACAATTATGTTCTTAGATTAATGTTAAATAATGGGAAATTTAACAGAATAAAAATTTCAAAGATAAAGAATTTTAACCTTTACACGAAAATTTACTTCACACATAAATATCAAGGGCCTGATTCTCACCTACTCTCGAATCGGAATGGCAATCGGAAAGGGGGGTGTCATGTGACTTTCCAATTATTTGCGATTCTCACGTCAAAATCTCGTTTTACGAGATGTCCAATCTCTCGGAATGCGTCTCGGTTGCTCTGGAGCTCTTGGGATGCCATGACGATTATCGAGATTTCGGCGAAGTTTATTCTGATTGGTTGCTCTAGTTGTATGTTGAAGTGTATATTGTTGCTGCTGTTTTAAAACAACAAACATCAAAATGGATCCTGCAAGAACATTACTTTTTATGAATGTTACCCATATTTAGTGAACAGGGAATTGAGAAGACAAAGAGTATCTATAATAATAAAACAAGCTGTGTGTCTGTCTGTCTCTGTCTCTGTGGATCTACAGAAACCTACTTAAAATTGGAGTAGAGCTCTGAAATTTTCAGCATATGTAGTTTTGACCTTCTAATTTTATGCATCACAAACAGAATTTTAAAATTTTAATTAGTTCTTTTTTAATTAATTTTTTTATTTAATAAATATGTTACAAAACGATATCTAATAGGGCTACAGCTCTGAAATTTTAAACATAAGTAGTTTTGGCCTTTTAATCGGACTTTTAAAAAACAGAATTTAAAATTTTTATTTTGTTCCTTTTTAATTAATTTTTTTAATTAATTAATAAACATTTTATAAAACGATTACTAATAGGGCTATAGCTCTGAAATTTTCAACATAAGTAGTTTTGGCGTTTTAATCGGACTTTTAAAAAACAGAATTTAAAAATTTTATTTTGTTCTTTTTTAATTAATTTTTTTATTTAATTAATAAACATTTTACAAAACGACTACTAATAAGGCTACAACTCTGAAATTTTCAACATAAGTAGTTTTGGCCTTCTAATTGTATACATCACAAACAGAATGTTAAAATTTTAATTAGTTATTTTTTAATTAATTTTTTTAATTAATTAATTAATATTTTACAAAACGATTTCTAATAGGACTACAGCTCTAAAATTTTCAACATAAGTAGTTTTGTCCTTCTAATTGGACTTTAGAAAAACAGAATTTTTAATTTTTGTTTAGTTTGTTATTAATTAACTTTTTTAATTAATTAATATATATATTACAAAACGATTTCAAATACGGCTACAGCTTTGAAATTTTCAACATATATAGTTGTGGCCTTCTAATTGGATTTCTAAAAATAGGAATTTTAATTTTTTTTTTTTATTATTAATTAACAAATATTTTACAAAGCGATTTGTGATTGGACTACATTTTTGAAATTTTCAACACAAGTAGTTTTGGCCTTCTAATTGGACTGATAAAAAGAATGTTAAAATTTTAATTTGTTTTTCAATTAATTTTTTTACAAAAAGCTACTTCGAATAGGCCTAGATCTCTGAAAGTTTCAACTTAAGTAGTTTTAGCCTCTAATTTTGCTTTCCAAAAACACGTGTTAAAATAATCTTAAAGGGGTGTTGTATTTTTGTATTAACGGGGAATTTTGTTTTTCTTGACAAGGGAGAGGCTTCCAATATTAAGTACTTAAGTATTAGATTTTAGTGAGTGAAGCGAGCTTAATGCTTACGCAGCAATGAACCTTTCAGAGAGCGAAGCGAGCCTATGCTTGCATAGCAATGAACCTTTTAACGAGTGAAATAAGCCTGTGTTTACGTGTCCATGAACTTTTCAGCGAACGAAGCGAGCTCGATTTTGCGTAGCGATGCACCTTCCTGCGAGCGAAGCGACAAAAACTGGGTCTTATACACGAATGACAGATTTCCGCAACGCGAGGCCTCACAGCTAGCTAAAATATTGCACATGTTAAAATTTCGTGAAGCACGGGTATTTAGCTAGTTTACAGATAAAACAATCCCTTTGACTCTCACGATATTCATTTTATTGAAATTTTTGGGCTTTCGAAACAATTTATGTCTGATCTTATTTAAATGTTTACAGGTTGGCAAAAAACAAGTAATAATGCATTGTGGTGAATAGGAACACAAAATTATTATAAAAAAATCATTTAATATGATGGATAAAATTTGTGTTTGTCAATTATAGTCAAAACAAATCATACATTTGAAAACGTATCAACTCTTCTCCAATAACTCATCCAAATAGTCTTTAAAATTAATAATATTTTTAATATACTTTATGTTTGCTTGGTGTATGACTGCAAATTCCTTAAAATATCTTGAGAAAGGAGAAAAGCATCCTCATTTGTCTCAGAAAATTTCTTCGTTCATGGGCACTTTTTGTAAAACACACTTATATAGCAATAATCTTGTGGGTGTAAAACTTTGCTTGCAAAGAATCTTCATACAATTCTCCATATAACTTAAAGATAACAAAGTCATTTAGAGAAAAACCACTGGAACAATCGGGTTTTCTGCCATGCGGAAACTAGGCTCCTCTTCTGACATTTATTCAAGCATGTAATCTTGATTACTGTCTTGAAAAGAGTAATTAGACTCTTCTTCAGCCGTTGAATCTTGTGTGGAACATAATCTTGCCAAAAACAGCCCTTTAATATCACTTTTCAAGTGTTCCGATTCACCCCGCAAATCTCAAAATCGAGACGAGACAAAACATAAAAATTCGTAAAATAAAAAGTTTTTAAAACCAAGTTAAATTAAGTATAGCATGCAGTTGTGGATGTTTATTCTTATCTAAAAATATATTAGTTAAGTCCTAACTAATATATTTAGATGGTACATGTTATTAATTACGGGATAAGTTTTGGAGAGGTTAAAACTCATTGGATTATATGACGCTGTTTCAGAATTTTTTTTATAAAAAAAGGACAGTGTTGAAAACCCCACAAAACATGTTTCAAGATTCCAAAAATGTTAGCCAAATAAAAAATATATATAATTAATAAAACTGCTTTATTTGTGTAAAATAATAATTTCTTTATAATTTCATTAAGTTTCAAATTGGCTCTCAATGGCTTCCAATACCTGTTAAACGCTTCCTAACTGCTCCCAATCCCTGTTAAATGTACTCAATACCTGTTAAATGTTCTCAATACCCTCTAAATGCTCCCTAACTGCTCCCAATACCTGTTAAATGCTTCCTAACTGCTCCCAATACATGTTAAATGCTCTCAATACCTATTAAATGCTCCCTAAATGCTCCCAATACCTGCTAAATGCTCCCAATATTTGCTAAATGCTCCCTAAATGCTCCCAATACCTGTTAAATGCTCCCTAACTGCTCCCAATACCTGTTAAATGCTTCCTAACTGCTCCAAATACATGTTAACTGCTCCCAATACCTGTTAAATGCTCCCTAACTGCTCCCAATACTAGCTAAATGCTCCCTAACTGCTCCCAATACATGTTAAATGCTCCCTAACTGCTCCCAATACATGTTAAATGCTCCCTAACTGCTCCCAATACATGTTAAATGCTCTCAATTCCTGTTAAATGCTCCCTAACTGCTCCCAATACCCGCTAACTGCTCCCAATACCTGCTAAATGCTCCCTAACTGCTCCCAATATCTGCTAAATGCTCCCTAACTGCTCCCAATACCTGTTAAATGCTTCCTAATTGCTCCCAATACCCGCTAAATGCTCCCTAACTGCTCCCAATACCTGTTAAATGCTTCCTAATTGCTCCCAATACCCGCTAAATGCTCTCAATACCTGTTAGAAATTAATCTGTCTATGTTAGTTATATTAATCAAGATAGTTTTTATTATACAATGGTACTTACTTAAGTTGACGAATGGCAACACAGAACTAGCTGCTAATGCTGAATAGAGATGTGATAACTGATTTTGGATACTCTAATGTCTAAATAAGAGAGAAAAAGTAACATACTTGAACATCTTACAACTAAGAATTCAAAAGTGAACGTAAAATTTTACTAAAAATCAAGACTTTAAAATACGTAGAAATATCGCTAAAAAAAAGAAAAAAGTAACATACTTAAACTTTCCACGACAAATAACTTTAACATTAACACAAAAATTTACTTTACACATAAAAATCACGACTTTAAATTTGAAATGTAGGAGGAAAGTATAACATACCTATAATTTCTACGACAAAGAATTCAAACATTGCCGTTCATGTCTTTAAAATGTATAATGACAACTCTAACTTTTAGAAAAAAGAAACACTAAAAATTTACAAGGCAAAGAATTTAAAATTGAACGTTAAAATTAACTTTACATGTACTATCATACTCTTATATCAACGATAAATAAGTTAAAAAAGGAACTCTAAAAATTTATAAGGCAAAGAATTTAAATAATACGCGAAAATTTACCTCACATATAAAAATTATGTCTTTCAAATGTGTAAGAATAACGCTAAATTAGAGAAAAAGAAATATTAAAAATTTATAAGGTAAGGAATTGAAATAATACTCGAAAATTTATTTCACACATAACAGTTTTATCTTTAAAATGTGTAAGAATAATGCTAAATTAGAGAAGAAAAAAAATAACATACTTAAACTTTCTTCGACAACAATTTAAACAATACGCGAAAATTTCATACACAATTATGTTCTTAGGTTAATGTTAAATAATGGGAAATTTAACAGAATAAAAATTTCAAAGATAAAGAATTTTAACCTTTACACGAAAATTTACTTCACACATAAATATTAAACTTAAACGTGACAATTTACTTCTCATATACAATTAAACTCGTAGGTTAATGTTAAATAAAAGAAAAAGTAACATACTCAAAAATTTCTAAGATAAGCATAACGTAAAAATTTCATAGCATGTGTTTAAAATGTAACATATAAGAGAGAAAAAAAATAACATACTTGAACTTTCTATAGCAAAGAATTTAAGCGTTAGCGTAAAAATTTACTTTACATATAAAATTCACGTCTTTAAACGGGATGATAAGCATGTGACGGTAATTAGCCAATCAGGTTAGCGGTAGGTGATACGCCACTTGCCGGCATTTTTAGACCGGAGGATGAGTCACGCTAAAACTTGTTCAAACAGGTCGGGAGACTTGTACAGCAAGAACACGCAGCATCGACGCGCAAGCAGCGGGTGATTCTGCGGTGTGTCAGCAGGTCTTTGAGATTATCGTTTTCCTACTTTGCCTTTTTCCCAATGAAATGTTTGTGAAAACTTGGAATGAATGAAGTGGATTTCAAAGACACATTAGTAAGTGAAGGTAGAATTCGCATGGACTTTCTTCCAAAAAGTATGATTCACTTGGAGAATTTAAGATCATTTCTACTTGAAAACTTTTCTATTGTCTAAAACATTGAATATTGTTCAAACTCAGTGAGATTATATGCTACAATACGGGTAAAACTTAACAAAATTGTTACATAGAAGAAAAATAGTAAGAGATTTAAAATAAATACTAGTTATAGATACTCCAAAGAAAAAATTTCACCTCTACTTTTCAATCGGAAAATCAATGCAAGATGGAAATTTATGTTACTTCAAGAAAGACTTAGACAATTTACTTTGTAATAATATACGTTAAGGTGTCGTATTAACTCGTGCAATACATGCTGACTAAGGTTTATTTTACTTATCTAAGAAAGGTGAATTGGGGGAAAATATTAAATAAATTGTAGATATTAAATACATTGTAGATATGCATTCAAGTTTTGAAAATCACCTGCAAAACTTTTAAAACATCTTAAGATAAATTGAAAGAAACTTGCGAATTATATGTAAACTATTTATACTCTGAAAGGAAATCACAAGTAATTTAGTTAACTTTTTTTATGGTAACCCTCATATTCAACGACATGTTTTTAAAATTTAACCTTCTTTACATGATAATAGTTATAAATTTTTTCAATCTCAGATGCGATATACTATTATTTCTAACATATATGTTACGAATTGTGTAAAGTTTTTAAAAGAGTATATGCAAATCACCAATTAGAAACATAAAAATCTAACATCAATCAAACAAACTAAAATAATAAGATATTTTCCTTAGTGGAAATAGTTAACTACTCATGTGATGAAATATACTTAGAAAATTTAAATACTGAAAAAAGTTTGCTAGGCAAACTTAAAGAATATTTTTTTTTTCTTGTTAAAAACTAGCGTAAATTTGAAAAATGTAGAGTTTGTTACTACGTAAAATTGAACATCATCTGGACAAACTAAATTATACATGAATTTTTTTTTTTATTTGAGAGGTGCTGACAATATATCATTAATATAGAGATTTTTAACTTCCACCCATAATTTCTAAATAACTTATACATAAATTTCAGAAAACTGAAACGGAATGTGTTTTACAAGACGCTTATTTTTTAAGATGAATATTCAATATTACTATAACTGAGCAAAGTTCATTCCGGAAAAAACTTGTAAAAGATACTTATATTTTGAAAATAGTTTGAAATATCCATTTAAATTTATGAATGCTCGCTTTCGAAAGACACAAATAAAACTGATATTACACATGATAATTAACACATGCATAACATTAGTCAAACAAAGTGGAATTTTTATTGCTTGTGACCGATAACTTTTCAGTGAAGTAGAACTTACATAGGAAATTTGTGCAAACTTTTTCAACTTTTAAACCAAGTATCATGTAAAATTATAAATTACGATAGGAAATAGCACACTTCAGAATCGGAACAAGTCTTCTAGTTAAGCTAAATTTATTTCTCAAGGAATTGAAAGCATACCAGAAAAGTCCTTATCATTTCGCATCTTTTCTCATGTTGCAAGAAGACATACTTTGTAAAAGATCGTCGTTGCACTTAACAAAAATCAGTAAAAATAAATGTATTTTCTATGGCAAAGATAAAACTTCACAACTTATTTACTGAAATTTAGCTGAGTTGCATATGGCTTATTCACATAACTCGCATATGCTTCGAATGTTGAAATATATTTGTCAGTTGAAAACAAACTCATCGAAAATAAATGCTACCTATATTTTCAAGTCGGAAATTGCTATTAAATAAACTTTACATGTAAAACATTATCATGTTAAAAAGAAAAATCTACAAAAATGTAAATGATAATTTTACTGTTGGTACATAAATGATGAATAATTTATGATTTTATTCTAGGCAAACGTTTTATTGTCTAACAGAGAACTTAAACTTTAGCAGAAAAACGAAAAAATACACTTTTTATATCCTATCAGGCTTGTCGAAAATTGAATTTATTAGCTGTTCTAATAGATTTTTAGTGTCCAAATTTCTATAGTTTTTCTTCCCAGTGCAATAAAATTAAGTTCATGTGTAATGATTAAGTTTTTTATGAATCTTATAAATTTAATGAAATTATTATGACCTAAGAGATTGAGTGAACTGAATAAATCAATGATGTAAATTTAAACAGTGACTTGAACTGATACTTACTATAACTGTAAAGAAGTATAACAAAGTGATAGATGAAGTAAAAATAGAAGTTGAGTGAAATGTGTTGAAAAAAGTTGAAGACGACAAGAAATTCGTAATTGAGAATTATCATTGTCTTATATTAACTTCGTTTTTCTTGCTTATGACAAGAAAATACACTCTTTCTTATTAAGAACCAACTTGATATTTTATCATAGAATGACAATGATGAAATATCTATACATGAAAAAAAAAAAAAAAAATACCAAACTTAGACACAGCAAATTTCTTGAAATTCATGTATAATGTGAGAAGTTTTACTGGAAATATAGAAGATACAACATTGAAAGATGTGAATATTTCGAAGTACTTTATCAGAAATAAAAAAAAAAATGCGCTGAGGTTCGCTATAAAAAATTTTAGGAGAAAATTTAAACAAAATTTAAAATCAAACATGCTTTTAAATGGGAACACATATATTAAAACTATAGCACATTAAACAATTTATATTACGTCATCTCAGTTGTATCAAACAGAATAACAGAAAAAACAACCACAAACTGAATAAACATGAAAATTATCAATATATGTGGAAAAGTTTCCTTTTTTCACATATAAAAAAAAAATAACACATTGACGTAAATTAAGATCACGAAACAGGCGTAATCATATACCGATGAGAGCAACCAATGTTGCGGGGAGATATTCACGTGATGGTCAATATCCCATGAATAAGTTGATTGATTGAATTTCTAATGCTAATTCCAATAGTATTCCACGTAACTTCAACTTTATATGTTACACTATAGATATATTTATTTTTCAAATATATTGAATTTCGAAAAATCATCCTTCAATATAAGAATGATCATAGTAAGAATAAAAGAAAAGATACTAAGCATTGATTTAAAGTGTATTTATTTCAACTTAGCAACACATCATATGCTTGAAACGAAAAGTGCTTCGAACCAAAGTATAACTATCCAATTTCATTGATTCCTACAAGGAAATTTTTCTCATCTAGTTATTGAATTTTTTTTTCTCATACACATTATAAGTGTTATCCAATCAGGTGTAGAATAGTTGAAGATATCCGACCTCTTTCTAAATATTAATAAGTCACTGTTGGAAAAACTTATAAAAATTTCAATTTACACTTAAAGTTTTTTTTTATATATATATTTCAAAGAATTTTTTCAAATCAATATGTATATTTAAATACTGAAACTTATTCACTTCAATAAATGTATGTTTAAGTTATAAAACTTTTCGTATGTATTGAAAAATTGTAACTTTTCGTCTTCTTCGTATAAATCGATAACTTATACACTAGTTCTTCATCAATTAATCTTCTAAGTAAATCTTTCAAAGGTAAAAACATACTTATAGCTTTGCATTTGTAACAAGTTAAATTGTACATGTTTCATGTGAAATTAAAATTTTATATATTTTCATGGAAAACATATAAAATTTTACTTTCACGAGAAACATGTACAATTTAACATGTTACAAATGCAAAGCTATAAATATGTTTTTACCTTTGAAAGATTTACCTAGAATATTAATTGATGAAGAACTAGTGTATAAGTTATCGATTTATACGAAGAAGACGAAAAGTTACAATTTTTCAATACATACGAAAAGTTTTATAACTTAAACATACATTTATTGAAGTGAATAAGTTTCAGTATTTAAATATACATATTGATTTGAAAAAATTCTTTGAAATATATATATAAAAAAAAACTTTAAGTGTAAATTGAAATTTTTATAAGTTTTTCCAACAGTGACTTATTAATATTTAGAAAGAGGTCGGATATCTTCAACTATTCTACACCTGATTGGATAACACTTATAATGTGTATGAGAAAAAAAAATTCAATAACTAGATGAGAAAAATTTCCTTGTAGGAATCAATGAAATTGGATAGTTATACTTTGGTTCGAAGCACTTTTCGTTTCAAGCATATGATGTGTTGCTAAGTTGAAATAAATACACTTTAAATCAATGCTTAGTATCTTTTCTTTTATTCTTACTATGATCATTCTTATATTGAAGGATGATTTTTCGAAATTCAATATATTTGAAAAATAAATATATCTATAGTGTAACATATAAAGTTGAAGTTACGTGGAATACTATTGGAATTAGCATTAGAAATTCAATCAATCAATTTATTCATGGGATATTGACCATCACGTGAATATCTACCCGCAACATTGGTTGCTCTCATCGGTATATGATTACGCCTGTTTCGTGATCTTAATTTACGTCAATGTGTTATTTTTTTTTTATATGTGAAAAAAGGAAACTTTTCCACATATATTGATAATTTTCATGTTTATTCAGTTTGTGGTTGTTTTTCCTGTTATTCTGTTTGATACAACTGAGATGACGTAATATAAATTGTTTAATGTGCTATAGTTTTAATATATGTGTTCCCATTTAAAAGCATGTTTGATTTTAAATTTTGTTTAAACTTTCTCCTAAAATTTTTTATAGCGAACCTCAGCGCATTTTTTTTTTATTTCTGATAAAGTACTTCGAAATATTCACATCTTTCAATGTTGTATCTTCTATATTTCCAGTAAAACTTCTCACATTATACATGAATTTCAAGAAATTTGCTGTGTCTAAGTTTGGTATTTTTTTTTTTTTTTTCATGTATAGATATTTCATCATTGTCATTCTATGATAAAATATCAAGTTGGTTCTTAATAAGAAAGAGTGTATTTTCTTGTCATAAGCAAGAAAAACGAAGTTAATATAAGACAATGATAATTCTCAATTACGAATTTCTTGTCGTCTTCAACTTTTTTCAACACATTTCACTCAACTTCTATTTTTACTTCATCTATCACTTTGTTATACTTCTTTACAGTTATAGTAAGTATCAGTTCAAGTCACTGTTTAAATTTACATCATTGATTTATTCAGTTCACTCAATCTCTTAGGTCATAATAATTTCATTAAATTTATAAGATTCATAAAAAACTTAATCATTACACATGAACTTAATTTTATTGCACTGGGAAGAAAAACTATAGAAATTTGGACACTAAAAATCTATTAGAACAGCTAATAAATTCAATTTTCGACAAGCCTGATAGGATATAAAAAGTGTATTTTTTCGTTTTTCTGCTAAAGTTTAAGTTCTCTGTTAGACAATAAAACGTTTGCCTAGAATAAAATCATAAATTATTCATCATTTATGTACCAACAGTAAAATTATCATTTACATTTTTGTAGATTTTTCTTTTTAACATGATAATGTTTTACATGTAAAGTTTATTTAATAGCAATTTCCGACTTGAAAATATAGGTAGCATTTATTTTCGATGAGTTTGTTTTCAACTGACAAATATATTTCAACATTCGAAGCATATGCGAGTTATGTGAATAAGCCATATGCAACTCAGCTAAATTTCAGTAAATAAGTTGTGAAGTTTTATCTTTGCCATAGAAAATACATTTATTTTTACTGATTTTTGTTAAGTGCAACGACGATCTTTTACAAAGTATGTCTTCTTGCAACATGAGAAAAGATGCGAAATGATAAGGACTTTTCTGGTATGCTTTCAATTCCTTGAGAAATAAATTTAGCTTAACTAGAAGACTTGTTCCGATTCTGAAGTGTGCTATTTCCTATCGTAATTTATAATTTTACATGATACTTGGTTTAAAAGTTGAAAAAGTTTGCACAAATTTCCTATGTAAGTTCTACTTCACTGAAAAGTTATCGGTCACAAGCAATAAAAATTCCACTTTGTTTGACTAATGTTATGCATGTGTTAATTATCATGTGTAATATCAGTTTTATTTGTGTCTTTCGAAAGCGAGCATTCATAAATTTAAATGGATATTTCAAACTATTTTCAAAATATAAGTATCTTTTACAAGTTTTTTCCGGAATGAACTTTGCTCAGTTATAGTAATATTGAATATTCATCTTAAAAAATAAGCGTCTTGTAAAACACATTCCGTTTCAGTTTTCTGAAATTTATGTATAAGTTATTTAGAAATTATGGGTGGAAGTTAAAAATCTCTATATTAATGATATATTGTCAGCACCTCTCAAATAAAAAAAAAAAATTCATGTATAATTTAGTTTGTCCAGATGATGTTCAATTTTACGTAGTAACAAACTCTACATTTTTCAAATTTACGCTAGTTTTTCACAAGAAAAAAAAAATATTCTTTAAGTTTGCCTAGCAAACTTTTTTCAGTATTTAAATTTTCTAAGTATATTTCATCACATGAGTAGTTAACTATTTCCACTAAGGAAAATATCTTATTATTTTAGTTTGTTTGATTGATGTTAGATTTTTATGTTTCTAATTGGTGATTTGCATATACTCTTTTAAAAACTTTACACAATTCGTAACATATATGTTAGAAATAATAGTATATCGCATCTGAGATTGAAAAAATTTATAACTATTATCATGTAAAGAAGGTTAAATTTTAAAAACATGTCGTTGAATATGAGTGCTACCATAAAAAAAGTTAACTAAATTACTTGTGATTTCCTTTCAGAGTATAAATAGTTTACATATAATTCGCAAGTTTCTTTCAATTTATCTTAAGATGTTTTAAAAGTTTTGCAGGTGATTTTCAAAACTTGAATGCATATCTACAATGTATTTAATATCTACAATTTATTTAATATTTTCCCCCAATTCACCTTTCTTAGATAAGTAAAATAAACCTTAGTCAGCATGTATTGCACGAGTTAATACGACACCTTAACGTATATTATTACAAAGTAAATTGTCTAAGTCTTTCTTGAAGTAACATAAATTTCCATCTTGCATTGATTTTCCGATTGAAAAGTAGAGGTGAAATTTTTTCTTTGGAGTATCTATAACTAGTATTTATTTTAAATCTCTTACTATTTTTCTTCTATGTAACAATTTTGTTAAGTTTTACCCGTATTGTAGCATATAATCTCACTGAGTTTGAACAATATTCAATGTTTTAGACAATAGAAAAGTTTTCAAGTAGAAATGATCTTAAATTCTCCAAGTGAATCATACTTTTTGGAAGAAAGTCCATGCGAATTCTACCTTCACTTACTAATGTGTCTTTGAAATCCACTTCATTCATTCCAAGTTTTCACAAACATTTCATTGGGAAAAAGGCAAAGTAGGAAAACGATAATCTCAAAGACCTGCTGACACACCGCAGAATCACCCGCTGCTTGCGCGTCGATGCTGCGTGTTCTTGCTGTACAAGTCTCCCGACCTGTTTGAACAAGTTTTAGCGTGACTCATCCTCCGGTCTAAAAATGCCGGCAAGTGGCGTATCACCTACCGCTAACCTGATTGGCTAATTACCGTCACATGCTTATCATCCCGTTTAAAGACGTGAATTTTATATGTAAAGTAAATTTTTACGCTAACGCTTAAATTCTTTGCTATAGAAAGTTCAAGTATATTATTTTTTTTCTCTCTTATATGTTACATTTTAAACACATGCTATGAAATTTTTACGTTATGCTTATCTTAGAAATTTTTGAGTATGTTACTTTTTCTTTTATTTAACATTAACCTACGAGTTTAATTGTATATGAGAAGTAAATTGTCACGTTTAAGTTTAAAGACTTGGAGCCTGATTCTCACCTCCGATCGAATCGGAAAAAAAAATCGTGACCGGCCCTCTCGGAATCTGGTCATTTCTCGTTCAGTAGATAAGGAGTGATTCTGACCTCAGTTTTTCCCGAAATCGAAGAATGACGTACTTCCTCCGCTGAAAACTGCCCGGTTAGGAATGCGCAGTAGAGTTTTCAGAACCATGTGCTGTTTTGACTTCAATTCAATGTTCATAATTTTTTGTGGAACTCTTCATCTCCTCGTGGTGTTGCAAGAAATGGCTTCCAAGAAAGTTGAACAGATACTGTAAAATGGGGTGAATAGGAACAGCGGGGTGAATCGGAACGAAACTTAATGAAATTATAAAGAAATTATTATTTTACACAAATAAAGCAGTTTTATTAATTATATATATTTTTTATTTGGCTAACATTTTTGGAATCTTGAAACATGTTTTGTGGGGTTTTCAACACTGTCCTTTTTTTATAAAAAAAATTCTGAAACAGCGTCATATAATCCAATGAGTTTTAACCTCTCCAAAACTTATCCCGTAATTAATAACATGTACCATCTAAATATATTAGTTAGGACTTAACTAATATATTTTTAGATAAGAATAAACATCCACAACTGCATGCTATACTTAATTTAACTTGGTTTTAAAAACTTTTTATTTTACGAATTTTTATGTTTTGTCTCGTCTCGATTTTGAGATTTGCGGGGTGAATCGGAACACTTGAAAAGTGATATTAAAGGGCTGTTTTTGGCAAGATTATGTTCCACACAAGATTCAACGGCTGAAGAAGAGTCTAATTACTCTTTTCAAGACAGTAATCAAGATTACATGCTTGAATAAATGTCAGAAGAGGAGCCTAGTTTCCGCATGGCAGAAAACCCGATTGTTCCAGTGGTTTTTCTCTAAATGACTTTGTTATCTTTAAGTTATATGGAGAATTGTATGAAGATTCTTTGCAAGCAAAGTTTTACACCCACAAGATTATTGCTATATAAGTGTGTTTTACAAAAAGTGCCCATGAACGAAGAAATTTTCTGAGACAAATGAGGATGCTTTTCTCCTTTCTCAAGATATTTTAAGGAATTTGCAGTCATACACCAAGCAAACATAAAGTATATTAAAAATATTATTAATTTTAAAGACTATTTGGATGAGTTATTGGAGAAGAGTTGATACGTTTTCAAATGTATGATTTGTTTTGACTATAATTGACAAACACAAATTTTATCCATCATATTAAATGATTTTTTTATAATAATTTTGTGTTCCTATTCACCACAATGCATTATTACTTGTTTTTTGCCAACCTGTAAACATTTAAATAAGATCAGACATAAATTGTTTCGAAAGCCCAAAAATTTCAATAAAATGAATATCGTGAGAGTCAAAGGGATTGTTTTATCTGTAAACTAGCTAAATACCCGTGCTTCACGAAATTTTAACATGTGCAATATTTTAGCTAGCTGTGAGGCCTCGCGTTGCGGAAATCTGTCATTCGTGTATAAGACCCAGTTTTTGTCGCTTCGCTCGCAGGAAGGTGCATCGCTACGCAAAATCGAGCTCGCTTCGTTCGCTGAAAAGTTCATGGACACGTAAACACAGGCTTATTTCACTCGTTAAAAGGTTCATTGCTATGCAAGCATAGGCTCGCTTCGCTCTCTGAAAGGTTCATTGCTGCGTAAGCATTAAGCTCGCTTCACTCACTAAAATCTAATACTTAAGTACTTAATATTGGAAGCCTCTCCCTTGTCAAGAAAAACAAAATTCCCCGTTAATACAAAAATACAACACCCCTTTAAGATTATTTTAACACGTGTTTTTGGAAAGCAAAATTAGAGGCTAAAACTACTTAAGTTGAAACTTTCAGAGATCTAGGCCTATTCGAAGTAGCTTTTTGTAAAAAAATTAATTGAAAAACAAATTAAAATTTTAACATTCTTTTTATCAGTCCAATTAGAAGGCCAAAACTACTTGTGTTGAAAATTTCAAAAATGTAGTCCAATCACAAATCGCTTTGTAAAATATTTGTTAATTAATAATAAAAAAAAAAAATTAAAATTCCTATTTTTAGAAATCCAATTAGAAGGCCACAACTATATATGTTGAAAATTTCAAAGCTGTAGCCGTATTTGAAATCGTTTTGTAATATATATATTAATTAATTAAAAAAGTTAATTAATAACAAACTAAACAAAAATTAAAAATTCTGTTTTTCTAAAGTCCAATTAGAAGGACAAAACTACTTATGTTGAAAATTTTAGAGCTGTAGTCCTATTAGAAATCGTTTTGTAAAATATTAATTAATTAATTAAAAAAATTAATTAAAAAATAACTAATTAAAATTTTAACATTCTGTTTGTGATGTATACAATTAGAAGGCCAAAACTACTTATGTTGAAAATTTCAGAGTTGTAGCCTTATTAGTAGTCGTTTTGTAAAATGTTTATTAATTAAATAAAAAAATTAATTAAAAAAGAACAAAATAAAATTTTTAAATTCTGTTTTTTAAAAGTCCGATTAAAACGCCAAAACTACTTATGTTGAAAATTTCAGAGCTATAGCCCTATTAGTAATCGTTTTATAAAATGTTTATTAATTAATTAAAAAAATTAATTAAAAAGGAACAAAATAAAAATTTTAAATTCTGTTTTTTAAAAGTCCGATTAAAAGGCCAAAACTACTTATGTTTAAAATTTCAGAGCTGTAGCCCTATTAGATATCGTTTTGTAACATATTTATTAAATAAAAAAATTAATTAAAAAAGAACTAATTAAAATTTTAAAATTCTGTTTGTGATGCATAAAATTAGAAGGTCAAAACTACATATGCTGAAAATTTCAGAGCTCTACTCCAATTTTAAGTAGGTTTCTGTAGATCCACAGAGACAGAGACAGACAGACACACAGCTTGTTTTATTATTATAGATACTCTTTGTCTTCTCAATTCCCTGTTCACTAAATATGGGTAACATTCATAAAAAGTAATGTTCTTGCAGGATCCATTTTGATGTTTGTTGTTTTAAAACAGCAGCAACAATATACACTTCAACATACAACTAGAGCAACCAATCAGAATAAACTTCGCCGAAATCTCGATAATCGTCATGGCATCCCAAGAGCTCCAGAGCAACCGAGACGCATTCCGAGAGATTGGACATCTCGTAAAACGAGATTTTGACGTGAGAATCGCAAATAATTGGAAAGTCACATGACACCCCCCTTTCCGATTGCCATTCCGATTCGAGAGTAGGTGAGAATCAGGCCCTTGATATTTATGTGTGAAGTAAATTTTCGTGTAAAGGTTAAAATTCTTTATCTTTGAAATTTTTATTCTGTTAAATTTCCCATTATTTAACATTAATCTAAGAACATAATTGTGTATGAAATTTTCGCGTATTGTTTAAATTGTTGTCGAAGAAAGTTTAAGTATGTTATTTTTTTTCTTCTCTAATTTAGCACTATTCTTACACTTTTTAAAGATAAAAATGTTATGTGTGAAATAAATTTTCGCGTATTATTTCAATTCCTTACCTTATAAATTTTTAATATTTCTTTTTCTCTAATTTAGCGTTATTCTTACACATTTGAAAGACATAATTTTTATATGTGAGGTAAATTTTCGCGTATTATTTAAATTCTTTGCCTTATAAATTTTTAGAGTTCCTTTTTTAACTTATTTATCGTTGATATAAGAGTATGATAGTACATGTAAAGTTAATTTTAACGTTCAATTTTAAATTCTTTGCCTTGTAAATTTTTAGTGTTTCTTTTTTGTAAAAGTTAGAGTTGTCATTATACATTTTAAAGACATGAACGGCAATGTTTGAATTCTTTGTCGTAGAAATTATAGGTATGTTATACTTTCCTCCTACATTTCAAATTTAAAGTCGTGATTTTTATGTGTAAAGTAAATTTTTGTGTTAATGTTAAAGTTATTTGTCGTAGAAAGTTTAAGTATGTTACTTTTTTCTTTTTTTTAGCGATATTTCTACGTATTTTAAAGTCTTGTTTTTTATGTGTAAAGTAAAATTTTACGTTCACTTTTGAATTCTTAGTTGTAAGATGTTCAAGTATGTTACTTTTTCTCTCTTACTTAGACATTAGAGTATTCAAAATCAGTTATCACATCTCTATTCAGCATTAGCAGCTAGTTCTGTGTTGCCATTCGTCAACTTAAGTAAGTACCATTGTATAATAAAAACTATCTTGATTAATATAACTAACATAGACAGATTAATTTCTAACAGGTATTGAGAGCATTTAACATGTATTGGGAGCAATTAGGAAGCATTTAACAGGTATTGGGAGCAGTTAGGGGGCATTTAGCGGGTATTGGGAGCAGTTAGGGAGCATTTAACAGGTATTGGGAGCAGTTAGGGAGCATTTAACAGGTATTGGGAGCAGTTAGGGAGCATTTAACAGGTATTGGGAGCAGTTAGGGAGCATTTAGCAGGTATTGGGAGAAGTTAGCGGGTATTGGGAGCAGTTAGGGAGCATTTAACATGTATTGGGAGCAGTTAGGGAGCATTTAGCTGGTATTGGGAGCAGTTAGGGAGCATTTAGCTGGTATTGGGAGCAGTTAGGGAGCATTTAACAGGTATTGGGAGCAGTTAGGGAGCATTTAGCAGATATTGGGAGCAGTTAACATGTATTGGGAGCAGTTAGGAAGCATTTAACAGGTATTGGGAGCATTTAGGGAGCATTTAACAGGTATTGGGAGCATTTAGGGAGCATTTAATAGGTATTGAGAGCATTTAACATGTATTGGAAGCAGTTAGGAAGCATTTAACAGGTATTGGGAGCAGTTAGGGAGCATTTAGATGGTATTGAGAACATTTAACAGGTATTGAGAACATTTAACAGGGATTGGGAGCAGTTAGGAAGCATTTAACAGGTATTGGGAGCCATTGAGAGCCAATTGGGAGCCGTTGGGAGTCATTGGTAATAACATCATAAAGAAAGATATGCTAGTTAAAAAAATTAAGATATTTCTGCACATTTGTATGAAGAGTAAACTGTAACACTAAAGTTAAATTTGTTTGTATCAAAATTACAATTTTCATGAAAACTGTTAAGGGTACGTTAAAATTTTCGTGAAATTCATTAAGTTTTTTCGAAAAAAAGCTACATACAATTAGATATTAGTAAAAAATTCTATTAAAAATATATATATTTTTTTTTTATTTTTACATTAGTGTTTAAATTATTATTTTCAAAACTAAAATTTTCATGAAAAAATGTTTAGACAGACTAAAATTTTCATGAAATTCAGTATTGGATGGTTGGTTAGTGACCTCATATTTCAAAGAAATATACGTTCTTTAGAATAAGTTTTTTTCTTTTTATAGGGAGGAGTGAGGCGGTACCAATTCTTCCTAAAAGAGGTATCGGGCCGGAGGTGGGTCCTCACTTTTAAAATTTAGCTTGAAAATAATTAACATTTTCTAAAGTCTTTCAAATTAGCTTATTCAAAATTGGTTAGGGAAGTGGGGTGGGTAGATGAGTTCCCATGAAGGCAACGTCCGATAGTCGATATTTTAACAATTGTTTGGTAAAATATTGAAATGTCACGTGTAGCTCGGGGTTAGGGTTCTTTAGACCCTTAGCAAATGGCCTTCACTTTTATTAAACTTAAAACTCGTGTTAAGATTTTTTTTTATTTGCATATATCTCTGATCTTAGAAATTTAATGCAAATATCTCTTAAATTCACTCCTAGATGGCGCCACTACCCTAAACTTAGTAGAAAACTATCTTACTAAACTGTGTAGCCAATCACAAGCGTCCATTTAGTCACTTGTTTAAAATCGACTAATCATAAGCAAGCATTTTGTCGATCTCTCACATAAAGCAAGTCATGACGTCATTCCCACTGTGACGTCATACACAAACAGCTTATAACGAAACTAAAACAGCATCAGGAGGAAAACAACTCAACTTCAATTCCGGTCACGCCCCCTTCCTGTGACGTCAAAGCCACGCCCACATACCATACCATACCGCATACCGCCATGGCTTAGGATCGGCATATTCTAACTACTGACAGACAGACAGACATACACACAGCTTATTTTATTATTATAGATGTATTTTTAGTGGCAATCTGAAAGCGTAACGAGCTCAGAGAGGGGATCTCAATAGAGTTATCAAAAATGGTTATCGAAATTTGTAGCTAAAGTCAATGGTCTAATTAAATCCCATACTGTATAATTCGTTTTCTTTGATTCTGAGTTATATTTATGAAAAATATTTTTCACGGCAACTTCCAATCAAATCACTTTGGAAAGTTTAACAGCAAAATTTACCATCAGAGCTAAAATGTGCAGCTAGATTAGTTTCTTCACACTCTTCGACATGAATTTTTATTCTTTAATGTGTTTACACTTATTTGTTGGTCCATTGAGAAAATAACCCATACAAATAAAGTACTTAATTGTCTGCAATTGCTACTTATTAAACTAAGATCGATTTTTCATAAAATTTGGCCACTATGAAGAAAATGTCAATTTCGAATTTTCTATTTTCTTTTTTTGCCCCCAAAAACTTGATCGAGTTTATTATCATCCAAAACGGATCTCTTTATCTGACACGATTCAGCTCGATTGGATGACGGCACGCGGATAAATTAGGCCTCCGAAGATTTTGTCTCGTCAACCCTAATTGGGGAAGGCTTCAGTCATTAAATATTGCCAAATTGAACATATTTGAATTAAGCTTGGTATCTGGATAATACAAACGTGTGTAAAAACGGCATTTGCGTAACAGTAGCAAAACTTGATAGAATACCAAATTTCAGCTCGATTGGATGACGGCAAAGGTGTGCTAAATAGACCTCTGCAAATTTGCTCGTCACTCGTCCTCCATACACACAAAATCGAAGTCAATATAAAAGATTAATAATATAATCCGTAAAAACAAAGTTTTTAATATAAATCCTTTATTTGCATCACCAATTTTTATGTGCAATTGCAACTTCTTCAGCGCAGATCGAGTTTTCATAGTGTTTGAGCACTAGAAACAAAAGATCTATTCCTAACTATTCACTAACTTCTACCCCCCCCCCCTCTCCCCCTCCTCCAAAAAAAAAAAAAAAAAAAAAAAAAAAAAAAAAAAAACTTGGTTGAATACATTGTCATCTACAATGCGTCAACAATCTACGAAAACTGATAAGTCTGACTTAATAACGATACATATCTTTTATTTATTTTAACTAACAAAATTTTGGCAACAGGAAAGAGTTTCAATAAATGGTCGATTAAATGCGATTTATTAGTATTCAGAACCGACTAAAACATGTGTAAAAAAGCCCTTTTAGTGAGAGTGACAGCCTCATAATTTAATAGAATGTATTATCATCGGCAACGAATTTATCTGCAAAGTTTCAGACCGATTGAATTATGGCAACTGGCTTAACTAGGCCTCCGCAAATTTGCCCGCCATCGACATACACTGCCACCTACACACAAAGTCGAAGTTAATATATTATACAGGATTTAAATAATATAACCCTCAAGAACAAAGTTTTTAATATAAATCCTTTATATGCATTGCTAAATTTTATATTCATTAACACAGCGTGTGCTTGGTGTTTGCATCTAATTTTAAATATCAAAAACATTTCTATCAGCAAAACGTGCGGTAAACTACGTTTCAAAATTCATTAATTTAAATGAACGTGAATGTATGCACTCACATCCCAAATCTTTTATTTATTCTGATTAAAACAATTTTATTATATATTAAAAAAAAATTGGCATTAGGAAACAATTTCTTCAATGGTCGGTTAAATGCTATTTTAGCTCGATTGGATGATGACAAGTTTGTTTATCAGTATTCCGTAAAAGCGACCATTTAGTGACAGTTTCAGCCCCAAAATTTTATAGAATGCATTGTCATCGACATCGAATCTATCAACCAAGTTTCAGTCCGATTGGATGACGGCAAGGAGGTTAATTAGGCCGCCCCGCAGATTTTCCTGTCATACGCATACACATAAACGAAGTTAATATAGAGGATTTAAAAAAGAACCATCACATTACAATGTCTTTTAAAGGGGATTCTTTGCCTCCTAAAGAATATTAGATTTTTCAATCTTCTCTTTTGATTCTGTACGTGTCCACTTGGAAGAAAAAATTAGTTTTATATTTTTTCTTGCTCTCGGAGGGGGTGATCGTCCTCTTTAAAATCGGCCTTGCGTAGAATAGTAACTCAATATCAACTAAATAACAAATCGATGACTTGGTTGATGGATTGTAGTTAAATAGCCGAACGAGTTGTGAAAAAAAAGATCCATCGGGTTGAATTGAAATGCAAATTATAAGCCAAATCTTGCATGACTTTTCGTTACTTCACGTTGTTTTTGCGGCAGTAGACATGTTACAGCTCCTAAGCAGAAAAAGCTGATTTTCATACAAAAACGATAAAAATTAACAAAACCAATAAATAAAAAAAATCATCTCAGAATAAATCTAATTAAACCCAGTTTTCAATTTTTTTAAGCTACGTTTAAACTACTGAAATTTCGGTTAAAAAAGCTAAAATCAATGTTTCCACTGAATTGTAGCAGGTCTGCGATAGGTGTCAAGTTTAATAGCGGTTTAGTCCACCATGCGAATCTGATGGGAATTAACACAAGACATGCTCTACTGCGGATTTTAAAACTTTTTTCCACTTTATTTTATTAAAGTTTAAAAAAATAGTTATTCAATGTCGAATGTGAGCAAGCGCATCCCTTCACTTACCTTGGAGGCGCCAACGAGCTTAGTTAATACATGCAAAATAATGAATATAAGTTCTAACTCAAGGGGATATACATAAATTACGTTACGCGCAGTAGGGGGTAGAAGTTTTGTCCAACGTGATGGGCCGGGACATGGAGGGTGATAGGGTAATTCTTTGCTTGACGTAACAATTTCACTTATGCGGGAAAAAATTAAATTTTTGTAAATTAAATAAAAGGTTTTCAATAAAAAGTATTAACAATTTTTTTTTTTTTCAATTTAAAGTTTAAAAAAATAGTTTCAATCATTTGATCATCTGTGATAAATTAGACTTTGATTTGAGTTAATTTCAAACTTACATTAAATAAGCATTTTTTTTTTTTTTTTTTTTTTTTTTTTTTTTTTTTAAATTTTGGAAACAGAGATTCTGGTTAAGAAATAAATTCAATTCACAAAACGAAATAAAGCTGTTAAATAACCATTGCGTTCCGTATTTGCACGGCAATTAAAATTGTGCGCATCAGAATTAAGTCGAATTCGAAGAAATGAACTCAATACTTCTCTGCCTTATTAAATGAAGCCAGAAACGAACACCCTTTTCAAAAAATAATACACGGAAGTAGATTTCTGTTTGGATTGATGAAAAATTAAGAAAATTGTGAGCACGTTCTTTAGCATCTTGAGATAATTGCAAAAAATGAAGCGAATGTTCACATTCTTACATAATGAGTTTGAAAATCGACAGAATTTTTATTTTAAACCGGTATTTTTTCCCACCAAGTTCACAGAGGTTTTTAGATGTCCACTTTTTATTGTTCTTAAAATTGATAGTGTAATAGGGTCTACTCTAAGTCGAAAGTTTAAGCAAAGATGATTTTTTACGTTTTCGAAAGTGACGCAATGCCTATTAAGGTTGGTTAGGTTTTACAATCAATGACCTATTCTTTTGCACAATGACGGCTTATCAGACAGGGACCTACAGCTTAACGTGGATTCCGAACCACAACGAACATCCATGCCTAACCCGGCAATTTTGCATGCGAGGCCAAAGCACTAATTACACAGCCATCAGGTGGGCAATGCGTATTTAGGACTTCGGAAATTAATCAAATGATACATCTCATAGTTTGGGAACAAAGTGTATTTTGGACTATATATGTTTTATATGTGTCAAAAAATAAGTTATGCTCCGGGTCCGACGCTCGATAGGTTTAACTGATTGCTATAGGCACAACATAGAAGTTGAATCGCCACTCCCATTGGCGATTATTAGTGTTATTTTAATATTAATGACAATTCTTATTACAATCTTGATTAAATTAATGTCAAGATATTGAAATTTTTAGTAATTAATAAGTTATTAAAATATGTTATCATATTTTTGGCATTAATCAAGAAGACTCTGAACAGAATATTGATAGTTACACAATAATTCAGAATTTTTCAAGCATTTTATGGATCTTTGAAATTCGGGGGGCCCTAATAGTAGAGCGGCTAGGCGCCAAAAAATAGCCGAAAACTGCACTTCGTGAAACATGTCTGTAATTTTGCACACTGATGGAATATGCCATTCTGATCATTTTAAGAAGTGGAGACACTTGAATTCCACTTCCGGTCGAGTTTTTATACTAGTTCAAAGTTGGGCATAAAATGTTCGTGTTTTTTTTCAATAAAAATAAATATATGTGGGGTTACAGCAGAATAATGAGTTTTATAGACATGTGTAATATGTTAAATTTCTAGGTATAGATGAAAGATTGAAAAAAGTAGTAAAAAACTCAACCAGAAGTGATTCGCATTCGACCAGAAGTCTATTTATAACAACTTAAACTGCATACAACAGCTCAAACTTCATATATAAAACATATGTTATCATTAAAAAGAGAATTTTAGTGATGTTTTATGATAAACTAAAATTAAAAAGCGACTTCCGGTCGAAGTTTAAGACTTCTTTAAAGTTAGACGTAAAAATGCACTCTTTGAAATTATACCACCTTCAAATAAACTATAAATGGTCACAATTAAAAACTGTTAAAACTATATGTAGTTATATCAAATTACAGTGCTAGAAGTGTAGGTAGATGCGGGGTGACGCGTCCCCCCCACTTGTACAGAAAATTCCCATGCGTCTCCCCACTTCTAAAAACACTGAAATCCATCCCCCCACTTCTAAAACTACCGAAATCTATTCCCCCAATTTAAAAAAAAACCTTTCATTCCGTCTAAAAACTAAAAGGGGAGGGGGGAAAAATAGAATTAACCATTTTCATTACTTCTGCTTTTTCTGGCTGTTTGTTATTTTTTATACTTTCATTTTTGTTTTGTTTAAAGCAGATTCAGTCAATTTTTCTTGGAAATGCGCGGAGAGTTTCGGCGCCCGTTGTCTGGGATTATTGAGGAGTGGATAGAAAAATACTTATTTATTGCACTATTATTTCCTGTTTTGTACTCGACCATTTACTTTAAAATGTTTTGTATTTTGTTGATTATTAATAGAAAACCGTGTGTTCCTCCAATTTAACCATTAACTCTTACTTGTGTTTCTAAACGGCATTTGTATTCGTAATCCATCTAGTACAAAACAAGATGAGATTGATATATTTGACTTCAAAACTGTAAGAAAAATGACTCCGCTACACTACAGAAAGTTGAAGAAGGAGCAGTGGAAAATGTGCAAGTGCATCAAGTTGAAGAGACCACGTGGAGAGAGAATCTAGCACGTGATGGCAGCAACAGTAAGCAAAAACGCACTGCAGTATGATTATCCAAAGTATTGGACACAAAATGATACGCACCTTCAGAAATACAACGAGTATCCATGGCTTATTTGGGACAGAGGCGGTTCCATGGGGGGGGGGGGCTAGGGGGGCTATAGCCCCCTCCATGAGGGTGAAACTTACACTGAATAAAATGGTTTTCATGACTACCCTGCCCCCCCCCCCCCTCTCCCTAAGATTTTGGAATTTTTTTAAATGTATTTCTAGATACAAATATTTAAGAAAAAGTTTAATTTCCGGGCAGAAAATCACATTTTTCCCCTCCCCTCCCAAAGAATATAAGCAATGATGCGCCTGCCCTTCTCACCCCAATTCTCCGTAAAAGGTAAAAGAATGTCGTAGTTTTCGGCGTTTTGGCCAAAGTCCAAGTGCCCTGTTAATAGATAACCAAAAGTACCCATAGACTAAGAATAAACCAACTAGACCAGGGGTTCCCAACCTTTTTGCACCTGCGTACCACTTGACTTTTTGAGAAATTTTGGCGTACCACCAGACCTAAATATTTTAATAAACGTATAATATTTACTCTTATAAAAGTGTTCAAAGGCTTTTTAATTAAATTCCTGAGAAAACTTCAAATTTAATGGTTAGATATTTGTTTATTTATAACATGCTTATAATAAAGGAGAAATAAAAAGATTAAAATGGTGCTAACATCGGTGCTTTTCTCAACTTGAAGTGCAAAATAAGTGCATTTTTGGAGTTTTAAAGCCAGTTGTTCTTCAATATTATTAGACATATCGGCAATTCGTCTCTTTACTGTGTTATTTGACAGTGGTATTTTTGAATTTCTTTAGATGCCTTTTCTCCTAACACGGCTTGGACCATATCCACAGCGGCCGGCAGTAAAAGCGCCTCACCGATTGTGTGAGGCTTTCCATCTTTTGCAATTCTTAAACTAGCAAGGTATGACACCTTTATCAGTTAGAATCAGTATTGAAAAACTTAGTCAAACATTGGGTTTCTTTCTTAAAAAAATTAGATTTTCTTTTAAAAAATTCAATGGGCTTACCAATTAAATCAGGGTGCCTAGTATTATCAGTAAAGAAGGCTTCATGCTTTGGTTCGAAAGTGTTTCAAGACATACAATACATTGAGGAATAGGAATGTCACTGGTTTCAGTCCCAGGCTTCACTATAAAACCGTACTGTAAGTAGCTTTCATCTTATTTACGATTGGCCAGTGATTTAGGTTTTTTAGCACAATCCTTTGAAGTAGAAGAGGATGTCAGAAATCGTTTCATAGTTCAGTTTTCTTATACGAAATCACAATTAATTATTACAACACCCACAGCAAACCATTACAACAACATATAAACATTGCACAATCACTGACAATATTGTGAGGCGGAAGAATGTAGGCGCAGGGGAAGTTAGTAATAGCGTGGGCCGTGGCGGAAGAGGGGTAAGACAGCTCTCGCCGCCCCGGCGCTGTCACTCTTCCACTCCTGCAGAGACAAGCAGCTGAGTAATGTTTGCGTGCTCACTGCTCATGCGTACAAAAGCTATTTATAGCATGTTGCTCACATCACTCACGCGTACCACCTGAAACGTTCCCTCGTACCACCAGTGGTACGCGTACCACCGGTTGGGAACCCCTGAACTAGACCAAGTCTGTATGGCAACCTAGTAATACGAACAGTGCTGTCACGTGACGACAGCATTCAAAACGGAACTGGAGAAAAATTCTTTCATTGACTTAGAGGTTAAACATTTGAAAGCTGAAGACTGTATTTTCTTGAATGCCGAAAAAATGCCAAAATACTATACTGGATTTGGATGCAAGATTGATTTTGAAATAGTGGATTCAATAACCTTTCACAGGCATGTAATTTTTAAAAAATTATCCTAACAATTTTATTTTTTAAGACTTATAAAAGTTAGTTTGTGTTTTGCTTTCTGACATAGCTGCCTTTAATTGGTAATAATATGGTCTTTATCATTTACTTATTCTGAAAAGGGTATGATGGGGGTTCTAACATGGCTGGAAAGTTTAAAGGAGTGCAGGCCCTGATATCAAACGAGCAACCCATGGCTGTTTACAGTCACTGTTTCAGCCACTATCCTTGAATTTGGTTATTTCAAAATCGTGTGACATTCCTACCATACGAAACATGTTAGGAACCGTAGGAGCGGTAACAACTTTTCTTTCTGCTTCTGTTTTACGCAAAAATGCTCTAGAGGAAGTAATTAATCAACTTCCAGAAACAAAGAAGAAAAGTTTAAAGGTGATGTGACCCACTAGATCGGTTGAACGACACCATAGCTTATATAGATTTAAAGAGTTATTTCTCCCTACTGTAACACTGCTTGATCAGCTTTCAACTTCACTGATCAGCTTTCAACTTCACCAGATACCAACTCGGAAACATCAAGCAACGCTTCTATGCTCAGTTCGGCTGTTCAAAAAGGATAATTCATCATAGCGTTGGATACAACGGTATATTGCATGGCAATAACTCTAAGGCTAAGTGAGAAACTACAAAATCCACAGTTAGATTTTAGAAATGCCATGCAAAATATAAACTGCATATTAGAGGTTTTCAGAAATCTACGAAGAACTGTGGATATCGAATTCGGTAGTATTTTCGAAGACGCTTTGCAAATAGCAAGCGAAATCGAATGCGAATTACGCATACCAAGAAAATGCTTTTGACAGACTCATCGAGAAAATATTGATGCTTCAAATCCCGAGGAGTATTACAGACGAATGTTTTTTTTTACCTTTGGTAGACTATTTGATTCAAGAACTGGAATCGAGATTTTCCCAACAATTGGTGGATATATTACCTTTAGAAGGCCTTGTTCCAAAAAATATTTTGAAGTACGAAGAAGAAGAAATCCTTAAGGCTGTAAAAAATTACCAGCAGTACCTAGATGGCTCTGAGCTTGTACTAAAGTTAAAAGTAAAGCTATGGAAAAACAAATGGGATAGTGAGATTGCGCCGCCTTATACAGCAGTTGTAGCCCTGAAGAACTGCGATCAACAATTTTTCCCAACATTTTTATTCTTCTACAGATATTTGGAACAATTCCCATTACAACAAGCACTCCCGAAAGAAGCTTCTCCACATTACAAAGGATTAAAACATATATAAGAAGCACCATGGGCCAGGCAAGATTAAACGGACTAACACTGGCAAATATTCAAAAGGATAGAAACATCTCCATAGAAGACGTCATTAACATCTTCAGTCTCAAAAAAACAAGACGAATGAAAATTGCAAATTGGAATGTCTAAAAGCACAGACTCCACAAAATTTGATGTTTTGTTTTTGTATTTATGTATCGAGAAACTAGGTTTTTTTTTTTTTTTTTTCTGTCATTATAAAAGTTTTCGTCGTCCTGTGTTTAGTTACATATATGCCTGTTATTTTTTTGTCTAAATACCAGTTTTTTTCTTTTTATTGTTCAATTTTAGCTAATGTCATCCACTTGGATTGCTTTAAAAAAAAACAACACCATTTTGAATAATTAATTAAAATAATTATTTGCACTTAATTACTTAAATATAATTAAAGTTAATTAAATAATTGTCACTGTATATTAATGTACTATTTCTTGATTGCGATAAAATCTAATTGACCACAACAGTAAGCTCTAATTAATTTTGCTTTCTCATTACGGAACATTTTTGCATGCTGTAGCCCCTCCCTTGTGATTAGCCTAGAACCGCCACTGATTTGGGAAGAACAAAAACTTGGATGCAACACATACATTGGCTGCTAAAAAGCTTGGAACCAGAAAAAAATAAGGTTTGAAACTTTCTAACTAATGGGTAGGGAGTAACATTTTGCCACATGGAGACAAGGAATTTGACTAACGAGAATCCTTAGAAAGCAGATTTTTAAACACAAAACCAGTAAAACTCATAAATGTGCAGGAAAAATTATCCATGAAGCCAAACGAGAAAGATGAAAAATGCAAACATTTCCTTTAAGAAGGTAAAATATCATTTTGCAATTTTTTTACTTTCAATTTTTGAATGCACGATACAATGCTTGTATATACTATCAATGCCAAAATTGTTGAAACAAATTCATCTTATCACTGTCTTTCGAGTCGTGTAATTCAAATTTGTACAATTTTTTTTTATTTATTCCCGACTATATTTTTCAGTTTTTATCACTAATTTTGTTTATAAATTTCTTTGAACATTAAGCAATACTGGGCATGGGATATTAGATAGTACTAAAATTAATTAAGCATAGATTTTCTTCTTAAAAAATATACCAAGCATGTAGGGAAATGCGAAATGTAATGACATTGAGAAAAAGTTTTAAGTCACTGAAAGAAAAAAAAAACTATTTATGTCATAGTGTTATAAAAATGTATTATATACTACTTTGTATAAAGATAATAGGTATTTTCACTTGGTAAAATGTTAACTTTGTCTTTATATTTTTTTCTAGTTCCTCCAAAGTATTTAAAAAAAAAATAGAATTCCTTATCCATTTAATTTTATGAAAGTATGCTTATTTAGAGGCAATATTTAAATCTAAATAAACAGTTATGTATATAATGTTGAATTATTACTTCATCTCTTACTTCCTAGTAAAAAAACTAAATCGCAGAATATTCATTAAAATAACAAATTTTGGACCCTTGTTCGTGTTGAAAATTGTTTCCTTTCTACTAGTTAATTGTTATTTATTTAATTGTTATAAATTTATTGTTATTAGAAACGAAATTATAAAATTTATCGTTGAGGGGGTGCACTTGTCACCAATTTTTGGCCGTCCCCTCACCTTTTTTTCCCCACTTCTACCACTGTCAAATTATAAGGATGGATATGCTGGATATAAAATGGAACATTTAAACCAGAAGTGACGGAAATTTCGAAAGAAGTTTGCTTATAAAGAACTGACATTGCCCATTTACCAATATAATAACGCGGCTAGCGGGAAAAACTGCATTTCGCGAAACAAATCAGTAATTGTGCACATTCATAAAATGTGTAATTCTGATCATTTTAAGATGTGGAGAAACTCGGATTTAACTTCAGGTCGAGTTTTTATTCTAGTTCAAAGTTAGGCATAAAATGTTCATTTATATCCATAAAAATAATTATATGAGGGATCATTGCCAAACCATGAACTCTATAGACACGTGTAATACTTTCAATTATTAAATTTGGAGGAAAGATTTAAAAAAAAAAAAAAAAAAAAGAAAGGATTAGCCGGAAGTGAATCGGGTAAATTCCTAGTTCACGTTTATGGGTTGGCGCCCTTTTGAAAAGTTGGCGACAAAGCCATAATGTCGCCAATTCGGAATTCCAATATGAAAAATTGAGAAACGAACCAGCTCCATGATTTGTGGTATAGACAGGTTGAAGCCAAAGCACGTCAATAAAAAAAATGGGGTTGCCAAATTTATAACTGTATCGCCTACAAAACAGCGCCAAATCGGCTTGGCGATATTTTAACGTCAACTAGGAATAGACCACTACATGTATGAAACATATGCTACCAATAAAAATGGAATTTTAGTGATATTTTATAATGAACTAACTCTAAAAAGCGACTTCCGGTCGAAATTTTAGACTTCTAGTTAGACTTAAAAAATGCGCTTCTTTAAATTTTACCACCTTCATAGAAAGGGTCACAATTAAAAATTATTGATATTACATATTGTTACATCAAATTATAAGGATGGATTACTGGATGTAAAATGAAAATTTTCAATCTGAAGTGAGTGTCTGCTTATAAGGAACTGATACTGCCCATATACCAATACATATAAGTATTACAGTAATATCGTCTCAGATAGCCGAATCTGAGTGTAAAATACAATTAAATATCTGAAAATATAATCAATGAAAAAAATAAAATGTTTAATTTCCGTATCCCATCATCTCCCCCCCCCCTCCCCAAAAAAAGGAGATTGCGATGTGCATCGCTTTAAAAATAATCTCCTGTCTTAGTCCATATTTGAGAGGATTGCAACTAGTGAGATTTATATTTTGGTTATATCTTAAATGTATTGAAAAAAAAAATCGTACAAGCGAACTTCCGGTCGGAATTCCAGTCCTTTCGGTTGAAATTTACCATTTTATACTTAGCACAATCATCATTCCTTTTCTGAAACACCAAATGAAATCTTCCGGCTATCTGAGACGATATCACCGTGATACATAATGGTATTGGTATAAGGGCAGTATCAATGCCTTATAAGTCGACTTCCGGTCAGAATTTCAGTAATTTCCGGTTGGAGTTTTCCACTTCATGTTCAGCATATCCATCCTTATAATTAGATGTAATAGCATGAAGTATTAAGAGTATTAGATTTGAAGTTATTTATTATGAAGTAAGAGAGTTTTATGTATGTATTTCAAGCTGTTGGAGTCGATTAGGGATAAACTTCCGGTCGAAATTGTAACGACTTCCGGTTGAAATTGTAAAGACTTCCGGTTAAAATTTAATTTTTTTTAATTCTTTAATGCAAGCCTAACTATTTAAAATATTATACGTGTTAATAGAGTTCATATTTTTTACCTTGAACCTACAATTTTTTTAACAGTGACCCTTTATAAGAAGATTGTAAAATATAGAGAAGAACATTTTTAAATCTTAACTTAAAAAAAAATCTAAAACCTCGACCGGAAGTAACTCTTTAAATTTAGTTTATCATAAAACATCACCAGAATTTCCTTTTTTTGATAGCGTATGTTTCATACATGTAGTTTAAGCTATTAGATGCAGTTTTAGCTGTTAAAATAGACTTCCGGTCAAAATGCATATCACTTCCGGTTGAACTTTTTTTACTATTTTTTTTTTTAACCTTTTATCAATATTTAACATATTACACATGTCAATAAAGTTCATGATTTTGGTTATGACCCCACATATAACTATTTTTATTGATAAAAATGAATATTTTATGCCTAACTTTGAACTAGTATAAAAACTCGACCGAAAGTGAAATCCGAGTGACTCCAGTTTGTAAAATGATTAGAATGATATATTCTATCAATGTTCCAAAATTACAGACTTGTTTCACGAAATGCAGTTTTTTTCCCTCTAGCCGATCTACTACAAGAAAAAAAATCGGTGTAAGCTCTAAAATTTGCTTATGCGTTGATTTCCAGTCGGAATTTTAGTCACTTCCGGTTGATATTTTTCATTTTAAATTTAGCATATTCATTCTTACAATTTGATATATAGAACATGAAAGAAGTATATTAGTTTTTAAAAGTGACCCTTTATATGAAGGGGGAGTTTAAAAAAGGCCCATTTTTAAGCCAAACTCTGAAAAAAATGTCTAAAACCTCAAACGGAAGTAATGTCCGAGTGGAATATTCCATTTGGTACGTTATCGAAATCAACCCTTTTATATATAGAATGTGTTTTATGTATGTATTTCAAGCTGTTGGAGTCGATTAGGGATAAACTTCCGGTCGAAATTGTAACGACTTCCGGTTGAAATTGTAGACTTCCGGTTAAAATTTAATTTTTTTTAATTCTTTAATGCAAGCCTAACTATTTAAAATATTATACGTGTTAATATTTTTTACCGTGAACCTACAATTTACGGTTTATATTGAAAATAAACGCATATTTTAGGCCCAACTTTGAGGTAGTATAAAACCTCAACCGGAAGTGAATTCCGAGTGTCCCCACTTTTTAAAATGACATTATCTATGAATGTGCAAAATTACAGACTTGTTTCACAAAGTGCAGTTTTTTGCCCTCTAGCCGCTCTACTATAAGCAAGGACCTTATAGTAAATAAGGCCCTAGTTACTCGCTTGTAAGAGAAATAACATAATAATAATAATAATAAAACTTTAAAATTTGTAGAAAAATATTTCAATTTCTTAAAATTGCTTAATAGTTGGTGATAAATAATTTTCTGATCTGATGCAATTAAATTTCAATCGAGGGTTTCTAGTTATTTAGGAGAATTATATTTTCCCATAAAAAAAATCAGGCATTGCCTGAAAATTCCTATTGAACTTTATAACTAAATATTTAGTATTCAACCCAAATTATATTTACTGGTGTAGTAGAGAATAAGAATGCCACTAAATTAATAAAAAAAATATGCCCCCATTTAAATAAAAAAAAAAAAAAATACTAAGAACAATTTACTTTAATAAAATCCTGCTATTAAAAAAAATACAAATGCTCTTTAAAATTGACTGTTAAGAAATAAACTTTTCAATAAATTTGAATGAAAAAAACGTTGGATCTTTTCTCATGACCTTAAAAAAAAGGTCATCAATGTATTCTGAGGTCAGGGTGTCAAAACATATAATGTTAAGTTGAAAAAAAATTACCATATTATTTGTTAAAGCATTTTGAGAAATTGAATTAACACAGCATGCAATCAAGATTTAAAGAAATTTTTCTTTTAAAATTTAATATAAAAATCAATTACAAGTGTTCTACTTAAAATGTTTGCAGAAATTAAGATCACACGGGATGAATCTTTTTTCTGAATTATTGTTCCAAATTATGCACAAATCGTTTTACACTTAATACTAAACTTTGGTTTAAATTTAAATTATTTAAAAAATAACCCTGATAAAATAGCATGTTAAAATTATATTATGTATGCTTATTAATTTAATAAACTTAATGTTTTAAACTAGTTATGAATTGGATTTGGAGATTACATAACTGTTTCAATGTCTTAGGTTTTTCTTTGGAAAAAATTCAGAACAATACAATGTCCTAAGTATTGCTAGATTTACTGCTTTTTCATCTGAATCTATATAGTATATTTGATGATTGAAAATATTCAATAATATTTCCCCCGCTGAAGGCCCTATATATGTAGAAAAATGCAAGCAGTCAACATTAGATAAAATTATTACAATGCACGATGCACATGTGTCACTTAAATCCAGTATTGAATTAACTGAAATGTACTTTAAAAAATAAAATTTTTTGGAAAGGTAACAATGTCTTTTATTTTCTGAACATATATACCACCCAACAGCAAAAGATTCAGTATACTTATAATTCTCTATGTGATAAATAACACTTAGCAGGGACGACTAGACTCTTTAGCAGGCTACATAACACATAAGTACAGGTCCATAGTAAACATGTCTGCTGAAGTACAACATAAATAATAGCATCATAAAATAATAAAAAAGAAAGACACATTTGCATAATAAAAGCTTACAAGTGCCCAATGTTGATCTCTGAGAAGTTTACAACTCTTATTAATAATCTTGTGAAGATTAAGATATTGTTCACAAACACAAAACAAACACACCTATATAAATACAAGTCATATCTATTTCTTTAAAGATTATAAGCAAATACACAACATTGATATACATTTACAAATGAAAAGAATGTGCAAATGCTAAGAACACGTGTTATAAACATCCTTAAAGATAAACAACATCAATATCTACAGTTATCACAACAAAATAAGTTTAAAAATTCAAATGAAGGTGGAATTAACCATATGGGTAAACTATCTTTTTGAGGTGACGGAACATTGCATTTATATTTCTTCAAAGGCTTTCAACAAATAGATCACATTTATGCAAATTTGAAGAAGAAAAATATAACATTTTAATTAAAATGAATAATTTAAGATCAAGTGCTGCATTTTAAAATTTAAATATGTGTCAACACAAAATAATATTTCTTTTTTCACATGTTGCTTTAGATTATAATTAGATTGAGATAATAAAAAAAATTAAATAAATTCAAATGATGAAACTATCTCGTACTCTAAAAGATACATGAAGTTTAAAGAATAAAACAAATACAATAAAACCCATGAAATATAAGGTGAAATTATATTAATTGTGAGGGTAAAACCATTAGAAGCATTTTCAAACATTTATGGCAATATATTTATTAAAAGAAAAATTTATTGCACACTGTTTGAAATTAACATCATTAAATTGTTTCATTTATTTTAAAATTTCCAGTATATAGCAGCAAACCTAATATCTATACAAGATTAACAAAAATTATTTTTAAAGCAAAATAACAAACGAATGTTCTTGAAGAAAATATAAATTTTTATGCTAACTTTTTTAAATAATTTCAGTCGCTAACTTTTTCGCTTTTTGATGGAAGCATAATAGAATGGGGAAAAAAATTAAACAATTATAATTCCATAAAATGATAGTGGATGAAAACTTGCTTCTAATATACAATAAGTGGTTTATTATTTAGCAAGCATGTTGAGGAAGAACTAACTTACGTTCTTTAATCATGTCCACAGAAATTTTTTCACATATTTACAAAAAAGAAAGACACAGAAAGAAGAGAAGAAAGCTTAAAAGTGGAATAATATACAACCTTGAACATTACAACTAACCATGATAGACACATAAACATGCAAAAGCAAAATAAAGAATAAAAAATAGTTAAAAAAATATAAGTAAATTGCATCAATATTGAACAATGATACAAAATCAATGCTAGGGCAATTGCCATAGATTATCACATGATAACTCATCAACAAACCAGCTTTTGATAAGAAGACAAATTTTTTAATTTTTTTTTTTCAAACTGCATAAAAAATTTAATAATTTGAAATGTTTGGAATGTTACAAAAAAATCTTTCAACCATATGAATGATTGAAAGATGAAAATAAAAATTATTTTTTATTATTCTAGCAGTAATTTTGTGTGTGTTTCTAACACCACAAATTAAATAATACTTTGTTTAATTAAAAAAAAAAAAAAATTATTAATTTTCATTCAAACTATTTGAATTGTGGAATAGAATTTATTGTTTGTAAATACAGCAGCTGGCAGTTTTTTAATTTAATTAGTCATTGTAGAAGTTAAGGTGTATTTTAAATATGCAGGAAGATATAAAATTTCCCTAATAATTAAAATGAATAATTTAGGATTTTTATTTGTTGATGTTATATATTTTCTTACCTTGGTCTCTATTAAGGTTTCGATTAAAGAACAAAAACCTAACTTTTAACAAACAAATGGAAAGAACATTAACTGCCCTGCTTTTAAAAAAACAAACCAAATGATATCATACCCTCACATCCAGTGTACTTAGAAATTTGATAACAGTGACGGAGAAGGTTTTTTTTTGCAGAAATGTAGAAAATGACACTGTTATTAGGATCGCATTTACAGGACATGTAATAGTTATCATGCGATTTTTATGTCATACCAATTGCTCTTATTGTAATTAACATTAAAAAAAATCTTGATTATCACAGTAACTAAGCACATTGAAAAGTATGGCCAGAAAGGCTGCAAAAACAATTTTTAGAAAGCAAAATAAGAAAAAAAGATAACATTTTGATTAAAAGTACATTTGCAAAATTCAAGCTAAACTAAGCTTGGCTGATATTGCACAGAAAGGGATGTTTAGTTTCCGATTTTTTTTTGAGTAATAACGGCCTTAATAAAAATAAAATATAATAAAGCAGTCATTTTTGGTAAAATTAAAAAAAAAAAAAAAATGTTTGGCAGTTTCTTCATCTATTGAAACTCAATTTTAAAACTATCAAGACAAAAAAGGATATTTTGCAGGTAAATTGTAAAAATTTTCGAGCAGTAAGTGAAATATACTTAAATGGTAGCAAAACAAATAAACAAAATAGATTTATAATTTTTAGCAATAAAAGCTTTATATACATTTCATAAAAATTAAATTACAACTGTTAAAATAAATGATTTTAGAATAAAACTTTATAGTTTACTAAGAAGACCTTTAAATTGAAAGTAACCTTTATGTATACAGAGAATAATATGTTTTTTTCTTTTAAACATACTTCTAATACTTTAAAGGATTTTTTCTTTATATGAAACAGTGTTTTAGAAGTAAAAGTTTATAAATTCTATTTACTGATATAAAATAGCAAAATTACAAAAGAATAGGAAAAATAGGTAATTATATGATATTGCAAAAAAAAATAAAAAAAAATCTGAAAATATACGTAAGTATAAGCAACACATCTACAGCAATTGTACTATTTTTTTACAAAGCATAAAATATCTTCATTCTTACATAAACTATTTAGCAACAAAAATTGAAGAAAAAAAAAGTTCATATATGAATACACATTTTTTGAAAAGCAATTGAAAAGACAAAGAAAATGATTTGGAATGTAAAGGAAAGTTCAACAAACGAAAAGATAGAAAAGATCACATGCATTAGTAAAAAATATATTTATTTAAGCTAGAGAAAAGCATTTCCTCCTACTCTAATTCAGAATAATCAAAGTGTAAAATGTGTGAAAAAAATGGAATTTTTTGGCATAGCCTATGCAGATGTAACATTTGAAATAGCATTCACATTTTTAATTGTTCATAAATGCATAGCTCCTGGAAAAAACATCCTATAACTCCTTAGGGATAAGTAAATTAATTTCTTACTACAAAAAAAAAAAGTTATAATGAATAAAAGTTCTTCCTCGAGCATGCAGCTAAACTTTTTTGACAAAAACTATTTTTTTGACTATGACAATCATGCAATATTATAATTTTTATTTATATATTGAAAGTGAAGCTAATTATGGAAATGGTAATATTTTTTTAACAAAAAAAACATAACCTGAAAGGTGCTAAACTAAACAAAATTAATAAAAAATTATTGGGTTAGTTTAAAATAAGGTTAAATTCTAAAGTGTATGTCACCGGAATGAATTATTATTTTGTTATTAATAACATTTAAGATTGTATGTTAAGTGTCAAAGAAGGTATTTTACATAGTAAAAATTATTAAGTATTAGTCCATTGAAAATATTCAAGTATTGAAACTCAGGAAATATTTATATTAAGTTTTCCAAAGTAAAACTCTTATAACAAATATTAAAGAGGGAAAAAAGGAGAGATTTAACCTTATTTTTAAAACTATCTACATGAGTATAAGTAGGTTTCATTTGTTCTACTTAAGAAACATATATAATTTTGAGATCTCAATAACAATACTTAAACTCAACATCAGAATATTTTTTAGCTTTTGGATTTCTGTATTAATTAAAAACATAATGTTCTGACAAGGCATTGGAAACAAACACATATACCTTGAGATTAAAAGAAATACTTAGAAATAACAAAATTATTACTAAAGTGCAGATTTTTAAACTTGTTATACAATTTACTATTCAACATTATAATAAAAATCTTATTTCAACATTATTATTAGATTTAAATCAATTTTATTTATTATGTACAAACAGTACCTAATTGCTTAACCTGTTGAATAATGATGAATCAAACATACAAAACTCAAAATGATTTTCAACACTAGAAACTTTAAAACAATCCCCAGATACTAAACATTAAAAAAGTAACTTATTTCAAGATACATCAGTAAATTTAAAAAGAATTTAACAAACTTGATTATTTAAGGAATATATATATGTATATATATATATATATATTTATTGCAGAAAAATCTAAATCTTGTATACAATAAAACTATCCATTCTGGTTAAAATCAAAAATTCCTAGTAGATAATAGTTTAAACATTTCTAAGATCCTAAAGTATTTAAAATTTTTTAGCAATAGACTACTGCATAAAATACTTCCAAGTTTGAAATGTTTAATATAATATATATATATTTACCTTTAAAGGTCAAGTGCAACGTTTTACATAGTAGTGTTGAACTCAAAAACCATACAATTATTATAGTTATTCAAAATGAAGGAGCAGACGTACATGGCAAATAATGGAGTACCACCACTTGCGTTTATTACTAAAAAATAGTGCTCATGCTGAATGCACAAAATAACTTTGAACTTTCCTCTATCCATTGATGTGTAGTATGGGGTGCCATCGAATGCCGCTCATTGGAAATAAATATTTAATATCTGCTCCTCTATTTTGAATAACTCTATTTAAGAGTAATATAACTAAAATAAATTTACTTCAAAATTAAATTTATTAACTATTTTAATGGAAGAATTTTCATTAAAAAGTTGAAAATCAAATTAATTTTACCTAAAAATATATACAAGTGCCAAAAATAAACATCAACCTAATGATTTTTTACTAAGAATAAAAACTGGCATTCATGCTACTTGAAATAGCATATCACAAGTCACAAAAAGCTGCAATGATTTAAAAAAATTAATCTGTGTTCTACACATAATTGGATTTAATTAAAACATTTAAAATTTATATCCATTCATCGGTGTTAAATATTTATATCTATTTGTTCAAATGCTTGCAAGGAGTGGAAAGACAACCAAACAAATATGCGGAAAATGCTTAAAAAACTTTTGTCTCAAAAAATATTTCACTATTAAAAACTTATCTAATCTCACAAGTAATGAAACAAGAACACAGATAATTCGAATTATTACTTTCTAAACTACAAAATTGGCACACCACATGCTACTTATAATTAGATTGGACAAAAATGAATGTATTGATTACTCCAAGTCAATTAAGAATCACATTGATGAGGACTGCAAGGTTACTGTTGCAGCTCACCTAAGGACAACAGATGATCTTTCAGAGAACGGAATATGTGGAGCTGCTGGTCAGTTTTTAGCAACAAAACCTGTTGCAACAGCTTCTGAGGATTCGGAGCTCTGGAGAAAGAAAGTATTGGTTTAGTAAGTCAATAAATACAAAAGAAAAGCATGAAAATAACATGAATGTGACCTGTTTAGTTCTGTGTGCTAGGGCAGTATTGGACTTTAATGAAAAAGAAGCCGATAATTAGTTTTACAAGGGGGTTCACACAACTTTTAAAAAGTAAAAAATAAGTAGTTTTTAAAAACTTTTCAATGACCTTTTAAATTTGTTAAGGACTTCATAATTTTATATAGCAACAAAAAGTCACGTTTCCTTACCATAAATTTAAAACTTTATTAAAATCGAAATTAATGAATAAACAATTTAAATAGAATTTTATTATACCTCAAACAGAACTAAAGCCAATAGAGGGACACTAAAATTTCACAATATCACCTTAAAAATATGTTAACCATGAATGCCCTTGCTCCCTGGCTATTCAAAATTTTAAAATTAGTAAATTATTTAATACTCTTCAATATATATATATATATATATATATAGATTCTGCAGATTTTTTACAGCACCGTATTGGTATATTTTGAGTGTGGTAGTATAAGCAAGAAATTGACATGATAGAAATTGCAAATAAATTCCTTAAAGAATACTATAGTTTGTTTTTTATTGTAATATATTTTAGCAGAGCTCATTTATAAAGCTACTATGTTAAAGATTTTTTTCAAAATAGTTTTTAAAATGCTTTACAAAAGATTGCCCTTATCATGAGTTAGTATGATCATAAATCTTTAATTACAATTAAAAAAAAAAAGTTTTAGAAAGTAGCTTTGTAAGCAAATTATGAGTTATTAAACAGGAAAATCTTTTCAGTTTCAAACCAAATTTAAGGTTTAAAAAAAAAATAAAAAAATTGCAATTTACTAGTCTTTTGAATTTATTTCATATTTATCTGGGTAATTGATGATTTCTTAACTTTAGCAGAAAAACAAAAAAATACAGTTTTTATATCCTATCATGCTTGTCGAAAATTGAATTTATTAGCTGTTGTAATAGATTTTTATTGTCCAAATTTCTATAGTTTTTCTTCCCAGAGCAATAAAATTAAGTTCATGTGTAATGAGTAGGTTTTTTTTTTTTTTTTTTTTTTTTTTTTTTTATGAATCTTGTACATTTAATGAAATTATTATGAACTAAGAGATTGAGTGAACTGAATAAATCAATGATGTAATTTTAAACAGTGACTTGAACTGATACATACTATAACTGAAAAGAAGCTAATAGCTAAATTAATAATAGCTAATAGCTAAGTTTGTTTTTACATAATTTTTAACTAACTTTGACAGTTCAAAGTATTCAGGATTTTTCAAAAAAAAATTATTAATTCGAAAAAGTGAATGTCCCCATATAATAGATGCATAACACACAAAACTTTGAGTATATTTTTAAAGTGTCTTTTAAAAACTAAAGGAAAAGTTACAGTATATGCATCACTCATCAACATAACTTATATACATACTTATAAATGCTAAAAAATAAAAAATTTCATTTAAAAATGATTTCCAACAAACACCATAACACTATTTTATTTAATACTTGAATGAAAAAAATAAAATAAGTTTATGGAAGCATTGTCAATATAAAAATTAGTGGTAAATTTAATTAAATCTGTTTGGACTTCGTCCAAGTCATGTATCTTCCTATTTAAAATATACTACGCAATCTTAGATTTAAAAAAATACATTACACTATTATTTAACTTACAACCATTTACTTTAGTATGCATTACATTTGCTGTTCGTAATATTGTGAATAGTGTACATTCGAACATTGCAGTTTAAGTAGCATTAGAAAAAAGTCCCGAATGGTTTAATATAAGTCAAAAGGATTCACATGGATATGAAGAATTATGGCTGGGAAAACAAAAACTTTAACACTACATATAAATAAAATTCAACGTCTGTCTGTATGCATGTTTATAAATAAAATATATTTTAAATGAAAAAAGGAATTAAAATTTCAGTTATAGTAAATACGTACTGTGAATTTCTGCAAATTTAAAATTATTAATTAATAAAGCTCTTTACTCAGGAAATAAGCCAAATGTAATATACTGTAAAATGCATTAAAATCAGTTATGGAGATAACTTTATATATATTCAAGAATAGTTTTCTATAAATATATTACTTTACTATACTTATTTATGAAAGAGTATTTTTGAAGAAACTAGATAGATACCTGATAAAGCTCGATATGTATACATTTACAAAAGTTGCCATAAGGAACTGACAGTCGAATCTGTCCATGATTCCACCATGTCCTGGAATGATGTCTCCAAAGTCCTGAAAGAATTAGAATGAAGTATTCAGTAAAAATATTTAATAAAAAATTTCTAAAATGTTTCTGATGAAATTTTAATGGCCACCTATCTATAGCTAATCACAAGTACAACTCAAAATAAAAATTAGAATAGTTCATTTCACTAGTAATTTAAATATTCTTTAGCTTCATTTCAGTTCATTAAAATTTTTTTTTTTATACATGTGTTTATACTTTAAGAAAGTGCTTTTAAAAAATAGACATATTGGTTGGGATGAAAATGGATCTTTTAAATAAATATTGTAATTATTGTCACTATTCATAAACTTCAAGTAGTTCAAAGTTATTAGACTATTTTAGAATTTTTCTGATTGCCTTGAAAGAAATATAAATTAATTGTTGCCAAATTGTTTATAGATTTTTAAATGCTACTTTATGCAGTTTTGCTAATTTTCTATAAAAATACATACTTGCACAGCTAACACTTCCAAATATACAAATCTGTGAACAGCTAGTTTGTATTGCTTGTTACTTGAAATGTTATCAAACAAGTTTCAGCAAAGTATTAGAAGAATATTCTAATTATAGGCAGTTTAAAATTATTATGTTAATTGCAGCCACAAGACGCTCTGAAAGACGAAAGGAATTGCACAGAAAAATCATTTCAGAAATGGTCAGTACTTGCAATGAAAGTGAAAACAAGACATGGTTAACAATCTCAATCAGGGTGCATACACTTTTTTGGAAGTGAAATTCAAGGACTTTCAAGGCCCTTTTCAAGGATATTTCAACAAAAATCAAGGCCCTATTTTATCGTTGCAGAGTCGATACCAAAATTGAATTTTTATATATATTTTTTAATTAACGAAGTTGCAAAAAGAATTAAAATACTTATTACTTAACAACTAAGATGCAACCACATATATTTATTGATAATTATACCTCTTACCAGGATAAGGAAAAAACTAGGTTAAAAAAAAAAGAAGTTTTGTAGTGGTTTGTTTTCTAACACTCTCCATTGTCTAAATGGATTATAGAGGGTTCCCATGTGAAATCTCAAGGTCAATGGAAACAAAATGATCTTAAGTCTGTGGTTATTTGGTTAGTTTTTTTTAAAAAATATATGCCAAAAAAATAATCATGCACTCTTAAAGTACTAAGAAAAATATTTATTATTTTTACTTACAAACAGGCAAGAAAAAAATATCCAAATTGGATGCATAAAGATTGATTTCATGCCTTCTACAGTTTGAATTTAAAGCGCGAATCCCTGGTTGGTTGGTTGAAGTTTAACGGCGCAAGGGGCATACTGCCGCGAATCCCTGATCTTTCCTATCGCTAACTTAAAGGAACAAAAATTTGTAAATACAAGAAATCCTTACTTTTTTTAAAAATAAAGACATAGCTTAAATCCCCCCCCCCCTCCTCCCATCCCCATTCAAGTTCTTCGTAGAATTTCTAGTCTACCTACGGTACGACTTGGTGCTTTTTCTGGGAACTGGCTACAATAAAAGAATGACGTAATATGCGTTTTCCCGTTCGTTGCTAAGTCAAAATCATGATCCAACATCCAGGGTTGCCAAAAAATCATTTACTAATACAATAGTCACCAATCCTTCCAGACAATCAAAAAGGCAAGTTCAAAATTCAAATCCCGTTGATTTAGAAATTAAGCCTGGAAATGTTTGGGGAGGGGGGCTGTCAATTGGATTAAGTTTAGAAATTACAAAAAATATTCGCGTTTTTTTTAGCTTAAAGAAAGCTATATATTTCTTTATTATTGAAACCAGGCAAGAGTGCAAATCTAAATCAGATGCACTAAGATTGCTTGTGTGAAAAATACAATACTTGTATTCTATTTTTAGCACGGAGTCTCAGTAAAAATTTTTTTAAAAAAATCATGTATTCTATAAGTATAAAAAAAAGTATTAATTTTCTATACCTAAAATCAGCCAAGAAAACAGATTTGAATCAGATGCACACTGATTCATTTACTACTTCTTTATAGTTTGAAAAACCTACAACAAAACTGAGAGATTGTAATATGTATTTTCAAGTGCGAACCTTTTCCGGCACGTTAACTGACGAAAAACGCCCTTGAAGGGCAAAATACTCTTTATCGCTTTGTTGGTGATGTTTCATGATAATTTTGAAAAATTTCGACACAAAATTCTCGCCAAGTAGTTTTTCAAGTCAAAAAATGATTTTTTGGCGCAGTTCGGTGCAATCTTAACCGAAAAGAGGTTTTTGACGCAGTTTGGAGCAGGGTAGTCAGTTTGGCGCACTTCGGCGCAATTGGAACAGCTCTTACATCCCTGTAATTAGAAATTTTTAAATGAGCTCAAAATAAATTTAATAAAATTGGAAGGTTTTTTTCCAGCAATCTTAGTTAATAACTTTCACGGCTTTAAAGTAGGCCATTTTAGTAATTGATATAAAAAATTACATATCCTTCCCCTTCTACAGAAAAAGAAATTCTTCTTTCTTGAAATAGGAATCGACATAAATGAAAGAATGATATAAATCATAATACAATACCGAAGCGTAACTGCTATTTTCTCTGTAGGCGATATACTCCTCCGATAGTTAGTGTCGGGTTTTTGCAGTCTGGAACATAATTTCTTCACCAACTCGTCGAAGCTCTCAATCGACATCCGGAAAATGTTTAAAATTTTTACTTTGTCTTCTCTTAACTGCGGGTAAAGACAGAAGAACATACCGAATGTTGATCGGCTCTAAACAATGGGATGAATCCACATAGTGCGATTAATTCGATTCTTTTTCCTTCGATATTTTATATACAAATATGCTAAGCGCGCTCTTTTTCATTCCATTTCGAACAAACACAAAATCCTCTCAGAGGAAAATTTTGGTCGTTTGAGAATGCACCTAATGAGGGAGAGAGAGAGAAAAGCGAAAATATCCTGCATATCAAATTACACCCTCTTTCCACCGGATACTCATCGTGCAACTTTTTGTCCCGTTCGGGGAGAGGTCAAAGGTCATAGTGACCGTGCCGTTCCAGGGCCGCTCGGGAGGAACCGATTCAAGTGTGATTGACAGATCCGCCGAAAGTGAACCGGCTAGAAAGCGTGACGTCAGAATAATGGTAATACGGGAATGAGAATTTTAAGGTTTTAGAATTGAAAAGGGGAAATTCAAGGACTTTCCAGGCTTTTTTAGAAATAATCCTATTTTTCCAGGCTATTCAAGGCCTTGAAAAAAAATAATGAAATTCAAGGACTTTCCAGGTTTTCCAGGCCGCGTACGCACCCTGTCAATAAAAAACATTAAGGTTATTTCTAAACATGGGTTTTAACCTTGTGTACCAAAGACAAAGCCTCTAATGACTCATAAGCAGAAATGAGCTACTGTGGAAAAGCAGGTTCTTATGAATACTGAGTGATTGGAAGAATGCACTTAGGATTCCCATTCTTATTGAAGAAAAGGACTTTCAAGGACCTTTTTAAGAAAATTGAAGGACTATAAAATTACATACTTTAGACATAATATACAAAACAAAGGCTTGCAAAAACGGAAGTGGAGATTATTGGTGGTCGCTTAAAAATTCAAGGACTTCCAAGGACCAAATTTCATCAAAAACACTTCAAGGATTTTCAAGGATTGTGGGAACCCTGGCATTGTTTAGAGATGAAAGTTTGTTTTGTGTATTGTACATTGATCAAGACATTTCTGATAAAAGAAGTAGAATTTAACAAAGAATGCATGAAAAGTTTTACATAATTTGCAGCCAGCATATTGTTATGGGTTTAAACATATGAAGAAGGCACTGGAAGGTTATGTGTCCCGTAGAAAAAGATAAATTCTGAAATGATTATTTATAAGTTGCCATTATTCTAAGGAGGATTATTTTTTTTAACAAGACTTATCTTCGTGACACACATCAAAATGAAGAAGGAGCTCACAACCAGAACCAATTCAAATTTTTTTTCCTAGTGGGAATCTCTCTGGATACAATCTCAAATTGCGAATTTCTAGAGAATATTGATAAATATGCTAAAAAAAAAAAAGGCACAACTCGTAAATTTATATGGGCATTTCCATATTAAAAAGTGTGTGAGCCATTTGTAATGCACACGGAAAATCTTATGTTTGAATGTTATTAAAGTTAAATGTAGCGTGAACGTAGTTTGGCCAATTAATTTTATGCATCATTGAATTTTCTAATATTTTGGACCAGGTAACGATTAATTCTATTTTGTCCCTCTTTCATTAAATGTCATTTTAATGTACTAAACATTTTCATAGTTTTCATATAAAAATTATTTGAAAACTCTCTCTCTTTAGATTTCAACAGCATTAAATGTTATGCTTTAAAGATTTTTGTATGCAATACCTACAAAAACTTCATGCAAAGTTGATTTTTTTAATATTTTTTATAACTTCAACATTTAGAAAAGTTCTTTAGCATTTTACAAAAAGAATTACCCTCAGATTAATATATGGAATCAAGTGACTCACCTTTATTTTAAAAGCACGTTTGAATCCACTTGCAAAAAATCCTCCAAACGGTCCAATTATAGAACTGAACATTGACAATGACAGTGAGTGAAGGACAAATGGGTACATGGTCACTTTTCCTTTAAAACCCAGCTGTTCAAAATAAGGAAACAAACAAAAAACAAATATTAAGAATAAGTTACAGCAATACCTTCTTATTCAATATAATGGTAGCATTTCTTACATAGACTTTCGAAACAGACTTTTTAAGTTCTGCTGAAAAACGATAAGATTATTTTGTCTAGATGATATATCAATGCATTTTTCATTTGCATTAATGGATTGAAAGGAAAATGAATTCTTTGCATAAATTTAAATAAAAAGCTTTGTTCTACTACAGGGTGGCTACAGAATTTGAGAAACAAAATTCCCTGATTTCCAGAAGATTTCTTCAAAAATTCCCTGATGTGCACTATAATTCAAAAAACAAAATAAAGAAGAATTTAAAAATAAAAAATTAAATAAGTAAATTTAATTTTAAATAGTTAAAGTATAATTACGCCATAATAAATTTGTGGTAAATATCAAAACAAGCATCTTTAGAGCTAGAGCATGAAAAAGAATGGAAAACATTAATTAAAAAATACAAAATTCACCAACTACAGCCATACGTGCTAACTTCAAGGTAAAGCAAAACCAGTATAATACTTTTCTTATTAATTCAAAAATAACCCAAACAAAACATTTTTTTTTTTTTTTTTAAATATATGTCACATGTTGTTTTTTGTACATAGCATAAATTTAAAACACTGAGACAGGAAACTCAAAAATTTCAAAATTTTACTGATTAAAGGGCAATTTTACGAAATTCCCTGGTTCTGTAGCCACCCTGTACTAAGTAGTTAATCAGAAAAATTACTTTAATCTACCAAAGTTCTAAAGTTTCAAAGAAATAACTTAAAAATAAAGACAGCTCAGAATTCAAGTAAACCAAATCCATTGTTTGTGGAACATTAAAGTTGACTTTGTTTTACGGTAAAACTTTTCTGAAGACTAACAAACCAAGTCAACAGCTAAAATTGTACTTAATGAAAACAGAAGATTAGTTCTAATATACAGCAGCAGATAACAGTAGCTAAACTTCAAAAGATGTTTATTTGCATTTCATAGACATGGTTTACTTGAATTCTGAAACTTCTACCTTTAAAGTTATTTAAGGTTTTGCAGTTTGGCAATAAATGGTGCTAAATTCATATCTTCCTGTCATTGAAAGTAATAGTAAGTGCTATTGATAATGGGAATTATTTTGTTCACAATAGTATGACACAAAATTTTTAATTATTAATGGGTAACTGTTGGCTCTGCAGTTAAATATAAGTTTAAGTATATGTTGCTTTAGTAAATGTTTAGGCAGAAATTTACTTTAGAAAGAATGTTAGGATTTCAAAAGTAGCCTTTTTTGGGGTGACTGGAAGGCCCATAAGAGGATGCACAAACCACTTTCTGTTGCAAGTTTATCAGATAAATACATGATAGAAGCCTGAGCTAAGAGGGCAAAGAATAGTTGTTTCTGCAGGTTAAAGGGTGAAATCCTCAAACTTGGAGACACGAAGAAACACAGAATTAAGTTTTCCTGGCCAGAAAAGGGGATTCACGCATTCTAATAAAAATGCAAGGGTATTTTTTTTTTTTGAAAACTAATATTTTTTGCATTAATAGGATGGGTGTGAATATTTTAAGCTTAAAAATCTGTACAAACTTTTTTTTTTTTGGCTTCTGCTGTAAAACACAATTGGGAAATGAAGATAACAAACACATATTATACTTTAAAGGTAAGCTTTTTGCTAATTTACAGATTGCAGCTGTAAATTAGTAAAAAGAGAATATGTGAAATAGGTGTACAAACCACTGCAAAGAACGTTTGAAGGGGTCCTGGGAGACTATAATCAGTCAGTTGGAAAAGATGCGAAGGAGTACAGTCCATTGTTACTTTCTGCAAAGTCTCTGAATATGCCATTGGACAAACAAAGTAAGGAAACTGACACATAAAATGAGAAACCTACAGAAAAGTAAATTCAAATAAAAATTTTACATTCTAATGCAAAATAAACGGTTATGAAAAGGTTAAATAAAAAAAAAAACACTTTAGGTTTATTTTAACTTACCATCATGCCAAATACAACAGTTGAGATCCATCCTCCAATAAATCCCTCCCAAGTTTTCTTTGGTGACAATTTAATTAAAGGTGTCTTCCCAAAAAAGAACCCAAACATGTAGGCCATCACATCATTACAGATAATCATGGAAACAGGAACAATAAACCTAAAAATATGCATGAGTAATTCTAAAACATCAATACGGAAAAAGACTTCAAATAGTAATTTGTTGTCAAACTAGCAAAGATGTCTAGGTATGAAAAAAAAAGCATGTAATAGTCAGCTTCTAAAAAATGCAAAAATAAATCTCAAAAGGATTTTTAATAACTTCCTGGAGAATATTTTTTTCGGTTGTAAGCTTGCTAAAGTTTAAAACATCTTGTTTTGGTTACATTACCATGTATATCTTTGTGATACAAAATCAAGTTAATGCAAATGAATATTGTGTATAATTTAAATCCATGCAAAGAAATCTTTTATTGATTCTTGGTAAGATGAAAAAATGTATAGCTTTCAAGTCCAATTGTTAAAATACCAAATTTTATGATAAATGAGAATAAATGTATGATGAGTTTGAACGCAAGAAATTTTCAACGTAATTAAAATTATTCTATTTAACATTAAATTTGCCAATTAACATTGTTAACATAACGATGCTATTCAATTTCAAAATGTGTAAAATTTAGCTCAAATTAATATGCAATTTATTGAATAAATTTCAAAAAGTCTATATTAAACGGTTTACAATTTTTTTATATGTAATTGTTAATTGCATTTTCTGCAGCATAAAACATAAGTTTAGAAATAAATGAATGCTTATGTAAATATTGATAATGCTTTATATTTAATAGAAACTGATAAAATACAAACTTTAGTTCATATAATCAGCAACTGAAACAAGAAATAGAAAAAAAATCTCCTTAAAATGGCACATAATAAGTAAACATACCATATAAGACCTTCAAACAGATTCTGCATAATGAAATATGACTGAGTTACGACAATGAGAAGAGTAACGTGCGTCCAGGCAAACTGTAAAAGATACATTAACATCCTCACTCTTCAGGATAAATTTGTGTAAATTTAGTATAATATTTTTAATGGAATGAAAAATCATACCAAAGAAAATTGCTTCATGTAGTATTTCTTAACAAGACTTAAGACGAACCACACAAATCCCACAATGTACAGACTGAATGATATAAATCTATGGTAAGTCACCAATGGCCTTAAAAAGTCCTGCAAAGTAAAATATTAGTGAAATAAAATAGATTGGAATTCCCCCCCTTTAAAATAAAGCATTGTTTAAAAAAAAAAAAAAAAAAAAAGAGAGACCTATATTTAAAAAAATCTGCAATGTTACAGAATTATGCCAGTTGGATCAACAATATATATATTTCCTCTTAAGATTTTAAGGGGACATAAGTGCAACTTAGTGTATTTCAGCATCATCATAGAAAATATCAAACTTTTTGCAGGAAGAAATTACAACTAGGAAAAAAAAAAAATTCCCTGTATTTTTAATGACCTGCAATTGTGATCAAATGATTGAAAATATCTTTAGAATTCTAAATATGATACAAGAGATATAAATACAAAAAAAAAGAATTGTAATAAATACGCTTATTTCTTCCAGAAAGAGTTTAAAATACAAACTTTAGTTACATAAAGCTTATCCATCCAAAAAAATCTGATACAGGAAAGTAGATTAACAGGTTAGGGTTCTGTCCAATTTATATGATTATCATTGCAAATAACAAAAGTAAAACATAATAATAATGATTATTTCCCAGAAAAGCAACTTATTTTAAATGAATAAAACAAATTAAAATAAAACAAAGTTCATTGGATTTAATATTTATAATTTTTACAAAAAGTTTTATTTACTTTTTTACAAATTAGACCAAATTAATATCTTTTCAGAGTTATAATATTTCTCAATGAAAAGCACACTTCGTATTAACAAATTAATACTTACAGCCCGGTTAAGAAGAACTCCAAAATAATCAACAATGGCTTCTCCATGTAAGAAATAATTGGAGGTGATTAAAAAGTACCAGGACAGGGATCGGAACCAGGGAAGGCCATGAATGCGATACACAGCATAGCCAATGGAGATGATTTCTTGAAAGCATTTAACTTGAACAGCAAGTGTCTGCAAATAATTGTAAATAAAAGTTATAGCATAAATAAATTAGATTGAGGCATACACTCATTACAGTTTTACTCATACTATATTTGCAGTAGAAACTTTGGTTGAAACTTCTGGCACACCTGGACAGAATTTATTGTTTTGTTCAAATCGGATATTTGATTAACATAAATAGCATAATGATCTTAATATTTTGAAATTATTTTGTTAATTTTTTATGTATTTATTAAAAACATAAAAAATATTTTTAGATACAACATTTTTAGAAAATACACAATTTTTTTATTTTATTTGAGTATTAATGTAAGATTTAAAATTGATAAGTGCTTAAAATACTTGAGTATATTAATTTGTGTGGGTCAATATCCTGGGTATCCCTGTGACATCTCAATCAATTAATTGCTTAAAAAATTTGTTTTTATATAATTAAATATTAAAAAAAAGTGTAAAAAAACTTTAGGCTCATAATTTTTGGTATTGTAATTTTATGGTCGGTCGGGTTACAGGAAACTAACCATTTTTTGTTTTTGTTTGGTGTAAGTTTGTGAGTATGGATACTAAGTCAGTTACCTCGTCTAAACCTAATAATGCCCCAATTTTATGCTAAGATGCAACTTTCTCAGAGGATTACTATTAGATCATCCTTCTGTTACAAATTTTAGTCACTTCAGGAAGAAATATAAAAAAGGGTGTTCAATATGTATTAAGAAATTTCATCAAGGCTATAACATCTAAAATAACAGATATCTGCAACTGACCGTAAAAGATTCATATAAACTATGGGTCAAAATTTTCATTATTTCCAGTTCAATTTTAAGATTTAAAATCCTCTTGTTTAAGGTATTTAATTTTACATAGAGCACTTTAAACATATGTAGATTTAGCTAGAGCAGTTGTCCTCTGACTGACAGTAAGTAATTAGTTTTGTATAAGGTCACTACACTGTTGGAAAGTAAAAATATGAAGAAATTCTTCAAATACGCATTTGACTCAAGTTTAGCATTACATCTTGTAAATGAACTTTATTAGCCAATACCTAACTTAAAATAAGCGATTGAAAATGGGCAACAAACAATTTTTTTTTGGGGGGGAGAGGGTTTAAAACTAACTTTCATATTTGCAAGCTATGGTCTAAAGAAAAAACAACAACATAGATATATAATAATTTTATAAATATTACAGTACCCCCTCGTTATATGGTGCCTTAATATATCACGCTTTTGCTGTCTCCCATTTTTTTACTTTCCCAAAATTGATGTGTTATGCGAGTCACAAACGAGGGTGATTATAATAACAATGAATCATGTCTTTCTTTTGATTTAGGCAGCTTTTAGGCCTGGAAATTTGATTAGTTAATCTTTCAAATTAGCCATGCATAAATTAAAAATAAGTATCTTTATTTTATGAATATAAAAATATGAGTATGTAGTAAAAAGTACATAATACATTTAACTTCAAAAATAAAGTTTAATAAATTAAATTGACATTTCTTTTAAATCAATCTACACCAGAAATAACTAAACATGCCATATATAGCATGCAAGTGTTTTTTTTTTTTTTTTTTTTTGCGGCTTGCTGGCCACATAGAATTTTTTTTATTTTTTTATTCCAGAGGATTCCTTTTTACAAAATTATGATTAATTAAGCAGTTTGTCCAAGAGGATGTACGTTAACTGCGCAGAAGCAAGAATTAGTTTTTCCTGGTGCATATATTGTCATTAATTTATATTTTCCAAAATATATTCACTAGATACCAGTACATATGTAAACAGATGTTATGTTATTAGAAAACTAATTTGATCCTGATCGATGCTACAAATCTGCGTTTCCTCCCATTCAAGATGCAAATATAGTGCAGGGCAGTTCACACTTAAGAAATAACAGCATCAGAAAACTTGTCAAGAATTTAGATGCAGTTGATGCTTCTCCGTCTATAATATTTAAATGATTCATTTCTATTATTGTGCATACTTTTGTTTCTAAGTTACTTTACAAAGTGTATGTGTTCATAAATTGAATGTTTTACATTTTATCATAGCCAAAATTATATATACTGCGCATTTCACTTGTATTCCAACAAACATGATATATTAAAGGGATACTGTAGTATAATAATAAAATTTTCCTAATAGAACAATACAGAGTTTTGTCCCACTTTTTACTAACTGAAATACTTTGAGCTAAAAAAAAAAAATTTAGAAAATTAATTTACTTCAACCAAAAGAGGGCGGAAATGATGATCAGAAGTCAATCCATTCATAAAAATTAAATATTAATAATAAAAGTATAAATCTTTCAAAATAGATTCTATTTTCAATTATATAAGAGACATATTGTAAAAAAACAATGAATTCTACTTACTGTTACGACCAAAGCCAAAGGTCCAAGCCATATCAAGAAGAAAAATCCAAATATCATGAGTAATGAAAAGATGCCACGAACGATCCAATTTCTCCATCTATTAAATTAAAACATTTTGGTCAGTTTTAAAAATTAGTTGCACTAGTATGTAGATAGTATAAAATCAATTTTTAGGACAAAGGACTATAGAAATGTTTCAGCATTTAATGATTAAATATGCAAAATAATTTTTTTTTAAGGCATTGATAACAGTTACTGTTTTGCTTTTTGGAACTTATGAGAAAATAATAAATTACCACATTTCTTTTCACGTTTTCAATAACCAAGAAAGTCTAAAACTTTACTCGGAAAAATTTAAACTTGAAACCTTAACTTGGGAAACAAAATTATTAATTTTGAAAAGTGAAATTGATATTTAAATAATTCAAATATTTTTTAAAAAGTTAAAAAATAAATAAGAAGTTAAATTAGAAAGTACTAATTTTATTGTACAATCATTTACATTCAGTTTTGGAAAGGACAAAGGAAAAACTTTTCCAAAATAAATTTAAGGAACACATTCTGACAACAATACAAATTTTTTATGTCATTACATAGCAGTGAGTTAGCTATACCCCTCTTTCTAACATACAAATTTTTGAAAACTCCAATAGCAATTTCGTGTAAATTTTGCTTTTCATGGTTGCATTACCATCGCCTCCTTCCTCACTTTTTATCATCTAACTCTGGCATCATGTAAAATGCCTTGAAATAAGCTTTGAGATGATAACAGTTATCTCGATGACTGATGGCGACTGATTAGTTTGAATAAATCATAAAGTGTCAAAAACATATTATACAAACAGGGTACACATTTTTTCTGGAGAGAAAAACTAAATACATAAAAATATCCAAAATCCAGAGTGCAAAAATCTGGAAATATCTAAGATCTAAACCTTTTCCTGCACTGCTATTTTTTGTGTGTGTGTGTGTGCAGAAGTTTGTCTGTATCCGAAATTGATGACAGCAAAAATGAAGTGGTTGAGGATAAAATCCCCACAGAACAGTTAGTTAAAGTATTAGGTCCAGCAATTAAAGGATTAGTGCAATGACTCAATTTCAGAATCGAAAATAATAGGGATTCAAGAAACAAGAGAAAAGTGTAGCCAAAAGTCAAAACAATTAAAACAGCTAACCTTAAAACAAATGTTTTTCAAAACCTCATCAAGTTATATAAGGTTTTTTCTTAGCTTATTCCATTTATATGTTTTATTTTATTGATTTTGTTTATAAATAATGATCTGAGATACTCTACTGTATTGTAGCTTGTCCCTAACAGAGACGAAAAATCAAGGTCACCCTGGAAAATGAGCAACTGAAAACCCTTATTATTATGCGTTACTATACTTTACAATTTTAGATTATTAGATGTGTTGCATGTAGTACTTTGAAGTGTAAATCTCTAAACCAATATTGTTATTGGTCTCTTAAATAATTTCAAATAAGAATAAAAGACAGGACAAAATATAGCTAGTGTTCTTGTAATATTATAAAATGTTAACAAGAGGATATTGCTACTTTTATTTTTTTATGATGGATAAGCTTCAAAAGATTCAAGAATTATTGCATAGTCAAAATATCAAGGAACGAAAGCTTTTGAATGGAAACTGCTTTTTAAATTGGAAATGCCCAACATTATTTAGGAAAAAAGATAATTATTTATAATTATTTTATTTAGGAAAAAGATAGTATATTTCCAATGGAGAACATCCTTTTGTAACAAGGTAAAGAAAAATAAGGTTTCTTGTCACATAAATTTAGTCTATAGTGCACGATTTAAAATACAACAAATATCTAACAATTTGATAATTTTGAAATTATACACAAGTACTTTTTTTCTATATCAAATTACAGAAAAAAACTAAAATTAAAGCTGCAAACCTTGTAGGCAAAGAAGATAATGCTGAATCTAATATCTCATTAGTTTTATCAGAAGCTTGTGGTAATTCCTGAGTGAGAGATTCTAAATTAGCTTCATCAGGAATGGGTTCATCATCAGAGTCAGCTGGTTCAGAGTTTTTAATATCTTCTGTCTTTTGAGTCTGAAAAAAGTCATCATCATCTTTAAAATATATATATATATATATATATATATATATATATATATATATATATATATATATATTCATTTATATATATATATATATATATATATATATATATATATATATATATATATATATATATATATTCATTTATATTCGGATATAAATACTATTTTTGAAGAAATCCCCACTAAAATAAAAAGTTTACTAAAATTTGAATCAGAATGGAACAGTGAAACTTAGTGCAAAAGATAGCAAAATAATATGAAATTCTAAGTAATTGCAATAATAAAAAATTCCTTAGTTTTGATCATTCATTAAAAAATTAAAGAAATTTTAGAGGCAAAGCCTACATTCTTCTACATTTTTATGAGAAATGCAGATAAGTCTTTTTCAAATTGCATAGAATTAACTTTTGTGTTAAAAAATAATGACTTCCATATCAGGGCTGCCACTGACTGTAAGCTTTGAAATTAGTTGCTTTAGTAGCCTCAGATGTTAAAAATAGTAGCTAAAATAGTAGTCTCACACATTGAAAATAGTAGCCTCACTTTTCATAACTTTTAATAAGATCGGAATAAAACTGTTGATTTACATAAAACCCAGAAACACTCTTCTTTCGATTCAAAATAGTGTCTAAAACATTACATCCTATACGGTAAAAGGCATGTGTCTTGGGGGAGGTGTTATCATATTTATATACTGCGATGGAAGTTGGCAACTTAACCTTACCTCCCAGACAGCACCTAAGCAAAAAAAAAGAAAAAAAAGCCAGACTTCAAGCAAAAGCGATGATAAAAATCGATTGGCAAAACAAGATAACTTTTTTAAACTTCCGAAGTGAAATAACTTTTTTCAGAAAAACAAGTATCCTGTTTAAACAATTATACTATATATTGGCAATGACAATCTAATTTCATTAAGGCCAGTTAAATTTTTAACAGAATGGCTACAGAATTTGCAAAACAAAATTCCCCGATTTCCAGAAAATTCCCTGATGTGCATCTCTGTCGATGTTATCATTTAAAAATAAAAAATAAAAATAATGGCCAATTTCAAAATATATACATTTGAATATTTAGAATTATGTTTACTTATCAAAATATAATTGCAACAAAATATAAATTTGAGCTGAAAATCAAAACAAACATTTTTAGAGCATGAAAAAGAATGGAAAACATCAAGAAAAAAATACAAAATTCACAAACTACACCCATTTTGCTTATGAATGCCTATAGATTTCTTGCACATCTATAACACAGTGCGGTAAAGGGTAAATAAAAACGAAAAAATATGATGGAATCAATTTGAAATATTAAGGAATTTTGGGTTCCAATATATTCTATTGACAAAAAACACAAGACAAGAAGGAAAATAATCATGTCGGTAAAGGATGCAGTTAGATTTAAGTTAGAAGATTTTTTTAAACAATAAATCTACTGGTGTTCACGCTTCTAAATAATAGGATTACTAAAAGTCTAACATAAATAATACGTAAATAATTAAGGTTCTAATATATTCTGTTGACAAAAAAAGCAAGGCAAGAAGAAAAAAATTCATGTCTGTAAAGGATGTAGACAGATTGAAGTTTGAAGATTTTTTTTTTAACAATAAGACGCCGGAGGAAGAGAATTATTGGATAACCAAAAATCTAACAGAAATAGTGTGAAAATAATTGTTCCTTAGCATAACAGTGATTTCAGAAAGAAAAAGGGGGGGGGGGGGGAGAAAGAAAGCGGAACATGAACATGTGGTTGTGGGCCGAGGAGGGGGATTGGCCAGTTTGGCCTAGCTGCTGAGAATAGAAAAAGATCGGAAACTTCGTACACCCAAATCGGCCAACTATAAAAATTATATATATACAATATATATCGCGTGACGCGATTCGGGATAGATGTCCGCACCCACACGGGGTACGCAAGAAGAGAAACTTGAAAATTTCAAAATTCCCTGATTAAAGAGTAATTTTACGAAATTCCTTGACATTTCTCTGAATTCCCGATTCTGTCACCACCCTGTTTAAGCTACATTCAAAGTAATTAAATAAATTGCTTAAAAATTTTAATTATTTTATTATTCATAAATTTAGCTACAACATTGAAATTCTAATCATTCTGCATCAATTGACCTACAAGGCGAAATCGTTCATCACACTGGCACAAATCTCGGACATAACGTCTAATAGCCTCAATACTGTCCACACAGATGACACTTTCTTCCGGCGTTCAGGGCAAATTCCACAAATTCATTTTTGTTTAGAGTAAATAAAGCGAAATAATTTGATATTTGAGAATATAATTGTGCATGCTGTTGCCTTGCACGGGGAAAGATATAACATTGGAACCCAACAGGTAGGTGAAAATGACCGCAGTTGCCGTCAAAGACAACAATCTTGCGTGAGGTTACTATTGTCGGACTAACAAAGTAACCAATCTACCAGCAAATATGAACAACTACTTCGGTAGTGTTCGCTCTCCCGCCCGCTTTAAAAAAAATCACCATTTTGACAAAATTGTTAATACCTTAGTGCCGATTTTTTTTCGTCCTACTATCGGACAGTATCTAATTTCTAAAAAAATAGTCGCCTGAGCCCAAAAATAGTTGAAGGTTTTGTTCAAAATAGTCGTTTTGGGCCCTTTTTTCATTGAAATAGTTGCCATAGTCGCCTGGTCACTAAAATAGTCGCTTTAGTAGCCTTTTTAGTCGCCTGTGGCAGCCCTGCCATATTAAATTTGGCATTAATCCTCCCTTTCATGGGATTAATGAGGATTTTTCAAAGGAAAGATTTTCAGATCAACTGGACCATTTTTCCAGAATTGCTGCAGCCATGAGCAATGACAAAATTGCTTAAAAGATTCTTCTGGGCTTTTGGCAACACATTATTACATACCAGCATGGTGTGGTGATATCAGATAGTAGTGGACTGTGACTTCACATGTATATTCGTCATAAAAGTTTATTCAGATTCTAAAAAAAATCTGGCACTGGAAATAGTTTCAACAAAGACCATATTATACATTTCCTTAATTTAATCAGTTAGTTGGGTGTTAATTAATTCATAACTATGAAATAGAAGGACATATATTTAAAATAAGGGTACTGACACCTTCATAATGAAACGATACTGCATAAATTTCGCAATGCCCTGATTGGAATTGCAGGAATGTATAGTTCACTTGTCAGACAAAAAAAAAAAAAAAAAAAAAAATACACAAATAGACAGAACCAAACTTTGTTTTACAGTTTAAATATTTGTTTACTCCTTAACCTCTTATTTATCTATCTGAAAACAATTAAAGAGTTGAACAAATTTTTTATTTAACAGTCAAATTTTTTTTGTAAGGTATTTGTATTTGAATATTCAATCTCATAAGTATAACATATTGATTTTTGATACTGTTACACTTTAGAGTCCTGGCGATCTTTCGCCACTTTTGTCTGGTATTAAATTAGCTGAACACTAATTATGATTGTAGTAAAACAGTATAGAGAATGTGAAAAAATCTACAATTGCAAGATATTTATCTTTCAATAAAGTCAAAGTAATTAAAAATTGCCAGATCCCTGTGATGCACATGTACTAGAATTATACTTATGACTAATATTACGCAGAAGGTATTACCTAAAATTATAAATAAGTTATTAGCAATTTCGAAAAAGATAGTTAACAACTCACAGCATTGGAAATATTTTGTAATATAAAAACAACACATTCTTATTTTTTCATTTCTCTTGTAACCAAACGCGGTGAATATAATAAGAGCACAATTCAAATTTTCTTTATGAACTAGTTAAAATCGGCACACACACACCAAAAAGTATGTTTTAATTAGTGGTTAGTACATAACAAAGCATTTCATCGTCAGCTGGTATCCGCTTGATCATGGTGTACGTTTGCTATTGAAGCCATAGTAATTTAAGAAAAGCTGCCAGTGACAGTTAGTAAACATTTTCTTATTAAAAAAAGCTTCTTACAACTTTATCAAACGGATGTACATTTATCAAGACAAGACCTGCTTCAAGCTTTTGCTAAACAGGAAAGGAAAGTATTTCATTTAAGATTTTCCGCGTTTATTAAATTAGCAAGACATTAGTTATTTAGAAAAATGCAAAATAAAATACAGGAATTTATACCTCATCAGGTTCTAGGGCTGTAGATTCCACGTTTCTTTTACGAATTTCAGCCATATCAGCAAGATAAATGGAGAGAAAATTGTTAAAATTTGCCGAGTTAATTAATGACGGAAGGCTTTTTGCATTATCTCTATCACATCAACAAATTGGAAAGCAAAACAATATGAGTTATTGCCATTCGGAAAATATAAATTTTCGGATTTGAATTTGAGCTATATTAAATAAGAAAACTTGGAAAACAGGGTTTAAAAACATATTCCTGGTACGGTAAAATGACCAATGATAAGTATGTATCGAGTTTGCGCCATCTTCATTGACGCTTCTAACTTTACAAAGGGCTGATGACTTTTATGTTAAAAAAAGTAAAAAGATACTTATTTTACATATGAGTGGAAAAGTATGATCCAATGAGTTTCTAAGAGTTTCTCAACCAAAAATTGTCTTTTATTCTAAAACAGACACCACAATAATTTCCACAAAAATCACTAATTATTGAGGAATATGCATGTGACGTCACAATTGATTTTCGTGATTATGTGAATTTAGTGATTTATTGGGTGCGTTCGTAAACGTAATTTTTTTTGGTCACTATAACTGGGTAAACTAGAATCGGATTAAATCGTTAAGTCAGTTATCGGTGTATTTTACGAACGTCCAGTTAAGAAGATCGTCGTCTGCTACTTGTTTATATTTGTCATGAGTTTTGGAAGCGAGTTTTAAATGTGCAAAAGTGCACTTTTACCGAAAAAATGAAGGAATTATTCTTTTTTTTGACTGCCTCATGTTCAAATACATAATTCGCATGAAGATTATTTAATTTATATAAATTAAAATACTATTTTTTTGCATATAAATATCACCTATTACGATGTACAAAAATACTGATTACTTTTTAGAATATATCAAACTGTTTTAACACCATACCCAAGCAACGCAACCATATTGTTTCAATGTGGTGTCAACGTTAAATACCAACATGCACAATGTTGTTTCAACGTGGAACTGCAACGTTGTTTTCAAGCGGAAGTGTTCACTTAAAGGAGCGTGGATACAATGTTGAGTGCCAACGTTGTTTCAACGTAGATATATCACACTGCTTCCACATGCTAGCTATTGCCCACGTGGTTTCAATGTTGAATGTCAATATTGGTTCAACGTGGATTTGTCACATTGTTTCCACGTGAGAGTGTTCATTTTTGCCCATGTGGTTTCCACGTTGAATGTCAATGTTGTTTCAACATGGATGCATCCCATTGTTACCACATGATAGTGTTCACTTTTACCAATGTTGTTTAAACATGAATCTTCCACATGAGTGTTCAATATTGAATCTTGCCAATGTTGTTTCAAGACACACATCCCATAATGCTGTTTTTACAGCACTATAGTTCTTGAGCCCAAGAACTAGTGCTGTAGAAACAGTTTTTCTGGAAAGTATGTCTTGAAACAACATTGGCAAGAATCAGATTGAACACTCATGTGGAAGATTCATATTTAAACAACATTGGTAAAAGTGAACACTATCATGTGGTAACAATGTGGAACACCCATGTTAAAACAGTATTGCTCATATTTTTCATATTCACATTGCTCATATTTTTTGGAAGGGGTTATGAAATTAAAATTCAAAATACCATTTAAAGTTGCAATTTTAAGCAAAACAAATTATTGATTTTTGTATTTTAATAGATAACAGAAAAAATTTGGAAGCGAATGTATCCTGCCTACTTTCCTAAGCGCTTGTTTTGACACATTTTTTTCACATGAATGTGTTTAGTTTTATTAGCACTGCAAAGTTTAAGAGTATATGCATTATAGAAACTCTCATTTAATGAAAAGAAAAAGTTAAAACTAGAATATTTTCCAAGTATTGGCTTTATGAGTTTCCAACTACTGTTACACAATGTATCATCTTTTAGTAGGTAGAATATCATTTTGTGAAAAATTAAACTTTCCTTTTATATGCAGAGGATTATTCTGTACAAAAATTTAATTTTGCTCCAATGAACCACAATTAAAATTAATTATAATATTTGCTTCTTAATTATCTCTGAACTAATCAAATTTGAATAAAAATTATACATATATATTTTTAAACTGTAAAAATAAATCATAATGTTCAAAATAATTTTATTTCAAAAATAGCATGCATAACATTAAAACAAATGTTAATAAAACAAATATTAATAATTACATGTAACAGTAACAGACATAGTCCTAACACAATTACATAGGTACAAATACCTTTCAAATTGTTTCTAAGTTCACACTTTAAACCAGCAAATAGAAAATTATAAGATGATTAAATATATATGTGCTAATTTTTAATGACATATCCCATTCAGAGCAACAGTAGGATCTTAACTTCAAGACCCCATTTAATGACAGTAAAATAAGAAAGGAGATACAAAACAATTATTTAAGTTTGTGAACCATATGTTATAATCCATGTTTACAATCCACAATATCATTCCCAAAAATATTCCACATCTCTGTCACAATCAGCAGCCTTAATGTCACTCCACGAGCTTCTTTCGCCTCCTCATTGGTTGTTTTCATAATCTCTAAAATAAAATTACCTTTATTTAATACAATAAAGCATTCAAACATATATTTATATAGATATAACTGTTTTCCAATTTTTAAAAGTAGACACCATGCCAAAAATAATAATAAAGAAATACGACGTGTAAAAATGCTCAAATCCAACTCTGCTACTTAAATCGCCAACCAAATTCAAAGATTGAATATATTAATCAAGATAATATCCCTTTTTTATGACTTAAAAAAATCCCTCTCTCGCGTTGAAAGCGATCCCCTTGTTTTGGATGGTTTTAAGTCAATGCCAGTATGCAGAAGCACCCTTCATATTATGGTTTGCACATTGGACTGACCAAAGATCACACGACCATTTAAGGCAATAACAGACTTATTTCAGAATATCATGCAATGACGATACACAATATAGTTTAATCAAAAGTAGATTATGTAAAAAAAATTCGAAGGCAGATGCAGAATACCAATGTTGCCTACTCCCACCCAGTATTTGAAAACTAAAATGAAGAGTAGAAAAATTTAAAGGAAAAACATATAATATAGGTTTTTAATTAATGTTATATTTCAATAGGAAACCAATTATAATTTTTGAAAATTCTAGATTGAAACAACTTAGTTGCCTTTTACTCTTAGGTATACTTTTAGAAAAATTTACTGTATCATACAAATTTAGCTTTAAATTCAAAAACCCTTTTTACTACTTTGAGGATAAATTAAATGAGCTGCTGCAACCAAATTGAAGCCATGCTTTCTATTGGTTTCCAGTTCAAAGTTAGGAGCCCTTTTTTCATTACATAGTTGCCTGGAGGTTAAAATAGTCAATTAGGATATTTTGGTACTTGCGTATTAACGCCACCGCAGCTACAGATTTGGCGGTTTTTAATTACTTACAAGGAATTAGAGTTTTATACTTACAAAGAATCCAAAAGATAACTGCATGCGAACAACAAGATTGCTCTTTATTGGCGGCACTGAAAAACCGTCAAATCTGTAGCTACAGTGGCGTTAACACGTAAGTACCGATATTTTTCTTACCAAAAAAAGTTTTCTGGAGGCTAAAATAGTCACTTTAGTAAACGCCACTAGCAGCCTTGTTATAATACTGCCATAATTCAGACATGTTCACAACAGCAAAACTAATTTAAAAAGAATAAAAAAATTATACTTAATATATAAATTATAGAGGATTATCAAAAGAACTATCAGTGTCATTTAACATGATGGCCACAAAATTCAGGTAAAAAGTTCCCTGACAGATTTCTAAAAAATTCCTTTCCTGCAAACTTTTTCCGAATTCCCCCAATTTTTTCAGATATGTTGACACACTTATCGAATAGAACAGTATGCTAAAGAGATAATATGCCAATTTTTTAAAAATAGGTTTGGTGGTAGTTAAAAGTTAAAATTATTCCATAACATTAAAACTTCTAATGATTATCACAGCAAATCTTCAGGAAAATGGTACCAAATTAGGGATAATGGATAAACATACCATTAACAGTAACAGTAAATTTTCCTGAATATTAAAAAAATTCCCTGATTTTTTCCACAATCGAAAAGTATCTTGATTTCCAGGTTCTGTAGCCACACTGTTTAAGTACAACAGCTCTAACAAAGGTGAAATAAGCAAGTCCACAGAACACTGAAAAAAAAAAAGAATGTTCAATTCTAATACAATAAGTAAATTTATTCTAAAAAGTATTCCCAAATATAACTTTGGTACAGTCAAACCCTGTTAATGTGAAATCCGTTAACCTGAACTCCCGTTTAACGCAAAGAAAAAAGCAGTTCCCCGTATTTAAAACTTGACGTTAATTTATTCAGTTAGCACAAACAATTTCAACGGCCCCAGCGACTTCGTGTTAATGAGATTTGGCCGCAGAGTTGGACCCCTCCCTCCCCCAAAAAATGTTTTTTTTTGTGTTGTTTAAAAAAAAAAAACAGGGTTTTTTTTTTTTTTTTTTTTTTTAAATCCTTTTCTAATTAAAATGTATACATATTTATAAATAAAATTTTACATTAACTAGAATAATAAATTTTCAAATAACAAATAATATATCTTCTGAAAATAATTTACACTAAATAAATAAACATTTGCTACTTATGTGAACAATTAAATCATTAAATTTTAATATTATATTTAGAGATATATAGTTTCCATTGGATTTAAAAAAACATAATACAATAGTAATTGTTTTCTACTTCTACATGGAATATTGCTCTTAGATTCATCAGTAATGGTGATAAGTTATACATAATTATATTTTTAAGGTTTGAAATAAGTTATTTAAGCACAAAACCTCTATTTCACAAACAAATTTAAAATGCAGCATATAATTTAATTTTAATTAATAATTTTGAATATTATTATAAAACAGTAATAAAACACTTAGATTAATATAAAAAGTTATTTTTGATACTTATAAAAAGTTCTATAGACTTTCATTATAAGATTTATTTAAAAAAGTTATTTACAACAAATAATTTAAAAAATCTAATTATAAATAAACAAAAAAAAAATGCAATTTTAAATTAGTCTTTAAAAAGAGAAAAAAAACTATTTGGTTTAAACCATGCCAACCCTGTTCGACTGTATAACAAAAAGGGAGATTAGAACAGAATTCCACTTTCTAATTTTAGTTTTTTAGAAAGTTCTTTTTGTAAATTTTTAAATAGCGAAATATCCTATACTGTACTGCATCTTTTCAATTTACCACAGTACCTGAAAAGGATAGGATTCAGTTGTTAGGGGCCAGCGATCAGATTCCAGGCACTACCTGTTCCACAGTGTTGTACATGGAGGCAGTAAGCTGAAAATATGTTAACTATTATAAAATGTATCATCCTTATGTACATGTATATATTTACACTGATGACGTCTTTTTTAAACCTTACTTTGAAATATCGATTTGATTACCAGGTGGGATAGAGAGAAATTCTCAATTTGTTATCCATCACTGCTTGAAAAAGAAAATTAACGAAAGAAATTCATTTTTTGCACACAAAACATCAGTTCATTTTGCAACTATATTTTTAAATAAACATTTAATTTTACATTAATTAAAACAACACATTACACAGTGGCCACAAAATTCAGGAAAAAAAGTTTTCTGATAATACCCTGATAGATTTTTAAAAAATTTCCTGATAGATTTTTAAAAATTCCCTGATTTTACAGCAAATTTTCTTCAAATTTCCAGATGTGTGATCGAATTGAACATGTTAAAGAGACTACAGGTGTGGAAAATCACATAACTTTCAATTATATTATATAACATTAAGAAATGTTCTATACTACATCTGTATTCCACCTGAAATAAATTACTGGCTCTGTTGTCCCGATCCCTATTACGGTCGAGATTTTTTTTAACTGAATCAGTTCATTTAATTACCGCAAAAATTCTTTCAACAAGTATAGAAATAATATTTATACAGCATGTTTAATTCTCAGTGATCAATCGTTTTAGAAAAACATACTTCTACAAGACAGCCCATTCAGTTTTATAGCTCATAAAAATACGTGAAATATACAATAGGTTTATTTATTTATGTCACACGTGTGTCCCAAAAATCAACAAACCTCACTGATAAGAACATCATTATCTAATTTCATTTATAAATTGAAATACATCTAATTTAGAAAACCGGCAAATAATAGAGTATAATTTAATAATGTAATGAAGAAAACTTACCAGAAAAGGCATAAATCCAATTGTCAACACAACGACATCGTAAAGTTTCAAATCAACTTCAAAAGTGATGCCAGCTACGTCATCACTGAAGGTAAAAGCGTATTGCGCATGCGTCGGATGATACAAATCGTGGATCAGTGGTGTAAGGTTGAAGTATAGTTGAATTATCACATTGAAGCCATATTAAAAAACCACATTGAGTAAACGGATTTTTATTTTTTGCTTTTATAAATTGCTTTTACCAAAGTTTTCAATTAATATGATTCTTGGACAAGATTGGGGCTTTCCAAAAACCAAAGAAGACACTTGTTTCATGTCTGGTTGAAATATCACATTGAAACAACATTGTGATATCACATTAGAAAAGTGAAGAAAACGAAATTCTGACTTTATTCGTACTACATAATTAAAACCCCTAAAAACTATACGAGATAAATTGATTTATGCTAATATCTGTTATAAAATATCAGCTTCCTTAAAAATGCATTGGAATTGCACATTGATACAATGTGGTTACAATGTGCCTTTCTCACTTTCAACGTATCCACCAAAAAACCACATAGAAACAACATGAGTGTGTTGCTTGGGTATAAATAAAAAAATTGTATTTAGAACTAAATTCAAAACTTGTTAAGTTTATGCACTATTGATGATTTAGTGTGAGTAAGCTAAAATATGTGTTACTGCATTGAATGATAAAGGATGAACACAAATAAAAATAAGATATTAAAATGAATGTTGAAACCATATTGCTACCACAAAAGAAAGAAGATTTCAATCAAACTGAACTCAAGACATGAAATATTTCCCTTTAAAAAGTTTGGAAAAGATTTTGCTATGCAGTAATAATCAGAAAGGGATAAAATTAAAAAAAAAAAAAAATTAAAAATGGTCTTTAGCATATTAAAATTTATGTCTGTAATATTTATTAGTACTTCTATAGCAGTATAGGACCCCCATTGGGGATTTTTTATGAGTTGAATTGGCAGTATTGGTGCTTTTTTCAATTTCTGGGTATCCCTATATTGGTTGTTTGTTTGGATGAATTATCACACAATTAGGCAATTTTTATCTGGTACACATCTAATAGAAGAATACCAATATTATTTATCTAAGCTGCATTTACCTTTTTTAAGAGTTTTGTTTGCACTCTACTTCCAATTTTTAATATTATTGTTGCTAATTGCTAAACTGGAATTTATTTTGTTTACATTGCACTTTCCATCTCTTATATTATGCAAGTTACATACTCCACTGTCAACATCTTTGCCTTGACGCTTAATTTTAGTCGCAAAAGGAAAAAAAAGTCGACAATGGGGTAAAATACCTCTGCTTGGCTGAAAAATAAAATTTAAAGGGGGGGGGGGGGGCTCAAACCCAAATTTTTTTATGGCTATCGATATCTTGCCCAGAAATGATCTTTCACAGATACCGAAGACAACTATTTCCCATGCATCCACAAACAAGCTTATGTAGTGCTAGAATTGTTACCATGCATGAATAACAAATAATTAGTAAATTTAAATTGTATGAGGAAGATAAAGGTAATGTTGTTACTTTTCTGTTAAAGGGTGCCGTTGGCAATATCCAAGTTCAGCACGGATTCTACACCAAGAATTGTTTACATATAACTGCGCCAAATTATGGCAACTATAGGCAGTTCACTTGTTACTCAAAAATGGAAGAATCTGTACCGTACTTGGATATTGCCAACGGCCCTCTTTAGTGGAAAAGTACCATAACTTCAATAATTGAAAAATTAAAAGAAAACTTTGATTTTCAGTTTGAATTTATAAACTGGAACCTTAAAATTCAATTGGGTTATAAGTTATTTCAATATACCATCTACAATTGACATTTATGGAGTTGCAATAAACATTTGCAAAGGATTTTTTTTATTTTGTATCACATAGTTACAATTGGCCTTTAGTAATCCAAGTCTTTTGTAATTTTCTGAAAGCAGATTGTATTTTTTTAACCAATAATTTAATATCTAAATCTTATCCAAATTTTTGAAAATCTTAATTTTTTTCTAATAAATTGTACATTTTAATTACAAACTAAAATCATGATTTGTATCATCTAACAAAGCAACACTATTATTCTATCATTTGTGTCTGCAACTTTATTATCTGCCTTTTTTCAGAATTGGCATGTTTAATTAAAGACTGTAGAAACATGTAAAATGTGTATTTTAAAGCTTAAAAAATTGTTCTAAAATTTCATATTTACTGCTTGGCATTCTTATTCACAAATGGTAACGAACAAAAGTGCAATATTTTGCTTATACTATTTCTAACAATGAAGGGCGGATACAGAGTTTTACGGGGGGGGGGGGGGGGGGGCTGTTGAATAACTTATGTAAATTTTGTGGCTCTTAAGTTATACTACCATACCCATGGGATAACTTAACTTTGATTATACAGAATATGTTACAAAGAGGTAAAAAGTCTCAATAACATAAAGGCGACATAATGGTTGGCTACGTGTGAATTTACGACAATAAATTTGAGATGTCTACAACTATTTGATTCAAGTTAAATATGATAGACAGATCTAACAACAAATACATATAAACATTTTGAAACTATAATTTGCTTTGATGTCTTTCTTTGTCCGCGGCTGTTTTATCTCCATTTTTTGGGATGAGAACATTTATATTAAAAAAATATTCAGTGCAGATTTGTTAAATCTTCATTGATTTTATCCAAAGTCTGAGAGCAGCGCACGTTAAAACATGAGCAGTCCATGTAAAATGGAGTGAGCAATCGCTGAATCCACTATTGCTAACAATAATGGTATTTGTATTTCAAGTTTTTTTTTTTTAATATTAATTTAGAATTGTTCTATATAACTCATTATGATAGTTATTTACAAATTAACTATTTTAAGATTTTACATTGATGGACAAAACCTGAGTTGCTTTGCAGTTAATGTAATTTGAACAGTATTTTTTTTTCTTTTACACTTACTAATAGCGTACATAATTGCCTTTTTAAATCATCATTTTCCAACATGGACGTTATTTATTTAAAACAGGCTTTTGCAGAAAATTTTAAATTGTTTATCATACTAAATGCTGTCTAAAATAAAATTTGATATCACAAACAATTATTTTGTCTTATGTATCGCATGTTAACATAGCATGCGCATTTTCATTCATAGCATGCGCTTGTTCATTGTCAAAAAAAAAAAAAAAACATTTTCAAAAAGTTAAAATTATGATCTGCATAGCTTAATTTAAACTATTTTTCATACATTTCCATTTGATTCAAATGTATATTGCCATATTTATTCTTTGAAATATTTGCTATTATATTTTGTTAACATTAATCCGCCCATTTTCTTTTGAAACACAACAGCAATTGCATCAAATAGTCTGTTGGCCCACCTGATGGCTGTGTGGTTAACGCTCTGACCTTGCATGCTAAAGTTGCTGGATTCGAACCCCGGATTAATCATGAATGTTCGTTATGGTTCTGAAACCACGTTAAGCTGTAAGCCTTGGCCTAATTAGCCATCATTGAGCGTAAAAATAGGTTGATTGTATAAACCAACCAATCCATATTGTTTGCAAGACTGTTTGGTGGGAATTTTCCAGGTTTTCTCAAATTGGAAACACGCAGAATGGCCTTAGTGAAGCCCTTGCACCGTAAAACATCAACCAAATCAAAACTCAAACATAGGAAAGTTTCCCCTTCATAGACTTATATGAAAGTATCCCCTTTTCACAGAAATAATTACCTGACAATGTTTCAATACAAAAGTCTTAAACTCTTGCGCCAGGCAATTTCTAACCTGATCAATCAACTGTTTTGAAACAGTCAATACAATTGCAAAACAAAAAATCTTTAAATACTTATAGCTGTGTATAAATACAGTACAATAAAAATTATTTCAAGCATTTCCTAATCGCAATTTGTATAAAAAAACAAAAGAACTCGAATTAATAGCAGGCATGTAGCCAGATGACGAGCGATAAAATATTTCATAAAATTATTCTTTTACTTCATTATAAAACAGAGAACTCTCAATATTTTTTCTTTACCTTATTCGTTCTGTATACCATTCCACCACAACATTTAATAATTGTGATTATTATTTATGACTTCATAGTGTTTATTATATGCATAGAGTTGTAAATTACTTACGATTAATAAACACATGTTGAATAAATATTCTAATATTTTCTTTGCACATAATTATACACATCCACTCTTGAAAAAAATTCTGGCTATGCTCATGATCAATTACATAGAAGTAATAATAAAAAAGTGTTAGCTGTGTTGGAAAATGGATATTTTCATGAAATTAATTACATTCAAATTCCACACAAGCCATGTCCTACAACTTTAATACAAATGAAATTATGCTAAAAACCAGAACCTGTATTAAATGGATCTAATAGTATAACATTATAAAAATTGAATCTGAAAGTTTTGTCTAATAAATGCATTTTTATATACATTTAAGATTTTAAGACATTTTCAAATCTTCAGTGTTTACAAAATTGAAATAAATTTAAAGAATTAAATGTAACTCAACATTAATTGAGTAGCAGCTTGTTTAAAGGAGTCAGCAAACATATTAAAATTTGTTCCAGGTTAGTATATATAAAAGCAAACTTGGAATCAGTATCCGATATAATGTGCTCGATCTGTACAGAAATAATTTGCGTATAAAAATTTCCACTATCTTTACGTTAGTTTCAACACAATAAAGAATTCAGTTTTAGTTACAAGATTTAAAAATATAGAATTAGCAGTATTATGGTAGTAATTTATTATCTAAAGGCTGAAGAAGTTTGTGTATATAAATGCAAATGATAAAAATATATGATAAACAACTATATTTTATTGGAACCAATTCTCAAAACTCGTGCAAATCAATAAAATTAAGAAAAAAACAATAACAAACTAATGTAATAATTTCCGCACCAAATCAAAACATTCGGAAACCCTACATATTTACAAGTCCAAACCCAAAACAAAATATTTTCAGTGGGAAGGGAGGGGGGAAACACCAGCTTAAACGAAATAAACCGAAAGTTAACCAGCTTCTACCTTCGTTAAGAAAGTTCGATAACCAACTAAACCAGTTTAAAAAAATCGAGTTTACGAACGGACAGTTACAAAACCAGTTAAGATTACGAACGCTTAGTTACACGGTTTTGCCTCAGGCTACATAACTAACTTTTCCAGATCGAGTTTACGAACGCACCCATTATTATTCGTGTTTGGAATATGTGTTTGCAAATTAGGCTTTCTTTTTTGCTTTGCAACAGTATTAACAATTCTTGAAATATGTCTAAATTAATCAGAATAGTTGCCATTAAGGAATTCTCGATTGAGAAACCAATTTCCTTCAACACATTTGAAGAACACAACAATGGCGGTTCGTGCACGACAGCCAGTGCAGCCATGCTGCATCTCAGTTTATACGCTCAAAACTCAAATTATATGTTTGACAATTTTCTAAAATGAAGATCCAATTTCTACTGTCAGTGTAAAAAAAATCTGATAAATAGCAAACTTCTTGCCTCAATACACAATTCACGAGGAAAAAACCCGCTTCCAATCAAGGTGATATTCCTCCGAACAGAAGCCGAGTGTTCCATAGGCGACTCGTCCATTACAGTCAGTAAAATCGGGCTGCATCTAAATTTATTAGTTCAAAAATCAAATGATATATTTTATAATTTTCTAAAATAAAGATCCAATTTCTACGGTAAGTGTAAAAAAATCCGATAAATAGCAAACTGGTTGCCTCAATATTCAATATCAACCCAAACTGGTGATCTTCCTCCGAACAGCAGCCGAGTGTTCCTGAAACGCGTTTCGACTGCGACGTTGCCATGCGCTGATTGGTCGAAAATTAGCGTGGCTATAGAAAAATGAGAGCAAACCAAACCAGGGGCGGCTCAAGGTAAGTTTTGCACATGTTCCAAAAAAATTATGGCACCCTAGATTCCTCCCCCCCCCCCCAAAAAAAAAAATTGGACAAAATCCCGCAAATTTTAAATACATTAGCCACAGATCAATTTTGATTCCTGCATAAATTGCAATAAAATTTATTGTACCTTTTTTTGTAAGTGTTAATGAAACTTGCATAATAAATTAAATTTACTAGAAAATGCTTTACATTGACATTCCTGGATATAAAAACCGCATTGACTTACCTTTTTTTTTTTTTTTTTTTTTTTTTTTTTAGTTTTATGTGATTCTTAATTCTATAACTATAATAAGAATACTATCAAAAATATGAAAATCCACAAGTATTTCCTTCCTCTATTTTAAAGATCTCTCCATCCACATTCCAATTCCTTTCGAGAAGGAGTCTTCTTCCAATGTTCCTTGTTTGACCACAGCTACGGAAATGTGGGGGTGGAAAAAAAACACTTAGGGGTGACAGTCATAAATTTTAAGAGAACCTGAGCTAAATCGTCATTAAAGCCTCCCCACTCGGACGTGTTTTTTTTCTCCCCCCCCCTTTCCCCCCCCCCCTTCCTTTTTTTCTTTTTTCTCCCCATCTTCCACTATCTTCGAAAGTCAAGTCCAGCCAAGAATTTTCCCTCTGTTAATTGACTATGTGATTTTTGTAGCTCTCATGACATTGCAGCTGCACCCCTCTTGATTCCAAGAAGTAGAAGAGGTGCGAGCAATATCCCCTTTCCACCCCCAAATTCCACCCCCCCCCCTCCCCACCTTCCAACGTGGATGTCTTGTGTCTCGCTCTTGGTGGGAATGCACGTACTAAGTGTATTTGTCACGACCCAAGTCATTGCGATTTACGACTTAAAAACACGCTCATTATAGAAGCTACAGTGAGTCACTTTCGGAAGTGGGGGTCAGAAATTCTTTCCTCTTTTCTAGGGGGGGGGGGGGGAGGGGGTTCTCAAAACCATCTTTACACTGACGAAAGAAGAATCGACTCTAAAATGAGACTTTTTGTTTGGTTCAGTGCCTAAGCGTCAGGTTGCATTTGAATTTAAGAATAGGAGTATATAGATATATCCAAGTATAAGAATACATAATTTTTAAATCCACAATTAAGAATAAATATGTTTTGCTTTTGAAGAAATGAATGTGAAATGGAGTTACGAAAAAATATGATAAATCATTTTAGTTATTATTTTTATAAAACCCCTCAGTTAATGTAAAAGGTTTCCTTTTTTTCGTTTTATGATAACGTTGTTTAATATTGTAAGCTAATGTACTTATAGTTATGAATAAAAATAAGGTGGAACAAACTCAATTAGGCAATTTCGATCGCTACAGAACGTAGGACATTCTGATGGTTACACACACTGCTTAATTGAGTTGTATTATAGCAGATTGAAGGAATCATTGCTTCCAAAAAAAGATTTATGAATACAATCAGCATTTTAATACAGTTATAGAACTGCATTAAAATGTGTGGAGTTACTTTAATTGCAGACAAACTTTCGTAGAATGAACGAACAGAAACAATTTTCTTTTATTTTGACTTTTTATATCTGCGCATTAAAAAATTACCATAATATTTATTTTTGATTTTTTAGGATTTTGCTCAAACTTTTTTTTTTTTAAATAATAATTTTACAAGCCAATTACCTTTTTTATAATTTTAATTATTAAAGGCTGACCAAATCTCAATTAACAAATAATAGCATTATATATGAATGCATTTCTTCAAAATTAAAATGTCAACTGCGGAGCATAAGAAATATCGAAAAATAATTAAAAATACTTAATTTATAAACATAAGTCATTTTTAACTGTTTGATATTGAATATATTTCTTGCTAATATTTCAATTATAAAAGCAAAACCTGGTTTTCAAAGCAATTTCAAACAAAACCGTTTTAAATTGTGACATTAAAAAGGAAATAACTTGCTTAGAATGACCCCTTATTTTTAAACATTCGATTTTACTCTTACCCTTCAATTCACGCTCATTTACATGCTAAATGTATTATCATCATCCCATTTTGTGTGTGGCATTATATTAGACACGGGCCGCCTTTAGAAACTACCGGCCTAGTGATATTGTAACATCTACGCAAACTTTGTTTGTCAGATTTTTTTTTTATTTTTTTTATTTATTTTTTATTTTAAGTTTAAGATTTTCTATTATTAACAACCAGTTCTAAATATTCGATTTGGCTACATTTTATTTACATTTTGCATAGAATATGTTATAGAAATTTTTATTGCATATAATTTTGTATTTCATCACATAAAAACTATTTATAGTATCCTTCGCAAATATTTTCAATATTTGTCAAAATACACATCCAAAATAAAATACAAGATGAAGTTGAGAGTAAAAGAAAGTTAATTATTAAAAAACTATCTAAAACGGATAAGAGAACCACACAAAATTAATTTTATAATTAAATTTTTTTGCATTTTTCTCCGATAAGCGTGGCCGTATGGTCCTATGCAAATGCAATGGCAGTTACACTTACACATAAAAAGGGACATATATCACTCACTCACTAATCGAAATTTGAGAAAATGAAATTCCAACATCAAGAATTTGTTCTGGGGTTAATGATACTTATAGTTTCAGTCAAGTGAAAAACTGAAAATCCAGCAGCGAAATGATTGAAGAACTTTAGTTTTTCAAAAAATCAAAATTGGTCTAAAGAAAAAAAATCAAAATTTGCCCCCTGAACCAAACGTTTCTTCTTCTTATTTTTTTTTTTTTTTTTTTTAATAATTTCCGAAACTTGGAAGAAATAAAATTTTACTCTTAGGTATTTTTGTATCTTCGTGTTCCTCTGTTCAAAACAAGGTGAAACCATCGATATAGAAAAACAACTGGATAGACTTCTTAAAGCTTGGAAAATGAAGCCATTGCCAGATACCGTTGGTGGGATACAAAATACTGATTGCCGAAGATTGAAAATAAAATTTTGGATTGTACACAGCAGAAATGTCAATAGTAGACCCTAATTAGTAATAATGTGCAAAAAAATATATACTCTAACACTTTACAAGGTTTTTCGCATTTCCATCCAACTATAAAAGTGAACTGTGATTGGTTAATCTTCCCACCAGCTTCGCAATCCCCGGCGCGTTTTTCTCTTTTCATTGACAATGGAGCAGTCTATCCAGTTGTTTATCTATATCGATGGGTGAAACATATCTCTTGAATGCCGTGAAATCTAGTTGGATGATAAAAAAAAAAAAAAAAATCTTTAAAAATATATTTTTTTATATTTTTAATATTTTCTATTTTTACTATTATCTATATTTACTATTTACTATCTATATATACCATGATTTTTTTATAACTATTCTTTTGATAAAAATCTAGTCTTGTACCCCCTGCAAATATTCCTGGCAATGTCCATGCAGATTAAAGACTTTGTCTCATGAATGATTGTGAAAAGTGTGCGGTGGTGGTGTGTGTGTGTGGGGGGGGGGGGGGGGGTGAATCGCATGTATCCGGCTGCACTAGTATTTTCGATCACGGACCGCCACCTGGTGTGCTCCTGAAACACGTTTCGGCTGCTACGTTTCCTTGCGTTGCCATGGTAACCAATGGAACCCAAAAAGAGCCTTCCCTCCAAGTAATGTGTAGCGAGGCAGACAGATCAGCAATGTTCTGAATTCGGCTGGCCTTGAGAATTCGATTCGTTTTTGACACGCGAAACTTTATTTAAATAGTGATAACGGAAGTTTGATTTAATCTGTTTAAAAAATGATTTGAGAATTCAAATCTATGTTAACTATTAGATGTTTTGAACTTCAGTTAAATTGATTGGAAGAGGAAATGAATTTTACTAGATTATTAATTGCAAAAGTTTATAGAAAAATTACGATTTTTCTACTTCCAATGTTAAAAAAAATTCTTCTAAGAAAACTATATATTCTAGAAACTAGATGGAGGTTCTCACATTAAGAATGATATTGCGAATAGTTTCCAATCATAATTTCTTTTCTTGGTCCCATAAAATTCGAGTAATCACTGTTCAAAAATATTCTAATTATAACGAATTAAACGTCAGTTAATTAAATTTTGAATAAAACTAAATTTTTTTTTATTTAAACATCATTACTAATTATGTACAAATTATCATTACTAATTATGTAATAATTAAGTGTAAAAAATCCGATTTTTAAAATGATAATTTTTAATAAATAGTTCAGGTAAGTGTGATTGTACATGATCGTGGAAAATGTGTATGAAGGGGGGGGGGGGAGAGCGGGGTTGTTGAGAAGTCGCATGTTTCCGGCTGCACCAACATTTTCCACCGCGGCCGCCACTGGAACACAAGCACGACAAATTCTTTATATTTTACAGAAAGCTTATTTGTTGTTTTCATGAAAATGTATATACGAAGCACAAAATGTGACGCTTTGTCTTCGAAAATTTCTTTAATTTTTTAACTGTTTAATGTATAAAGCCTCGGGCACGAGGCGAGCGTTGAAAAACGGCTCTTCGAAAAACGGCTAGGATGATCTCTGATTTTATAAAATGGAGAATTATTTTTAAAAATTTAACCATGATGTGCCGATGCGTGAATTTACATGTATGAGGTTAATTCTATGGGGTGAAATTGATTTTCAATGCGTGCTCACGCAGATTTCTCGCCATTTGGAGAACTCTGTCCACGATAGATGAAAGATGATAGCTAGTGAAACACATAAATTCTTTTCTTAAAACTGCAAAGATATTGACGGCCTTACTCGCATTATTTCATTCACACATCCGATCTAAACATTCTAAAATATTTCTTGCTGCAGTCACAAAGTGCAATGTTGCTTCCATCTCTCACACCCAAAGAAAACACTCTAAACATTCTGAATTAGGTTAAATTCCAAAATTTTAGTTAGTTACTTCATGAGAGAGGGATGCAGCAAGTACAGTCGGGCTGCATTTAAATTGTTTATTTAAAATTATAATTTACTAATTGCTAGTCAACTTTGATTACTTATTTTACTAATTTTTCTAAATGTAGATTAGAATCGCAAATGAAGATGGAAATTCTACGGTAAGAAATAAGAGCTCCACATAAGTAGCGAACCTGTTGCGCCATGCACGATTGAGGGGGAAAACCCGCTCAAATATATTAAATCTGACGATGGTAAAGCGTGGTACAGAAAGAAAGTCAAAGTTTCAAATAAGCTGCATCGTTACCATCGATACAACTGCTAGTATGGAATCTCCTTCCATGCTTAATGTAAGCGGAGTTGAGACGAAATTACCCCATTACGAATTTTGCGACTTGAGGATGTGTGGGTGGAATAAAAACTATATTTTCTTGGAATTTTCTCCACCAAACGGAAGGAGTTTATGTGATCAGTTTACACATGTGTTTTCTTGTTATTCTTAAGTTAATACTGAAATATATAATTGAACCATTTTGAAACATGGAGAACCGTTATAAGTAAATTAAAATTGTTTTTTTCTGTTTTCTTTTTCATATCATTTTTTAAATATTGAAAGGAAACTTTGAGTTTAAGTAATTAAGATTAAACAATTTTCATTCATGTTGATTAAGGGAAGTAGAAATATTGGGGTAGGGGGTTAGTCACTGTTCCGGCTGCACTAAAATTTTTTACCACATTTGACATCCGACTGCACTAACATTGTTCGGAGAAAGCTATTGTTTAATAGCAGCACTTGAAGTATCTATAGAAGAATTCAGGGCCTTTTTTAGATTTTTATAGGCCCTCGCTGAATGTAAATAAAAATGGACCCCCAAAGATAAAGTGTTTTATTTGAACGAATGTTGTAGTAGAAGTAGACATTACATTTCTTCTCAATCACTGTTTCCTGAATTTATTACCGCCATGTGCCAAGTAGTAAGCTGACGAAATTCTATGTATTTAATATCATGCCATCAGTATTTTTGCAATGAGTATTTTTCTTATAAGTTGGAGATAATTGAGATTCGTGGCAAGGTTTTAGAATGGATTAAGAATTGAATAACTGGAAGAAAACAAAGAATTCTTACTAAGTGCAGCTATTGACTAAAAACTTAATTGGACTGAAGCAGTAAGTGGTATACCAATAGGTTCAGTATAAGGGCCACTTCTGTTTCTTATTTTCATAAATGATAAAAGAATTTATTGGGAAAGGTATCTTTATGGATGACATGAAGGTTATGAGAACTACAAATTCTATGGAACAAATTGCACAACTGCAAGGGGATTTGAATTTGTAGTCATTCACCAAGTATGCTTTTTGACACTTTTACTACGACAAATGGCTATTGAAAAAGGTGAAGAAGGCCGAGATCTAGTTTTAGAATTTTTATACCAAAAGTGGGAATATATGTTCCGTTTGCTGCATACAGTTTGTACTCACAGTTTTCGGTCTTGGAAGGTAGGAACATTGACACATCTGCACCACTGTTCACACGAAATTGTTGTCTTGTTGTATGGTCTCGAACAAATAATCTGTACTTGCGGCCATCCAAACCCTTCGCAACAGGACTTGCCGCTGAGTCGACTGTTGTGAAAAGTTTTCTGGCGGATCCTTCTATTATCGCGAAATTAATTAACGCAAAATCTCGTTTAACGAGAAATATGAAGCTTAAACTTAACTTTAATTTATTGGTTTAACCCGAAATCCCGTTTAAGACGAACAAAATATTTGCTCTTCAAACCACTTTTTTTTAGATCGTCTTCATTATTTGAGACGAAATATAAAGGAGCTCCGAAAACATTTCTCAAGTTAAAACAATATGAACTAGACAACATGCCCGAATGATCAAATTTCAAGGAAATCTCTGTGAAATTAGCTGATTTCAGCATGAATATATGTGGCATTTCTCGGTAAACTGGTTTGGTGACGTCACGTACCCCTCCGTGAACAGTGAGTTCAGTGGAAACTAAACTTAGTAGCATTTGCATGTTGAATCTTGTCAATATGAGTTGGAAGCAACAATCGTTAGCTTTAGAAATGAAGCAAAAAATTTGAAATGAAAGGGAAAAAAAACAGAAATTGCGGTCAAGTATGAAATCGAAAACAACATGTGGTGACATCAAATAACAGATAAAGCTTCTGTGCACTGGAGTACTCTTTTGCACAGCGGTAAAGTATCTGTCTCTAGATCCAATGGTCTCGCGATCGAGGTCCGTCGCCCGCAACGAAAGCTGCATACACTTTATTGGTGACAGCCGGACTAAAACGAATCATGCTGCCATCTATCGGCGCTTCTGAAAGGAGAAACTTCATCGCAAAAAGCGATCAGACGCAACTCGCATGCAACACCGCAACAAGCGGGCACAACGATGCAACAAGCAACCCAAACCTCCAACTCCGATCAGACGTTGATCAAAACAACAGTATCGCTCCTTCGTCGCTGGGAGGAGGCTGTGTGGCGACGTCAAATAACAGATAAAGCTTCTGTGCACTGGAGTACTCTTTTGCACAGCGGTAAAGTATCTGTCTCGAGATCCAATGGTCTCGCGAGCGAGGCCCGTCGCCCGCAATGAAAGCTGCATACGCTTTAAACACTCTATCAACGATTTAAAATAAACGGAAAAAGAGTGAGGGTGAATATTAGAAGGAATCAAAACAACTATTTAAAGAGATTGTACGGCTCATTGAGATTGTTGAAAAGGTAAAAATCATTCTTAATTATATCACTATTCAGATTTAAATTTTTCTTTATTTGCGACCCAATTCATCATCTTTAACGAGGCCTTTTTAATTGTATAGTAAATTTTGTAATGCATTAGTTTTTTAGTAGAATAATCCGTCCAGAGAATCCCAAGTAGTGTTGGGCAATTTTAGATAGAACGTTGCGATTTCTTTTGTAATAAGCCGTTAATGTAAATAAAATAGAAGACATTTCTGAGTTTATGGCCCTTGTTACAGAATTCAGGTTATTTAAATTTTTATACTTTGTTTTGAATCTGTTTGTACCTATTTGTTTTTGAAATAAATTTTGAAAATGAAAACTTCAATAACTAATCAGCTTTGTTAAATAAATAATCTGGATAATTATTTCGATGCAGTGGGAATTATGACTAGTATTTGTAACGTATAATGGGAGTATAGATAAAACCACCGGATAGTCATAAATTTTTTTTGCCGTGGACTTCTAGCTTCCGTTCAGTTCAACAGATCGAGATGAGATATCAGAGGCATGAGCTCAGACTTTTGTGAATGGCCACAAATTGGCTCTCACAGTTACGGTTATAGTTACAGAAACTTGAAACTTTCGAATGACAACGTCTACTTTTTCCTGTCGCAAAATGCTCAGCACATGTGAAAACCCTAAAAACCGTTGGAGCGGTACGCGTATCACAAAAAACGGATGCTTTATGCAAGCACAAAAAAAACCCCTCTGCGAACAGCCAACAGAAACACGACCGAGGAGCACGGAGGCCGCTCGCCAGATATTCAGCGTAGAAAACCGATAAAATTTCCTGCGATGGCACCCCTGTAAACTTTGGTTTCTGTCATATGTAAATTTTCACCGTGCGCACCGATCGTGTTTTTGTTACCCGTTCGCAGAGGTGTTTTATGTGCATGCATAACGTGTCCATTTTTTGTGATATACGTACCATTCCAACCCTCTATAGGGTTTCCACATACGCTGAGCATTTTTCGACAGGAAAAGTAGGTGTAGCCATTTGAAAATTTCGAGTTTCTGTAACTATAATTGTAACTGTGAGAGCCATTTAGTTGCCGTTCACAGAATTCCGAGCTCATGCCTCTGAATAATTATATCTGAAATCTCCTCTCGATCTGTTGCACTGAGCGGAAGCTAGAGGTTCATATACCGGCAACGTTTTTTTTTTTTTATGAACACTTTGTACATTTGCACTTTAAAAATGCATCTAGACAAGTTTGAGAGTATTCATGAAGTAGTTATAAGCTGTAATTATAAATTATTTAATCTTTTATAAATTATAGTAGGATTTCTGAAAAAATTGTGTATCTATGCAAATATTTTTTTTTTTATTTTTTTTAGTAAAGTCGTTTGTTTAAAAGAAGTAAAAAAAAAAAAAAAATCAGCATAAATAAAATAAAAAAATGACAAAGTATACATTCAAAGTTTGTGCTACACATCTTTAATGTCACTTTTTGAAATTATACTTCCCTAATCCTCCCCGCATATAATAGTTCTTTTGATCATATCAGAAGCCTTTTCTGCAATCATGATAGTAGGAATATTGGTATTCCCCCAGATAATTGTTGGCATGATGGAGGCATCAATTACTCTCAACGCATCGATTGTTTTAACTCTGAAAAATAGAAAAGGAGTTAAGGTTTTTGTGAAGTTTATCGTTTTACATTTGGTGTGAATAAAGGTTATTTTGTAAAAACTTTACAACCATGTCATGTATTTTTTTTTTTTTTAAAGTACTGATTAAATTGTCAATGCACAGACCACGAAAATTTTAAATTTCAAAAGGCACTTAAAAAAGCCTAATTTTTATGCTGTGTTTTATGTGATTTTGCTATTGCTTAATTGTAATACTTCAATCTCACATTACGAGTATCCATTTTTCCAAACCATCACGTAAAAGCAGCGTGAATGTGGGTATATAAATACCAAGATAAATTTAACTAATTAAAGTAAAAAAATTAATTATTAAAGTTTTAAAATAATTATAAACGTATCCACCGATTCTTAATAATCAGGCACTTAGATTGCCATACCCCAAACTTTTTCGATTTATCCTGTTTTAAAATTGGATGTAAAATTATTTTTTCTTAAAATATTTTGAAAAGTTTATTGCAATTCACATTTTTGGGCTCAAATTCATTAAGGAACTACATATTATTAATAATAATAAAAGTCACACATCAACTTTTCTCAAATTGCGAAAAATACATTAAGTTACAGTTATAATAGCTGGTTATATATCTGTACCCCCGAGGTAAAGGACACCATGTTACATTTTTGTATTAAATTGACTTAACACCATGTCCTTAATGTGGATTTTTCGATTGCTACAATTGTATAGTGCATTATGTCATTTCATTAAGCTGTTTTTATAAGTAACGAAGAAACACATTTTAATAGCTCAAAGTTATGGAAATTAGCTCTCCTGAACAAATACAAAAACGTGACATAGTGTCCTTTACCTCCGGAGTACAGAAATGTTTTTAAAAATTTCACCAGCAGAATCTTATAGGCAATTATACAAAAGGTACTATACTTTTTGAAAATTATAGCACTAGCTACTTATAGCAGAGAATGACAAGGTACCTCCACTATACTAAACTCCATCTTAAATTCTTAACTTTACATCACTAGGCTGTAGATCTTCACCGTGCTCATAGGAAATTCCATTTTGAGGTGTGAAGGCATAATGCTTGCCAAACTATATATCCTTTTCTTCTCTACCGGGTTACTAGACTCAGCTTCCCAGCGTGCTTTCACGCCGCCAAAATGGATGAATTTCCTATAAGCACGGAGAAGATCTACCGTCTAAGTGATGTTAAGTTAAGGTGGAGTTTAGTATAGCTAAATCTTTTCTTCTTTAACTATACCTGAGTTGTGAATCTACCACAGCAGTAGGGTCTGATGGCCGACCCATCTTTGCCGTCCCGACTGGATGGCTGACCGACATGACGGCCGCTCGGGCCAAACACCTCATGAGGAGTTCCGGGTCGGCCAGCTTCTGGAAACGTTCGCAGCCTGGAAAAGTTGTGTTGAGGAGGCGAGCACCTACACTTGCCAGTGCTGGGTGATCGAGGATTTTTCTGCAGGTCTTCATACCTGATAGAAGATGTTATGCAGAGTGATATAAAAGTACATGAGAAAAATGGTAATATGTTAATGATCTGGGTGAAGTGATTTTAACAGGAATAGGCTGGAAAATAGGATTTTTAATCACAAAGAAAAAAATATCAAAATGGTTTGTTTTTTGGTTAACAGGTGGTGTTGTAGGTAACTGAGAGCAACTGTCCAGTGCTAATTAGGTAGAGTCACTGAATGTTTATTGAAGAAGTGAGGGGTGTTGGCTAAACAGATATTGCTGTAAAATGCAACCTGTCGATAAAACTTTGAATTGATGGCGTCTTCTTATATACCTTTGTTAACGAGACTTAAGGATGAATGTTGTTAGGCTACTGCATCACCTAAAGTTACTTTCCATGTCTTTTGAAAATGTTTGTAGGTTTGTTGCTCGTGAAATTAAGATTTATAATAGAAACGGAGATTAAGCTTGGAAAGATTTGAGGATATCGGGTAAAATAAATCTCGATAAATTGGGGAGTATGAGACAAAATTACGTTTTCAAAAGTTCTAACATTTAGTGCGAGACACTAATTTGACTCAAAACGAATTTCTCAGAGTTATTTAATTCTTTTGCTTGAAATTGTAGGCAATCAGAAGGCTCTGACCAGAAAAATGTGGAAATCCGAAAAGCATCTAAACCTGTTGTAAATACTCAGACATCTATTGATCATTTTACCTTCAACAATGTCTTGCAGGTCTTGGAGATCATCCATATAATTTGGATCGATGTCAGGGAAGTCATAAATATTTGTCGAACGAAGTCGTACCGAGCCTCTGCTTTTCGGATGAAGGATTTGCGACATACATATCAATATGGCTTTCTTCTCATAGGGTCCAAGAATTTGTTTATACGCCTGAAATTATACAATTTATTATTAATAAAATTATTTATGTATCTCGCAAGTGTAGTTTTTTCTAATCAATATTCCATTAGAGGAAATATCTTATTATGCTTTTAACCTGTTTAATTTCATGAATTCAGAAAGAACTGAAAGAAAAGTCTCGAAGAAGTTCTAAATGAAAATGTTCCATAGGGTACTATTTTTTATTGCTTTTGATACATAATTATTACTTCCTTTTTAGGCTCATTCAAACTATTATAGAATATTAAATAAATATTGGAAATTAGAATTTAACAATGTGATAAGTCAAGCCAATTTTAAATCATTAGCTATGCACTTTTTTTTAAGTAGTGAAATTTGCCTATAAGATCTCGAACAGAAACCAGTGAAAGATTTAATTTATTGAATACATAAGAAAACGGATTACTTTTGGGTAAAATTCTCTTAAGTAAGGAATATATCAGGTTATTAGAAATTTTTATATTTCCATGAATAGTAGTAAGGAGCTTTGTTTTATTTATAAATAATACAAAATAAGGTGTAACAGTATAAATAAACATTAAAACTTGACAATTTTTTTTTTTACGTGCCCATTACTGCGGATTTTGCTAAGCGCGGAGAATTTTTTGTTAACAAGAATTATAATTTTCTGAAAATTTGCAAATGAATACTTGTGGTCTATATATAGAAAAGTATTGCACCATTAATGCTACGAGCTACTTCAAATGGAAACTTAACACGCCACACATGATTGTTATCTTATACCCTATAGTAAAGGAATAGTTTGAAATAATTATACGTTAATATATTATTATAGTTGTATAGGAAAAGAAAATAATTCGTATTACAAAAAATGTGTTATAAAAAAAAAAAATGTTTTCTTCTCACATTTGGAGTCATTCCCACTCTTAATTTAGCTCCTATGGCAGGTAGTTCCAGAAAATATAGTTCGTGATCAACTATATCATTTGCTTCTCCTGTGTCATTGTTGCTGAGAAAAGCTAAAAGATTTATTCCAGAAGCATACTCCAACGGTCCTAATTAAAAGAAGAGTACAGAATTTCGCTCTCGACCATAGTTTCTACATTAAATATCAAATAGAGAAGGGAAATGCTAATGCTCTGTGGTCGATTTATTGAAACTCTAATTTATTTGACAATGTATTTTCTCAAATCAAAATGCCATGCATTTTTTAAAAATGTTTCCATTTTTTTTTTACTTTAAATTTTCAAAAAATAATTATTAATGACTTAAAATAAATTTTCAATGAAAAGCGTTATTTAATTTGATTAATGGTCCAATTATATTTTTTATTGAATGTCCACTTTCATTTTTTAAATTAAAAACTTGGTTGGCAAAGTTACTTGACAAATCGGAGAAATTTTGATCATCTATAATTTTCCAATATAAACAGCCAGAAAAAAGTGTGTTTTGAAAATGCAATCATTACTGCGAATAAATGATCGGTATTTAATTAAACAATTTCAAAAATAAATAAATAAATAAAAAAAGAAAACGCAAGTACATATTTCGTTTAAAAATAATGTACATAAATATTTAAAAATAATGTACATAAATATTTAGAAATATTATTTAAACATTTATAATATAATGAATCTATATATTTTATAAATATACTTAAGCTATGACATAAGAATAAAAAGAAATAGATGATAAACCTTTAAAAATAGTTTAGAGAATTTTTTATTTTTTTTTATTATTATTTTCTCTTATCTTTTCTAAATCTTCTCCTTTTCTCTCTTGACCTATCCAAATTATCGGGAACGGAATTGTTCCTAAGGTGGTGAAACCAAGGATAGAGTTAAGCTAAGTATGCTCATTACTCGCGATCGACTGAACTAATTTGAGCTAGGTTGTACTAAGCAACGCCGGGCTCTTCAACTAGTTTATTATAATACAAAAGTAAGATACGCTTTCATTTAACTATCACTTAATATAATACATGTTTTAATACATTTTCAATACTACATACCAGTTTTTTTGTCAATGTAAGTTTGAATATTTTTTTCGGCGAATAGTCTTTTTTGTAGAGGTAGAATGTTGTCATTCAATTCATACGCAACAAATCCGGCGCAATGTTCTTGCAAATTCAATCCAACGGCTAAGTCAGCAATCAGAGGAATCTGGGAAAAGGCATTATTTATTTGGCCAATATTACTTTTGTAAACATATATTACTCTGTTATTTTTGCAATTTCTAGTTTCATAGTTTTAAATGGTTTATTTTTACTTTATAAAATGCTATCCCACTTAACTTACAAAAGTATTTTGATGCAGAATTTAGGATAAAATTAATCTATATTTCAACGTAGAAAGAATTTTAAATAATTTTGAAAAATTATACTTTTTAATGGCTACATAGTTAGATTTTTAAGTTGGATTTTTCATTTTTTTTAATGTCACAATAGAATTGAAACGCTATTATTTCTAGTTTTTCTAGTAATAGTGAACATTAAATATGAAAGTTAAGTTTAATAAATTTTGGTCTAATGTATCTTTATAATTAGCACATTAATTTAAAATCTGGATAATGTGTTTAAAAATGCAGTTTATAAAAAAAAAAAAAAATATGGTCATACAGCAGTGTTTTTTTTGAAAAATACCTTTAAAAACATGTTCGAAATTTTTCCATAGATAGCATTCTATCATAAACGCATACAAAATCAGGTAGAATGACATATGTAGTTTCCACATCTCTGAAATTTTTTTTAAGCGTCAAATATACATACTGGAAATTGTAAGTTTATATATTTTTTTTATCTTCACAAAAATATAAATATTTATTTCCGACAGTTCCCTTATGCGTTAGCTTGTGGATTTATATTGAGAATCTTGAGGCAATTTTGTATAAATGAATTGGTTTAGTTTCATTTTAAGCTATAAGTATAACATTTTATTTTTTTACATATACTGCAGCAAATTTCAACTACCTTGAATGGAATCAGCGATGCGTGAGAGTTACATGTCAGAAAACGACTTTTTTTGTAGCAGATTCAAAGAATTTTTACAAAAGCTGCAGTAACACACTCTCAGTTAACCAAGCTACAAAAAATCTCGATAGCGAACACAAATAAGGCCCACAAAATTTTATTTTGTTTGGACTAGCCTAATCCACTCTGGTACGTTGTTTCACATTATCTGGCGCCGTCAGCAACACGAGGGCTATAATGCGCCGAAACATTCGTCATTAGACAAACCAACATACATTTACTAACACCCATGCCTAACACGGGACTCGAACCCCCAACCTCGCGGTCTAGAAGCTAGCACTCTAACCACTATACCGTTTGGTCGGCCCACTCTGGTACGAATCCCAAATCAAATATTTATGGAAGAGGTAATTAGTGAAATCGGTAACTTTTTAAAAACAGAAAAACTCAATGACTTGGATTGTTGAGAAGTATGAAATATATTGAAACAATTCTTTTACTATCCAAAGTATTTTCCGTAATAACGTTCGTTGATTTTAAAATTTTCAATAATTCAGGTAAAATTATTTATTTTTTATTACTTCCAGCTATTTTGGTTTTGTTTCAATAAGGAATTTTTCATATACGATTGTGACCAAATAAATGGGTTGTTCTTTGGCAGCATTGAGAACTTGGACTAAAGAGAATGCGCCTTGTGGGAGAAGTGTGAAGTGACACTAGGATCAAAAAGAGTTCATGGCCTCAAAATTGTAAGTCAGGACACACATTTGATCTTCAGTTTCAATTTTACTCTTCTTGTGATAATTTGTGTTATTGTAGTGATTTATAGTGCAAATATTAAATATAACTTTTACATATTTTGCTGTATAGAGTTTGTTTGAGTATAGGTATTTATCAGATTTTGTGCAAATTTAAAACTACACTTTTACGACCATGTTGTAGTGGGATGGTTCAGAGGGAAATACGAAAATATTGCCTCCTCCCGGGATCGTTCCATTACAAGATTATGTGATCATATTTCAGTCCAAATTTTTTTATAAATTAAAAAAAAAAAAAAAAAAAAAAAAAAAAAAAGACGACGCTCTATCACTAACACAATTATCAGAATTATTTTTAATACTCCTTAATGTCATAATTCGCGTTATCTGCGTTATCTTTAGTTAAGCAATTGAAATTTTACTTTTAGTCTGTCGAGCTCGTTCATGGGTCCTATCCCAGACAGCATTAGAAGTTGAGGCGTATTTATTGCGCCTGCTGACACTATCACTTCCCTTCTAGCAGTGACATGTCGCCTCGATCCGCGGAAATCGAATTCCACTCCTACAGCTTTTCGATTAGAGATCAATATCTGAAATTGTAATTTTGAATCATTTATTAAAAGTGGAGGTAAAATATTAAGTTTCGTTTCGAAGTAAAATATATATGATCTCGACACAAAATAAAAAATATTATAAATATGTTTTTTTTTTAATCTTTTTTTTATTTTTTATTATTATTAAACTCTATTATTGTAATTAAAAAAAATTATTATTGACAATGAAGTATACATTCTATAGAAAATAAAGGTATTCTTCAGCAACTTATTTTGCTCAAAAACTATTTTAATTGGGAAAACTTATGTATTATGAGAGCAGTTTTTCTATACCCTCCTTACAGGAATCTACTTCCTTCCTAATGCTATATGGCCATGGGGAAAATTTCATAATTTTACATTAAAGATTTCGGTTAAAAACCAGTTACTAGGTCTCAAAATATAACGTTCCTTAATTCATAGTTGGAAAACGCTCCGATATTTTATTGGTGCGAGATTGAAATAGAAAGTTTAAAGAAGGACACACCGATACGTCGAGATTAAATGTTTTTAACCGTCCCTATTTTGTCTCCTTAAGTCAAAAACTTTCAAAAGCAAATTTCAACAACAGTCGTATCTCGGAATAAAATCGCAAGGAGAAAGATATGAAGACCCCTTTCATACTATCCGTAAACAAAATAATAATAATAATAATAATAATAACAACAATAATAATAATAATAATAATAATAATAATCTATAATTATAAAACAAGCTGTGTGTCTGTATGTCTGTGGCTCTATAGAAACCTACTTAAAATTGGAGTAAAGCTCTGAAATTATCAACATAGGAAGTTTTGGCACTCTAATTTGACATATGTCGAACAGAACTTTAAAATTTCAATTAGTTCTTTTTTAATTAATTATTTTTGTACAAAGAGACTTCAAATAGAGATAAAGTTCTAAAATTTTCAATATAAGTAGTTTTAGCCTTTTAATTGGATTTTTGAAAAACAGAATGTTAAAATTTTAATTAGTTATTTTTAATTAATTTTCTTAATTAAATAACACATTTTTTTACAAAACGACTTTTAATAGAGATACAGCTCTGAAATTTTTAACATATGTAGTTTTGGCCTTTTAATTGGAATTTTGAAACACAGAATTAATTTTTTTTTTAATTAATTTTTTTAATTAATTAATAAATATTTTACAAAACGATTTTTAATTCGGTTACAGCTCTAAAATTTTCAACATAAGTACTTTTGGACTTCTATTGGACTTTTGAAAAACAGAATTTTAAACTTTTATTTAGTTCTTTTTTAATTAATTTTTTTGATTAATTAACACATATTTTACAAAACGATTTCTATTTGGGTTACAGTTCTGAAATTTTCAACACAAGTAGTTTTGGCATTCTAATTGGACTAATGACAAAAAGAATGCTAAAATTTTAGTTTGTTTTTTGATTAATTTTTTTAATTAATATTTTCACAAAAAGCGACTTTTAATAGGCCTGGAGTTCTGAAAGTTTTAACATTAGCAGTTTTGTCTTTCTAATTTTGCATTCCACAAACACGTGTTAAAATAATCTTAAATGGGTGTTGTATTATTGTATTAACGGGGATTTTGTGTGTGTCTCTACAAGGGAGAGGCTTTTAATATTAAGGCTTTACGTAACAATTAGATTTTAGTGAGTGAAGCGAGCTTATGAATACGCAACAATGAACCTTTCAACGAGTGAAGTAAGCCTGTACTTATGAGTCAATGAACTTTTCTGCGAACGAAGCGAGCTCGATTTTGAGCAGCGATGAACGTTCCTGCGAGCTAAGCGCCAAAAACTAGGACCTATACACCAATGACGGATTCCCGCAACGCGAGGCCTCACACCTAGCTAAAATATTGCACATGTTAAAATTTCGTAAAAGCACGGGTATTCAGCTAATAATAATAATAATATAATAATAATAATAATAATAATAATAATAATATTCTAATAATAATAATTATAATAATAATTATTATTTTATTTTGTAAAAATGCATTAACATGATGAATCTTATATTTTCTAAGCAAATAAGTGTTTAAATTCAATCGTCCTTTTTATTGCTACAGAAGCTGTTGTTTAAAGAAAACTCTCGTATATTAAAGTATAAAGCAATACCTTAGTCACCATAGCTTTTGTCAATATATCTAAATTAGTTCGATTTTCACTTGGCACTAAGTAAGACTTCGCTGTACTGCATCTTTGTCCATTTCGTATTGTTGATTGCAGATTGTAGAACCCTGCACAAAACATAGTAATAACCAATAAATTTTCTATAAATGTTTAAAAATCATTAGTTTTAGAGAGGGACATAGAGTTTTTGCAAAAACTGTATATTTTCCCCATGAACGTTGGAAAAAAAAAGAAAAAAGAAAGTGTTAATCAACCGAAGAGCGCAAGAGAATACCGATATTTTTCCATGGAATATGGAAAAATCTCGATAAATATATTTCACTTGAAATAATGTACGTTATATTGACAATAAATATCGGATTTAAATTTTTCGAAACCGAATTTTTTATAATTATGTAACACTTTGGTTGTAAGGAGGATGTGAAAATAAAAGTTGTATTTAAGAGATTATTTTTTATTGATTCATATTTAAATACGTTTGATGATTATATGTAAAAATAACTTATTTTTACTTCTATAATTATATCTTTCCTCTTTCAAATTCAACTCAAAACCTCGAATTTTTTTTGCTTTATATATAATAAAGATCTGAATTTGTATGTCAATTTATTTATGTGTTTGAATTTTTATAAAAATTGAAAAGTGGATAAAAAAACTTGAATTAACATTTTAATTATATTTTACGATTGTTTAGTAGTAGATTTAAAGATTTCTTTCATAGGAACCTATTGGAACTGATACATACTTATTTATACAGGCTGTACAACACCTATTACTCGTTCCATAAATAACTTAAGTTTACAGTAGTGATTATAATGAAAAACTAGGGGTGTGGAACATCGCACAATTAATTTATAGTATCTGTCAAAAACGGTACGGTACTATTTTGACGAAAACCTTAACAAAAGGTCCCATGACCACCACTAACTCGTATATAAAAGTTGAACATCGTATGTGAATCCGTTCAGAAGTTATGCTGAAAACAGACAGAAATTTTTTCTTGAGGACTTTTTTATTTTTGAACTTGGGACGTTTTAAAACATTTATACCGAATACATTTATACCGAATGCATAACTTTCATTACCCTATATCACGTATGGGGTAATTGAAAGTAAAAAAATAAAAAAATTGGCTTAATTACAAGCAGAATCAGAGTGAAGAAAACATTCAAACAGTGTGTTACCGTGCATTGTAGCAGCGCTAACATCAACGAACTTGTAACCTAAACTAAATGCAGCGTTAATAATGGATCTTTTCACCTCTGGCTCATATCTAACTTTTGACACTGTTTGCGGACCACCAACGGAATGAAAGCCTGGAAAGAAAAGACAATAAGTAGAATACAACATGCGCATTATATTCGTTTTAGAGCTTTATGTATTATAGAGTTTGCTTTTTATATATTGATTATCTTAGAATTTTAGTTTTATAGTAGGAATTTGTACAAAAATAGGAGTATCGAACTGTATACAACCTTCGATTGCATGATATAATAGAACAAGTACGCCAATAAGGCGAGTTTGAGGATACTTTTAGCTCAAATTATTACACTGGCAAAGAAATATATCACAAACGTAAAAAACAAATCTTCATCACCCCTTTCCCCCCCCCCCTCCCCCCAAAATAAATAAATAAATTAGACGCAGTAAAAAAACCCAGCCAAGTCAGCCAGAAAAAGTTATGAAAACTAATGTTTGACGCTAAGCGGCCACGTTTAGTTTCTTTGGGGTATACAATGCACGAATGAGGTACTTATACATAGGCAATCAGAACTTGGCAGGGTAGAGCTATTTTGGATTAATCTCATTTCATTTGCTTCAGCTACTTTGCACTCATTGCACTGAATTGAGATTAATTTTATCAAAACTCTAGCCTGCCAAGTAATGATTGTCTATGTACAAGTACCCCATTCGTACATTGTGCACAAGTACCTCAAAGAACTAACAGCTTGGCGGCAAACATTAGATTTCATAATTTTTTCTGGCTGACTTGGAGAGTTTATTTACAACGTCTAGTTATTTTTTTGGGAAGATATCAATCCTTTTTGTAGAGTTTGCTAACTTAACTTCAGTCGAGCCCAGCTTTCCATTAATCTTTTTCATTAAAAGACCATCCCTTAAAAATTTACCAAGGTTTTCAGTTACTCACACATTAAGACAAAATACTTTTTTCAAAACTGCTTAGTTGCATTTTATTCACATAAATTCGGTTCTAACCATCTCCAAATACGACAATATAATCTTACCATTTTGCCATCACATGACTAATGTCTTTTTGAGTAATCTCCGCACAATATATTTAATACACAATAACGTCACATTTGATAACATAAAAATTCAAAAACTAAGAGTGTGGAACATCACACAACTGTCAATTACACTTTAATACTTGTCACAGCATTTAAATTTGACATGGATCAGTGTAATTTACTATTTTTGTTTTCTTATTTTCAATACTTAAAAAAAAAAAAATTGCCAGTTTGGCGATATTTTTGGTAATAATTATTATATTAACCAAAAAACAACAACAAAAAAACAACAACATTGTTTTACTTTTTCTAATTACGCTGTTTAAATAGTTCAACTTAAAGTATCAAAGTCTCTTCTTTGAATTGAGCAAAAGATGAATATCCGAAATTCATTGACCTGTTTTAATCAGTCATTATCCGAACAAAAATGCCCAGCTTCCGGGATCATTTCTGGGAGGTATAGACCCTCTTACTCCTTAATTCCTACAAAAGGCACTACCTTTAATCAATCTGAGAGGAATAAAAAAAAAAGAAGAGTGGTCTGAATATATTAAAGCATTTAAGCTGTAGGTCAGGCTAAAATTCCCAAGCATCGGGATCATTACCGGGGGATATAGACCCTCCTTCCCATCAAATCATACAAAAGGTACTTCCTCTAATCAAGCTGAGAAGAAGAAGAAAAAAAAATGATAAAAATTCATCAAATAGTTTTGGCTGTATCCTTGGCTAAAGTTTTGGTCAGAACCAGAAGATTCAGAAGAAAAAAAATTCCGGTTTATTTTTATTTCAAAGGATTTTTTTTACCATGTACCCTTGTTCAATGTTAACAATTATGTTGTTATTTTTCGTCGACTCACCCGGAGCAACTCGATGGCAAAAAAATATCAGGGTTCTAGCTATAATAGAAGCTGAGCTGTAAGGAGTCGAAAACGGGCCTAAGCTCTGTCAACATACTATATACTTGCATGTCTGCTTCTTTGTTATCGGACTTGGCGGCGGAACACTGCCGCGTTTCTAGATTAATAATAATTGACAATAAATGAGCTGATAAGCAATCTGTAATGTATTTTATAAAAGTAATTCAGGGCAGTGATTTTATTAGACCAGGTTTTGAATGTTCACAGAAAAAAATCTAAGCTTTCAAAATTGCTAAACTTTTTAGTATGAAATCAGGAATACACTTTGTATAAGATAAATTGTCATACAGAGGACAGAGCAAATTTTATAACGCATTCATAGTAAATCACTTAGTAAAAATTGGTTCTAATTGGGTGGGTTGATTCTGACTTTCATAAGCTTGAAATGAATAAAGAGATACTCAATTTAACCAGTGAACAAAATGACTTTTCAAAAGGGAATACAGAAAGCTAATTCTTTAACTTTAAAAGTGAGAATCTCATTAAATTTTACTTCGCGAATTTCAATTTTTAAGAAATAGAATTTTTTGGAAGATGAATCTGACAATATAATTATCATGTTAGATTTTGGATGAGGTATCTTGCTATATATTAATTATTGGGAAGTTTTTCGATTAATCAAAATGGGTAAAAGCAATTCCACAAACATCTTTACTTCAGAAAACCAACTCTAAATCATAATTGGTAAGGATAGTGAAAAAACTTTATTCTATTTCCCATTGAACTATCTCTCGCTCTAACTATCTGTTATAGCTCTGATTAAATGCTTTATAATAAAAAAAAAAAAAAAATTATTTACGATGTTGTGTTTCGAAAATCAGCAGTGAAATGTTAAAGTAAATAAGAGCAAACTGAAATGAAAGAAAAGTTGAATTCCAGCATATGGTCACTATTACCGTTTGTGATATACTCCCGATCACGGTTGTCTTCTAACTTTAGAAAATAAGGCATGACTTCTTCATAGCTCCATCCCGTTGCTCCCAGGGCGGCCCACTCGTCATAATTGCGTCGATGTCCACGATTGGCAATTAGCGCATTTATTGTACTTCCACCGCCGAGGGTCTTTCCAGCAGGTAAAATCACCCTCTTCAACAAAAACATTGTTATACATTACTTTCGTTTAATTTACATTTGCAAATGGTCTCTGAAATATTTTACACCTCTGTTCTTAAACTACAACTTCTGGATAGCTAAAACCGGATTCTGCTTTGCAAGCAGCTATAGCCAATTTAATACTTTCCCCAACTAAGCTGCGTACTAAGTTGCAAAGGGTTATAAACACATTCAAACTAATTTTGAGGGAAGTTGCTGATATAGATTTCTATGGTGATTGTTAAACTAACTTCGACTTCAAGTCAATAATCAAGCATGCACTATCTAGAAATCCCAGTTAGAGATAAATGTTTAACATGCGTAGATTTTTCATAGAATATTTCTGCATTTAATATATATATATATATATATATATATATATATATATATATATATATATATATATATATATATATATATATATATATATATATATATATATATATATATATATATATATATATATATATATATATATATATATATATATATATATATATATATATATATATATATATATATATATATATAAACTTCCAAATCAGAAATAGAAAGTATAATTAAATTTATTGGGCGAAACATCACAATCACTTTCAAATAAAACAAAGGGGGGAAAAGTATTAAATATTACTAGCCAAATGGCAGCACAAGTCGACGAAAACTAAGTGTTTAATTAGTACATTACCCAATTAGCGAAGTGAGTTGAGTGCACCCAAAATAAACTGACCGATAGAGTGGAGAGCCGGTGTGCTTCATCTCGAATGAGAGCCGGTGAGCTTCTGATTAAAAAAAAAATCGCGGAGTACGAATACTTATTCGTAATAACAAAAAAAAAAAAGAAACATCGTCTTGCAGTGCCATCTGTCTTTACAAGAGGAAATTGAAATGTACGGTAAACAATTGATATGGGATAATAAAAATCCTACAGATTCGGCCATCCTGTAGATCGATGACCTCATCGATGAAACACATGGAAATGGGCAAGACATGTGATAATACTTAAGTAAAAGAAAATATGAAACTAAGACAAAATGAAAACATTTCGTTGACGATCACAATGTTCATTTGTAATTGTTCGAAAAGTTCAGGATCAAGTCTATTTGAAGATGGTAGGAACTACATCAATGGCTGGGTCCTGTGCTATGGCTGGAGTTGCATGGTAAATTGAAAATCAAACAATGACATATAAAATGAAGAATAATGACGTTGGGCAAAAGACAATTATGGCAATGTTTGCATATTATTTTTGAAGAGTGTTTATGTTAAGTTAATTTATTTAGTAGTATAAAATTTCATTAGATCAGCGGATGTAGAAGTTATATTAGGCCCTTCCTGGTTACCTATTTTTTGCACGTCATACCTATCTTTGGGTTTAACTTTTGTAATTTTATAGGGTCCTAGGAATTTGGGTCTTAGTTTTAACCCAGAACCGAACTGCGTTCTCTGGATTGCCACCAAATCCCCTTCCCTATAGTTCGGAGCTTTCTTGCGTTTCTTGTTATAGGTCCGTTTGTTTTCGGCTTGAATCTTTTGGATGTTCCTCTTTGCTTCTTGTCGCAATGAGTTCCTTTGCTCCTGAAGCTCATCTTCTATCTCTTCCATGAGTAGGTCTCGTATTTTCAAGTCGCCCTTATTCCTCATAGTAACACCTGTTAAGAGTTCAAAAGGTATCCACTTGGTACTTCTATTAATCGTGCTGTTGAGTATTTGTTGTAGTCGGTCGACATATTTATGCCATTTTGTCGAGTCGTCTAACGATAACTTTGTTAGGACAGGTATTACAGTGCGATGGATCCTTTCTACTTGACCGTTTCCTCGAGGTACTCCGATAGCAATTTGCAAGTGTTGAATTCCTTCTTCAGTGCAAAAATCAGTGAAGGCTTTCGAAGTAAATGCTGATCCTCGATTTGTGAGTATCCTTTTGGGATTTCCGAAAGTTTTTGTTGTAACCTTAGTTTGTCTATTAAATCTTCTGCATAAGTACACTTCACTGGATACAGCCATGTGAATTTGGTAAATGCATCAACAACAGTCAATATGTGCTGATATTTTTTGTTGGTAGAGGGCATTGGACCAATAAAATCTACGTGATACGTACTTAAAGGAACGTCTTCTTTCGGAATTGGATTTAGAAATCCTTCTTTCTTTCCGCTCTTCTTGTTAGCTAAGATGCATGGGAAGCAGTTGTTGATGACATTGCGGACTAAGGCGTTTAAATTTGGAATGAAGAATTCCTGTTTTATGACGTCTTCCGTCTTAGAGGTCGAAAAGTGTCCTTTCTCATGCGCGAGCTTGATTAATTCCGTCTGCATGTCCTTCGGTGCTACAATTAATTCGCGACCATTTACGAATTTGTAGAGGATTCCGTTTCTTTCACAAAATTCTGACGACCCGTTGTTGTTGAGGACTGCCTTCAAAGTACTGATCTTTTCATCTTCTGCTTGAGCTTTGCGCAATCTAGCTGTGATTGTATTGCTCTCAATTATAAAGACTGGATTTCTGCTCAGAGCATCTACATGTTTCATCCTCTCTCCAGGTCGATGCTCGATCTGATAGTCAAATTCTTCTAAGGATAATGCCCATCTAGCTATGCGAGTAACTAGATCTTTTTTATCCATAGTCTTCTGGAATGCCGAACAATCGGTGACTATTTTAAAATGGTTTCCCAGAAGATAGACGCGGAATTTCTTTAATGCGCTTACAATAGCTAGCACTTCAAGCTCGTAGCTGCTGTATTTCATTTCAGCTGGTGTTGTCTTCTTAGACATGTAGTGGACTGGATGCATCTTTCCGTCGGTGGACTCTTGCAGTAGTACAGCTCCATAGCCGTGTAAACTGGCATCAGTGTGTAATTCTGTCCTCTGACCTTGCCGGAAGATACTTAAGACTGGACTTTCTGTAAGGAGTTTCTTGAGTTTTTCGAATGCTTCGACTTGAGGTAGACTGAACGCAAATGGAGTTTCTTTCTTAGTCAGGTCGCTTAGTGGCTTTGCTATTTTGGAGTATTCTGATATGAACTTGCGGAAATAGCCGGTGAGTCCGAGAAAGCTTTGTACTTGCTTCACGGTTGTGGGTACGGGAAATTTCTTTACTGCTTGCGTTTTAGCCAACGATGGTCGTATTGTACCGTTTTCCACTATGTGTCCTAGAAATTCTATTTTCCGTTGCAGGAATTGACATTTCTTAAATTTTATCTCCAAGCCGTATTTTGATGCAACTTCTAGTACTGACTGTAAGTATCTTAGACCTTCTTCTTTATCCTTTGAGGGAATTACCAAATCATCCATATAGATTATTACGATGCCTTTTCTCATTAGATCTCGGAAGATGTTGTACACGTACCTTTGAAATACACTAGGACTGGTACTTAAGCCAAAGGGTACTTTGTTGAACTCAAATTGTCCATCGGGGATGATGAAAGAGGTTAGCTTGCGGCTCTCTTCATCTACTTCAACATGAAAAAATCCATTTTTGAGGTCGAGTGTAGTATATACTTGAGCATCTTGTAGCTTGTCGAGAACATCTTCTATCAGAGGTAAAGGAAATCGATCCTTGACTAATTTTCTATTCAATTTCCTATAATCCACACAGAGGCGGGTGGAACCGTCTTTTTTCTTCACTAGTACGATAGGAGTGGCGTAGTCTGACGAGTTTGGTCTGATGATTCCTTGTTCTAGCCATTCGTCGATTTGCTGATTGACCTGAACTCGATAATCGTCTCGCAGGTTGGTAGACTGGAGCGTCGTCTTTCAGGATGATTCGCATGGATACGTCTGTTGACAAAGTTTTGTCAGGCTTGTAAGTTGGGATAACTTGCTTCAATACGTTCTGTATCCCGATGTCTCTTATGTGGGCCAACTCTATCTCTTCATTAGGACTTGTTTCGGAGATGTGCATGAACCAATCAGCGGGCTCATCTTTATGAAATTTCATACCATTCCTGGACGTTGTAAATGTAGCTTGATTCGTAACATCCATTCCGATAATTGCTTGGAAAGATAACTGTGATTGCGGCACTACATGCCATGTTAGAGAAAATTCTTCTCCGTCGGTGGTGAAACTCATTTCGAATGATCCTTTCGTTGTGACTTGGGAATTTCCTAAGCCTGAGAGCGTTCTTCTTTGTTTCGAAAGCTTGGATTCATCGATGATTTCTTTGGCTATGTCGTCTCGAACGAGACTGAGTGAACTGCCTGTGTCTACGAGTGCGGTGATGAGTTTGTTTCCCATAACGATTTCTTTAAATTTCAACTCTTCTGATGGGATGATTGTACATGTCGGTACAGAATTGCTCGGAGGATTGTTGGATTCTGCATCTTTTCGGCGCTTGTCGCAGTTAACGTAGAAGTGTCCTGGTTCTTTACAATAACTGCAGAGTGACTGTCTAGGCCTGACAGAGTCGGTATTTCGATTATTGTTGAAATGGTTCTTTTCTGACCGGTTTGGTCCATATCGGCGATTATCAGCTCTTCGGGGAGGGCTTCCACGATTATTCGATGATCCGACCTCGTATCGGTGACTGTCGGTTCTTTGGGAAGGGTTCCCATAATTTGACGATTTAGCCCCATATTTTCCTTTGGGCAAGGAGTCGAACTGCTTTGACTTTAACGTTCTGCGGACATCTTCGTATTTTTCGAACTTTTGGGCCAGCTCTCTGGGCGAGTTAATGAGTGTCCATTCATCTAGAAAATGTTCTTTGAATTCGTACGGAGCTCTTCTCTTGATCTGATCTGCTATGATGAGGTCACGAAGCTGGTCGTAAGTTTTCACTTCAAGACCTTCCACCCATCCATCGAAGTAAGTTTGCAATTCATGGAGAAAATCCAACCAAGTTCCTTCAGGAGATTTTTTGTGTGACACGAACATCTGGCGAAGTCTTTCTGGAGACAGTTTGAACCTTCGTAGCAGCAACTGCTTTACGTGACCATAGTCGTGAGACTTGTCGGGGGACTCCTGCGCAATTAAGTGTGCAACGTCGACTGGAAGTAGGCCTATGAGGTGAACCCATTCTTCTTTAGGGATCGATGACAGCTCTGCATGCCTCTCGAACAGGATGAGGTTAAGATTCACATCTTCTTTCATATCGAACTTGTGGAAGGTATCACGTGAAGGTCTGCTTAGTACTTGGTTTGTTGTGACGTTTTTGGAAGATGAATCCTTCTGGGTTTGGATTCGTAATTTCTCGAGCTCGAACTCTGCTTCTCGTCTCCGTTCCTCGATGGCCTCTTGACGTTTCCGTTCTTCGATGGCTTCTTGACGTTTCCGTTCTTCGATGGCTTCTAGACGTTTTCGTTCTTCGATGGCCTCTTGACGCTCTTGCTCTTGCAACCTTTCCTCGGTGATGCTCTCGAGAAGTACTTTTACTTCATCTTCGTCATACTTCTCATTTTCCAAGATTAAATCCTTGATGATCGGCTTAGTCATGGTAGCGGTTATCTTTATGCCTAATTCCGTGGCTAAGTTCGACAGATCCTCTTTTTTACTTCTTAGAAGAAAAGCCATGGTGATCTTTAAATTTGGTGGAAATCCAGTGAACTTTGTGATATTCGTAAAAATGAAATTAAAAGATAACGACTAAAAGGAAAAGAGCTTGTAGATTTATGTTGTGTGCTTTTCCTCTTTTTTTAAAAGAAAAAAAAATGGAGATTGCTACTAAGAACACTACGAAATTAACGAAGATACATTTTAAAAATGAAGAAATATATTTTTGCAGAAGTTAATCAACTCTCGGTCAATCAGATAATTCACAAAAAAGTAAAAGAGTACTACCGTATGAAAAAGGTTTTAGAATTTCATGAACTTTTGTATGAGAACAAGTCGTCAGAAATTTTTTACTGAAAAGATTTTTTTTTCACTTGGACAAGAACACGATAAACATACCAACTTATAATAATGTACTTACTTTGTATTGCATAATATTTTAAAACATAATACTGCATAAGTTATGCTTTGTATTGCATAGAAAATTAATTGCATAAGAAATTATAACAGCAGCATTTGGAAAAGTAAACTATGAATAAGGATGCGAATAATGTATTAAGTATTCAAAACAAAATATTACCCAAGGATACTTTATAAAAAGAACACTTTAACACGATAAGTTTACCTTAGTTAAATCACTTTTAACTTCTCAAAATAAAACTAATCACATTCATTAAGAATTTATGTTGCTGCTTACGAAAATATATTGAACCCAAAGTTATCGGTCAAAATAATGTATATTGAATGATATTCTTTGTATTAATTCAGACAAAAAGAATAAAAAGGAATATAAAAACAATTTAAATTTAAGCTATTCTTAGAACAATAATGAAAATATAAATAAAAGACTGCAACATCAAATCCTTCAAGGTATCACTTCCGGTTATAGATAAGACCTTTTTTTTTATTATTCTTTCTCTTTATTTGTGTTGCGAAGAGTTTACCCAAACAAGAGGTTTTCAAAAAAAAAGTAAATAAAAAAAACTAGTATGCAATTCTTAGAAAAAGAAAGTATCAATGATTCAGAACTTATCTGAAGGAATAAACTGCTGGCTTTGAAGACGTCGGTTGTCACTGCTTAGAACACAAAATTAATGTAGTAGATGGTTTCGGAACACAGAGCACTAATCTTGGCAAATTATCCGGTAAGGGCCTCGGATAAAATTTCAGCACTTCGGGATTGAAGATTCGAAAATTTTAGACGAACACTGATGAGACGTTGAGACACCAGTTGGAAATGGCAAGCTGCTTGTTGAAGACTCGTTGGCGAAGAATTTCGTTTGAAGCCGGATGCTTTCTGGCTAAGAACGACGACTGGAACTTTGAGAATTTCTTTACGACGGGTTCAAATTAATTTAATTGTAAATTTCATCTTCGAGGGGTTCGAAGGAATAAGGGTGATTTTCGATTAAAACGGGTGCACTCATGAAAAATATTATTGAACTCATGTTACCAAAACGAAACAGGTTACTAGGCATACACTTGTTATTATACCAAATAACTTTGAAAACGAAAAAAAAAAATGAATCGCTACAGGGACGTGGTTTATTCAAAAACCAAAAATTACTCGAAATTAAAAAAAAAATTTAGAAAATTCCCATTTAAAAATTCCTTTTCGGTAATCCAGGCCGAGGACCCCAAAAAATATGTGGGGGTTAGTAGTTCGGTTTTTTAAATGTCTAGGGGATTTATTTAGGGAAGCAAAAATGAAATAAAAGAGAAATAAACTTCCAAATCAGAAATAGAAAGTACAATTAAATTTATTGGACGAAACATCACAATCACTTTCAAATAAAACAAAGGGGGGAAAAGTATTAAATATTACTAGCCAAATGGCAGCACAAGTCGACGAAAACTAAGTGTTTAATTAGTACATTACCCAATTAGCGAAGTGAGTTGAGTGCACCCAAAATAAACTGACCGATAGAGTGGAGAGCCGGTGTGCTTCTTCTCGAATGAGAGCCGGTGAGCTTCTGATTAAAAAAAAAAATCGCGGAGTACGAATACTTATTCGTAATAACAAAAAAAAAGAAGAAACATCGTCTTGCAGTGCCATCTGTCTTTACAAGAGGAAATTGAAATGTACGGTAAACAATTGATATGGGATAATAAAAATCCTACATATATATATATATATATATATATATATATATATATATATATATATATATATATATATATATATATATATATATATATATATATATATATATATATATATATATATATATATATATATATATATATATATATATATATATATGCTGCTTGGTTTCTTTAGTATATCCTGCATAACTCCATTTCATGAATATTATGTATGTATAAAACTAGGAGGCCCCACCCTCTGCTCGCATGAGGCCGGTAGCATATGGAACAAAATGACCTCTTATTTGATATCACTTAAAATCATGTGGGGCATGTTAAAATCATGTTAAAAGCAGTGGGTTCATTTAGGACATCTTAAAAAAAGTTGTTAACTGTATGAAAAGAAATCCATCAGATCGAGGCCTATTTCAACAGGGTACACCAACGAAAAGGCTCACTTGCACCGCAACCCAACCAATGATGAACAAAAATTCATCACTGGTCAAATTCTTGCCAGTCCCATTACCATACTGCGAAAGAGGCTGCAGTGAACCACCGTAAAAAATACATTTGTTCGGGGCAATAAAAATAGTTTTGCAAGCATTTGGCGAATTGACCCCACAATTTACAAAATAATAAATGTTGTTTGCTTCCAATTCAGCTTACAGAAAACAAACAATTTACATACATGACATATAAAAAACAAACAATATTACATTACATACTAGCTAAGCTAGTTTGGGTTTGCGTAGCAATTAAATCGTGTAAAGGGCGAAGCTATCCTAGTTCGCGAAGCGCCAAAAGCTCTGACCTATATACAACACGGGTCGGCCATAAAATGCATAAATAGAGCAAAAATATATCTATAATAAAACAAAGAAAATATAATAATTAAACCAAAGAAATAAATATTTCAAGTATTTATTGACATAGGTAGAAGTGTTTGAGAATTGTTTGCATTGATATTCTATTTCTTTAACGTTATAGAACTAAAATATTATATGAATAAGGAAAAAAAATGAAACTTTCTGGATGCCCGAGGGTAAAATTAGAGATAAGAAATTACCAATTTTAAAATTTTCAGAGATCTCCGAATATTTTTTTACATTTTCAAAGCTCTCCAATTATTTCTTCCATAGAAATAAAATTTTGAAAATGTGGATATTAATGACGTTTATTAAAACATTAATTAAAATAAAAATTTGAGCATCAGGTTGGAAATTAGTGGATAAAAACGGCATATGTTTAAAATTTCAGAGCTCTACGTTTAAGTCTACTAAAACACATAAAAATTTAAACCTTTTCCCCGTTATAATACCAAAATAATATTGAGAAACAAATTCTGGTCTTTATATCTTGTTAAAAAGTCTCTTAAGTGAGTTGACAATATGGTGATTGGGTCATTCCACGTCAGATCGACCAGGCCATGACACCCACCCCCTCCGATTTTGATGAAATTTGGTGTAAACCTTCTATTTATGGTTATTAAGAAGAATCTCAAATATTTTTTGGATATTCCTATTGGTTAAAATTTTACAGCCCTTTAAAATTTGTGATTTTAGGAAAATTTCGATTTCTCAAATTTTTGAAAAAAAAGACATGTGTTAGGAAAATAATTTTTTTCTCAATAACTACTGAATATATCTTTACGAATTTTTTTCCCAATACCATGAAACTATAAAAAATCCATAAAAAAATATCAAATCGTTCCAAGTTTGTATAAAATTTCACAAAAAATTAATAAATTGTTCTAACTCGTTTTTTTTCTGCAAAAAACGTGTTTTTTTGTAATTAAAAAAACTCAAAATACGTCATTCAGAAATTAATTTTTTTTGTACATGAAAAGTTTTGCAAGAACATATATTATCTTTCTAAAAAATAAACTAGGTGGGACCCGAACTTTTTATAGTAAAATTTTTCACTTTTGTCAATTTTTCTGAAAAAAAACGTGTTTTCTTAAATTTCAATTTGAAGCATGAAAATATTACTAATTCTAAAGATGATACACATGTAAAGAACTCTTAATATGTATACTATCTTAATAATTAACAAAAAAAATTGAATTTAACAACCTTATATTTTTAAATTGCAAATTTTTCGTAGTAAATTTGGTTTTTAAGAATTGAAATGTTCATCACAAGGGTCTGACTTATCCTAAAATAATAAGACACTAAAATTATTAGGAGAAGATTTACTTTTTGATAAGTTAAAATAATAGTTTTTCCACACTTTTGGTTGAAATTTTGTAAGTTTGCCAAAAGAATTAGAAAAATTTCGTTTCTTGAAATCTCTGAACTTTCAATATAAATGTAATTCCTTGCAATTGAATATTTTAAAAAAGTATATAAAAAATAATAAACATATATATAATTGCTTTATATTCATATGAAAACTAAATGATTGTGGGAAAATTGTATTTTGCAATGATCAGAATTAATGTTAGCTTCATTCATTTTACAAATAATTACTATAATATGCCGTTTAGAAAAACAACTTTAATCATAGTTTAATAACTAATCAATTAAACTTATGTTTGACATTTTACAGTTAACAAAAAACTTGTTTTTGACATTTTAAAGTTAACAAAGAAATGCCTGGTTCATTAACTGTTTGAGAATGTTAAAATATTTAATTTAAAAAAAAAGTTTTGTGGTATAAACAAATAGTTTTTAAAGTTTCGACTTCGACATCAGCTCTTAACTTCAGCAGAACTCTTTCTTCTTCACTTAAACTTTCAATTGTCTTTATGCCTCTTTTACAACCATGACTAAGTTTATGACACTCATTATCAGTTAATTCTCCTACACTGCAATTGGGATACTCCATGCTGAGTATAAAACCAATATATAATCAATTTAATAGCGAATATACTTCATCAATCCCCGAAACACTTTCAGTCTTTGCAGTTCTGCTTCACATTCTTCAACTAACTCGATGTGGGAATGAGTTTCGAGTCATGTCGTACTAACCAATGAAACTCAAGCTTGGTGTAAACAACCCACTCCTTCTTAGACCCCCCCCCCCCCGCTCCCCTCTTTCTCCTTCCTTCCGCTCAAAAGCAATAAATATTCTCTACTCAAACGTTGGCCGTGACATTTATTGCTCGCGTACCGATGGTACCGGCCCGACAAAAGTCAGACCTTTTTTACCTTTGACTTGAAACTTACCAGTAGAAAGAGTAAAACAGAAGTATCCATTAAAAATGACATTTAAGTATTTATTCATTAGCGCTATGAAGAGTAAAGTTTAGTTTCCTCCAAAATTGAACTTATTAGCAGTAGAGGTATAATTTAGATAATAAGAATGTTTTCCGTTGAAGAGTTCTTAACGCATAAAACCATAATTAATTTACAAAAATTAAACTCAAAACTTGCAAATATTTAATTTAACTATCCTACTTAAAAAATTCTTACAAGATGTATTTCAGGGCGCTCAAAAATAAATTGCAAAGTTTGCATTATATGGATCACTGGATTATTAAAAAAATTTCGATTACACGAAGAGAAAATTGTGAAAATTTTTTGACAAATTTCCAAAATTTCAACCACAAGGGTAAAATACCATTACATTTTACTTTTCAAAAAGTAAATTTTACAACAATAATTTTAGTGTCTTATTACTTTAGGATTAGTGAGAACCTTATGATGAACATTTAAATTCATAAAAACAAAATGTACTACGAAAAATTTGCAATTTAAAAATATAAGGTTGTGAAATTCAATTTTTTTTGTTAATTATTAAGATAGTACATATATTAAGAGTTCTTTACATGTGTATCATCTTTAGACTTAGAAATATTTTCATGCTTCAAATTGAAATTTAAGAAAACACGTTTTTTTTCAGAAAAATTGACAAAAGTGAAAAATTTTACTATAAAAAGGTCGGGTCCCACCGAGTTTATTTTTTAGAAAGATAATATATGTTCTTGCAAAACTTTTCATGTACAAAAAAATTAATTTCTGAATGACGTATTTTGAGTTTTTTTAATTACAAAAAAACACGTTTTTTGCAGAAAAAAAACGAGTTAGAACAATTTATTAATTTATTGTGAAATTTTATACAAACTTGGAACGATTTGATATTTTTTTATGGATTTGTTATAGTTTCATGGTATTGGGAAAAAAAATTTGTAAAGATATATTCAGTAGTTATTGAGAAAAAAATTATTTTCCTAACACATGTCTTTTTTTTCGAAAATTTCAGAAATCGAAATTTTCCTAAAATCACAAATTTTAAAGGGCTGTAAAATTTTAACCAATAGGAATATCCAAAAAATATTTGAGATTCTTCTTAATAACCATAAATAGAAGGTTCACACCAAATTTCATCAAAATCGGAAGGGGTGGGTGTCGAAATCCATTTTTTCTGGTCGATTTGACGTGGAATGACCCGATTATGACAGACCTCAAAATTCTGCTAGTTACCAAACTAACGTTATTCGTATACTTTATGCCACTTTCCTTGCAATACACTCAAACTTCTTTTTTAATAAATACTAGTTTTTTTTTTTTACAATAAATTACGATTCATGTATGATGAGACACCGAATCTTGCAGCCATCTGTCGGTCTGCATATTTTCCATACCCTGTGAATAAGAGCTGATCCCGTATTTTTCTGGGGAGTGGTGCGATACTTCCAATCGATGTCACTCTGAACGAAGCTTCCAGCTACAGCCGGGACATCACTGAGTTTAGGGGGCGACTTCCCAGCTTCCAGTAAAAGGATACTCGCGCAGGGCTTTTCGGACAGACGAGCAGCTAGCACGGAACCCGCAGATCCTCCACCCACTACAAACGAAAGGGATAAAATTTATATTTTAGGAACAATGGAAATTGCCTAAATGCATCAAAAGACACAAGAAAATTTAAAGAGTAAAAGACTTAATCTTATTGATGAGGATTAAGAAATACACACGATTAATATTTTAAAAACAAGCCCCCGGACAGGCTTTAGGAATTAAATGAAACATTTTCAAAAAAGAGCATTTAATTCAGTTTACAGTTTTAATGCCATTTTTTTTTTAAATAAAGATTTTGATTATTACATAGTAGTGTTGAAAGTCAGATCTTTTTATACGTACCTATTATGTAGTCATACTCTGATTTAAATTCCGTCTTAGTTTTTGGTCCCTGCCTTTGAGTTGCTAAGGAAAGAACTAGCAGAGGAAACAGTGGAGAAAACGGGAAGGGTGTAAGATAGAGTCTTTCCTCAGAGAGATCCATAACTATAAAATGAGGACGAGGCACATAAATTACAAAATTTATTAATCTTTTATACTCTAATGGATAAGGGTATGAAAAGAAGTGTTTTATATTACTGAATGAGTACATATTATGCAAACTATAACTTTCAAAATTGGATGTTTTGTAATGTCCTGTTTCCACATGGCGAGAGTCGATTAAAAATGTTCTGCGGGAAATAACGTTACATCTTACTTAATCTCAGTTACGTTTTGATTCAAAGTATTTTATCTGTGCTGTTTAATAAAACGTGTTTGTAAAAATAGTAATTTATATTTGCTTTTGTGCAAATTGTTTGTTGCGATATTTGTGTAATACACTTTGATAAACTTGAAAAATACTGGTTGCGGTTAAGTTACAGGTCTAATCTAATAACTGCAGTAAATATTATGTAAATTGCATCTATTTAATACATTCCAAAGTAATTTCCATCTGACGTAATATGTCTGTGCTTAGCTGTAAAAGTTTCGGAAACTTTTAAAGTCCTTTTTCGTAACGTTCTTCAATTCTGACGTCTCGATTTTCTCGATGTCTTGACATCCTTAAACCCTGCTAATTTATTATGAATTTGCGCCACCTGGCAAGATTGTCAAATGGCAGTTATACGCAGAAATTTTTATCCGATTTTAACAAAGAATTTGTAGAGTAAGACCTTGTTTTCTGCAAAAAAGGGAGTTGGCTTCTTTTGTAAGACAATGCCCGGCTACACATTGCTTTGCAAGTGAAGGGATTTTTGGTCCAATACGAAATAGCGGAGAAAAATCCTCCTTCTAACTCTCCGGAATTAACAATCGCAGACCTTTTCTTGTTTCCTAAATTAAAAAAAAATCAAAAAAATCTGAAGGGAACAAGGTTTGAGGATGTCGAAGACATCATGAAAACAGTAACGTCAGAATTGAAAAGCATTCTGAAAGAGGACTTTAAAAGTTATTTCCAATTTCTTACAACCGAACAACAGAATTGCATTACACCAAATTGGAGATTTCTTATTAAATCAGTTCTAGAAACTAATAGTCTTTCCTTGTATGATTATTCGTTATGTGTGGTGCAAAATAAATCTAGGATATCCATAAGCTATATTCAGTCTATTAATTTTTTTTTTTTTTTTTTTAAATTAAGGTGGTATTACATAGTTATACATTTTAAAAAGAAACTAACAACTTTATAAAATGTACTCCTTACTGCTCAAAATAAAGTATTTCGACTTTTTTTCTTGGTGTAATACAAGCATTCCGGTAAAAAAAATTATGTGTTCGTTACAACTTATGAATTGATGATGTCTCGAGTAGTCCTAATTGATATTTCCCCTAATTCCGGTCCATCCTATTTTCAAGAGGTACGGGTAGAATTATCCCAACAGTATTCATACACTTTTTATTAAAGTGGATAGATTTATAGTATACCTAAATGGAGCCAACCAGATCTTTCAATATTTATTTATTCAAGATTTTTTTATTTTTTTAAATTTTATCTCTGAGCTTGTCCATTGGTTTCTGTATTATAATTATATGAACTATCCATCTATGATCTATGTTCAATTTTATTGCTTTTCATCTCTTCAAACTTTTTAGCAAATTATATTTACTTTAACAACAAAACTTGGATTATTATATTATGAATTTCTCAAGGCCTTTTGGACATGTTTTTATGAAATGCCATTACTCGATGTAAAAAAAAACACGTTTATAAGAATATTAATTCTAAAAATGATTACGTCGAAATCGACCTACTCATTTCGACATGAAATATTAATCTATTTGCACTTAAATATGATAAGGTTTATAACTGCTATTTTGAAAGACAAAACAATGAAAAGTTTTCTAAAAATTAAAATGAAATGAACCTTTACTAAGTGATTGGACGGCAATTTGTAAGAAATGAATTTTTTTGTTTTTACGCTAAATAGAGGGCACGAACGATACAGGACACTGGTCAAGGGATGTTCGCTTTTGATAATTTTCACACACCCTTCCTTTCCAGCCAATCCTTTGCTTTCTAATATTTAGACTTCGACAGTAAAAAATATGAGGTTTAGTGATAGAAAACTATTTCCCCCTTTAAATGGTATAGCGTTTACTTTCATCATTACAAATTTAAAATAAGTCAAGATTAACATGTAAAACTGTTCGTCTTGTAGCAAATGATCAATACCTGACAGAAAGCAGTCACTGATGAACACAAGTAATCGCTACAATTACAAGCATTTTCCTCATTTGCAAAATACTTTTGACACATTTGTTCATTAGTTATTTTATATTTATTTTAAATGTTTGATTCAAGAAGTAAAATTAGTTAAATAGAACTTTTTGTTGCTATACATTACTTAATGTTGTTTCTCATTTTCTTTGAGATTCTACCCGTACAAAAATACAAACATACATGCAGGAGAGCGATCAAGGGGAGGGCTTTTAGGGCTAGACCCCCCCCCCCCCTAGGATCCATAACATCATGATGTTTTGTTATGATTAAAATAGAAGCACTTAGCAATCGCAAATAATTTCAAAAGAAAATTTTTTAATCAACCATTATTCAGGCAGAGTTTGCCTACCATATCGTAGTAAAGTAGCGATTAGATCCAAGAACTTTCAAATAAATAACGGATTTTTAAATCTCTTAGCATCAAAAAATCATTGCGTATTATTTTTTGTCTACAAAAGTCCAATATAATGTGTCGTTTTAAAGCAACGTAAAAATATTGACGTATCCACTTTAAGTCATACACTCTCTAGTATCTAAAGTGCCATAAATGTATATTAAAGTCAGCCTGACAATGGTGTTGGTCCTTTTACCTAAAATATTACTCTTTCTCTAATTGAAGTTAAACAAGCATGAAAAATTTAATATTAATTTAATATATAAAATATGGATAGTATTAGATCTAAATAAAATATTGTCCCGTGTTTGCTTGTTTTTGTATTAACTCGAAAATTGAACAAAATTAAATTTAATATTTTTTCATAAGTAGATGAGAGGTTAAGAAACTGTAAATATATTGATAACATGTGACGAGTATGGGAAGAGAAAATTCTGCATTAAAGTTATTTTTTTATACAGAAAAATGCTTGAGTAAACTTGATTGAAAACCCCTCCCACAGACATTTTCTAGTTGCACCCCTGTATACATGTATCATAAAAGGTATTCTCTGGTAACATAACGTGTGGCTTTAAATATAATTTATAGTTCATTGTTTAACTTTATTATGTCATTTTTATATCAAAAGAAGATTTTTAAGTAGGATTGTTTTTGCTTTAAAACAACATTTAATACTGTTTTCATAACGCCTAAGTTTGAAAACTGTTCTTATTCAAATATTTTCTCGAAATACAATAATAAACGTAATATTGACTAATATTCTAAAAAATCATAGGAACAGTACAACAGACAAATATAAAAAGGAAAAAACGTGCTATTGAGTCAGAATTATCAATAATATTAACTGCGCTATAATTCAAATTACATTAAATATTTATTTGCATATCGAATAAAAAATTACTTATAATCGACATACCTTAGATTTTAGAGTAATTCTGTGTATTCACATAAATTGTAATGAAAAAGCACGACCTAAGTACTTACCCTAAATTGAACTTCAATTTCAAATTAAAAATAACCTTTTTACATTACGAATAACCAATTTTAGGTGATAATAGACTCGATAGCTTTATATTACAGCCTCATCGACTATTCCGTGAAAGAATATCTAGCCAATCTAACACAACGCGTCAATGGAATTCAGTCAAATGAAACTGTTTCTACATTTTAAAACTATGTGTACACTATTCACAGAATTTTGTTTTATTGTTTTAGAAATCGATAAAAAAGTAACGTAAAATATTTGTGGGGGGTTGTTGAAAAGTTTAAATAATTTTGCAAACAATATCTGTAAAATGTAGCCTTAAATATTTGATAAATTTTTTAAAATAGAGCTTTGAAGAATATTTTTTGTGTATTGTATAATGATTATTTTGGATTTGTTAGTATTTTCTTTTCTTGAAAAAGTTACGTGATATAGATTGCTTCTAATGAAGAGTAAAATATTAAATGTTTTTACAGTGTCAACTTTACTGAAATTGAAAACAATTGAGATTTCTTCGTTAAAAGAATAAAATATAAGCATTAAACAAGAATTTTAAGCTGAGAATTAAGCTGTGATTATTTGTATGAATGTATAAAATAAATAACTACTGAATTTTGGTAAAAAGCAATTCTTTTGAGATTGAATATGGAAGACTTTGTTGAAAATGGTGCTTTTGTGTATGTTTTGGTATTTGAAGTCAAATACAATAAAATTAATATTGATGCTATTAATTGATAAAAACGTTTTCATTTAGAAATAAAATCATTCTCTATTGTGAAGTTTCAGAAAAACATGATAAAACTCAATATTACTTTAAAATAAAGTACAGCGAAAAGATCAGTTTTTAACTACTCATCTCGTCTTTTATAATTCTATTAATAAAAAGTATATTGTTTATTGAACTTATATGTGCATAAAATATTTATAAATAACATAATTCCATAAGTAAATTAATTGGAAAAGTAAATTTCAATGGAAAGCAGCTGAAATTTGTCTGTGGTTTTTCTGATATTTTATCAGAATGTTCTGTAAGCCAATTGTAAGTAAAAACAGCCATTTATTCGGAAAAACTAATTGTGTTTATGTAGAATATACTTATCTGTATGCAATTTATAAAGGATGACTTATAACTTCTAAAATAAAGTATGTATTCTTAACAAAATTGAACACTGCTTGTTTGTCTGGCGTTAATGCGTTGTCTCAGAGCAAAGAAATATTAAAGCTCCTCAAACAAGTTTTAATAGATGGTTAGAAATATACTGACACAAGCCTTTTCTCTTAAAAGGGACATTTTACGGAGAGACGATTAGTCAACTGTATAAATCTTCTTACATTTATCACGTTCAAGTGTACGTTGAAAACTAATATAATCTTTAAACTAAAGTTGAATGTATTGTATGTTTCATTGTTTATAAAGTAATGGAAAATAGAAAAGACTTCTTACGAATTTGGATGATGCCGAAAAAAATTGCTAGATCGAACAACTTGGAAATGGGCAAAATCAAATCGAAGCTTCCCTGTGAATATATATTTACTCTTTTTCATATGTGCGCGATATTTAGGAATAACGCGGGTGTTCGTTTTTGTCATACTATCAAAATCAACAGAGTGAAGTTTTTTACTTTCATGCTTAATATGTTCTTACTTATCTTTCACACTTGCTGCAATGTGTCATTTTCGCGTGCGTTACCCAACATTTCTACCAGTAAAGCCAACGCAGCCATGACAATTGCATCCCTGGTGCACAGATGGGTCATATGCTCTCGCATCAACAAGCTTCAACTATTCAGTATTAACATGGAAAGATTGTCCAACTGTTTGAATGTCCCATCTAAAGACAAGAAATCGAAATGGATCCACGCTTGTTTATTCTTAAGCACATTTCTGTACATTCCACTAACTATCTGCAGTGGAGTTACCCTACATGGAGACGGTTACAGATTTTTTACTTTCGACTACAACATCACTGATCCCGTTTTGCAAATGACTATGATAATGTTATTTACAGTGACTTTTATCGTGTTCTTGATGCTACCTTTCAACATATTCGCTCTATACTACACATTACTTTGTCGCCACTTGCAGCGCATGATCGTCGCCTTCAACAGATCTTTAAATCTTTGTGACCATTCCGATTGCAAGGATGCTTTCGAAAATTATCTGGCTATCAGAAGATTAATCTCGAACATGGATAAAGAATTTTCCCTTCTGATGTTTACATCATCACTTTTCAGTGCCTGTACCATGTACTTTGGCGTGACCTGCTGGTTGCATCCAGAAGAATACGGAGGACCCTACCAGGTTGCTTCCATCTGGTTCCTTCTTCCTGCAAGCTATATACCCTTCATTACTATGACTCTCTCCGCGAGTTTTGTGCATGAGGCATCTTGCAGTATGTGGGACAAAGCACAAGAACTTCTCCGATCAGAACAGAAACCATCGTTTTTTAAACTACGTATACTATATGTCACCCAGAAAGAGCTAACGTTGACTGTTTGGAAGATTGTGCCGATCAAAAGAAGTTTCTTGATGGCAGCAATGGGAACAATCTTTACTTATTGTGTCTTGTTGGACAACCTGCGGGGGAAAGCAAGTAATTGAAGTGCAACATTTATTCTTTTAATTTTCCAGAGGAAAATACGAGTGTGACTGCTTCAAATTATTTTGAAGGATAGAAAAATAGTTGTCTTTTACATTTGATTCTTAAAATATGATGACATATAAGGCTTATAATAGACTCATACAATACAGAACCAGTTGGTGATCTCTTTTTAGTTTTTCCTAAATGATTTTTTTTTTTTTTTTAAATCAACTTGACGACTCATGTAACTGGACGACTTATGCAACTGGACGTCTTTTGTATGTGGGTGAAAACTTTTGTCTCATGTAATTATTTGTTTTTACATAAAAGTGGTACTCTCTAGTAGGCACACAATATTGTAAGCCCACCGGAAAACACTTTATTACAATTTAGTGTGCTTGCTATTATTTAATCAAGAGTAAGTTCGCCTGAGTGAATAAGAGTCTGGATTTGTGAAAATTAGTGAAAAGGTTACAATGATAAAAAATTTAGAGACATTTACTTCATTCTTGTAATTAAAACACATTGGAAATTTTGTGAAGGTTGCTTAAGGTTAAAATTATCAATTTCTTGTGTTTCATACCTAAAGTTCTTAAACTGAACTGATTTCAATTACGGAAAATCGTCGGTTTGCCTCTTTGTCCGCCCAAAGCAACAGAAACTAAATACCATGGGAAGTACTTGGACGATTTAAATAAAATTTGATACACAGCTAGTTCATACAGAAATACACAAATTTTCTTTTCATTTTGGAAAAAACAACAATTTTTTTTCTACAATTAACGTTTGAATCAATCAATCAACTTGATCTAAGTATTTTAAAACTCCAAATACTTATTGAAACAATATTGAGAATCAAGTTAACTGTTGGTTTTTACCACTAGAGTCTCTATTTGACAAATTCATTGTATTACAATTACTGATACACAGACCTTCATACAAATAGCTTCGGATGTAAAAGTATTTAACGCTGAACGTAACTTGTTCATGAAGAGAAGTTTCTTCTACATATTTTTTTTTTTTTTTTTTTTTTTTTTTTTGTCAACAAATGGAGCTTTATGATTTTTACCATTTTTTGATAAAGAAAGTATCTTACTCACTTTACAGAAGAAAGTATCTCAAGGTTTTGTCATAGTGGATATTTGTGAGAACTGCTTCGTCTTACTATAAATAGTTCGCAATTTATTTTTTTCAACTTTTATGCTACTCATGGCTCATCCAGTACGATATAATGAGCACTTTTATCAGTTGTAAGTACATGGTGTTCCTGTAGAACATATGGCTATAATGGTAAGGTATATCATTTTTGTAATTAAATATTGAACTTATATTCATATCGACAATGGTTGTGAACATTTTATTTGAACAGGCATTTACAGGCAAATATATGGATCCAAAGTTTTAGTACTACTTTATACTTATCAGTTATAAGGACTAAGAACTCAAACTGTACAGCATGAAGGAAGTACTTCTCATTCTGACTTGTACCAGTTGCTGATATTATAAATAGGTGTCTGCATGTTCAAGTATCGTGGTTTGATTATTTAATCTAATATTAAAAGGATATTCTATAAGTACTATGACATTTTATTATGTTATTGTATTGAGACATTTCGGCATGAACTGTGTCATGACCCCCTCAATCTTCTTTACCTTTCAATTTTTTTATCATTGTGTATAATATTGCCAATGTGCGTATTATTAGGGACAGCTAGAAAAAGAAATCTGAAAATAACTCAATGTCCATATAATCGTTAAGACCATATAACCAATGTCCATATAACCACCTTTTTTTATTTTTTAGATACTTTACACCTCTGACAAATTAAGAGTACTAATATTTCGATAGAAATTTAACAAATCAATCGATTTGAAATCAAGACGCAAATGTACAGAATTACCATAAAAGGTTTCACAAATGTTGTATCGGCGATAGGGACCCAAATAATAGCAAAAATGTGTGTGTGGGAATGGATGAGGGTTGGAGAAAAATACATTGCCTTGTAACGATATTATACGTCAAATACTTTAAAAGTGTAAAAATTGAGGGAATAATTAACCTCCTTGTTTCTCTAACACAAATTTAGTATTCATGTAATAATAATAAATTTATGTTCTTTAAATATACTATATATGCTAACAGTTTAAAACTTACGTCAGATTGACATTTAGATATAAAAAAAAAAAAAAAAAAAAAAAAAAAAAATCTCATTGTGGTGTCCCTCAGTAAGGAATTTGAAATTGCTTTTAGTTATATTTTTGAGAAATATAAACACAGTTTTCTTTGACAATAGATATCTTCACAACACATTCAAATAATTCTATCACGCTTTTTTTTTAATATTATTATTAATATATTTACATTGATTTTATTAAATTATATAGTTAACTTAACATGATTCACATTAAAAAAAAAAAAAATAACACACTGTACAATTGTTAATATTGATCTTAATTACTGTGGCAAGACAAAGTTTTCTTTCATAAATGAAATGAATACACATATTTTACAACAAGTTAGCACAATAATTCTTATTGTTATGGACTGTAGTAAATATCTCTATTTTTTTTTTCTTACGATACTATCAGTACTAAAATTACCTTTAGAAATTTATTTCATTATGCTAAAAGCACAAATTTGCACTGATAAATTTGCAGTAGAAAATTTTTAAACACATTTCTTGTTTAAAAACAGAATCATTTCTTTAATTTTTTATTTAGACATTTACCAATTTAAAACTAAATAAATAAAAAAAAAACGTTTTGGAAGGAAATACTGAATTTTTATTAATATTTAAAACAAAAGATATGTATATAAATTCCAATATATATGAAAAAATATCTCGGCTATTATTTCTTCCGCAGAATTACAATTCTTAATAATGATGGTGCCCACAAGAGATGGTGCTTTTAATCATATCGCTTGCTTTTTCTGCAATCATAATCGTTGGTACGTTGGTATTTCCCCAAACCATTGTGGGCATGATGGAAGCATCAACTACTCTCAACCCATAGATTGTCTTCACCCTGAAATATATAAACACACACAAAAGTTAAAAGATTGAGTAAACTTTGTAGACAAAGCCAAAGTCTTCCCTCATTGACTGACTGGTTATAATGTTCTGATTTCCAATATAGCTATAACTCTTTAATTTGATAGAAATGCCGGCAAAGAAGAACGTAGAAAAGTAGGCTATTTCGATTAGGCTTAACTAAATTCAAAGAGTCGAAAAGTGGTAAAGCGTTCCATATGTTTCTTGTCTCAACATATTACTTCTCATAAAACAAGAATTCCGAAAATTGGTGCACATATTTCCAAAACGGTTTTTTCCGATTTCGATAAACCCTCCCCTAAAGGTTCGAAAATCGATAAAACTTGAATCGTAGAATATTCCGATATACCATAAAAGCCACGACGTTGGAAATGGATAAACATTATCCCAAAGACCTGCGTAATAAAACGGTATATAGCGATTCTGATGAATTCTTAACGTGTTGGAAAGGGGAAACCGTTTCAATTTCAGGAATTTGAAAGAAAATTTGAAATTTTCTCCAATCCCTGACTTTTACTTGAATCAAGTAGTAAAATATTAAATGATTCATTTAAGTAGAAAAAATATTAATGTCAGAATTGGAATTGTGACTTATACCTGTTTGGTTCTGCTATATACTATTTTCGAATTTATATAATACTAAATACATTTCTGTGATAGAAATTTTAACTGACCTTTCGGAAATATCTCTAACCAACCAATATTAACATTGCATTTTTTCAACTACCTTCATGAAGTTTACTAAGAAATAGTCTCATTTTAAATTATCAGTTTCTTTAAAATGTAAAATTTTGAGTCATATTTCAGGTTTCTTATGTACTTTTTATTTCATACTTAAAAATGTTTGTTTATATATTTTTCTAATTGAGAAAAATACTCATCCAGTTACTGGGAATGAATTAAAATAAATTTCATACGTATACGATAAGTATTAGAAATGTTACTACTTGTCGTATTTTGTAAAATAAAGGGCAGTGGAAGGCTATAAACGAATGTAAAAATTCGAACGAAAATTCCTACTGAAAGTTATTTCTCTTATATTAGTTCTCGTATAGAAAGGTGATATAACGCCGCCCTTGTTTATCTGTTTGTTCCCCTACATCCTCACATTAAGTTTCCTCCTATTATTTCTTATTAGAAAGTCATTGTTATCCAAATAGTCAGTTTCTTGTTCATTGTTTAAACTTGAAAAATGTATAGCTTTTCATAATCAAGAGAAACGAATTAATTTGCTACAATAATTCGAAATCACAGATTTCGAATGATAATTCTTACAGAACGCTCTGATAAATGTTACAATTGATACTCAAAATGTATCAAACAACTTTATGCAAATATCGACTACATTTATCTTTCGCAATTTCAATGTTCTGTTCCTTTTATTTCATTCGTAAATTTAATTCCAAATTTGTCTAATCAGTTGATCTATAATGGTAATGGTAATGATTATTTCTGTTCAATATTTTTTCTTGTTTGGAACCACACTAATTATAAATTGAAACTTATTTTTGGGATTGAAGGTTCTTTTGGCTACTTGGAAGACATTCTTTTACAAGAGGATTTTTCTGAAAATTTACTAGAAAGCGTGAATGGTGAAGTAAGCCATCTCTTCAAGCACTCGTCTTCAGTGCATTCATTTTCAATGTTATGTAAACACTAAACCAATCTGCTCTATTTGGAGTTTTATAAATTTCCAAACACGCTAACATTGTTACAAGTCACTAAATACACTTTATTTAACTCCTCCATTTTATGAATAATGGACGTGTTATAAAGTCTTATTTCTACATAATTCTGTTCGACAAACTTCACAATGAGGTTAACTGTAAAGTGATTAAATAATGTCAACAACGATGGTGTTGGCTAGTGCTAAAGAGTTGGCGACAGAGATCTATAATTGGTAAAATAATAATTCGAAAAGGATGCAATAGATTTTATTAGAAGAACCAAAATAAAATTTAGATAGTTATGCAAAATTTAGATAGTTAAGAAAATGTAGAAATTAAAGTAATTGTTTCATTTTCACGTTGATGTGTAACAATGAAATTTGTTAGTAAAAGAATTTCCTTAATACGGTTGTCCACAAATTAGTTGAGCAATGTATCTCAAATAGATCTGTATAACTCTTAATAACATAATAAACGTTTTGGTTGCAGACAAAACGATATGGTGAACATAAATTAATTGGGTAAAAAGAATTTTTTATAATGTCTAATTAATGAGAGTTATACAGATCTATTTGAACGCAATTGCCCAACTAATTTGTGAACACCCTGTATAATAACATGTTGATGAATCGAATGACTGTCTTCTGATTAACCTTTAACTGCTGTGGTTGGGTGGTTTGAGGTTTTTGGCGCAAGAGCAACCCATGGTCCATACTGCGCCAAACAAATTTGTGAACATCAGTTTAAAGTTTAAGAAACGCAGTATCAGAAAAATTAATATGAAAGTCAAAGATGAGATATTTTAGGGGGTGGGAGCATTCCACAAAATATGACTCGCGGTCTGTCAGACCGCTTACAGCAGTTAAAGGTTAAAGAGACGATGAAAAATTTAGATGCCAACACTAGTAAATGACTACTTTTGGGATGACTGAAACAGCACGTTTTTCTACACCTTGATAGGTTACCCTCGAATATCCTATTTAGAAACACAACACAACACAACACAAAACAACACAACACAACACAACACAACACAACACAACACAACACAACACAACACAACACAACACAACACAACACAAAACAAACAAACAAACAAACAAACAAACAAACAAACAAACAAACAAACAAACAAACAAACAAACAAACAAACAAACAAACAAACAAACAAACAAACAAACAAACAAACAAACACACACACACACACACACACACACACACACACACACACACACACACACACACACACACACACACACACACACACACACACACACACACACACACACACACACACACACACACACACACACACACACACACACACACACACACACACACACACACACACACACACACACACACACCTATAATAATAAAACAAGCTGTCTGTCTGTCGATCTATAGAAACCTACTAAAAATTGGAGAAGAGTTCTGAAATGTTCATAATAAGTAGTTTTGGCCTTCTGATTGTATACAGAATGTTAAAACATTAATTAGTTATTTTTTAATTAATTTTTTTTACAAAGCGACTTCAAACAGAGACATCTCCGAAATTTTCCACTTAAGTAGTTTTAGCCTTTTAATTGTAGTTTTGAAAAACAGAATTTAAAATTTTTAATTAGCTTTTTTTAATTAATTTTCTTAATTAATTAACAATTTTTTTTACAAAACGACTTCTAATAGGGCTACAGCTCTGAAATATTCAACATAAGTAGTTTTGGCCTTCTGATTGGACTTTTGAAAAATAGAATTTTAAATTTTTATTTAGTTTCTTTTTAATTAATTTTTTTAATTAATTTATGTATATGTTACAAAACGATTTCAAATAGGGCTACAGCTTTGAAATTTTCAACATAAGTAGCTGTGACCTTCTAATTGGATTTTTGAAAAACAGAATTAAAATTTTTTAATTTTTTTTTTTTTTTTTTAAATTTAATTAACAAATATTTTACAAAATGATTTGTAACCAGGCTACAGTTCTGAAATTTTCAACACAAGTAGTTTTGGCCTTCTAATTGGACTGACAAAAAGAATTTTAAAATTTTAATTAATTTTTTCACAAAAACCGACTTTTAATAGAGTTCTGAAAGTTTCAACATAAGTAGTTTCGGCCTCTAATTTTGCTTTATAGAAACACGTGTTAAAATAATCTTAAAGGGGTGTTGTATTATTGTATTAACGGGGAATTTTTTTCTCGACAAGGGAGAGGCTTCTAATATTAAGGCTTTACTTAGCAATTAGATTTTAGTGAGTGAAGCGAGCGAATATAGTGACACAATCTAAGCTAAACAGATTTAATTGTATTGTTTAGACGAGTCTATAACTTTAACTCTAATCTGGGAAATGCAGGAGGACTTTATTGAGCTCTTCACTTAATTTTACCTGAGTTCTGGATCCACGACAGTGCTTGGGTCGTTAGGATTACCCATCTTTGCTGTTCCCACGGGGTGACTCACTGACATAACTGCTTGCCTGGCAACACAATTTAAATGTTCAGTAGAGTCCGGGATGTGCTGGTATTCCTCGCAGCCCGGAAAAGTAGTCGTAAACATTTTTACGCCTAAGGCTTTAACTTCAGGGTGTGAGAGGATTCTTATGCAGCTCTTCATTCCTAGTGCAAATATAAACACCATTACTATAAAATGCTCACAACAACTATGCTTGAGGATAGGATGAAGTGAGCTCACTGAATACGCTGTAGGAACCGGTTCCTCTATGGCTGTAAAGCATTGAGTGAGCTCAAATCAGGTTGTCTTCTATACTAAACTTCAACTTAACTAGACATCACTTAGACGGTAGATCGTCACAGTGCTCTTAGGTATTTAATCGATTTTGGAGGAGTGAAGACATAATTCTCGCCAAACCTTATAGCTTTTTGTTCTCTACAGGGTTGTGGTTTGGCGAACATTACGCTTTCACGCAGCCAAAATGGATTAAATACCTATGAGCACTGTGACGATCTATCGTCTAAGTGATGTCTAGTTAAGTTGAAGTTAAGTATAGTGCAGGAAATCAGTAAGGATGTTTTCGTGTAGAATACGTTACCGAATAGAAAGGAGCGAACAATTCGCTAGTGATCTTTTAATTCAAAAATTTATTCCCTCCAAAACTAAGGAAGAATCCTCTTATATATACATTTTAGGGTCATTCTCAGTAAAACTTACAAAAGCTTCGCAGCAATTTTTTTTACCACTAGATAAGTTAGATTTTCTATTAACCATTGCATATATTTTAATGCAATCAAAACTCTACAAAACAATGTAAATTAAAAAATATTTTTTATTCGAAGAAATATACGACCACGGACATGATTTGTCATGTTCGTGGACTGACGCCTCTTCAGGGTTGCTTACTTTATCAGTATTTTAATTTCACTTCATTCATAGTTGTTTAACAGCCCACCGAGTGACACAACAACTCAACTAAACTAGTGAAAATAAGTCTAATGTAAACATTTTGTTTCCAATGCACATTTCGTATTCAATTTTCCAATTCAAGAATCAAAATTTTATTATTTTCATATTGAATAGGAGTAACAATAAAGCTCGTTCCATCATATCTGCTGTAAAAATAAAATTAGTAAAGAATAATAAAATATTTCTTATTAATTACTTATTTGAGAGCATTAGTTGTACATATGTATCAATTTAGTAATATCATGTTTATAAACCTAAAGGAACGATATATCCTCTCTCGGAACTAAACAATAACAACGAAACCACTGTATCCGTGGCCGTCATTTCCATGGGATGATTATGGATGATTATTATATATTATCAGACGATCTCTGCTAATATCATAATTGGATTGTAATTGTTAAGTTCTATGGGGGAATTTTTTAAAGCAATTAATGATTAAAACAACTTTTTTTTCTCCTGCTGGGTGAAATATAGTTTTCTACGTAAAATAACCCTTAAAGAACAGCTGGGAACATTCCAAACTTAGGAGGTACTATTATAAACAGAACAATAAATTAGGCACATATATACATTTGACTAATTTCTTTCTAAATAGTTCTATAAGCAACTTTAGAAATAAGAAATACACAAAGGGTCAGAGTTCGAATCTATGAGATTCGATATCGCAACATCGTGCTCCGCAGTCTAATACCTTAATGTCCAAGCCAGGAACATATCCCCGTTGTAAGATATGGAAGTAAATAGTTTTACTAAAATATTAATGACAAATTTACGAGAAGAGGTATCGTACTAAATATTTTTTGATCAATTTCTACAGTACGAGACACAATTTTAGATGTGGTGGTTACGTTGTTTCGCTCTGTCTGGTCTCCGTTTAGTAAAAAGAACCACTCGTCAGAATTACTTGAAATTTTAACTGAATGTAGGGAAGGGGGAAATTGTAATAAGAATAAAAGCATTTCGAACTATTTTTTATGCACCACCATAGTATATTCTCAGGTAAAATTTCATTTCATTTTGATAATTTTTTTCTTTTTCTGTAAAGCTATTTGGAAGTTGGATTTTAATTATAATCACCCAATACATTAGTATTCTTGCTGAAAATGCAGAGTGTTCATAATTAAAGTTACCTTGTTTACAGGTGGCTGGAGCTTACAGTAATTTACAGATTTTCATAAAATATAAATTTAGAACTACTAATATAATGGAAATTTAATGTTTAAAAAGTAAAAGATTGTTTTTGAAAAATTAAAATTTTATAAAATAGTTTACATTTTTGCAAATGACTCATCAAGGAAAATTATAAGATTGATATTAAAAACTTCAATGGATTGTTTTTCCTTTGGTCTCAAACTTTATATGTTGACAATTTTTCCGAAATGGATCAGATGGTAAAGCTAGCTTCCAAATAAGTACTTTAAGTTCTTGACTTCCATCTGATAGCGAAATATGTAACTGATGTTCAATTTTATTCTACAGATATCATTTCCTTGTAATCTCAGAAATACGCATACAATATACACTCATGTCCAAAATTATCTTTGCATGCATAAATTCACTGATTTATCAGATTTTTCTGGAATGATACATAATATGACAATTAGATTATGTATGATCGTCATTAGATTAGGGAAACGTATAAAAATATGCATGATCTAATTAAATATAAAATAAACAATGACAGATAATACTATAGTAACCTAACAATAACAATTTTGTATTGATGGACAGTAATTATATAAAAAATACACAAAATTAAAAACAAGTTTTATTATTTGTTAAAAGTTAGTCAAAATTTTTTGTTATGAAAGTTATTGACGAAGGTTATAGGGATAGAACGAGACTTAACATGCAAAATTTCGCGCATTCTAAAAAAGAGATGGATGCGGATGGGAGAAATTAATTCGCATTTTATAAACAATTACAATTTAAATTGCATTTAAATGATCATTTCAATAATCATATTACATTTGTATTTACAGTGTAACATTTCTGTTGAAAAAAAAAAAAAAGAAAAAAAAAAAAAAAAAAAACACTTTGCTGTGCCTGATGCAAACATTTTGTATTTATCAATTTTATAATCAACTATAGAGTAAAAGTTATATTTTTGTAACTATACAGGACGGCCAGCATATAAGAGGCATAAGGGCAGATTGTTAAACTTAATTCTGAATACAAGTTTTGAAAATAATCTGGGGCCTCTTTTATGCTGGCCACCCAATAGTTTGCAGTATTTAATTTATTTCGGGAGAATTTAGCACATCTTTAGCATGTTAAATAAATTACAGTCAACTCGCGATAACTCGAAGTTCAAGGGACTGGCCAAATTCTTCGAGTTATCCGAAGTTCGAGTTATCGGAAGTCACTCGGACGTTATCTTTTATTCAAGGTATATTCTTGGGACCTAATGAAAACTTCGAGATAACCGAATATTCGACTTATGAGACTTCGAGTTATTGCGAGTTGACTGTACCTTACTTTTGAGTTGTTTTGTTTATTTTGTATAAATTTGTTATTAAACATGACACTATAAATACAAATAGTTTATGTGTAATTTTAGACTAATAGCTAAATTTCTTTTAACATCCTGAAACACGCCATTCGCAAATGTTCGATTCTTCCCCGCTATAAAGTAGGAACTTAAAAATACGCTTCTTAATACTGAGATTTCCCTGAAGATCGGCCAAAACATTTTTACTCATAAGTGACGTGTTTTTCAACAAAATGAACTGAAATTTGGTATACAGGGTAAATGAAGTATTCTAAATCGAATGAGAACATAAAAAATAGGGACTGGTAATGAAGTTTTCAAAGTTAGAGTTAAATTTACATAGTTAACAGTCAACTAAGAAAAAAAAAATTTGCATCTCATGCTAAAAGTTCCTTAATGAGATGTATATATTTGCTACTACAGTGCCACTGTAAATTGTGTATTGCCATGGAGAGTGGCAACTGTGAACAATGAAAAATTATCTGGAGAGAAAAAGGAAAACGGTTTTTGTAAGAGTTTTTTCTGAGGAATTAGAAATAAAGGAAATGTCTTCTGCTCTTTTGTAACTTAAATTTGTTTTACTTTTCGATATTCACTATAAGTTTTACTCGTTCGAGAGTGCTGGTAACACTATTTAGTACTCAGACCCGACACCAGACATACAGAAATTCGTAAACAAAATATTTTGGTGTGAACCTTAATATTCTACGACGTTTAAGGGGTCTTGGTACCCCTTGTTTTCACAGAAAATAATAAAAATATCAATTTTCTATTTTTTGCTTGCTAATAATCTTTGAAACCTTCTCCTTATTCTGGCAAGTTTTTGAGCTGATCCGATTCCTAGAATTGCAGAAAAACGATATTTTTATGGATAATTTAGCATTGCTGCAATAGTTCCTTCGATGTTTCGAACGCATTTTTCTCAGTTCGTGATTTTGGAAATTCTCACCTTAATCAAAATGCTAAAACTTCAGCAAATATGAACGAAATTTTTTTGTGTGTCATTCTTAATATCTATTTGACAAAAATAGGCATGGATATTTGAATATTATATATATATATATATATTTTTTACAGATTTAAACGTTGAAAACTACCCTTTTCTTACGCTTTTTTTACCTATAGGTGCAGTAATTATCGTTTTTCTCGAAAACTATTTTACTTATTCTAAATTCGATGCCTAAAAAGTTAGAATATATTACTAGAAACTTTTTTAAAAAAAAATCAGGAAAAAATATTGAAAAATGAAAAAAAAGATAGAATTTGAAATTTTATGATTTTTGAAATTTTTTGTTGTTGAAATTTTGAAAATTTAGATCGCTATGTGAACTTTTGTTTAGAAAATTTAGTTTTTACTGAGTAATACTTCCAAATATGTAAAAAATATAATTTTAAAGGCTTAAGGGGGTACAGTACCAAAATTTCTTCAAAAATCCCAATTTTTTTTTCTGATTTTAAAAAATAGTTCATACATTCCTGAAGAGAATGATGTTTTTATCTTATTCCTCCGGTGATTAGAACGCCACAAAATTACCTGTGATTTAAACATCACTAATAGGTGTAACACCTTGAAGCGTCTGCTTCAAGTGCGTTTTTTGATCACTAATGTTTTTCACAGATGTTGCATATTCAAATCGATATATCTCCAGAACCATTAACAATTGGCTATTCAAATTTTTGGAGCATTTAATTCATACAGTTTTAAATATTTTGTCTTCACAGAATTTTATTTTTTTAATTCTGTTTTAAAATATAACATTTAGCGTAAAAGATAACATAAAAAAAAAGCAAAAATTTTAATGTTTTAATTTTGAGAATTTTTAAATTTTTTTTTAATTCACCTATCAAAATTCTGTGAAGACAAAATTTTCTTTATATAATTACGTATTACAGAAAGCTTTCACTTTGAAAAAAAAAATTTTTTTTTTCTTGACTTACATCAAAATACGCAAACATCAATTATTATGGATTTTTCTTGGTTTTTAAATTTTTTTTAAATAACTAAACGCAATATTTCAAAAAAACATTTTTTCAAAGATATATAAATAGTATCTTATACATAAAATAAATTTTTGACATAAAAGTGTACATAAATAAAGTTTTATTTTTATTTTCGGTACCGGACCTCCTTAAATAAAAAAAAAGTTTGAAGGGTACCAAGTCCTCTTAAAACCGAAGGTATAGCCATTGTTGGGATTTGTTTTTTTGCGTACTGTACCAATAATAAAAACTACAATTGTTTTTAAAGATTTATAAAAAGGTTTAAAAAAAACCCTAATCTCCTCCATAAAAATAGTGTGTAAATCAACAGGTTCAATTTTGAAGCAAAATTATACTGATTAACGCTTGAAGCCTACTTAAGTAACAATGAACATTTAATCATGAATATCTGTAGTGGCATTTGTTGACTAAAAAGTTGACTAAATTTTTATGGGAGGGGAGAAAGGGGGGAGGTACTACTTTCTGTGCGTTTCTGTCGTTCTACTGCAAATTATTTTTAAATTATATATTTTGTAAACTATTAATTTTGGACAGATCGGCTATAATAATGAAACAAGCTGTCTGTGTGTCTGTGGATCTATAGAAAACTACTTAAAATTGGAGTAGAGCTCTGAAATTTTTAATATAAGTAGTTTTGGCCTTCTAATTGTACAGTACCAAAAAAAAAAAAAAAAAAAAAAAAAAAAAAAAAAAAAAACAGAACGATGGCTATATCTTCGGTTCTAATTATCGTAGAATCTTACGGTTTGCACCAAAATGTTTTGCTTACGATTTTCTATATATCTGATGCAATTTTTTTTTCTTGAGGGACCGTTTACTAAGTAAAAGTAACGCTATCTTCGAAAATTTCAATACGAACCCTTATTTTTTATCATTTCATCGATTCAGAATACATCATTTACCCTATATACCAAATTTCAATGCATTATGTTGAAAAACACGTCACTTATGAGCGAAAATATTTCGACCATTTTTTGACCGATCTTCAGGGAGAATTTCCATAAAACGAAAGGTATTTTTAAGGTTCTTCTTCACAGTGGGAGAAATCGAACGGTCAATGTGGCGCGTTTCACGACGTTAAAAAATACAAGTATTAGTCTAAAATTGCATAGAAACTACTTGGATTTATAGTGTCATGTTTAAGATTAATACAAAAATAGCAAGTAAACGCAAAAGTAACATAATTTATTTACAACATTAAAGATGTGCATTCTTCACACGAAATAAATAAAATATCGAAAACTGTAATTGCAGAATTATAACGAATACTACTGATAATTAGAAAATTAATAAATATTAAATGTATTCATTAGTAAACAGTATTTAGCAAAGCATGAATATTTTACAGAAATATTTCATTATAAACACAAATGTAACTAGATCGTTGAAATTATTTATAAAATGAAAAAGTCACATGATTCAGTAAAATTTTTAAAGGATAACTTATTGAAATTGCTTAAAATTTTTTGTTTTAAATAAATGGAATTTAAGAAAGTAAATTAAATAAAAAAAATTGATAGTTTACAGAAAAAATAATTAATAATTTAAAAAACTAAAAAACACGCTTTAATAGAAAATCAAACTAAAAAGTAGAAAATAATCAATAGATTAAAAAACTAAGAAACACGCTTTAATAGAAAAGTGAACAAAAAAGTAGAAGATAATTTTAAATAAGTTTGAAATAAGAATAGCGAGTGATTAACAAGAAATATTTATTTTATCGTAAAAAAGCGTGGGGTGCTTTTTAAGATATTTACATAATGGCTCTACTTTTACTAATATCTGTCATTAAATATTTACAAAAATTGACATCAAGCACCCCACGCTTTTTTACAATAAAATAAATATTTCTTGTTAATCACTCTATTCTTATTTCAAACTTATTTAAAATTATCTTCTACTTTTTAGTTCACTTTCCTATTAAAGCGTGTTTCTTAGTTTTTTAAACTATTGGTTATACGATAATTGAACGTTATGCGATTTTCCACACCTCTAGTTTACCTTGAATTAATCTTTGATAGTTTTCAAAAGTCGTCTACTATACGGTCCCTTAAAGTGAGCGTTTTTTACATTTTCTCTAAAAAATCGAGAACTAATAGTCAAAATGGAAAGAAAAAAATTATTGGGGGTTTTTAGAACATGGTAAATCTAATAAAAGCAAAAAAATATATGTTTCTATTCAAATTTTTTTTAATTGCTTTATTAATTAATAATTAATTATTAAAAAATAAATTGATTCAAAAGCTGATTGCTATTTATATTTGGCCATTTACAAACTACCTTTTGAAAAAAAAAATTACTGAAATATATCAATTATTTAAGTATTTATGGCCAAAAAACCAACTTTTTTATTTAACATTAATTTATCATTTTCTTTTTATCATTTAAATTACAAACCATTCATTAGGAAATTAGAATTTTTGTATTTCGCATTCTTTTTTAATGCTGAATACAAATATGGAATAATATTACGAGGTTGCTATTGAACTTTTTAAAGTTTGGTTTTGTTTTAATATGTAGATGACCCCTCATGATAAAAAAAACTACATACAATTATTAAAAACCTTTCACGATTTACAACGGTACCTTTTGTTTGTTATTTCAACAATTAGAACAAAAGATATAGCCATCGTTCTGGTTTTTTTTTTTTTTTTTTTTTTTTGGGTACTGTACCTATGACAAACAGAATGTTAAAATTTTAATTTGTTCTTTTTTAATTAATTTTTATTTACAAAGTGACTTCAAACAGAAATACAGCTCTGAAATTTTAAACATAAGTAGTTCTAGTCTTCTAATTGTAGATTTGAAAACCAGAATTTTAAAATCTTCATAAGATTTTTTTTTTAATTAATTAAGAAATATTTTAGAAAACGATTTCTAATAGGGTTACAACCCTGAAATTTTCAACATAAGTGGTTTTGACCTTCTAATTGTACTTTTGAAAAACAGAATTTTAAATTTTTATTTAGTTCTTTTTTATTTAATTTTTTTAATTAAATAATAAATATTTTATTAAACGATTTCTAATAGGGCTACTGCTCTGAAATTTTCAACGTAAGTAGTTTTGGCCTTCTAATTGCAATTTTAAAAAACAGAGTTTAATAATTTTTTTTTCTTTAAATTTATGAATGAATATTTTACAAAATGATTTCCAATTAGGCTACATATCTCTGAAATTTTCAACATAAGTAGTTTTGGCCATCTACTGTGACTTTTGACAAAAAGAATGTTAAAATTTTAAATTGTTTTTAACAAATATTTTTTTCTCAATATTTTCACAAAGAGCGACTTCAAATAGGCCTAGAAAAGTTAGAACTTATGTTGAAAGTTTCAACATAAGTAGTGTTGGCCTTCTAATTTTTCTTGCATAGCAATGAACCTTTCAACGAGTGAAGTAAGCCTGAGCTTATTATGAACTTTTCAGAGAGCGTAGCGAGCTTGGTTTTACGTAGCAATGAACCTTCTTGTGACCTATGCGCCAAAAGTTGGTACCTATACACCATTGACAAATCTCCACAACGCGGTGCCATGCATCTAGCTACAAAATTGCTCATGGTAAAATTTTGCAGCGAAGCACAGGTATTCAGCTAGTATTATATATGACCAAGATTTTTGTTAAGTTAATGGTCTTACCTTCTACGATATCTATTACATCTTGGGGATCCTCCATATAATTTGGATCAATATCAGGAGGAATGAGAGCATGTGGGGATTTGATGGTGACAGTGCCTCTGCTCTTGGGATGAAGTACTTGGGACATACACACTAGGATAGGCTTTTTCATGTAGGGTCCAAACACCTTAATAAACGCCTGAAATTGTTCGTAAAGTTTAAAAGTGGCGACTAATTCAAAGAGCGTTTCTTTCAAGGAAATCCAGTGGACAATTCTATGGCCCGGGACATTTTGTCCATTTTTTCTACTCAAATAGCGCGAATCGTAAAATTATGTGAAGAATATGCTAATTTTAGTTTTTAAAATAAAATATTAGTTGGTTGCAAACTTATATGGAAATATTATTATTTTAATTAGGCCAAATATGCATTTACAAGCCCCCGATGCTCGTGCCCATTCATGAGACGTTATAAATGTACATTTGGACCGATTAAAATAATTATTTTCCATATATATTTGCCACTAACAAAAATATTACTAGATTTATCATAATTTTACAATTCCAGTCTGTTTGTGAGCACAAAAAAATAAGCCACAATGTCTTGTGCGTTATCTAGAGAATTGCCCCAGTCTTAAACCTCCTTATAATCTCTTAATCAAAAACATGCTGCATGCTATGGCTTATAAAAATACTTTAACCCCACAGGACATATGCTTTAGTGAGTAGTTTTGCCTGAACATACATATATTGAAGATACGTAAAGTTCTCCTCTCTCGTTGAATGCCTCAGAATTTCTTGGAGTAAGTTACGATTTTATGGTTCGATAGAATATGAACTTTTAGTAAACAATCACAATAAAACAAAAGTTCTTGTATTTAGACTTTGGCTCAACTGACTCTTATTGAAAATGAACCACTAATTTATGAGCCACGGCGCCGGCGTTCTGAAGTTCCTATTTTCAAAGGGCGATTTTTTTTTTTTATTATTTAAATTCTAATAGCGTGGAAAACTTGCGATTTGGCTCCAAATGAATGATAAAATTTGTATTTATATTTTTTGATCATGTCTCCCGCTCGCGCATCTCAGTTGAATTTTGTCATAAGTGATGAAAATTGCTTATTTTTCGACTTTCTTAAGCCGCATTTAAATAATAATTTCAATTTTAATCGCGTGGGATTAAAACTAAAGACTATCACATGTAAATAATATTGTCAAAATGTTGGTGCTAACATTAGCGCAAAGAAACCATGAAATACTATTCATCAAAAAAAAAAAAAAAAAAAAAAAACACACACACACACACACGTTAAAATAACGAAATTTGTGGGAAATCATAATTGATAATTCCAATTTGTTTGACTAAGCTTATTACTTATATTATTATTATTATATTTTCGGGAGTAAGGATCATATAATAGTCCACTAGCAAGAAACATCTAACTTAATTGCAACATATTAAAAAAACATATTGAGGTCATATTAGAAATTACATTAGAAGATTAGAAAATCGAAATCACATTAGAAGATTAGAAAATGGAAATCACATTAGAAATTACGTGGATTGTTAAGAAACTAATCAGTTGTGGGATTTTTGCATAATAATTCTCGACTTAAGGGTAAATATTATTTTGTCATCTCCTGATTCTGCTCTCCGTCACTGATTTGAAGCATTTTTTTAACTGCTTGAGTATAGCACGGAAAGTCTCAAGATCCCATCCAGGGTTTTCCCCATAGCGAATAAAACCTCGAATTTCTTCATCTGCGATCCTTTTGAAGACGGGTAGGGATCAAATATTAACCGGGCCCCAGTGCGACGCCCCAGTCAATCATTTCAAAATTTTCATTTATGGGTCCGGAATGCCAACCGTCTTTTGAGAAGCTTTTCGTAATAAATTTCAAGGGAACTGAACGTGAAATACCATAAATTAACATCCCCTCCCCTCCACTCCCCGGTACGATGGGTAGTATTTTCTCGATATTTCGCTTGCCATACGAGAAAGTGACTGTTCAAAAGATATGCCGGTTCGAGATCCAGACCCACAAATGAATATTTCGAAATAATTGACTGAAACTCGGTTAACATTTCATCTCCACCTGCCCTCACAAGGATCGCAGCTCATGAAATCCTGAGTTTTATTCGCTGTGGTGAAAAACCTGGATATGATCTTGACACCTTCCCGTCAAATTGGTGATGGAGGCAGCATCCAGAGACTGTAGAGCTGAATAAAGAGATGGCAAAATAAGATCTACCCTGAAGTCGAGAAATATATACAGGGTGGTGAAATTAAACTGACGGTACTCAGAGGCTCGTAACTCTGGTTTTACTGAACAGATCCGAATGAAACTTGACATATATGCTGTGTAGATCATGCTGTCGAGGTTTTAAGACAGAAAAAAATAGTTTACGGTTACGGTTATTGTTAGAGAAACTCGAAATTTTCGAATGGCAACACCTACTTTTTCCTGTCGCAAAACCAGACGCGTAGCCATGGGGATGGATATGGGGATATATCCCATCCCGAAAATTTTCTTTTCGCTATAGAGCGTCAAAATTAAAGGATTTTATTGTTTAAAATGGTAAATAAAATAATTAAGATTTTCTGACGTATAATTTTATATCCCCTCCTGAAAAGAAATTCTGGGTACGCCCCTGCGCAAAATGCTCAGCGCATACAAAAACCCTAAAGAGCATTGGAACGGTAAGTGTATCACAAAAAATGGACACGTTATGCACGCGCGCAAAAAAAAAAAAAAAAAAAAAAAACAGCTTTGCGAAAGGCCAATAAAAACACGATCGGGGAACACGGAGGTCGTTCGTCAGATATTCAGCTTAGCAAGCCGATAAAATTGCCTGTGATGGCACCTATGTGAACTTTGGCCACTGTCATATGCAAATTTTCGCCATGGGTCCCGACGATCGTGTTTTTGTTGATCCTCCACAAAGCTGTTTTTTGTGCGTGCATAACGCGTCTGTTGTTTGCGATACACGTACTGTTCCAACGTTCTTTAGGGTTTTCGCATATGCTGAGCATTTTCCGACAGGAAAAAGTAGGTATCGCCATTCGAAAATTTTGAATTTCTGTAACTATAACGGTAACCGTAAACTATTTTTTTCTGACGAAAACCTCGAATGCATTACCCACACAGCATATATTTCAAGTTTCATTTGGATCCGTTCAGTAGAACCAGAGTTACGAGCCGGTGAGTACCGTCAGTTGAATTTTAACCACCCTGTACTAAGATTTACTCAAAAATCTCAGTATAGATTAGCCGACCAAACGGTATAGTGGTTAGCATGTGAGTGGTTGCATTATGTGCTTCTAGACCGCGAGGTTGCGGTTTGGAGTCCCGTGTAAGGCATGGGTGTTTGTAAATGTATGTTGGATTGTCAAATGACGAATGTTACGGCGCATTATAGCTCTCGTGTTGCTGACGGAGACAGATAATCTGAAAACAACCATCCAGTATAGATTAGTTTCTGAACAGCCCATGTAATTTCTCATGTGATCTCAATTTTCTAATCTTCAAATGTAATTTCTAATATGACCTCAATATGTTGTTTTTTAATTCTGTTTTAATAAAGCTAGATGACTTTTACGAGTGGAATATTATGTTATGACACTTACACTTGAAAATGCATTAATAATAATAGGTTCCTAAATAAATTTCCTAATACAAACAACCCAATGAGGTGCGTTCGATGCTCTTAAAATCTTCAACCTACGTGTCCAGTGAGCCCGATGCGCATCTTTGCACCTATTGCAGGAACCTCTAGAAAATACAATTCATGATCTGGAATATCTCTAGCTGCTCCTGAGGCATTGTTGCTGAGGAAGGCTAATAGACTGAAACCAGAAGTGTACACCAAAGGTCCTAAATAAGAAAAGAGAGAAAAGTGTATTTTATAAAAATAAAATAGTACTAAAAACAGAAAAGTGAGCACATATGGTGGTAAATATTGATCAATTAAAAAATAATATTTAAATAAAAATAAAGGAATGTGCATATAAAAATGATTTTTTTGTGACTTACATAATTAATATCTTCAGCTGCTAAGTTTGTTCAATTTATTTATTTTTCTAGTTTAGGAAATAATCTAAGAAAGTGCAATCATTAAATTTTTAAATTAAACGACGAATTGATATCGATGACAATAATGTACCAAAAAAGCAAGCTACTCTACTTAATGTTTTATTTTTCATAATAGTTCAGTCTGAATCCGATGAATTGGGAAAAATGTCCTTATTTTTATTCAAAACATTTTAGAGGGTATCTATGACAACGGGCCAAAGACAATTACAAAGCTAAGAGGGGTGACTTCCTTATCGAAACTAAAGATCCGAGAAAATCTCAAAACTTACTTTCTGCAACAACAATAGTAAACATCAAAATAATTCTTACCCCACACAAAGCCCTCAGTTTTAGTCAAGGTGTTACATCTGAACCAGATTTTCAACATGTTGAAGATTCCGAAATTCTAAGAGAGCTCTCCTCCCAAGGGGTCACAAATATACGCCGTATATTGCAATCAAACGGGACAACAACATAATTAAGTCCAAAGACCTTACGTTCAATACACCTAACTTTTCAAATAGAATACCTGCTGGCTACCTAAGTTGTCCCAAACGACCTTTTATTCCTAATCAATTAAGATGCTTTAAGTATCTGAAGTTCGGCCATTATTTGCACAGTGTATGGCAGCACTGAACATCTAAGCGAAGGCTGTCAAGCTGAACCCACGTGTGTAAACTGCTCTAGAAAGCATCCTTCTTTTTCCAAAATGTGCAAAACATACATTAAAGAAAAGAAAATCCAAGAAATTAAAACCTACAATAACATCGCGTATCTGGAAGACCGAACTATCTATAAAATTACAATAAGAAATTCTATGGCCAAAACAATAGCTAAAACAACTGCCCCCAAACTAACTCAAGTAAAGTCTATGGCCAATCAAACATATATTCATGTCCCTAATAGTCAATTGTCATCCAAACAGCTACTTAGGTGCTTTTTCCTTCTCGCCGAACACAGTAAGTACCTTTCTTTCAAACATACCCAATTCCCGGGAATTCAAAATCAAATACAAATCTCATACAACTCTTGTAAAACCTCCAAAAGACAAAAAAACAATCAGAAGCAAAGCAATCCAATAAACTCGGAGAAGCTTTAAAAAATAAAATACAGTAAAAAATCCAACAGATTGCATCTGGAACATCTGAGTCATCCGAAGATGAAAGTGATCCTGATGTTATCCTGGCTCTATCTGATCCAGATGACACGGAGGTCTACCCCGGCGTCGAGACCCCTGCTCCTCTCCACCCAAGGAACAAGTCAAAAGACAGGCGGATCACAAATAATTCCAATTCGGTTGAAATTAAACATCTCGTAGATTTACACCAAACCACTTGTTTCTGCTAGAAAGAGACGCTTCTGAAGCCTTTTCAGAGCTCTCTTGTTATGTGGTATACTCCTGTACGTAAGGACTATATCAGTGGCGAGAGAGCTAGCGGTAATTTTGCTATATTTATATCTAATAGCAGTCCATCCACCCCGCTATCTCTTACCACCAACTTACAATCTGATGTCGTTCGAGTAACTGTACAAAATCTATTTGTCACAGTTTAAATTCGTCACAGTTGCTCAATTTTTCTTCCCCCTAATCGCAACATCCGACAAACGGATTTAGACCGTCTTTGTGACCAGCCTCCACCTCCAATTATTTTAATAGGGGATTTTAATGGTTATAATCCTCTTTGGGGTTGCCCAGATATTAACAACCGTAGAACACATATTGAAAAATGTATAGAAGACCAGAATCTCGGCCTTCTCCATGATGGGAAACATACATACTTTCACACCCCATCGAGGACGTTTCATGCCATCGATCTTGTCTTGTGTTCGCCATCCCTTACATCTATGGTCTTTTCATATAGGACGGGATCCTTATCACAGTGATTATTTCTCCGTCCAACTGGAGATGTTAGGAGTTGGTGCTGTTCCCTTCATTCGATTCCCTCGTTTTAGAATAGAATCTGCAGATTGGGGACAGTTTTCCTCAGTCATCCATTTTTCTGATGAGATGGTGAACCAAGAGGACATCGATGAAGTTACAAATTCAGTTACTCAGGCCATCTTGGATGCTGCTCGCCTTTCTATCCCAGTCACATCTACCAGTCTACAGAAAATTCCAAAACCGTGGTGGAACCACAAATGTAAAGTTGCACATAAAAAGCTGAGGAAGGCTTTGGGTATTTTTCGCCGATAACCCACTGAAGCCGACCTCATCGCTTTTAAGTATGCCAAGCAGAAGCTCGCGGAATCCGTCGGCATAGCCAGAAGGACTCTTGGATGCGTTATGTCAGCACCATAACATCTAATATCTCTTCCAAAAGGGTCTAGAATAAAGTAAATAAAATTAAAAGCTAATACCCAAGACACTCGATTTCAATTTTAAAGACAGATCTGGGAACTGTTTCAGAACCTAAAGGTATTGCTAACACTATGGCTGACTCCATTGCCAAAGTATCCACGAATGACAAAGCCACTATTAAACGTAATGTTGAGAAAACTAAATAAAACTTTACACCTACTGAGTTGGAAGACAATATGTTTATTTCACGATGGCCGAATTAATTCCCATAGCACTGACCAGTTGTTACTGCAAATTATTAGAAAAATTGGTCAATGCTCGTCTTTTTTATTTGCAATACAACAATTGTCTCTTTCAGTTTTAAAGTGGTTTCCGTCGTACTATACAACCTGCTCCTCCTTGAAACGTCTTGTGGTGAAGCAATGAGTTCGTTCACCTTTCTTTATGCATCAACCATTTTTTCGAAGTGAAACTTCCATTTGCAAACTAAAACCAAAATGTGTCAATTCAAATCCTTAACAAATGAGAATATTTCCAAACATTAACTTAGCCAATCACCGCACGAAGATGGTGGAGTCAATTCCTTCCTTCCAGAGATCCGAACAGAACAGACTCACTTCTGAACCAATGCAAAAGGACCTATGTTCTTTTCTTCTGAAGTTTCTTTTCTTTGTTTTAATGTATCGTCGTGTGGGTTTGTTTTGTTTGAGGTTTTATGGCGCTAAGGCAACACAAGGGCCAATATCGTCGTGTGAGATTAAATCTTTAAATGCCCTCAACCTTCTGAATTCAATGACTAACCAGATCGCAACAACACCAAACCTCCATAATAGGGTGGGCCGAAAAAACTTTTTTTCGAAATCGGTTTGGGAATAGTGCGGACAATTTGCCTAATGGCAACAAAAAATGGCAATTAAAAAATGGCAATTAAAAAATGGCATTGACATAGCATAGAATAGTTTCCTAATGTGTCAGCTAGAACACACAAAAAATTTGGTCCGTTTTGCTTAATATTTAGCAGTGCCCCTCTTGCTATAAGCCAAAAAGTGTCTAAATGTCAAAAAATCGTGAGATTGGACGTTAGGGGGGGGGGGGGGGAAGGGAGGGGGGGGGAAGGGAAGGGAGGAGGGGGGGCAATTTTTTGTAAAAATTATTCTTGAAATAGCATGGAAAAGTTACCTAATGGGTCGGTCAAAACACAAACAAAATTTCGTCAATTTTGTTGAATATCTAGCGCTTCTCTTTGGCATCAAAAATGTCCATAACATTAAAAAAAATGCACTTTTAAGCCATTTTTTGAGCAATTACTTAATTTTTTTTTAAAGAACCAACGTTTGTATAGCACAAAATGGTTGCATAATGGGTCAGTTAGGATACACAAAAAGTTTCATCCATTTTGATCGGAATCTAATGGCGCCCCTAGATTCCAATTCTTCATCTTTTGTACGTATTGTAAACGGTGGTTGTGTTATGGTGTATTTCGACCAGTCGATGAGATCAATGTAATCAACGGCATTAAATTTGAACTCAGGAGGTTTGAAAAACCGTATGTCTTCAGATTTCTTATTCCTGATGTTCAGGATTCACCTTACTGCTAATTCCCGGATATGATATTGAGAATCCGTTAGCGTTGCCACTAGCATATTTTCTGGATGGGCAAAATATGCATTGTTTGAAATTATTCTTGTCTGTAATTGTCTTGGTATGGTTCGGCAACTTCCTTGAAAGAAAAATCATCTTCCAGACATATCTAGCCCCACCTTGAAATGTGGTTTTATTTTTATCTCGAACCACATTGATGCATAAACCAGAATCACAAACTTTACGATTATATACGAAGCTCATAAGTTGGATTTTCGGTACCGATGTATACTATACATTAGGTGCGCTTTTTCATAACCTACCGTACTCAACTTTAATACAGTTGATTACATTGATATCATCGACTGGTCAAAGTACACCATAACAGAACCACCCCTTACAATGTATAGAGAAGATAAAGAATTGGAAGATATGTGGCAAGAACAGGCTCATATAAACCATTTGAGAAGTTTCCATATGTCTCACGCAAGCAGTCGTGAGATGTGTTAAACTCATATCTGAAGCTTTAATGAAAGTTTGTGGTGATGCTGCAAAAGACGGTTATATACTACGGGCTAAGATTCAAGCAAGAAGAGAACTTCCAACATTTGATAATAAGGGACAGTACTATTCTGAAAACTACACTTTGTAAGCATTTTATGCCTACTCTTTTTTACTTTATAATATTTGAATTTCTCGATTTCTAAGTATAAATAAGTATTATAAAAGTAAATATACTTCTGATTTTTCATATGCATATTATTTATTTTTGTGATTTTTGAAATAACAGGAGTAGCTAGATATGGAGCAACATTGGCGACACTTTAATGTGGTTTCTAAGACCCATTCAAAGTACGCTGCTTTTCATCCTTATTTTTAAACTTTTACTCTAAGGGGCGCCCCTATAGATTCCGATCAAAACGGATGAAACTTTTTGTGTGTTCTAAATGACCCATTATGTAACTATTCCGTGCTATGCAAATACTAGTTTTTAAAAAAAATTAAGTAATCGCTCAAAAATTGGCTTAAAAGTGCATTTTTTGTATGTTATGGACATTTTTGATGCCAGAGGGACGCGACTAGATATTGAACAAAATTTTGTGAATGTTTTTACCGACCCATTAGGAAACTTTTCCACGCTATGTCAAAACCGATTTCAAAAGAAAGAAAAAATTGCTCCACTCTAAAGTCCAATCTAACGACATTTAGACACTTTTTTGCTTAGCAAGAGGGGCGCGGCTAAATATTGAGCAAAACGGACCAAATTTTTTGTGTGTTCTAATTGACACATAAGTAGAAACTATTCTATGCCTTGTCAATGCCATTTTTTTTTAATTATTTCCGAAAATTTCAAAAAAATGGCTTATAAGTGAATTTTTTGTGTGTTTTTGGACATTTTCAATGCCAGAGGGGCGCGGCTAGAAATTGAACAAAATTGATGAAAATTTTTGTGCGTTTTAACTGACCCATTAGGTAACTTTTTCACGCTATTCCAAGACTGATTTCGAATTTTTTTTTTTATCTCCCCTAACATCAAATCTGTTACGATTTTGTGACATTTACGCACACACACACACACACACACACACACACACACACACACACACACACACACACACACACACACACACACACACACACACACACACACACACACACACACACACACACACACACACACACACACACACACACACACACACACACACACACACACACACACACACACACACACACACACACACACACACACACAGTGTGATTCAATGTGTTTACCTTGACCACACCGCATCATTAACTAATTAACTAGGAACTAAAAACAATTTTATTACTGTTATTAAATTAGGGGATGTATTCTTAATATCCTTAGGTCATTAAGTGTAAGTGAATCCTGCATTATTCATGATTACCATGATAATTTAAACTTAATAAAAAATCTTTTCAGATCACTCACCTGATCTTGTGTCAATATAAGTCTGCACATGTTCTTTTTTGAATAGTTTATCTAATATGGGTTCAACTTGAGGGCCCAAGTCAAAAGCTACAAATGATGCACAATGTTCTTGTAGATTTTTTCCAACGGGCAAATCAGCAATCACAGGAATCTGAAAAAAAATTCCTCAAATCACCGTTGTACATTTGTAGAGTTTTTAAGTAAACAAGAACTTACATTTAGAGGCCAAAACGAGAGATAAATCAAAACTATACAGAATGATTTGATTAATTGCTCTTATTTTATAATGTTATGTTATAAATATAGGTATTTTGTAAAAATTGAAACGAAACTTCGATTTGAGTATTAAAGAATTTGCGTTCATTGTTTGTGATTGTACACACTTGAAATATTGCAAAAATAGGTCAAATGTGTTTATAGTTTTTCTGCTTTTAAATAATCTTTAGATGGAATTTTTGCAAGATAATGATATCTGAAGGCTAGAAAGTTATTTTATTAGTTTGAAGTACTATTTTGTTCTGAAAATAAATTTAAATATTTTAAACTCATTATCTAAGAAATCGTGTTTTTGGCACGTGAAACTTCATTTAAACAGTGATAACTGAAGTTTCATATAATCTTTTTGAAAAATTATTTGAGAATTATAATCTGCATTAACAATCAGATGTTTTGAACCTCACTCAAATTGATTGGAAAAGAAAATAAATTTTGCCAGATTTTTAAATGCATAAGTTTTTAGAAGAATTGCACATTTTTCTACTTTCAATGTTAAAAAAATTCTATTAAAAAATAAATATTCTAGAAACTAGCAGAAGTAGGTTCATAACATTAAGAATGATATTACGAACAATTTCCAACCACAATTTCTTTTGTTGGCCCTATAAAACTCGAGTAATCACTGTTCAAAAATATGCTAATTATAAGGAGTTAAATGTTAATATGTTAATTAATTTTAGAATAAAACTGAAATTTTTTCATTTAAACATCATTAATAATTATGTACTTATTAGTGCAAAAAAATCCAATTTTTAAAATGATAATTTAAAAAGAAAAAGGTTAAAAGATGATTGTACATGATTGCGGAAAGTGAGTTTTGTTGGGGTAGAGGGGTTTTGGGGAAGTCGCATGTTTCCGGCTGCACTAATATTTCCGACCACGGGCCGCCATTGCGTAGTCTTTTGAGAAGACGACAGTCATTCTTTTTTATGCATCCTGTATTAAGAACTTCAAAGAAAAGAGTTTGATTGAGCATTTGCAAGTCCTTATTTAGCTCCTTTTTTTGTTATAAAACCGTCCAAACGAATAAATATAAAAATACTGTGTTTACTGTATCAAAGAGAATGACTCTCATCTTCTCAAAAGATTGCGTTCACGACGATTTCTCCTTCTTTCACATGTTGAGAATCATCTTGTGGCGATTCCCTAAAACTCTAGCACTAAGCCATGCCTCGTTCAGCGACATAACTTTCATTCACGAGATCTTCTTCGTGACCATAGGCGTATCTAGAGTTGATAAATGGAATAAGGGAGGAGGCGGGTGGGTTAATCTCGAAAATATGGATTAGCTACACCAGTGGAAAAAAAAAGGGTGGGGTGGAGGAGAGACAGGAAAACCTACGGGATAAGAGGACATTTTAAAGATTTCTTTTATTAAAAAAAAGGAGGAAAATGTTCTTAAACATATGGAAATTGAAGGGGTCTGATATAATTATAAAATACACGAATACAATATTTACTAAGAAACTTTTACAGGCGCAGCAAATAAGATAGGGCCAGTGGCGGACCATTCGAAATATTTCAAATATACACTGCCAAACAATATACATTAAAAAAATTTCCATAAACATTTAGATATATTTTTTTGTAAATAGATGTTTTTATTAATCTTTATATTACACTCTTCCGTATTTCCCTTTCTGAATTTGTCACTACCACAACACCCAATACAGACCCATTGTTCCTTTGTTAAAATTTTTGACATTATTTGTTATAATTTAACATTTCTTTTATTAATCATGAATTCATTAATAGTTTAAAATTATAAAAAAATATTTCTTATATTTCTAACCTTCCAAATACTACAAGTATTCCTTACTGGTTGTTTTCTGTGAGAATGTTGGATCCGGCCCATGAAGGACCTACCTTGAACCCTAAAATATGTTATCTTATGCATTCAATTCGATATTAACTCGATGTCTCATAAGTCGAATACTCGTTTATCTTGAAGTTTTCATTAAGTCTCAACACAATTTAATGTTTTCAACACCAAGTTATCTCCATATCTCGAAGTATGCATCTTTTAAGTCGAAGTTCTTGCTATACCACACAATGTCCACTTAGGACTTACATTTTCCGAGATAGAAAGTCCATTTCTCCAGCCTCAGATGGGTGTAGCGCGTAGTTATCATTCAATGCTTTTGATTACCTTAGAAAAAACTGATCACTAAATAATCCCAATAATGAAATTTGAGCAATAATCAACAAAGAGTGGTTGGGAAAAAATGCAGTACATTTGCTGAATTTTTTCTCAACCTAATGCCCCCTCCCCTCTTAGATCTGTGGTCGTGCCATTAATATAATGATTTAGAATCAGGTCAGTCTTTTTGATAATTCCTATAGTGATGCAATCAATTGAATTAAAAAGGCCTGAATTTGCTTCAAAAAGTATACGGCCGTGCTAGAAGTAGTATCTGAAACTATTGAACTCACAATGAGGCGGTTTAAGGACTTAAGGTTTAATGACTTCAAGCAGTTGATGTTAACTTTATTGCAAACTTATTAAATTTTAATATTTTCCTTGCAGATACGACCATTAACTTTACCATGATATAGAACAAAACATAGATTACCACCTTTGTGCTTAACACAGCAGTATATGCAGTCATAAGTTAGCAAGCTTAATTACGAAATATATATATATATATATATATATATATATATATATATATATATATATATATATATATATATATATATATATATATATATATATATATATATATATATATATATATATATATATATATATATATATATATATATATATACACTTTATGTTTAGTTCTTAGAAAATAATTTCATTGATTGTATAAGTTTTTAAGTCACACACACGAAACTATACAACAATAAAAAAAAAAATATGTAATATCAATGGACGAATGCAAAAAAGCGTAAAATATGTATTTTTTTTTTGATTTACGGCTTTTTAACTTATGATAGCAGTGTAGCTCATATAGCATATTAATTCATAAAATAAAAATAAGGAATATTATACATTGAGTGACCAATTTAATATGACCACCACTTCAGTTGATCACTTTACGCCGTTATTGATTTGATTCGTCTTGGCAAGAATCAAGGATATGATGTGAATTAATCAAAATATAAAATTAGAATGTACAATATATCAAGTTATAAATAGTGTAAAAATTATGAAAAATCTTGGTAATATGTGTTATCATCTTTGTTGGAAAATTGACAATGTCGTGCTAACACATTTTTAATTTCAATTTGTTTGTCTTATACTTGGACCATTTGTCCATTTGTTTGTTTTTTACTTAGAAATGAGAACAAGAAAACTATTTTTTTTTAAATGATATAACCTCTATTTATATAGCTGTCAATTTATAAATAGATTAATATATTCCTAATGGAATATATTAATCTAATAATTGTGGTCACACAGTTGAATATGCGAGGTACACAGGATACTCTGCGTCAACTTTTTACAAATTCGAATACAACATGCCAGGATGAATAATTTGATTCGTTATAAGCTAGTCACATACTGTTTGATGGTATGTATGATAACGCAAGTCTAAAGCAATGGAGAAAGAGTTCATACTCGAAAAACCATATTTAACATATCAATATTTTTGTTTTGCTAAGTTTTACCAGAAACTTTAAAAATTGTACGCAGCGTACCGTGTATCCTTGCATTTATTTAATACAGAGAAAAAAAAAACCTACACGAAATTTATCCAGAAGGTATGCTGGTCCAATTCCAGAAACCATGAGTAGTTGAGCAGTGTTAACTGCACCAGCTGAAAGTATTATTTCTCTTGTAGCGTAGACTGTTTTAATGCCTTTAAAACGAAATTCTACAGCAACAGCTCTTCGACGTTCATCCACAATGATCTGAAAATATATTTTATTCCTCACTGTATAAAATAATAAAACTATGTATATGCACAATCATAACTGTAGTTGGTTGGTTTTGAAAGTTCAATGACCTATTTTTATGCACAATGCAGGCTAATTAGGACGGGACCTACAGCTGAACGTGGATTCCAAACCACAACGAACATCCATGCCTAACCCGGGATTAAATCACAACTGTAAATCAACTGGCAGCAGATTAAAACATATACATAGTAAGGTACACACAATGTTTTTTGGTAGTTTCTGCTTCTTCAAGCCATGCAGAAAGAAAATCTGCAGAATGCCACTTTGTTACCTTTGAACTGATTTTACCTCAAGCTAATGTTATTCGAATCTAGTTCGTGCTTTGGCACAGTATGGTTCTTGTGATGCTCTCGAGCTATAAAATCTCAAACAACCAACCAGTTCGTGCAAACCACACACGTTAAATTCGGAATGCTTGAACAGACCTCAGGCATGAGAAAAATTAGTATGTCTATTCCGTTGATAGGTGCTGTTTAGCCCTAGTGTTGTTCTCGTATTAGTTAATTCAATAAAAGTTCATAAAAGATGTGAGCGATGTGGCTGAAAAAGGAGTTAATCTAACGAATGAATATAACAAATTACACTCTAATGAAGAAGGAAAAACAAAAACAGTATTTCCTACAAGTTGAAACAGTTCATAAGAAAAAAAATCCAGACTTCAGGAAAAAGACTTTGTTAAGGAAAGTGTGTTTAGCGATTGCTGATTAACTAATAAAAAGCGTATAGCTCTGAAATTTTCAATATAATTATAATTTTAGTCCTCTAGTTTTGTTTTTCAAAAACAGAATGTAAAAATATTCTCAGTGAGAAGGGAGGAGAGTTATATTATTGTATTAGTGGGGAAATGTTTTTTTTTTTTTCGTTTTTTTTTTTTTTTTTTTTTTTTTTTTTCCGACAGATGTGGTTGGGGGTTCTAATAATAAAGGTTTGCATATCAATGAACCTTTTTTCCAACGAAGTGAGCTTGTCCTGATTAGCAATGAACCTTTCAGCAAACGAAGAGAGCCTGTACTTGCGAAGAAATGAACTTTTCAGCGAACTAAGCGACTCTGTGCTTATGCACGAAAATTGCTGTAATAATACTTTCCACCTCCAAAATTTTAGTAATTGATAATATCAACGACTGTTCCTCCTCTGTTTCACTTACCCGGAAGGATAATGTAATAATTATCGCCAAATATTTCACCAAACTATCAATTTTTTAAATTAATGAAAATATGAGCACAAAAACTGTAAATTACACCCATTCTTGTCAAACTTAAATGCAGTGATCAGCATTAAATGTTATGCGATGGTCCACACCCCTTCTTTTAAAAGTGCTCAGTACATTTAAAGGTTATTTATTATTCTTTCTATATTTAAAGCATTTTTCGGTGTGTGTGGTCATTTCTATTTGAATATCTAGGAATCAACTAGAATATGTAGCTATAGATTACCTTTGTCACCATAGCTTCTGTTAGTATATCGAGATTAGGTCGATTTTCCACGGGCACTAAATATGCCTTGGCAGTACTGCATCTTTGACCACTCCGCAGTGTTGATTGAGGTTCCCAGAATCCTGAAGTATAATGAGTTTTTATTTTAATGGATTGGGTGTAATTTCTTTCTTTTCGCCAATCTATGTATGTCTTAATCTAACAAAACGGAATACAGTCGTAAAAATAAAAAGATTCTCGCAAAGCATTAAATACTCAATCCCCAGGATAAGCCTTCATAAAAATAATATTAGTTATAAATTTAAGTTTTGTTGAAAAAAAAAGAAGGGGAATCAGTGGAAGCATTATCATGTAAAGACGATTAAAAAAAAAGTGTTTTTGGAAGCTTTTCCTAAAATTACCAGTTCTATTTTCCCACTATTTGAAATTTAGCGTTAGGGAAGAATAGTTGTAGGGAAAAAAATTAGACCTTTAAAATGCCTAATTGGTGAGTTACGGATGTTTAGATGCAAATCCGTTTGTGTGAGAGCTTGAATCTTTATAGTATAGTTTGGCGTTGAAATTGCTTTTTAGCGAAGGTTTTTGTATGCTTCAATTGACACTTTGAAATTGTTTTGGAGGAATTCGTGCTGGCTGGATACTAGATTTTATGATTTTTTCTTCAATTTAATCGCTTTTATAAATCTAAATCCAAGCTCAGTCGCTTTCATGACTTATCAGCTGAAAGAAAAATTACGGTTGAAGTCAAGTGTCAAACTCGGTGCACCTAATAAACTGCGTCATTGTCAGTCGGTGTCAGTCTAAACTGATGATCAGTCGTAGTACATCTTTAAAAATAAATTTGAGTTATCGGCCAATCGAAATTCGTATTTTATTTCTTCCCGTCAAACATTGTTGCCTTTGGCATCGCCATGGATATGGTGTATAGCTTTTTTTTTTGTTTGAGTGAAAAGGTAAATTATAATGGAGGAATAAAAATAAATGCAAATAACGTTGAAGTGAATGATAAACAGAAAATCAAGGTTACTGCAACGATTTTAGTATGGCAGATCTGATAAATTCTTAATTTTTCTCCGTGAGATTAGCAGCAGACTATAAACTTACGAAATCTATGGAAGCTTATGTAGAAGGGAATTAGAAATGGTTTTCCATCGATGGCAACAGCTTGTGGCCAATCACAACATATCTTTCTTTTGTTTAAGTACTACCTATTTTCCAAGGAGGTCTATTTTCAAAACATGGCGGAAGTATGTTTTTTTTAATCGTTCTTGTTCTTATTCAGTCTTGTTTGAACTTTTAAAATTGTCTTAAACATTTAACTATGAAAATATGACTAGTATTTAATTTTTTTATATATATAAACTTCCTTAGAGTGTGAAAAATTGTAGCAAATTATTCCACTCCCGAACAACAATAAACCCACGTAGGCAGTGTCAATTAACTTGTGCCGCCACATGTATAACCCTAACATACCATATGCATGATAATGTCATAGTTCTTCCAAAATGATTCTCACCACGGCAGTGCAGATTTGTTTTGGACCATTGCTATACCTTTTCTTTGAGGAAATTAGTATTTTAGTTTTTAAAGGGGTTTTGATCGATGGGCTAATGACGATGATTCAATATTAATCTCTCTGTGACTTTGTAAAAGTCCCATTCGAAATAATATCGCTCATAAACTCCATTTCCTGTTCTTAGATTGGCGCCAACAAATCGCAACATTTTGTAAGATTCATTGACGATATAATTGCCAAATATTTTATAACTCGCCAAATAACGAACGGGCATTTTTCTGGCAATCCCCTCTTGTTGATTTTTAAAGAGAATTAAAAAAATTGACTTTCTCTTTGGTCAACCAATTTCTCTTTTTCCAAACGAATGAATTTAGACAAGGCACATTATATATATATATATATATATATATATATATATATATATCGCTGACTGGTTGTACGTCAAATATATGTGATTTTTTTCAGAAACTTTTGTATTTTTTCTTTCTTAACATTCCTTTTAAGGATATTCATTATTTGGAAGTTGTAAAAATGAACGATTAATTAGGAGTTTCTTAAGTTTTTGGTTTTTGATTGTGACCTACTTCGCACATTGCAACCGAACTACATCACTATATTTCGCCTAGCAGAAGGTTAAACATATTTAAGTATAATTTTGGTAAACTTGTTTATCACTTATTTAATTGGAAAAAAAAAAAAAAAAAAAAAAAAAAACCACAAACAATTTAAAAAGAAGTTCTGTAATTATCAATCGATCCTATTCAACAGTATTAAGCAGAGCGAATATTACGGGCAAAAGTTACATGTTACATGATCTTAGATCGTTTTAAAACTGATACAAATGTTCAAACAACAAGATATTACTTATTCAATAGTTTCCTTACCAACCATTGTCGCTGCAGAAACATCAATTAAAGGGTAACCCATATTAATTGCCGCCTGAATGATGGGCCGTTTTATTTCTGGCTCATAGTGCTGCTTTGAGACTGTGACTGGGCCGCCGACTCCATGGTATCCTAGAAAACAGAAACAGTGAAAAGCTTGTAAAAAAATAAATACTACACAATTTAGTAAAGCTCAAGCGAGAATTTGTCGATTGATGTTTTTGCATAGTACAGGAGATCAGGGTTCATACTCAATTTAAGTAAAAAAAATCCCTGAGATTTCCCTAGGTTTTCAAGAGTCGTGTTCTCCATTACGGAGTAAATTATTTTTAGCCACATAAATATAATCAAACCTTGATTACACAAATTCTTCAGATAACTTGAAAAAAGTCTTTTTTTTTTTTTAAGAATAACTTTCTGCAAATCTGTTATCAAATAATTCTGAAAATTAAATTCATGGAGTTAGGGTTAAACAAAGAGCACCGAAGAGTAAGATTTTTTTCCAGAGTAACAATGACTTTTTCCAGAATTTAGAAATGATTTTTCTTTTTATTCTAAGATTTTAAGGCTGATTCAATTTCCCTGAGTTTTCCAGGTTTTCCCTGTTCTCCCTGGGGCATATGAATCCTGAAGATACACACCGCACAGTATGACACGGCGAAGTGAAAATCAAAATATTGTTACGAATTTTTGTATATTTGTAAATATTTCTCAGTGTTAATTTTGTAAATAGGAAAATTTATGTGCATTTTGCATAAGGCAGTGCAATAGTTCGTCTTTAGTTGGCTTCCCCGCACTGTATGTCTTAATGCTTGATAACGAGTTTTACAGAAGTAACGCTGGGAAGCGAGTTTTACAAGGAGCAGGGCATTTAACATTATGGTAATGGCAATCTCGCCAAATTGACGAGATAGAGCCAAGTTGGCGACGGTTTTGGCGACATTTTCGGTCCCCATGTACATGTATAGGACTTTTCGACTACGATCTGGAAAGTTCTCCAAGTGTCTACCTCTAGAAGTTTCAAGAATGTTCACCTCCCCTATATAAGACCGGCCAAGTGAGCGAGGAGTTAGTTGTTGAAGGAATTAGTTGAGTCACTGAGTTGGTTATTCAGTTAGTTGACTGGAATTACTGAGTCTCAGTGAACATTCCGAGTAGTTCTAAAGCGAACTGTATTGCATTGTCTTTTGCGGCGATTTAGCAGTTGTGTGTCAAGTTTAACTACTGTTTGTGCTCTATTGTTGTGTATAGAGCTGTATTAAGTCTACTAGAAAGAGAAGTTCTGGAGTTGTAAAGGAATCTGTGAAGAGTTATATTGGAATAAATTTCTGCAAGTTTTGATCTGCTTTGGCTTAAATCTTTCGAACCCATCCACGCAACAATATGTATTCATTATTCAGATTAGAATTATTCTATTTTGTTAACGATTAAAACTTAAGCACAGTAGAGTGCAAGCTGTAATAATAAGGATTATTGATTTTTTTGTGGTTATTTAAAAATTTTGCCTCTCGAAGGAGAAAGGAAGAGGGGTTATTAATGGGGAAAATAGCTTCATTTCTCTAAAGGGGGTGTATTAAGAGGTAAATTTTCTTGTTGCGCGAAGGATAATGATTTTTTTTTAGTGAGTGAAGCAAACCTGATCCGTGAAGTATCGAAAGCTGGGATCTGAACACACTGACGGATCTCTAGCAACGCGGGGACACACAGCTAATATATATTTTAAAAAGAAGTACTAATGGTTATTATACAATATAATTTAACATTAAAAACAAATATACGTACATAAATTTAAACAAAAGTAAAATAATATGAGTGCGCGCGGCGGGTGCTATAAAAAATATAAATATATTTTCATGCTGAACATTCATTGGGTTACATATGCGAAGTAAAAGGGGATTCTTTAGTGATAAGTAAAAAAAGTAACTAAATTTAATTTTAAAATCTATAATTTTTTATATATATTCAGTGGATTACTTTAATTAAAAAGATTTGATGCCTCTTTATTTTAAAAACTTCGATTTTTAAAATTTTTTTATGATACATTTTTAATTTTCAAGGGATTTACATATTTTGCTCGCAGAAAACTCAATGCCGCATGGCGAAAGCTGTTTTCGATGCTTTAGTTACTTTCAATTATTCATAGTACATAAGGTAATGAAAGTATTGAATTCGGTCAAAAAACAATTTTCGAATTTTTGTGTGTGCATTTTTTTCATTTTGGAGCATCGAAAAGTGGAGTTCAAAAAAGTGGTCAGTAAAAATAATTTATCTGTGTCTGTGGTCAGCATAAATTCCGAACTGATTGATTGATCGATCTATGATGTTCAAATTTTGTGTACAGGTTAGTGATGGCTATGAGAACTGTTATTAACGTTTTCGTCAAAATAGCGCATGCGCAAAGGTAGCTGACATTGAAAAATTTATGTTTTTCAGCATTCGCCAAAAAAAAAAGCTTTAACGATTTTGATTAAAATCGATGTGGTAATTAATGCCTTTTAAGGTGCTCTAAACATTCCCACCTCCGAAATTTCCGTATCAATGTGATAAATACGTAAAAAGTTGAAAGAATCATATCTTTAATAAAAAGTCCTCCTCCTTTAAGCATCGTCCATCAACAATTGTTTCTTTTCTGTTGCTGTTGCACTTATAAGAAAGTATTTATGTAATATTTATCTTAAACATATAACCAATTTCGCCGTTTTGACAGATTTTTTTTTTTTTTTTAATTATTTTTCATATCGCTAGGCTGGCCATTTTTGAAAATAATGAAAATACGCAAAAGAAAACTGTAAATTACACCAATCGATGAAAAATTTAAATATACTGACCATCATTAAGAAGTGTATTTGCAAGTGGTGCGATGTTCCTCACCTCTAGCTGTTTTTTTTTCTAGTTTTGTACTATGTGTCTATTTTTTTTTTCTTTCTTTTTTTTTCATTTTTTTTTTCTTTCTTTTTTTTTCATTTTTTTTTCTCTATATAGTTGGGAGGGTTATCTTACTTGATTTGGAGTTGTAAACGAAATGGATTACTTTTTGTAGCCAAAATTTATTGAAAAATAAGTACATTTTAGTTTTTTTTTTTTAGTTTGATTAATTTTTACTGATGATATTTTAGGATACCTTGGAGTTTGCGAAGCAATCTCCAAGGAGATGCACAGGGATTGCGTTTACGCTGCGTCAGCAATGCGCAATGCGTAGTGAGCTCGAGGGTTAGCGACATAACTGGTGAGAGTTAGAGAGCAAGTGACTTGGAGACTGCGAAGCATGGGCGTCCCCAGGAATATTTGCAAGGGGGTTCAAGACTAGATTTTTATCAAAATCATTAATTTTTTAAGAAATGTTTATTAATAATTATGCATTATAAATTATACTCTTTGAGAATAGTTAAAATTCATGGTATATATTTTTAAAAGTGCAACCCTGCTAAAGAGAGAAAAAAAAAAATACAAAATAGTAAAAATATTAAAATATATATTTTTAACGATTTTTTTTATCATCCAACTAGTAAACACGGTATTTAAGAGATAGTGTTTAGAATAGAGGAACTCGAAGTCTCAAAAATACCAGAAGCGTAAATTTTTTTTATTTCTTCCAAGTTTCAGATATAATGAAAAAAAAAAAATTCAAAATGAAACATGAAGGCAGTATTGGAATATGTTCCATTAAATTCTAAAAATAGATTTCAAGAAAGTATATCTGATGACTTTAAAAACAAAACATTTTCCTAAAATTTTGGGAACTACACAGGAAATGATCATACAATAAAAGAAATAAATATTTCTACTCATAAGTCTCTAAGAATAATAGACAACAAGCGCCAGAAAATCGTCATGCAAGTAGCTATAAAAAGCGACATAGGAAAGAAACAAAAGACTAAATTAATAGAAAAAAGAATGATCATTGTAACCTAAAAGTATAAGCGGCGTATGAGCTTTTTTTTTTTATCTTGGCATTTACATCTTTTCCCTCATTTTTTTTTTTTTTTTTTAAATTTTCAAGAGCCAGGGGGATGCAAGTGCACCTCCTTGCACCCTCCTGGGGCCGCCCATGTTGTGAAGCAAACAAAAGCCTTCTAAAATATATAAAAAAAAATATTAAAGAATGTTTCGTTTATGCTTGTATTATACAAACACATCAACAACTTCACTCTAAAAACTGTTGAAAAGGACTAACTTATTCGAGTTATGATGGTACCAAATGTCTTTTAAAAAAAAGTTGCCATTATTAATTAAAAGATGGGGTTACTGAACTTGTACTGATTACTTTATTATAAATATTGTGTCACACATATTTCTTTAAAATTCCTTATTTATAATAATAAAAGAAGAGTTTCTGTCTATCCGTCCATTAAAACTAACTTCCACTTTTTGGAGAGCTGTGCAATTTAAAGCATAAATAGTAGTCAACCTCTAATCTTGCTTCTGCCTGAATATTAAAAGATTAATTTTTTTTAATTTAATTGTTTGAAGTTCTACCATTGCAACTCATTGCCAGTTCCAAAATTTTTCGCCACAGCACTACAATCTCGAGGTTTGTGTTAATGAGGAAAATTTGTTGTTTTTCCAAGGGAAGGTGTTGTATTAAAAGGTGAGTTTTTATTTTCGAAGAAAGGGGAGGGAAGTTTGTATTCACAGGGAAAAGGTTCAAAATTTAACTGGTTTCACATCAATGAATCTTTCATTGAATCAAACGAGTTTATGCTTAAGAAGCAATGAACTTTTTAGAGGAAAAGCGAGCCTGATTTTACTTATTAATAAACCTTTTAACGAGCCTGAGCTTGAGTAAGAATAAACCATTTAGTGAGCTAACAAAAAAAAAAAAAAAAAAAAAAAAAAAAGGAATCTTCAAAATGCGTTAAAAAGTAAAACATACGTCCCCCGAATTTTTTTTTTAAGTAGAACTCTAATTTAGCCGTCATTCAATCCAATTACTTCTAGTACGTATATGGGTTTAAGGAACTTCTCAGTTAACGCTTGATTTGCAGTTTTGCAGTTAAGAATAAATGGCAAAGGACTCAGTTTAAACTTGCATTCTTTTCAACATTTTTACACAAGAATCATGTGAATAATTTTAAGACAGCGTACCATTTCGGATATATTCTATGTTTACGTTATTTTCTAGCTTAAGGAAATAAGGAAAAACTTCTCTGTAGCTCCACCCTGTAGCACCAAGTGCTGCCCATTCGTCGTAGTTGAGACGGTGCCCTCGGTTAGCAATTAAGGCATTTATGGTGCTGCCACCACCCAGGGTTTTTCCAGCTGGTATGGTCACTCGCTAAAAGATATGAGAAAAAAATTATAGAAATAGGCATAACTTTTAGTGTTTCATACATGTTATTTACATACATATTTAATATTATTAATGAACATAAAATTATTTGTAAACAAGAGTGTCATAATATAGTCATTCAGGTTAATTTGAGCCATAGGGTATAACTTTGCGCCACCTCCTAGTTTTCAAGAGTTGCTAATGATCCACTGCTGCAAAATGCTGGCAAGATTGTGAAATTGGATTTTTGCTCTATAGTTTAGAAAATGAATTGGCAAAATAGTACATAATTTATTTGGCCATTCAATTGTTTTTCTGAAGTACTGTTTGCAAGTTCCATTTAAATGCTTATTTGAAGTTGATGTAAATCAACTAATTTATGTAAGTAAGCATCAACTTACCACTTTATCAGTTATATAATTTTTTGAAAATAGTTAAATTGTTAGTAGCTGATGGTTATTTATTCACTAACATTTGGTAAAAAGCAAAATACTAAGGCACTATCATTTTACCACATATTCAGTGTAAGTTTGGTCTTCTATTTGGACTTTTGAAAAACACAATTTCAAATTTTTATTTAGTTCTTTTTTAATTAATTAAAAAATATTTTACAAAACAATTTTTAATAGGGCTACAGCTCTGAAATTTTCAAAACAAGTAGTTTTGGTCTTCTAATTGAACTTTTCAAAAACAGAATTTTAAATTTTTATTTAATTTTTTTTAATTAATTTTTTGTAATTAATTAATACATATTTTACAAAACGATTTCCATTAGGGCTACAGTTCTGAAATTTTCAACATAAATAGTTGTGTCCTTCTAATTGGACTTTTGAAAAACAGAACTTTAATCTTTTATTTGTTTTTTAATTAATTTTTTTTAACTATAACAAATATTTTACAAAATGATTTCTAATTAGGCCACAGTTCTGAAATTTCTAATACAAGTAGTTTTGGCCTTCTAATTGGACTTTTGACAAAAAGAATGTTACAAATTTCATTTGTTTTTTAATTAATATGTTCACAAAAAGCGACTTCTAATAAGCCTAGAGCTCTGAAAGTTTCTAAATAAGTAGTTTTGGAATTCTAATTTTGCTTTCCACAAACACGTGTTAAAATAATCTTTAAGGGGTGTTGTATTATTGTATTAACGGGATATCAACAGGGATTTTTTTTTTCTCTTTTAAGGCTTTACGCAGCAATTAGATTTTAGTGAGTGAAGCGAGCTTATGCTTACGCAGCAATGAACCTTTCAGCGAGTGAAGTAGGCCAGTGATTATGTGTCAATGAACTTTTCAGCGAACGAAGCGAGCTCGAATTTGCGTAGCGATGAACCTTCCTGCGAATGAAGCGCCAAAAACTGGGACCTATACACCAATGATGGATTTCCGCTAAGCGAGGCCTCACAGCTAGCTTAAATATAGCACATGTTAAAATTTACGAGTTTTCAGCCAGTCTATACATATATGTTTTTTTCAAATTACAACTATAGTTAACGGTAGAAATTTTAAAAATAACAATTCTAATTTTTCTGAACAAAATCGCACATTTCTCCCTGTTGCCAAAAGTAGATAGCTAACATTTGTTTTCAAACAATATTTTAATGTAACAATGCTAATGCCACATTCGGTAATTGCATTATTTCTCAAAGAGCATGTCGGTCAGGGGCAGTTTTGGCAATGTTTCTATTAGAAAGTCTTTCAAAAACTTGTATTTACAAATTGCATAATTTAATCTCAAAATATGTGTTGCAAATATTTGTGATGGCTGCATCTAACTATTGATAATTGTTTACCACCTTCCGATTAAAAGCATTAAAATACATAGCTAAAAGTAAAATTACAGTTAGGTAGATCTGGTTTAATTTCAAAATCGTTGAAAGATTTAATTCTGCTGTCCCGTTGGAAGCTAATTTGGAAGGTGAATTCATCACTGATTATTTTATAAAGAAACTAGGAAATCACTTATTTAGTGATGAGAACCAGAATTTTGTGTTTTTATTAAATCTTTTAAATTAACTTCGATTTTCTAAGTGTGGCTGTGAATGTCAATGGCGTGCAAATCTGCGAAGGCCTAATCAACCCTCTTGCCACCGTACAATAGGGCTGAAACTTGGCAGATAGATTCGATGTCGATGAGAATGTATTCTATAAAATTTTGGGGTCTGCCACTGTCACTAAAAGGTTGCTTTTACGGAATTCTAATAAACCAACTTGCCGTCATCCAATCGCCTTGATATAACATTTAACCGATCATTGAAGATAGTTTTTCCTGCTGCCAAATCTGTTTTAATAAATAAATAATAAAATTATTTTAATCAGAATAAATAAAAGATATTTTGATTTGAGTGCATAAATTCACATTAATTTTAATGAATAAATTTTGAAAAGAAGTTTACCTTATATTTTGATGTCAGAGGTGTTTTTAATATTTAAAATTAGATGCAAACACCATACACACGCTGACAATAGAAATGGCGCTATATTAATAAATAGAAAAATTGGCGATACATGTAAAGGATTAAAAAAAAAAAAAAAAAAAAAAAATAGTTAATGATAATGAATGATGCCAATCGGCATCACCATTACCCTTTAATACCTACCACAATAACCATCTGAAATTTTAGTAATTTATTTATCATTTTAAAAGTGGGAAATTTTTTTTAAAGGGAAAAAAAAAAAGAAAAAAAGTTATCATTACTGGAAGAAAAGCTTTGCACAGTAGGGAAACAATTCGAACGTTGATGAATCTTTTGTTCTAATTATAATTGAAATAAAAGTATAATAAGCAATTTTACGCAACTGTAACCACATCAATTAATTTCAAATTTCAAAAAAATATCCAGTATTATAGTGTACAAATTGTGCAATTTTCCTCACCTCAGCTAATACGCGAGTCTGTTTGTAAAATTTTAAACAAATAAATGTTTCTCTAATTCCCAAACTGTAGGCTTTAGGCGCGAACTTTTGATTTTTACAAAAATCCTGTTATCAAACAATACTTTCCCTCTATTAGGATAACATATGGTGTTTTTTCTTATTTTAGCTTCTTCACTCCACTAATGTAGTGAGAAGCTTACACATACAAAGGCTCTGATATCCGTCTGTTTGACGTTAACAATCTCTGACAAAATTGCAGTTGCTACAGACAACCCTTATTCCATATAAAAGGCCTCATCTAGACGAGTTCCCATACCGAAATTCAACCGGAATTTATGAGCAGAAATATCGACAAAAATTGCCAATTCCTAAACTACAAATACTGCAGAAGCGTGTCATACATCAGTTTGAAGGTCGAGGAAAAAACTGGTAGAATTACATACCCTTCCTATGAGGCCTCCTCCCGTATGTTTTTGGGGTGTGGTGCGATACTTCCAGTCGACAACGCTCTGTACAAAACTACCTGCCACAACAGGGACGTCGGTGAGAATAGGGGGGCTCTCCCCAGCTTCCAGCAAGAGGATAGTCACGCAGGGCACATCCGAGAGACGAGCTGCCACCACGGATCCGGCAGCACCGCCGCCCACTTGGGGAACAAAGGAACCGAATTCAAAAACACATTTTTGATCAGTTACTCAGCTCAAATACAGTGCTTATAAATGGGAGTCCTGTCTGAGGGGGCCATACACGATCAATTTGAGGTGAACATTCCAAACAGATATCAAACTGACGTGTGTGGGGGAAAATGGTGTAAGCTCATGCTAAAACTTCGAACTGATGAACTGATTAGATTCTAATGAAATGTGTGAACATCGGAATAATATTAGTGAAGGTCTTTAAGGTTGAGCTCAGTTCCGTCTTTCAAACCAGCTCTTCTAAGCATGCGCCAGATCATTCGTTTGGATTTACCGAAGAAAGTACTAATATAATATCAACCATCTCAATGTCGATATCAGGCACGTAGCCAGGGGGAGGGATATAGGAATATATCCCCTCCCTAAAATTTTCTTTTAGCTATTAGAGTGCCAAAATTAAAGAATTTTATTTTTTAAAATGGTAAATTTATTTAAAATATTTTTAAATTTCGAAATATGTGTAGATTAAATATCTGCTTTCTTGATTTCTAAATACACATGGCCTTAATAATAAAAATGATAATCAAGATTTTCTAACATATAACTTCATATCCCCACGCAAATTTTTTTTTGGCTACGCCCCTGGTTGATATAGAGTAATATCCTAACATCATACAACGTTAAAGCATAAGAAAAAGGTAGTTGAGTTATTTTATTGCACATAAAGAAAAGAATCGAAAAAAATTATATCGTTCAATGAATACCTGTGGATGGAACTTCAATCTAGACATCACTATTGTTTGCTGGGTAGAAAATAATTTACTAAGATTATATTAGCTATACAAAGGACTAAGTACGCACCAATAATATAGTCGTAGGAATCTTTATGCTCAGTCTTCGTTATGGGTCCTTGTCTTTGATATGTTAAGGAAAGAAGCAGCGTTTTGAATAGTGGGGATAATGGAAACGGTGTAAGAAATCGAGTTTCTTTAGCTATTTGCAAAGGGGTTAAACCTGAAAAATAAATGAAATGTACAATGAAATAAAAAATACTCTGCAGTTGATTTTTACTTTCGAATACCCATATGTTTACATAGGGTAATGAAAGTATAGCATTTGGTAAAAAAATGACGATGAAAAATTTTCTGTGTGATAAAAACTTCAATAAAATTTACACTATTGATAAATATATAAATGCAAAAAAATAGAAAATTTTTGGGTTTTATATAATTTTTTTTTCAAAACCTTTTAACATGGGAATTTTTTATTTTAGTAATTGAAAATCGAATAAAAAACATTGAATATTTGAATGCTGTATAACAATTTGAAATTTAGCAATGAATTCTCTGAACAAAAATCTTATTCATGTTGTTTTCAAACTACTCTAAATAACGAAACCGCATTGAACGTAAACCGTCCAACTTCTCTTGATGACGTCACAAACAAGCGGTTAGGCCTTGTCTATAGGTGGTGTTACCTGAACTCGCCACCATCAGGATTGTGAGCACTAAGCCAGGATCGAACACACAACCTACCTGTTGCGAGAACGCCCCTCCCGACTTGGCTACTATAGATTTAAAGGTCTTGAAATACAGGAGCATGACTTTTTTATGTTATGATATTTACAAATCTGTAACTTATTTCAAAGTTTTTGGACCTCATAGCTACTTTTATGCGAAATGCAAAACTCAATCTGGATTATGGTAGGTGAAAAAAGTATTCGTTTGAAATTATTTACCATTGCTAAGTGTTTCTTATTTATTCATAATAAAACATCTAGATGTTAGGGAGCTTAGGGAAGATGGGAGGGGGGGGGGCGGCGGTTCTGTCCCTAAAAAATACCCTCCCCCTGGTTGCGCGTACCGTGGTCAGCATTACTCCCGAACAAATTTACCTACAATGCTTAAAATTCGTGAACAGGTTAGTGGTGGTCATGGGACCTACCATTACGGTTTTCGTCGAAATCGCACATGCGCATAAAGTTGAAATCATGAAAAATTATGTTTTTCAGAGATTGCTAAGAAACGGCTCTAACGATTTTGATTATAATCTCTGTGCTGCCTATATAACGTCCTCACTTCCGAAATTCTCTTAGAAATGGCATAAAAGCGTAAAAAGTTGAAAAACGAATGCCTTTACAGAAAGCTCTCTGTTCTTGAGCATCGCCCATCAAAGATTGATTTTTTTTCCTGTTTCACGCACAAGAAAGGAAAATGTAATGTTTATCGAATAACATCGAAAATTTTGCAGTTTTGGCGTTTATTTTTTGACCCAGGTAAAAATTATTGCCAAAAATATCGCCAAACTGGCCTTTTTTATTTAAATGAGGGAAAATATGGTGGTAAATAACACCATATCTACAGCTAATGCAATGACCAATATCTTAAAGTAATTGAAAGTTGTGCGATGTTTCACACCCCTACTTTCGATTTAACTGTATATTTTTACTAATTTATTTAAGAAAAAAAAATAACATTGCTTATTCTTCATAGTTAATACTAATATTAAAAATATGATATTCTTGTTTATTTTTAACAAAATAGTTGCATTTAATAGTAAGGCCAATCATGTATGTCAGACTAAAATTATGATGAGTGGAAAAAGATGAAATTTAATTTGTTTACGAGTCGAATTTATTTTCTTTGAGTTTTGAAAAAAACATTTGTTTTCACTAAGAATTTCTCTATCCCCTGTCAAATTTAAAATCTTGCAACCTCTCTATTTTTGAAGGTAATATAGATAGTGAAAGTAATTCGCCCTCTTTCCTATTTTCCCCGACTGACTGTTTTGGAAAGTGGTGTTCTTAAGTCCTCAGGACCTTCGAGCTCCGGGTTAACATATGAGTTGAATGAACCTAACTATACATCAATGCCGCGGATCTCAGCAACGCAGGGCCACGCGACTAGCTAAAAAATTGCGCATGATACAATTGGATATTTAACTAGTCGAAAATAATTTCAAAAGAATACGTTTTTAAATAAACATTTTTCAGGACGAGTTTGCCTACTGTATCGCACTGAAGTAGCTATTAGATCAAAGAACTTTGAAATAAGTAACGGATTTGTAAATCTCCTAGCATCAAAAAATCATTATGCAATATTTTTTTGGTCTAATTAAGGCCAATATAAAGAGTCGTTTCAAAGAAATGTAAAAATATGGGTTTCCGTTTATTTAATGTCGTTATATTTTTTCGGTGCTACATGCCCTAGTATTTAAAGCGCCATAAATCTATAATAAAATCAGCCTGATATTGGTGTTTGTCCGTTTACCTAAAATATTTATTCCTGTAATTGAATTGAAACAAACAAGAAAAATTGCATTTTAATTTATAATCTAGAAGTAATGGATAATACGGGATCTAAATGAAATGCTGTCCCATCTTGGGTTGTTTTGTATTGCTCGAAAACTGGTCAAAAACCGTTTTAATATTTTGTAATATGTAGATGACAGATTAAGAAACTTCAAAAATATTGATGACATGTTACAAATACGGGATGAAAAAGTCAAAAGGTTTTTTTTTTTTACAAAGATATACTGGAGCAAACTTAGGTCTTGATTGAAAACCCCCACCGCAAAATTTTTCTGGTTGCGTCCTTGGATACTGCATTGTTTTAGTTACTTTAGAGGTCAATAATTATGGACTACGGTAATAAGTTTAGATAAATACACCAAATAGTTCTTTTTAGTTTAATTTCTTAAATAAAATAAATGTTTTTCTATAACTACTATTTTTGTAGGATAGACAGCATAAAATATTATTTTGAATATTTAACATAAAGTTTATACTCAAAATAAAGATCATTTCTCAAACTAGTGATAGAACTGGACCAACCATAAATGATTCGACAATTTTTTTACATGTTAGTGAAGATCATTTAAAAACATAAAAGAATTAACAATGCATATTTTCCCAATTTAATAACTACCCTACGAAAAGACAAGCTTATAACATCGAAATAACAACGTCCTCTTTGGAAGCCAAACAAATCATGTCATTATGCAATCAGACATTCCTACTATTTTGCATGAGAGGTTAAAGCACTGCAATTAATACACATTCCCCCAAGTAAAGCTGAGTTGTCCAATATTTGCATATTAAATCGAAGAAGGGATTTTCTCACGGCCTTTTGCTTCAATTGGAATCTCTGATTATTGGTAGCAAATAGAAGAGTGAGAGGGGGGCACATAGTCTATCAATTAAAAAGATTGGACGGATGTCAGAGAAGTTTATAGGGATCGGAGATCGGAAGAAAGGGGGAGACGTTTTTCCGAGAGAGAAGAAGTAACACGGTAGTTTTGGAAACTAAGGAGTTCTTAAGAGAGAGACGATGACCCGCTGCCACATTGCTTACCTCTGAAAGTATAGTAAGTTGATTTATCTTTCTTCCTCTATCCTCGGCCAGAAGTTCAATTAAGTAACTTTGTCAATGCCTGAATTTAATAGCTAATTGTAGAAATAATTGAATTTTACCTATTTGGAGAATGTTACTTTTTTTTTATCTTGTTTTTTTATTAATACTTTGATGCATGACAGTAAGCTAAAGCTACTGTCATTTGAGGAATATATCTGTGTATTTATAGTGTATGTGAATAAACAGGTAGACTGATTTGCCGGACTGGTTATTTGGTTTGAATATTTAAAATGTTAAGTAATGTATAACTTTGATTTATCTGGTGTTGGTAATTATTATACTAACATCTTACGGCTCAACGTTTGTACCAAATTACGCTAAAGATCACGTCAAATCAATAATAATAATACATCAAAGTTGTAATAAAAATAAAGAATTAAATAAGTATTTAAATTCATAAAAATGATCCATAGTACATAACACATGTGGCTAGGGGACAAAACTTGTATTTTGTGTACAGAATTGAATTTTTTCTTTGCCCATTAACAGAAAATATATAAAATAAACCTACCTATCTCGTACTCCATTTCTAGATTGACAACTGCAATATGCTAAAACCTTCTTAAAAATGAAACTTTTGCTATAGTTAATTTCTTAATAAAATAGTCTTTTGGTAGCTTTTGCGCACATACATCGATAATAATTTCCTTGAATAGAATAACCAGAACATTACGTTAATCATTGGTTAAAATAATTTCCGTTCATAATTGAAGGATGCAAATTCCATTTAAGTTTGCGAAATTGAATGATTGGAAGAGTAAAGCAATAAGCGATTCTCAGTATATGAATAAATTTTTATCACCCTTTTTGCGTAAGAAGTTTTCTTAGAACTTCTCTTTAATGTCAAATGCTATTGAAAAACAAGTTGAATTATGTTTATTAGCTAAGTAGTTTAATAATTTTTAAATTTTTAAAAATTCTATTTGAATTTTATAAATTTTATTTTATATCGCAATTAATATGTCGTATTAAAATGATTTTTTTGCGGTCTTGATTAATAGATCATCAGACTATAAGTAGCATTTTTTTAAAAACATTTAATTATATCATAAAAGTTATACGGATGAATTTTTTTTTAAATATAAAATTCGATATGAAAAGGTAATTCAAGTAATCACTAAAAATTTCATCATTCATTGGAATTTTAAAATTTTGTGTTTACTGGGGAATCTGCAAATTACCAGTTGTATAAAAAATATCAATTATTCAAAGATTTTGATGCACTTAATTTCCATAATTGATTCTCGAAATCGGGGCAGTAAAATCAGAGTAACGAAGTTGAGAAATAAATATTTATACAAAAGATTTAGAAATTTTTTTAGAAAGGATTAAAGACTAAACATTTCATAAGCTAAAACGAGTATTTGTAATAAAAACTTTAAGGACGAAATTTTATTTACTTTCTTTGATAGAGATTATGTTTTTCTGCTTTATGTATAGCAGGGATGTGATTGACTAAAAGACAAAAAAGAGGGAATCAAAAAATTTGACACGAAAGAAAGTGCAAAGGGAAATTATACACAAAGTACAAATTAAACCGTCGTTGATGTAAAGACAAAAATATCAAAATTTCAGCCTAAATGGGTTGCATGTTTATTTTTTTAGTTTAATAGTTAAACTATAAGCAGCTTTGTGAAAGCAGCTTAATTTTATGAATCAGATGTTGAAAGATTGAAAATCTGGTATCTCTACTCTCTTTTTCAGATGAATATTTTTCTACAATTGGGCAGCTTTTACAGTTTTTTTTTTTTTTTTTCATCAGTTTCCTCTGGCACTAGAGTAGGTGAAAAATGAGAGTCCTGAGCCACGGAGGGACGAGGGACGGGGACCGGGGACCGGGGACGGTGACGTCACCGGAAGTGGGCGTGGCCGGATGTGACGTCACAGGAAGTCAACTGACCGGATATGACGTCACAGGAAGTCAAGTGACCGGAAGTGGAGTTGAGCTGTTCTTCTCCTGCTGTTGAGTTGTTTCCTTCCTGCTGCTGTTAGTTTCGGTTTCGTTATAGGCTGTATTTGTATGACGTCACAGTGAAAATGACGTCACAATATTATAAAGTTTAGCTTTAAGACGGTGGCAACATCTTTTTAGTTTGGGTTTCAACAGGGTAGAGTTGAGTTGTTCTAGAGCTGCTTTTAAACGAATAGTTTCAAGTTATAGGCTTTTCATGTATGACGTCACAGTGGGGATGACGTCACTATACATTATAAAGTTTAAGGCGGTGGCAACAGGAGGGTATACGGAGGGATGGGGACGAGGGGCGATGACGTCATTAGCAGTTGAGTTGTTCGACTCCTGCTTCTAAACGAATAAGTTATAGTTATAGGCTTTTTTTACTAGTGACGTCACAGTGGGGATAGAGTGGGAGTGACGTCATTAATTACTTCACAAAGTTTATCTTTGAGTTAAGACGGGGGCGGAGTTAAGTTGTTCTAGGACTACTTCTAAACGAATAAGTTAGACTTATAGGCTTTTCGACTCGTGACGTCACAATGGGTATAGAGTGGGAATGACGACACATTATATTATAAAGTTTACCTTTGAACCAAGACGAGACAGAGTTGAGTTGTTCTATGGCTGCTCCTAAACGAATAAGTTAGAGTTATAGGCTTTTCGACTCGTGACGTCACAATGGGTATGACGTCATAACATGGAAATAAATACGAATTTAATCTGTTTCTGTTGGAATATATCCGAATTTAGCTTGTTAGAGGTGGCAACACCTATAATTTTAGATGACGTCATCGTCCCTCATCCCCATCCCTCATTACTCCTTTGCGTAGGGGTTGAGTTGTAGGGTTCCTTCTCCTGAATGAAGACATTATACTTATAGGCATTTATGCTTGTGACATCACAATGGGTATGACGTCATTATTTTTACAAAGTGTATCTTTGAACTAAGATGGAGTTGAGTTGTCCTAGGGTTGCTTCGAAATGAATAAGTTAGAGTTATAGACATTTTTACTAGTGACGTTATAACTTGCTTAATGTCTCCTCTGATGGACCGAAATAAATGCTCGCTTCTGATTGGTTAATAGCTACTAATTGTTTAGGGATGCGGTGGCAACAGCTTCGAGGTTTAAACAGGATATGAGCAGGTGTTAATTGGATGAGTCATCCTGTCTGAGCTTGTTGAAGCAGGATATTGTGCGGTGATAAGATAGGAGGGGGAGATTAGCCGAGTGGGTTGATGGTCACGTGACTTCTTTAAGCCAATCAGAATGCATGAACTACGTCACTCACGGGTTTGATAGCTAACGATAACGCCATTTCTCCCCCCTGATTTTGTCAAGTGAAGGTGCGTTTGCTATTTCTTCAAAGTTAAAATGTCGACTGATTTGAATATCGAACTTGTTGAAAGCTTTTACGATGCAGCTAAATCGCAGCAGTTATTTGATGAGTTGTTAAAGTACGAATATGAGAAACTGCAAATGAACTTTAATGGAAAAAATTTCATTCCCCAAAGAAAAGTGTTGGGTTTTGGAGATACTGGCGTGAACTATGCCTTTTCTGGAACGTGTGTTTTTGCCAAGCCATGGACTCCAACTTTACTTGCCATGAAGAAGGATGTGGAAAGAAAGACCGGACAAGACTACAACTTTGCCCTCCTCAACTTCTATCCCAATGGAAATGCTAAGATTGCTGCCCATAAAGATGACGAAAAAGACTTGAATCCAGCCTCTATCATCCCAACCCTGAGTCTTGGAGCTACAAGGATTATGAAGTTTACCCAGACCAAATTTAAGCCCAGCAAAGTTCCATTAGCAAGTGGGTCCCTCCTCCTCATGAAGCCACCGACTAACAAGTTCTGGACTCATGCTATTCCTGCCGAGCCAGCTGTGACGGAGCCGAGAATAAGCGTTACCTTCCGAAACATTGTGGAAAGAGGTCAAGATATTGTAGAACATCCCTACAAGCCTCCTTCTCGGAAGCGATCGTTCGATGAAGCAATTCCCGAAGACGACTGGTTAACTCGCCTTTATGCCCCCGCAAAGAAAACAAGTGAATGCCTGAAAGACTGGGATCTTGGATTTGGATTCAAAGTATCACTTCAGCAGATGAACTCTCGACTTTTTGTGCATATGCGTCAATATAGTGCCCAAGGAGAGAACTTTTATGCAACAAATCAAGAAATTGTGATGAATATGGATACATTTCTAGACTTCCACAATAAACTATTTCATGTGAACACTAAATATTCAACTTCGAGTGTTATCTGCAACAATCAACTCTTGATCCTATCCTACAAGGGTGAGTTAGTTTTAAAGCAGCTTTTCCAATTTCAACTTAAGGAGACTTTTCTAAGTGTGGATGAAATTAATCTTATTAAAATAAAAGAGTTGATACCTGATATTTGTGAAACCATTAAGGACTCTCTTCTAACTATACTACAAACTAAAAATCTTGTTGAATGTAAACAAAATGTTAATATTCCACCCAATATTGATTTATTCCATGAATATGTTATTGCATTGCAGCATGAAATTGAATGCAATATACTTAAATTGTTTCGCTGCGATGGTTGTGCTTTAAATGATATGTCACAAGGAAATCATGCCTGTATGACTGTCCCATTACAAGATCAATCTTGGTGTGTTGGTGATGATGCAATTTTCGTGCTTAATGTAAATAATATAATTGAAACTCTAAGATCTAAAAATGTTATACAATACTTCCATGAAGATTTTTTTAAATGTATATCTTGGAGTTCCTTGAATGACCATTTGAAATTGTAAATAACTGCATTTAATGATATTGTATTCTTTTGATGATTATAAATAAAAAAAATATATTAGATAATTTGTATATGTATGATTTCAATAATTGAACAGTTTTAAGCAACATTATTTTATTGAGTAAGGTTCCCACTTTAAGACATGTCTTACATTTCGTTTCAACTTTGAACAATTTTTCTGATTTTTGGATACTCTAATGCCTAAATTAGAGAGAAAAAGTAACATTCTTGAATATCTTACAACTAAGAATTCAAAAGTGAACGTGAAAATTTACTTTACGAATAAACATCATGTCTTTAAAATGTGTAAGAATATCACTAAATAAGAGAAAAAAGTAACATACTTAAACTTTGTACGATAAATAACTTTAACATTAACGTAAAAAAATTTACTTCACATATAAAAATTACGACTTTAAATGTGAATATAAGAAGAATTAGCATACCAAAAATTTCTACGATAAATAATTTTAGCCTTTGCGTGAAAATTTACTACATATATAAAAATCATGTCTTTAAAATATCGCTAAATAAAAGAAAAAAGTAACATGCTTAAACTTTCTATGATAAATAACTTTAACAGTAACGTAAAAATGTACTTTACACATAAAAATCACGACTTTAAATTTGACATGTAAGAGAAAAGTATAACATACCTATAATTTCTACAACAAAGAATTTAAACCCATTACCATTCATGTCTTTAAAATGTCTAATGACAACTCTAACTTTTAGAAAAAATAAACACTACAAATTTACAAGGGCAAAGAATTTAAAATTAAATGTGAAAATTAACTTTACATGTACAGTCATACTCTTATGTCAACGATAAATAAGATAAAAAAAAAAAAAAAAAGAAGCTCTAAGAATTTATAAGGCAAAGAATTTAAATAATACGCGAAAATTTACCTCACATATAAATTTTTTCTTTCAAATGTGTAAGAATAACGTTAAATTAGAGAACAAGAAACACTAAAAATGTATAAGGTAAGGAACTTAAACAATAGGCGAAAATTTATTTCATATATAAAATTTTTATCTTTAAAATGTGTAAGAATAATGCTAAATTAGAGGGGGGGGGGGGGGGGGGGGAAGTAACAGACTAAAACTTTCTTCGACAAAAATTTAAACAATATGCGAAATTTTCATACACAATTATTTTCTTAGGTTAATAATGGAAAATTTAACAGAATAAAAATTGCAAAGATAAAGAATTTTAACCTTTACTCAAAAATTCACTTCTTATATAAATATCATGTCTTTAAACTTTAACGTGACAATTTACTTTTCATATACAATTATATTCTTAGGTTAATGTTAAATTAGGGAAATTTGAACATAACAAAAATTTCAAAGATAAAGAATTTTAACCTTTACTCGAAAATTTACTTCACATATAAATATCATGTCTTTAAACTTTAACGTGGCAATTTACTTTTCATATACAATTCACGTCTTTAAACGGGAAGATAAGCATGTGACGGTAATTAGCCAATCAGGGTAGCGGTAGGTGATACGCCACTCACCGGCATTTTTAGACCGGAGGATGAGTCACGCTAAAACTTGTTGGAACAGGTCGGGAGATTTGTACAGTAAGCACGGGAAGATTAACACGTGACGGTAATCAACCAATTAAGATAGAGATCGATGCGCAAGCAGCGGGTGATGCTATGGTGTGTCAGCAGGTCTTTGAGATTATCGTTTTCCTACTTTGCCTTTTTCATAATGAAATGTTTGTGAAAACTTGGAATGAATGAAGTGGATTTCAAAGACACATTAGTTAGTGAAGGTAGAATTCGCATGGACTTTCTCCCAAAAAGTATGATTCGCTTGGAGAATTTAAGATCATTTCTACTTGAAAACTTTTCTATTATCAAAAACATTGAATATCTTTTAAACTCAGTGGGATTATATGCTACAATACGAGTAAAACTTAACAAAAATTGTTTCATAGAAGAAAAATAGCAAGTGATTTAAAATGAATACTAGTTATAGGTACTCCAAAGAAAAATTTCAAAATCTACTTTTCAATCGGAAAAGCAATACAAGTTGGAAATTTTTGTTACTTCAAGAAAGACAATTTACTTTGTAATAATATACGTTAAGGTGTCATATTAACTCGTGCAATACATGCTGACTAAGGATTATTTTACTTATCAATCTAAGAAAGGTGAAAAATATTAAATAAATTGTAGATATTAAATACATTTTAGATATCATTCAAGTTTTGAAAATAACCTGCAAGACTTTTAAAACATCTTAAGATAATTTGAAAGAAACTTGCGAATTATATGTAAACTACATAACTTTTTATAATCTAAAAGGAAATCACAAGTAATTTAGTTAACTTTTTTCATGGTAACACTCATATTCAATGACATGTTTTAAAATTTTACCTTCTTTACATGATAATAGTTATAAATTTTTTCAATCTCAGATGCGATATACTATTATTTCTAATATATATATGTTATGAATTGTGTAAAGTTTTTAAAAGAGTATATGCAAATCACCAATTAGAAACATAAAAATTTAACATCATTCAAACAAATTAAAAAAAAATAAGATATTTTCCTTAGTTGAAATAGTTAATTACTCATGTGATGGAATATACATAGAACATTTGAATACTGAAAAAAGTTTGCTAGGCAAACTTAAAGAATTTTTTTTTTTCGAAAAACTAGCATAAATTTGAAAAATGTATAGTTTGTTACTACGTAAAATTGAACATCATCAGGACAGACTAAATTATATGTGAAATTTTTTTTTATTTTTTTTTTTATTTGAGAGGTGTAGACAATATATCATTAATATAGAGATTTTTAACTTCCACCCATAATTTCTAAATAACTTATACATAAATACATAAATTTCAGAAAACTGAAACGGAATGTGTTTTACAAGACGCTTATTTTGTTAGATGAATATTCAATATTATTATAACTGAGCAAAGTTCATTCCGGAAAAAACTTGTAAAAGATACTTATATTTTGAAAATAGTTTGAAATATCCTTTTAAATTGATGAATGCTCGCTTTCGAAAGACACAAATAAAACTGATATTACACATGATAATTAACACATGCATAACATTAGTCAAACAAAGTGGAATTTTTATTGCTTGTGACCGATAACTTTTCAGTGAAGTAGAACTTACATAGGAAATTTATGCAAACTTTTTCAACTTTTAAACCAAGTATCATGTAAAATTATAAATTACGATAGGAAATAGCATGCTTCAAAATCTTCAGAATCAGAACAAGTCTTTTGGTTAAGCTAAATTTATTTCTCAAGGAATTGATAGCATACCAGAGAAGTCCTTATCATTTCACATCTTTTCTCATGTTGCAAGAAGATATATTTTGTAAAAGATCGTCGTAGCACTTAACAAAAATCAGTAAAAATAAATATATTTTCTATGGCAAAGATAAAACACTTAACAAATTAATTACTGAAATTTAGCTAAGTTGCATATGGTTTATTCACATAAATCGCATAAGCTTCGAATGTTAAAAAATATATATTTGTCAGTTGAAATCAAGCTCATCGAAAAAATAAATGCTATCTACATTTTTCAAGTCGGAAAATTACTATTAAATAAAAACTTTACATTCAAAAAACATTGTCATGTTAAAAAGAAAAAAAAAATCTACAAAAAATGTAAAATGATAATTTTACTGTTGGTACATAAAATGATGAATAATTTACGATTTTATTCGAGGCAAATGTTTTATTGTCTAACAGAGAACTTAAACTTTAGCAGAAAAACGAAAAAATACCAAACTTAGGAATAGCAAATTTCTTGAAATTCATGTATAATGTGAGAAGTTTTATTGAAAGCATAGAAGATACAACATTGAAAAATTTGAATGTTTCGAAGTACTTTATCTGAAATAAAAAGGCGTTAAGGTCCGCTATAAAAAAATTTTGGAGAAAGTTTAAACAAAATATAAATCAAACATGCTTTTAAGTGGGGACACATATATTAAAACTATAACACATATATTAAAACTATAACACATATATTAAAACTATAACACATTAAACAATTTATATTTTGTCCTCTCAGTTGTATCAAACTGAATAACATGAAAACAACTACAAACTGAATAAACATGAAAATTATCAACAAATGTGGAAAAAGTTTCCTCTTTTAACATGAAAAAAAAATAATAATATATAACATTGACAAATGTTAAGATCACGAAACTTGTTTAATCATATACCGATAGGAGCAATCAATGTTGCGGGGAGATATTCACTTGATGGTCAGTACCCCATGAATAAATTAATAGAAGATTCTTATATTTTCTCATGCTAATTTCAATAGCATTCCACGTAACTTCAACTTTATATGTTACACTATATATATATTTATTTTTTCAAATATATTGACTTTCGAAAAACCATCCTTCAATATAAGAATGATCATAGTAAGAATAAAAGAAAAGATGCTAAGCATATGATTTGTTGCTAAGTCTAAATAAATGCACTTTAAATCAATGCTTAGCATCTTTTCTTTTATTCTTACTATGATCGAAAGTCAATATATTTGAAAAAATAAATATATATATAGTGTAACATATAAAGTTGAAGTTACGTGGAATGCTATTGAAATTAGCATGAGAAAATATAAGAATCTTCTATTAATTTATTCATGGGGTACTGACCATCAAGTGAATATCTCCCCGCAACATTGATTGCTCCTATCGGTATATGATTAAACAAGTTTCGTGATCTTAACATTTGTCAATGTTATATATTATTATTTTTTTTTCATGTTAAAAGAGGAAACTTTTTCCACATTTGTTGATAATTTTCATGTTTATTCAGTTTGTAGTTGTTTTCATGTTATTCAGTTTGATACAACTGAGAGGACAAAATATAAATTGTTTAATGTGTTATAGTTTTAATATATGTGTTATAGTTTTAATATATGTGTCCCCACTTAAAAGCATGTTTGATTTATATTTTGTTTAAACTTTCTCCAAAATTTTTTTATAGCGGACCTTAACGCCTTTTTATTTCAGATAAAGTACTTCGAAACATTCAAATTTTTCAATGTTGTATCTTCTATGCTTTCAATAAAACTTCTCACATTATACATGAATTTCAAGAAATTTGCTATTCCTAAGTTTGGTATTTTTTCGTTTTTCTGCTAAAGTTTAAGTTCTCTGTTAGACAATAAAACATTTGCCTCGAATAAAATCGTAAATTATTCATCATTTTATGTACCAACAGTAAAATTATCATTTTACATTTTTTGTAGATTTTTTTTTTCTTTTTAACATGACAATGTTTTTTGAATGTAAAGTTTTTATTTAATAGTAATTTTCCGACTTGAAAAATGTAGATAGCATTTATTTTTTCGATGAGCTTGATTTCAACTGACAAATATATATTTTTTAACATTCGAAGCTTATGCGATTTATGTGAATAAACCATATGCAACTTAGCTAAATTTCAGTAATTAATTTGTTAAGTGTTTTATCTTTGCCATAGAAAATATATTTATTTTTACTGATTTTTGTTAAGTGCTACGACGATCTTTTACAAAATATATCTTCTTGCAACATGAGAAAAGATGTGAAATGATAAGGACTTCTCTGGTATGCTATCAATTCCTTGAGAAATAAATTTAGCTTAACCAAAAGACTTGTTCTGATTCTGAAGATTTTGAAGCATACTATTTCCTATCGTAATTTATAATTTTACATGATACTTGGTTTAAAAGTTGAAAAAGTTTGCATAAATTTCCTATGTAAGTTCTACTTCACTGAAAAGTTATCGGTCACAAGCAATAAAAATTCCACTTTGTTTGACTAATGTTATGCATGTGTTAATTATCATGTGTAATATCAGTTTTATTTGTGTCTTTCGAAAGCGAGCATTCATCAATTTAAAAGGATATTTCAAACTATTTTCAAAATATAAGTATCTTTTACAAGTTTTTTCCGGAATGAACTTTGCTCAGTTATAATAATATTGAATATTCATCTAACAAAATAAGCGTCTTGTAAAACACATTCCGTTTCAGTTTTCTGAAATTTATGTATTTATGTATAAGTTATTTAGAAATTATGGGTGGAAGTTAAAAATCTCTATATTAATGATATATTGTCTACACCTCTCAAATAAAAAAAAAATAAAAAAAAATTTCACATATAATTTAGTCTGTCCTGATGATGTTCAATTTTACTAGTAACAAACTATACATTTTTCAAATTTATGCTAGTTTTTCGAAAAAAAAAAATTCTTTAAGTTTGCCTAGCAAACTTTTTTCAGTATTCAAATGTTCTATGTATATTCCATCACATGAGTAATTAACTATTTCAACTAAGGAAAATATCTTATTTTTTTTTAATTTGTTTGAATGATGTTAAATTTTTATGTTTCTAATTGGTGATTTGCATATACTCTTTTAAAAACTTTACACAATTCATAACATATATATATTAGAAATAATAGTATATCGCATCTGAGATTGAAAAAATTTATAACTATTATCATGTAAAGAAGGTAAAATTTTAAAACATGTCATTGAATATGAGTGTTACCATGAAAAAAGTTAACTAAATTACTTGTGATTTCCTTTTAGATTATAAAAAGTTATGTAGTTTACATATAATTCGCAAGTTTCTTTCAAATTATCTTAAGATGTTTTAAAAGTCTTGCAGGTTATTTTCAAAACTTGAATGATATCTAAAATGTATTTAATATCTACAATTTATTTAATATTTTTCACCTTTCTTAGATTGATAAGTAAAATAATCCTTAGTCAGCATGTATTGCACGAGTTAATATGACACCTTAACGTATATTATTACAAAGTAAATTGTCTTTCTTGAAGTAACAAAAATTTCCAACTTGTATTGCTTTTCCGATTGAAAAGTAGATTTTGAAATTTTTCTTTGGAGTACCTATAACTAGTATTCATTTTAAATCACTTGCTATTTTTCTTCTATGAAACAATTTTTGTTAAGTTTTACTCGTATTGTAGCATATAATCCCACTGAGTTTAAAAGATATTCAATGTTTTTGATAATAGAAAAGTTTTCAAGTAGAAATGATCTTAAATTCTCCAAGCGAATCATACTTTTTGGGAGAAAGTCCATGCGAATTCTACCTTCACTAACTAATGTGTCTTTGAAATCCACTTCATTCATTCCAAGTTTTCACAAACATTTCATTATGAAAAAGGCAAAGTAGGAAAACGATAATCTCAAAGACCTGCTGACACACCATAGCATCACCCGCTGCTTGCGCATCGATCTCTATCTTAATTGGTTGATTACCGTCACGTGTTAATCTTCCCGTGCTTACTGTACAAATCTCCCGACCTGTTCCAACAAGTTTTAGCGTGACTCATCCTCCGGTCTAAAAATGCCGGTGAGTGGCGTATCACCTACCGCTACCCTGATTGGCTAATTACCGTCACATGCTTATCTTCCCGTTTAAAGACGTGAATTGTATATGAAAAGTAAATTGCCACGTTAAAGTTTAAAGACATGATATTTATATGTGAAGTAAATTTTCGAGTAAAGGTTAAAATTCTTTATCTTTGAAATTTTTGTTATGTTCAAATTTCCCTAATTTAACATTAACCTAAGAATATAATTGTATATGAAAAGTAAATTGTCACGTTAAAGTTTAAAGACATGATATTTATATAAGAAGTGAATTTTTGAGTAAAGGTTAAAATTCTTTATCTTTGCAATTTTTATTCTGTTAAATTTTCCATTATTAACCTAAGAAAATAATTGTGTATGAAAATTTCGCATATTGTTTAAATTTTTGTCGAAGAAAGTTTTAGTCTGTTACTTCCCCCCCCCCCCCCTCTAATTTAGCATTATTCTTACACATTTTAAAGATAAAAATTTTATATATGAAATAAATTTTCGCCTATTGTTTAAGTTCCTTACCTTATACATTTTTAGTGTTTCTTGTTCTCTAATTTAACGTTATTCTTACACATTTGAAAGAAAAAATTTATATGTGAGGTAAATTTTCGCGTATTATTTAAATTCTTTGCCTTATAAATTCTTAGAGCTTCTTTTTTTTTTTTTTTTTATCTTATTTATCGTTGACATAAGAGTATGACTGTACATGTAAAGTTAATTTTCACATTTAATTTTAAATTCTTTGCCCTTGTAAATTTGTAGTGTTTATTTTTTCTAAAAGTTAGAGTTGTCATTAGACATTTTAAAGACATGAATGGTAATGGGTTTAAATTCTTTGTTGTAGAAATTATAGGTATGTTATACTTTTCTCTTACATGTCAAATTTAAAGTCGTGATTTTTATGTGTAAAGTACATTTTTACGTTACTGTTAAAGTTATTTATCATAGAAAGTTTAAGCATGTTACTTTTTTCTTTTATTTAGCGATATTTTAAAGACATGATTTTTATATATGTAGTAAATTTTCACGCAAAGGCTAAAATTATTTATCGTAGAAATTTTTGGTATGCTAATTCTTCTTATATTCACATTTAAAGTCGTAATTTTTATATGTGAAGTAAATTTTTTTACGTTAATGTTAAAGTTATTTATCGTACAAAGTTTAAGTATGTTACTTTTTTCTCTTATTTAGTGATATTCTTACACATTTTAAAGACATGATGTTTATTCGTAAAGTAAATTTTCACGTTCACTTTTGAATTCTTAGTTGTAAGATATTCAAGAATGTTACTTTTTCTCTCTAATTTAGGCATTAGAGTATCCAAAAATCAGAAAAATTGTTCAAAGTTGAAACGAAATGTAAGACATGTCTTAAAGTGGGAACCTTACTCAATAAAATAATGTTGCTTAAAACTGTTCAATTATTGAAATCATACATATACAAATTATCTAATATATTTTTTTTATTTATAATCATCAAAAGAATACAATATCATTAAATGCAGTTATTTACAATTTCAAATGGTCATTCAAGGAACTCCAAGATATACATTTAAAAAAATCTTCATGGAAGTATTGTATAACATTTTTAGATCTTAGAGTTTCAATTATATTATTTACATTAAGCACGAAAATTGCATCATCACCAACACACCAAGATTGATCTTGTAATGGGACAGTCATACAGGCATGATTTCCTTGTGACATATCATTTAAAGCACAACCATCGCAGCGAAACAATTTAAGTATATTGCATTCAATTTCATGCTGCAATGCAATAACATATTCATGGAATAAATCAATATTGGGTGGAATATTAACATTTTGTTTACATTCAACAAGATTTTTAGTTTGTAGTATAGTTAGAAGAGAGTCCTTAATGGTTTCACAAATATCAGGTATCAACTCTTTTATTTTAATAAGATTAATTTCATCCACACTTAGAAAAGTCTCCTTAAGTTGAAATTGGAAAAGCTGCTTTAAAACTAACTCACCCTTGTAGGATAGGATCAAGAGTTGATTGTTGCAGATAACACTCGAAGTTGAATATTTAGTGTTCACATGAAATAGTTTATTGTGGAAGTCTAGAAATGTATCCATATTCATCACAATTTCTTGATTTGTTGCATAAAAGTTCTCTCCTTGGGCACTATATTGACGCATATGCACAAAAAGTCGAGAGTTCATCTGCTGAAGTGATACTTTGAATCCAAATCCAAGATCCCAGTCTTTCAGGCATTCACTTGTTTTCTTTGCGGGGGCATAAAGGCGAGTTAACCAGTCGTCTTCGGGAATTGCTTCATCGAACGATCGCTTCCGAGAAGGAGGCTTGTAGGGATGTTCTACAATATCTTGACCTCTTTCCACAATGTTTCGGAAGGTAACGCTTATTCTCGGCTCCGTCACAGCTGGCTCGGCAGGAATAGCATGAGTCCAGAACTTGTTAGTCGGTGGCTTCATGAGGAGGAGGGACCCACTTGCTAATGGAACTTTGCTGGGCTTAAATTTGGTCTGGGTAAACTTCATAATCCTTGTAGCTCCAAGACTCAGGGTTGGGATGATAGAGGCTGGATTCAAGTCTTTTTCGTCATCTTTATGGGCAGCAATCTTAGCATTTCCATTGGGATAGAAGTTGAGGAGGGCAAAGTTGTAGTCTTGTCCGGTCTTTCTTTCCACATCCTTCTTCATGGCAAGTAAAGTTGGAGTCCATGGCTTGGCAAAAACACACGTTCCAGAAAAGGCATAGTTCACGCCAGTATCTCCAAAACCCAACACTTTTCTTTGGGGAATGAAATTTTTTCCATTAAAGTTCATTTGCAGTTTCTCATATTCGTACTTTAACAACTCATCAAATAACTGCTGCGATTTAGCTGCATCGTAAAAGCTTTCAACAAGTTCGATATTCAAATCAGTCGACATTTTAACTTTGAAGAAATAGCAAACGCACCTTCACTTGACAAAATCAGGGGGGAGAAATGGCGTTATCGTTAGCTATCAAACCCGTGAGTGACGTAGTTCATGCATTCTGATTGGCTTAAAGAAGTCACGTGACCATCAACCCACTCGGCTAATCTCCCCCTCCTATCTTATCACCGCACAATATCCTGCTTCAACAAGCTCAGACAGGATGACTCATCCAATTAACACCTGCTCATATCCTGTTTAAACCTCGAAGCTGTTGCCACCGCATCCCTAAACAATTAGTAGCTATTAACCAATCAGAAGCGAGCATTTATTTCGGTCCATCAGAGGAGACATTAAGCAAGTTATAACGTCACTAGTAAAAATGTCTATAACTCTAACTTATTCATTTCGAAGCAACCCTAGGACAACTCAACTCCATCTTAGTTCAAAGATACACTTTGTAAAAATAATGACGTCATACCCATTGTGATGTCACAAGCATAAATGCCTATAAGTATAATGTCTTCATTCAGGAGAAGGAACCCTACAACTCAACCCCTACGCAAAGGAGTAATGAGGGATGGGGATGAGGGACGATGACGTCATCTAAAATTATAGGTGTTGCCACCTCTAACAAGCTAAATTCGGATATATTCCAACAGAAACAGATTAAATTCGTATTTATTTCCATGTTATGACGTCATACCCATTGTGACGTCACGAGTCGAAAAGCCTATAACTCTAACTTATTCGTTTAGGAGCAGCCATAGAACAACTCAACTCTGTCTCGTCTTGGTTCAAAGGTAAACTTTATAATATAATGTGTCGTCATTCCCACTCTATACCCATTGTGACGTCACGAGTCGAAAAGCCTATAAGTCTAACTTATTCGTTTAGAAGTAGTCCTAGAACAACTTAACTCCGCCCCCGTCTTAACTCAAAGATAAACTTTGTGAAGTAATTAATGACGTCACTCCCACTCTATCCCCACTGTGACGTCACTAGTAAAAAAAGCCTATAACTATAACTTATTCGTTTAGAAGCAGGAGTCGAACAACTCAACTGCTAATGACGTCATCGCCCCTCGTCCCCATCCCTCCGTATACCCTCCTGTTGCCACCGCCTTAAACTTTATAATGTATAGTGACGTCATCCCCACTGTGACGTCATACATGAAAAGCCTATAACTTGAAACTATTCGTTTAAAAGCAGCCCTAGAACAACTCAACTCTACCCTGTTGAAACCCAAACTAAAAAGATGTTGCCACCGTCTTAAAGCTAAACTTTATAATATTGTGACGTCATTTTCACTGTGACGTCATACAAATACAGCCTATAACGAAACCGAAACTAACAGCAGCAGGAAGGAAACAACTCAACAGCAGGAGAAGAACAGCTCAACTCCACTTCCGGTCACTTGACTTCCTGTGACGTCATATCCGGTCAGTTGACTTCCTGTGACGTCACATCCGGCCACGCCCACTTCCGGTGACGTCACCGTCCCCGGTCCCCGGTCCCCGTCCCTCGTCCCTCCGTGGCTCAGGACTCTCATTTTTCACCTACTCACTAGCTTCTTTTCTGAGCTCGACTACTTCTCACAAATACCTATATATATAAAACTGAGTTGTATGTACGTCTGAACCTTATACAAATCCACAGTTTTGCACCTAGAGGTACGAAATTTGGTACAGAGAAGCTTTAGTACATGGAGAGTGTAGAGAACAACTTTTAAATTCGATTAAAAGTTGCCTCTATTAAAATTTAATGGCATGAAAAAAATTCTTGAAATGGTAACGATATTTTTTTATTAGATAAGAATAAAACCAAAAGTTATTTTAATATGTCCCCCTTATTTATTTGATTATTTTTATGTATTACAATCGTCTGTACAATGAACGGTTCGAATTTTATTATAATATTTCAATATATTTACCGTAAATCGACGCTCTGCGAATGCGCGGTTTTAGTGTGATAATCTGAATGCAAACAAATTATTGAAATTCACTGAAAACTTTCAAGTCATTACGACATTTGTTAATTTCATTTTTTATTTCATGCTAAATACTTATTCGTTTCCTTTAAACAGAATATCAAAATTCCTTCTTTTGATTGTTTTTATTTTTGTATAGTGTTTTTGTACTGTGTATCCAAGTTCCATATTATTTAATCTAGATTTGAATACATTTTTTGTATTGTATATGTTTTATTATTTACACCAGACTATCTTACAATTTACACCAGAAACGTAGTATTTCATTTATGATTTTATTTCTTTGGTGTTTTATTTTTGTCCTGATTATGAAGTTGGTAAGGGGCCGGGCATTATGGTACTACTCGGTACAAAAAAAAAAAATTGAAGAATACAAAACTTTTTTGGTTCAGATGTACTATAAGACATTTGTTTGGTACGATTTTGCTTAGTGCTTTTTAACAGATAAATGCGGTTTCTCGCAACGATTTTTATTTTCATTTATGTTTTAATTTTATAATTATTTATATTTCAACTTAAAAAAAAAAAAAAAAAAGTCATAAATAATCTAAACTAAGAACTTTCAAATAATTTATAATTTCTATGTTTAGAGTTGGAGATACATTTACGCACCATTTATGTGGGTAAACATTTAGGCTTAGCACCAACTGGTAACCGCCTAACGGAAGAGTACCCTTAACATTCATATTTTAACTTAATATTATTGTTATTTATGTTTTACTTTTCTTTTAGTTATCGTGTTTTTGATTTTTGCGATTTTTCTGATCATTAAATGAAAAAACCCGCCAAATGCCTTTACTACATCTGTCCTACTTTTTCTTAAATGTTAACTCCTATGTTTTTCAACGGGTCCCCAGGAGAGCGGGGTCACACAGCTAGTATATATATATATATATATATATATATATATATATATATATATATATATATATATATATATATATATATATATATATATATATTCTCATTGGAATCTTCAATTTACCATTTAGAATTCTCTAGTATTTTCCTGTGTTAGCGAGCGACGCCTTGACTAATCGAGCGTCACTACTAAACCTATAAATGCTCAGTACTTAGGTTTGCCACGCCTTTCGGTATAATCAACTCTTGGAGCTAGCCATACGCCATCCCGTCTCCTCCCTTGTCTCTGGAAATAAACTTGTGTGCAACTCATCCACGATTGTTTTACTCATAACGGTCAACATCCAAGGTACCATATTTGTATATTTGTTGAGAACTAAGGGAGGAAGTGCTGCATGTAACTGACATGGTACACTACCCAAGCAAAAAACTTCAAATTTTCACAAAATTGCTCTAGCCAATTAATTTAAAACAATTATGAAAAAAATTGCTTTAACTTTTAAACTACCATTTTTTTCAAGCTAAAATAAGCAATTTTACTGGAATAGCAGTTAAAATTTTAAACTGGTACATTTTGGAACTAATTACTTGCACAAAATTGAACAAATTTTTTATTCTGCATCGATTCAAACCAAATGGCGAAACCAATCCTCAAACACACACACTAATCACGGACATAGCGGTTATCGTATCAGCTGAAGCTGGACCGCCGCGAATCAAATAGACTCTCTACTCTGTATAGGGCCCGGTACTAAGTTTGATGACGTCACGCTAAGCGATGGATGAAAACACGAAGGCCGTCTACCGTAGTACGTAATCTACAGATGTAATGAAATATCTCTGGTAATTTCTATAAAATATTATGTAGTGAGTTATAAAATAAGTTGATCTATAAATTAAGTTGTGTATTTGTGTTGGATATTCAGATACAACATTTAATTTCATGAAGTAAAAGCACCGAGAGTGGGATTTAAATTAAAACACTGCAGCAAGTTCTGGAAATTATAACTGGATTTTTTCAATATTACTAATATTCAAACCTTTTATAGTAAATTATTTGGGTTGAAAATTCTCCGATATATATTTATATACTAACATATCTAAAAATAATTTTAATACCATAACAAGCAATACATTAGAACAGTATGTATTTAAAAGAATAAACATTACAAAAATACAAACATTAAATTATTATACAAAAACTTTATTTCAACTTTGAATATAATAGGAATTCAAGAATTGTAAAGTGGTAGTACCTAATATTCTGATTAAAATTTCATTTTTAAGAAATGTATTTCCTCAAGAAAAACATGATAAATTATTTCAAATAGGTATTTTCATTTTTAAACAAATAAGTTGGTTGGTTTATGAGCTCAACGACCTATTCTTATACACAATGGCGGCTGATGAGGATGGGACTTACAGCTTAAAGTTGATTCCGAACCACAATCAACATACATGCCTTATCCGTGATTCGAACATGACACCTTTGGCATGCATGGCCAGAGAGCTAACCACACAGTCATCAGATGGTAAAACAAATAAGACTTCGTTGATTTGAAAATAAGTTCCAAAATGAAATCATAAAAATTAACTCCTAAGAATATGTTTTATAGATATTTACAAATAAACGTTAGTAAAAAAAATTATATAAATAACTTTTTAGCATTCATAAAATTGATAATTAAAAAAAAAAAAAAAAAAAAAAAAAAAAAAAAACAGCACTAATAAATGCAACAAACTACTGAAATAAAAAAGTAGTGAAGTACATCTTTTATTTTTCAGAAGAGCTCGACTTGAGAATATTATTATATTCGTTTTTAACTATGGAACCAACTTATTAGCATTGCATTTTAAGAGCCATTTTAATTCGTGATTATTTTTTTTCTTCTAAAAAAAAAAAAAAAAAAAAAAAAAAAAAATACAGACAGATCCTCTCTATGGAAATATTCTGTCAAATACTTATTGACACTTTTTGAATGTTCAGGCAATAAAAAATAATGCGTTATTCTTGAACACACAACAATCAGTCTTTTTTGCAATGTTTACGTTTTCTTATAGATTTAGCGTATATTCTTCTAAATGGTCTATTCTTCCATCGGTATCATATATTCTTGTAACCTTCCTTGGTACTAAGAAAAGAAACATCATCAGGTTTTGTTTACGAGTATAGCCATTAAAATATAATTTCAACTTAAATCAAGTGTTAAATAGAAAGATTACTATTTTTAATGATGTTAAAAATCAGCAAATATTTGCATGATAGTTGTATCAGTAGGAAACAAACATCTTAAAATTTCACTTTTATAGTTTTACAAAATTATATTTTCAAAAGAATATTTAACCTCTTCACCCCTGAAGATTAACAAAATGATTAAAAAAATATTTTACTGTCTTATGGAGTTATTTTGTTGTCAAGGACTATGAAAAAAAAAAAATATTTGTATTTATAAGTTTATTAGGGGGCCTAAAATTTTAGGTACACGTATGTGGACCCTAGTTTTTTACTACACAAAATAACAAGAAAATTGCAATTGATAAAATGCTTGTAAAAGAAGTATTAACATGTTTTAATTAAACTTTATTATTAAACACTTTACTTTTTAAGTAATTGAGAATATTTTCATTACATTTACTTTGAATGGAACTTTTCAAAGCAATTATTTTTCAGCACACATAAGTAAATGTTGCACTTGGTGCACATTACTCTTGTTCTAGATTTGCACCCCACCAGACGACATTTGGATGCATTTTTGTCGTCCATGTACCTGGGTAGGTGACCTATATTATCAATATGTATTTTTTTTATGCCATTGCTTTTGTGAAAGCACACATTATAAATCCAGCAATTGGATATTGCTAGATAAACAAAATGTGTAAACATACGCACAGTCCATTTCTTTGTTCTTACAGCATAACGATAGTATGCTAAATATCGATTACAGAGATCAGTACCCCCCATCGAAATATTATACATTCGAATTACAGCAGGCTGTGGAATGCTAACTTTTTTTTTATCCTCTTTAGACAAATCACCCTGTTGTAATAATGCCTGAATCTCATCTGGAGTCCATAAGCCTACCAAAAATAATTTCATATAATATTTTAGAATTATACTTAGTCACTACTATATTGTATACTCAAAATTATGATTTTGTATTAAGTTAATTTTAAACAAAACAAACACTAAATCAATTTCTGCACTTAAAACATGACTAAGTTACTATTTTTTTGTGTTAAAAAGTTCTATAATTTAAAAATGTAAATTCCAGAATGTTTTAAACAACAATTAATTAAATAATAAAGTAGTTAACAAACACTTTACATACACTCTGTGCACTTACACCATAATACCTCAGCTTACTAATATTTTGACTTTGTTAAATTGTTCCAAATTTTAAGTGTACAATGTTCTAATATCATTTTAGGACAAATTAATTGAATAAAAAACAAACAGTTAACATACTCATACATTGAAACAATAATAACTTACTATTAAACAATAATTATTTTCTAATTTTAACAATAATTACTTATTAACACATTTTTATCATATTACAATAAATTCAGCCTAATGGACGAAGGTACACAAATGTGTACTCAATTATAATTCTTGACCCAACTTTTCAATAAAACATTTTTACAAACAAAACTATTTTAAGCAGATGTTGAAAGATTATCGTAATTAGAAATAATTTTATTGGATCTATAAAATATATTTAAAATACTGAAAATTTCTTACATTTTCGACTTCGCTGAGATATCTCCATTTTCAGAAAATCACTTTTGTAAACAAATATTTCTTGAGGAAAATTAAGCCTTTGCTGCCTTCTATGATATTCATTACGAAGCTCAGACATCCCCAAATGTAAAGGTGAGGTTGAAATTAAAATTTTTTCCATCCAGTAAATTTTACAAAAAATATTACGAGGTCCACATATGTGGACCTACGGAGTGAAGAGGTTAAAATAGAATTATGAAATAAAACTTTTTTAATTTCTATGAGAGATCATGTGAGTTACAATAGGATTAAGCCTAACTTAGAATACTAAAAGTTTTTAAGCAATACGTTAATAACGTGATACAACTTACCTGTAAAATTTACAAACTTGAAAGTCACTCCTTTTTAGAATTATCCTTTCCACATTTCAGCTTATTGATTAAATAAAAAAAGGATAAAAAGAAGCATTTTAGCTATCAATAAATTTCAATACCTTGTGTACAATCCAGTTCGTAGAATAGTTTGTTTACATTTTCATCGATCGCTTAGCGACGCTTGAGACAGAGCGCCATCTGGTTGTACCAGGCCCGAAGAAATAACGGTAGTTACTTAATTCCGCGGCGGTCCCGCTTAAACCCTATATAAGAAAGCCTTCGCACTGACTGCGTGACGTCACATAGAGTAGTCAATCGTCTTTCGCATTGGTAGCATAGGAATTATCCTTTTCTTAGTTTTGCTTGTTAATTTGAATAGGAGAGCATTTAGAAAACATTTCTTTTTTATTGACAGAGATAATTGAATTTTTTTTAAATATTTATGTTCAACTATTATTTTGAATTTTATTCCTAAATAATAAAACACCAAATCTAAATAAACTATTTTTATTTTATTCACAAATCATAGTTATTATTAATCAATAAAACATTCTAAAGCAAAATAGTTTAGTGTTGCTATTCATTAACTTAAAAATTACTTTAATATTTGAAGTTATCTTTTTTATTTTCAACATTCTTTTGGTTCAACAAATTTTTTCCCACTAACAAGTTGTCATTTTGTTGCCTACAATAACTATTTCGATATATGTTTGCAGCATCGTACTTTCTACAATAAATTTAATATTATGTTCTTTACATTCATGCGGAACGTTATATATTTCTTTACCATTAATAATATCTAAAGTTAAACTTGTTGAAAGTAAGCTCTGACCTTCAAAAATTCTAAAACAACTTCTAATATATTACAGAAATAAACTTTTGAATTACAACATATAAATACAAAATAACATTCAAAACATCAAGTTTTGCATAGCATAAAGCATAAACCATCTTTATCCAGATTCAAAATATAACTATTCTTGTCATTGTCAAGAAAATCAAAAGTATCATCGATGTTTTCAAGTGTTAAAATAATTTTCGAGCTAGAACATTTGCTGAATTTCGCAATGGAATGATCACAATAACCGGCACTGTAAGCTATTGGGTTGTTCGGAAAGTAATTTCGTTTTTTCCCTTCAGAGGACTTAATTACATTTTTTCGAAACCAACTTCACACTTAAGCTGCATAACCATTATATGTCTTGAGAGCTGATATTGCAAGGCTTGTGTGTGAAAAAGTTCTATTAATTCTACTCAGTAGTTTTTGGTTGGTGCCCTTTTAAATATGGAGAGCAATAAGCAGGATTTTCGTCATATTTTACTTTTTTACTATAGAAAAGGTAAAAATGCTGTCCAAGCGAGAAAAAAATTGACGGATGTGTATGGAGAAGGCGTGTTAACAGTACGCCAGTGCCAGAACTGGTTTGCAAAGTTTCGATCCGGCAATTTTGATGTCGAAGATGCACCACGTTCGGGAAGGCCAGTTGAAGCTGATGAAGGCATTAGTTGATGTAAATCGGTGAATAACCACACGAGAGATCGATGAGAGGTTAAATTTGTCGAATTCGACTGTTTATGGTCACTTGAAAGGCCTGGGCTTAACCTCGAAGCTCGATGTGTGGGTGCCCCATGTTCTTACGGAGCGAAATTTGTGTCGTCGCGTTGACGTGTGTGATTCGCTCCTCAAACGTCAGGAAAATGATCCATTTTTGAAGCGGATTATTACTGGGGACGAAAAATGGGTAGTATACAACAATGTGAAACGCAAGAGGTCATGGAGCAGAAAAGATGAACCGGCTCAAAGCGTTTCAAAAGCCAACATTCACCAAAAAAGGTGATGCTGTCCGTTTGGTGGGATTTCAAAGGAATCGTTTTTTTTTTTTAGCTTTTACCGGACAATACAACTATTAATTCGGAAGTCTATTGTCATCAGCTGGACAAATTGAATGATGCGCTTAAACAGAAGAGGCCAGAATTAACTAACAGGAAGGGTGTAGTGTTCCACCAAGACTGTTACGTCACCAACTCGTACTTATATGAGAAATGTGAACGTGCATTAAAAGTGCATTAAGTTAATATTATCGTTTGGCAATATTCACTGTGTTCTTTTTGTATTTTAAAAATAAAGTAATTTTGTTCTCTTAGTAAAGGAAAATGGTAGATGTTGATTAATAAAGTAAACGATAAGCTTTAAGGAGAAAGGAGGACTAAATGTTCTTTCAAATCTCAACATATGGCGCCCGAACGTGTGACGAAAAGTTAACTTGTGCAAGGTTAGTAAGATTATTACAACCAGAGTTTATTTCTTGTTGTGATCGTTTGAACGCAATTGAAGTATGGAGGTTCTAAAAATAAAACGATCGCCAGTAAGAGCGAGTTTTACTAAGTTGTATAAAAGCCTAAATGCGTTATTTGAAGATAAAGATATTAACTTAGTAGTTCTCGAGAGTAAGTTTACGTCTCTAGAAAGAGTATTTGCTAGATTAACTGATCTAGATGATAATATTATGGAGTTATTGGCACATGACGAAAATGCAGGGCACCGATAGCCCAGGCGGTAGAGTAACGAGCTCGTAACCGGAGGGTTGTGGGTTCGGGCCTCCGTCCGCCAAATATCGGTGTGTACCTAATGGGGGCTGGTGCACATTAAATCTGTCGTGGCCTCAATGTCCTCTCGTTGGTGTGGTGGGGTCGGAGAGAGGGGTTTACACTAGAAGATTTCGATCTCGTATTCTTCTAGATGCTCAAAATTACGAGACGTATTTGGCTGTGTTAAGCACTTTATAAGTGGCAGAAATAGACAGTCGGTGGTTTCAAAACAAAACAAAACAAAACGAAAATGCAGAAAGATACGCTGAGGAATTTGAAATTATTGAAGAGTATAAAGAAAATTTTTATATTGCACAGGTTCGTTACAAATCTCTTACGAAGAATTTAACCGTGCAGCAGAATTCTATTAATTTAAATTCAGAAAAACCTAAGTTAAAACTTCCGAAAATTGAGTTAATGAAATTTGGCGGAGAAGTAAAAGATTGGCTAAGTTTCTGGAGCCTCTTTAGTAGAATACATGAGGATGAACAATTGGAAATTGAAGACAAATTCCAATATTTGATACAATGTATGTCGCCAGGCACAAGAGTCAAAGAAATTATCGACAGTTATCCTCCAACGGCAGAAAATTATGGGAAAGCGATAGAGAGTCTGAAATCTCGATTCGGCCGTGAAGAGATGCTCGTAGAATTTTACGTTAGGGAACTTCTTGGATTAGTAGTAAAAAATACTACAAATTTAAAATCTAGATTAAGCATCACCCAATTGTATGACAAATTAGAGTCCCATTTAAGGTCATTAGAGTCAATTGGTATAACCTCAGATAGGTACGCAGCAATGCTTTATCCTTTAGTGGAATCCTGTGTACCAGAGGATTTACTTCGTGTTTGGCTTCGAAATCCTTCATTGAATGAAGAGGATCCCTCTTATAGTAGAAAATTAAACTTGTTGCTAAATTTTCTCCGAGCCGAAGTGGAAGGAGAAGAACGTATTTCCCTCGCTAAGGCAGGAATTAAACAGGGTGATTCAGTTTCGAGAACGACAAAATATAAGGAACCGGAACATTCTATTCCTACCGCCAATGATTTGCTATCAGGCTCGAAAGAAATATCAAGGCCAATTTGTGCATTTTGTGCAAAATCCCATGAAAGTAAAGATTGTTTTTCAGCTCGTAAAATGACTCTTAATCAAAAGTATGATCTCATTATAGAGAAGAAAGGATGCTATATTTGTTTAAAAGTGTTGCACCTAGCTAAGCAGTGCAAGTCTCGTGTATGCTGCCTGATTTGTTTGAAAAGACGCTGGGCTGTATTATGTCCTGAATTAAATATAAATCAGAAAAACGAAGTAAAGGCAGATACAGAGGAAGATAAGAATTTAATTTTATCTAATTCCTGTAGTACAGGCGATGTGTTCCTACAGACTTTATTAGTTAATATTAGTTGTAACGGCAAGAAACAAACAGTAAGAGCCTTGATTGATACTGGTTCACAGCGTTCCTACATATTAAAAGAAACTGCTAGAAAAACGGGATGCAAATCAATTGGTTCAGAAACTTTAGTACACTCACTTTTCGGAGGAATTACCTCGAGGAAATAAGTACATAAATGTTATAGTTTGAGTGTTAGTAACATCGAAAATAGCTACTTCTGCAAAATTAAAGTATTAGACCAAACAAACATTTGCGGTGTTGTGTCAAGTTTGCCACCTGGACCTTGGATGAAAGAGATTATGCAGAAAAACATTCACCTTGGGGATTCAGGAACAGGAAATTTGCCAATTGAACTCCTTTTGGGTGCAGATACAGTTGGAAACATTTTCACTGGGAAGCTTCATAAATTGGCTAGTGGCCTAATAGCTGTACATACATTGCTCGGATGGACTGTTATGGGTAAAATAAATGAAAGCTACTCCGCTACAAGTGCGTCAAACATGATAACCTCTATGCTAGTCCACAGCAATAATTTAGAATATTTGTGGAAATTAGAAGCCTTGGGAATAACAGATCCCAGTGAGAACAAGTCTCGTCAAGAATTAGACAGTGCAGTAATAGATCATTTCCATAAAACTTTAAGGAGAGATAATGAAGATAGATATGAAATAAGCCTTCCTTGGGTTAGTGACCGTGGAAATTTGCCAAGCAACCGAGAAATTGTTGAAATAAGATTGATTTCATCCACAAAGAAACTTAAACAAGAGCAGAAGTTAGAAGATTATAGTGCAGTATTCGAAGACTGGTTGAAATCAGGCATTATTGAAGAAGTGTCAGAAACAAGAGGGCATTCACATTATCTTCCTCATCGAGCGGTTTTTAAAGAAGGTTCTACTACACCAATTCGACCTGTATTTGACGCATCGTGCAAACAGAAGAATTTTCCATCTCTAAATGACTGTTTGGCCAAAGGACCGAATTTGTTGGAGCTGATACCAACGGTATTGCTCAATTTTAGAGAGAAGAAAATTGGAATAGTCTCGGACATTAAAAAGGCTTTCTTGCAAGTATCAGTAAACGAAACTGATCGAGATGTTCTACGATTCCTTTGGTGGAAGGATTTGGAACAACAACAAATTAAAGAATTTCGTCATTGTCGAGTAGTCTTTGACTTGACTTGTAGCCCTTTTCTTTTAGAAGCTGTGATAAATCATCATTTGAGTCAGTATGAACCTCCTCTCAAAGATTTTGCGGAGAAACTACGATCTTCATTTTACATAGATAATTGTGTGACCTCATATGAATCAAAGGAAGAGGCAAATCTATTTGTTACAAAGGCTACTGAGATAATGGCTCAAGCAAATTTTGATCTAAGAGGCTGGCATCAATCAGAAAGTGTTATCAACAATGAAAATTCTCAATCTTTAAAAGTAATGGGACTCTTGTGGGACAAATACGAAGATACACTATTTTGTGACGTTCAAGATATAAGTTTAGGAAACCTTCCCACAACAAGACGGAATATGCTATCGATTCTTCAAAAGGTGTTTGATCCCATCGGATTTAGTTGCCCTGTCACCCTTTCTCCAAAATTATATCTTCAAAAGAGTTGGGAAGCAAGATTGAGTTGGGACTCTGAATTACCGCCTGACATCAAAAGGAAGTTCTTGAAGTGGTTAAACGAGTTACTCTTACTGTCTTTAATAAGAATTTCGAGGCAAGCAACATTGGATAATTGCTCCTCTTATTGTCTACACACTTTTTGTGATGATTCAAAGGATTCATATGCTGCGGTTGTTTATTTAAGATGTGATAATGATAAGCAAGTCAAAGTTCAACTCCTTCAGGCTAAGTCTAGGGTTGCTCCTCTAAAGAAAACCACAATCCCCAGACTTGAATTACTAGCTTGTTGTATTGGTGCTAGATTGCATTCATTCATCAAAGGAAAACTTCAGATTGAAATGTCCAAAGAATATTTTTGAACAGAGGCGTCCACTGCTCTTTGCTGGATTACGAAGGAAGAGGAATGGGGTACGTTTGTCAACAATAGGGTGAAAGAAATCCGACGTCTCACTAGAACCGAAGATTGGCATCACGTCCTCGGAACAGATAATCCAGCAGATCTTCCGTCGAGAGGATGCTCTGTCACAAAACTGATAGAATCGAGATGGTGGGAGGGACCACTTTGGTTAACTAGATCAGAAGATGATTGGCCAAAATCTAACCCTCTTCAGAATGACATTGAAATAACTGCTGAGAAGAAAAGAACTATAGTTACATCACTGAGTAGCACTACCAATCCATGTTCATGGGCTACCGCTTACTTCTCTAGATACAGTAAAATATTGAGAATGGTAGCATGGATGTGTAGATTTATTCGAAATGCAAGGAAAATCAATGAAGAAAGAGAGATTGGAGAGTTGAAAGTATCTGAACTATCAGCTGCAGAGAAAGTTCTCATAAAAGTAATACAGCGAGAAGCATTCAGTTCAGAATATATCAAGCAAATGAAATCAACTGCCTTATTTAAAGATGAGGAAGGTTTATTGCGTGTGAGAACCAAAATTACCGAAAGGCAAGATGAAATGGATTTTATTTGTCCAATACTACTGCCGGACAAGCACGAGCTTGTGCACAGCTTGATCCGTGATGCACATTTAAGAATGAGTCATGCTGGAATAAATATTCTTATGTCCAAGTTAAGACAAACTTTTTGGATACTAAAAGCAAGGAAAACAATCAAAAAAGTAATTTGGAACTGCATCAGATGCAAGAGATACGATGCTAAAAGAATGGAGAGCACTCCTGTTGCTTTACCAGAAAACAGAGTGCGTGATGCTTCTGCATTTGAAATCACAGGCGTAGATTTAGCGGGACTACTGATCCTAAAAGTCCAAGGAAAAGCATGGATTGTTCTGTTTTCCTGCGCCGTATATAGAGCTATACATCTAGAATTAATTACGTCGCTTTCTACCCAAAGTTTTTTGCTTGGTTTTCGCAGATTCATTGCTCGCAGAGGACGGCCAAGAGTTATTTACAGCGACAACGGAACCAATTTCTTAGGAGCTAATAATCTTTTGATATCTATCGATTGGAAAGCCATTGAAGTGGAAGCATCGATTAGCAGAATCCAATGGTATTTCAATCCGCCTGCTGCTCCCTGGTGGGGAGGTTTCTGGGAGAGGATGATCCAAATGGTTAAAAGACTTTTACGGCGAGTTTTAGGACAATCATCACTAAGTTATGAAGAACTAACCACTGTACTATATGATTGTGAAGCAGTTGTGAATTCTAGACCTCTGACTTATGTTTCAGAAGATTCAGGGGATTTGTTTCCTTTAACTCCGGCTATGTTTTTGGGCGAAAATATTGAAGTTGGAGTACCTGATTTAGATAAACTCGACCAAGTGAACCTTACTAAAAGATTTCGACGACAACAAGAATTAAGGGATTCCTTACGAAAACGATTCCGAAACGAGTACCTAAGTCAGCTAGTTCAACACTCTTCTAAAGCTAGAAAATTTCATGAGGTAAAAGTTGGGGACTTTGTTCTTGTTGAAGATGAAAGTAAACGAAGAATTTTGTGGTCAATGGCAAGAGTGGTAGAAGTGTATCCTGGTAAAGATGGCAACATCCGAGTAGTCCGGCTTAAAACCACTTCTGGGAGCATGGTTCGACCCATTCAAAGAATTTTCCCCCTGGAGATATCTTGTCCTGCTGACGATTCTGTTGCAGAGGAGCCTGACAAGTCTTCTGAGGAGGAGGTGAACCGTTCAATTCCTGATACTCCAGCAAAAAGTGTTGTGACTAGGAGTGGTAGAACGATTAGAATCCCATCCAGACTTTTGGATTGAACTGTTTATTTGGGACTGTTAGTTTTAAACTCATTTATTTGTTGTAAGCATATGATTGTTTTGATTAATTATAATATTTGTTAATCAAAAAGGTAGGAGGATTGTTACGTAACCAACTCGTACTTATATGAGAAATGTGAACGTGCTTTAAAAGTGCATTAAGTTAATATTATATCGTTTGGCAATATTCACTGTGTTCTTTTTGTATTTTAAAAATAAAGTAATTTTGTTCTCTTAGTAAAGGAAAATGGTAGATGTTGATTAATAAAGTAAACGATAAGCTTTAAGGAGAAAGGAGGACTAAGTGTTCTTTCAAATCTCAACAAAGACAACGCGAGGCCTCATACAAGTTTGGTCACTCGCCAAAAGCTTTTACAGATTGGATGGGACATACTGCAACACCCACCATATTCTCCAGATCTGGCGCCTTCCGATTATTATTTGTTCCGGTCCCTGCAAAATATTTTGGATGGTAAAACTTTTACCTCAAATGAAGATGTCAAAAACCACCTGAATCAGTTTTTTGCCAGCAAGGACCAAAACTTTTATGAGCGGGGAATCATGTTACTGCCAGAAAGATGGCAAAAAGTGTTGGACCAGAATGGCCAATATATAATTTAATAAAATATTTATTCATTATACGAAAATTGTCTTTCATGTTCCCCCCAAAAAAAACGAAATTACTTTCCAAACAACCCAATAGTAATGGGAATAAAATCTTCTTCGGAAAGTGTAATCTCTTTAAAACAAGATATGGCGACTTTTTTAAATTTACCACATTCTTTTAAATCAGTGAATGGCACATTTCAATCCTTTAGAGTCCGTTGGATAGCTTTGCTGATATTTTGTTTATTCGCTATCACCATCTTTTCTGCAGGACTTGAGTCTTGATACTGTTGCTTTAGACATGTAGCTAGGATAGTTTTCAAAAATAGAAGGAACCACTCAATCTCTCAGCTTACTCTTGAACTAGAAGTAACTACGAAAACTTTTCTCGAAACAGCAGTTATCCATCTTCTTTTAAGTTAATCATTTGTGGGAAATATAAATACCGGAACTCTTGGCCCATTTTTAAAATGTCCTTTGCAGTTTACCTAAGAGCATTGAAATGGCATTTAATATAATTTATAGCACTCTTTTAATGCAGTAGTCCACAAGCACGCAAGACGTCGCAAAACCATATCTTCACGAATCACAAGCACGTAAAACGTCGCCAAACCATTTATCGCCAAATCGAAAAGATATCTTCTTCTAAATGGCACCCCGTATGGAAGAAGTTCGTAGTTTTCAAGTTTCACTATTTTAATGACGTCATATTTAAAAGTGGTAACCCGTGCAGAGGCTTTCTTATTTAGGAGGTGTTGCTTAAAGCTAGTTGAAAATTACTATTAATCCAATGTAATTATCGGCGGTTGCAACCACCATACCAGCGCAATGCCGATAGAGGCTATAATAAAAGACAAAAATGTAGTCAATCCATCGGTGGATTTGGAGAAGTTTAAACGTATGCAGTGGGGAATTGACTTGACTTGAATAAGATTTTAAATTTTAATTACATCATTCACAGTATAAAAATTATATTTATTAACGTGAAAAAATGCACATGAATGAGATATTATAATAAACATGCATAATAATACAGAATTACATATAATGAATGAAGACGATGGGAATTAGTAAGAGTATAAACTTTAAATGGTACTTACTGAATAGACTTGATTTAACTGAATAGATTTTAATTAGTTTTCGATTGTAAAATAAGAAGTACTCAAAAGAGGGGTTTTGATTTAGTAAGCACCAATGATTTCAAGATGTCTACTCGACAGCATCCGAATCGTCTGCACTCTCACAAGTTAAAAAATGTAAATATAAAAGAACATGTGGCTCCCTCTTCTGGCGGGCGGCGGACTTAACTCAACATACTCCCGCCCGAGCTGAAGATTGCTCTGGAAGAGGGCAAATCTTAGAAATAGGTCGTTTGAAGATTCCTTTAGAAGTTTGTATTTTAATAACCCGTACAAGTCCATCGTCCCCAAGGTAGACATTAACAATTCTACCTAGAGGCCAGATGCTAGGTGGAATGTCCTTTTCTTTAACAATCACTAAATCACCAACTTTCAAATTTCCATGTGTAACAATCCACTTCCCACGGGATTGAAGACTTGACAAATAATCCTGAGACCATCTCGTCCAAAAACCATTGCGTAGTCTCTGAAGAAGATCCCATCTTGACTTAAGGGACATGGAAATTGTAGGTTCTCTTTCAGGAAGAGAGAGAAGTGGAGCATCAATAAGAAAGTGGCCTGGAGTAATCGCTTCAACGTCAGTAGGATCAGAACTTAGAGAAGTCAGTGGTCTTGAATTAAGGCACGCTTCAATTTGAGTTAGAAGCGTGTACAGTTCCTCGAAATTGAGCACAGCTGCCTTGCAAGTCTTTATGAGATGTGACTTAGTAACTTTTATGTTTGACTCCCACAAACCACCAAAGTGAGGACTGATGGGTGGAATAAAGTGAAAGACTATCGAATTCTCAGCGACAAAGTTCTGAATGGATTCAGATTTGAGTAATTTTTCGTTGTTGCTTCAGAAAGTTATCTGCACCTTTGAAGTTGCTGGCATTGTCACAGAAAATGTCAGATGGCAGTTCCCTGCGTGCGATGAATCTTCTGAGTCACGCTAAGAATGCAGGTGTAGATAGATCAGAAACAGCTTCAAGATGCACAGCTTTAGTTGTGAAACAGATAAATAGAGCAATATACGACTTAATGTTTACTCTTGATCTTGGGAGATTAGGCTTAGTGAGACCTGCAAAGTCGATTCCCACCTTTTGGAAGGGTCGACATTGAGTAACACGATCTTTAGGAAGGTTGCCCATCAGTTGAGTTATGTTGTGATTTTTAAATCTGAAACAAGTTACGCATTTTTGAAGATGTCTTCTTACTTTATCACGACCTGAGATGAACCAATATTTTTGACGAATCAAAGATAGCACAACTGAAGTCCCAGCATGAAGAGATTGTTTATGATATTGCTCAATAATGAGATCAGTGATGTGGTGGTTTTTTGGAATAAGAATCGGAAATTTAGCATCATTTGAGAGATTAGAGTTCTTTAGCCTTCCTCCAACTCTTAGAATATTGTGTTCATCTAGAAAAGGATTCAAAGGCAAATACTTATTGTTTGATGGAAGAGTACCTTTTGTTTGAAGAGCACTAATTTCGGACTTGAACTCTGTTTGTTGAATAGCTCTAACAACACAAATGGTAGCAGCATTAAGTTCAGAAACACTGAGATGGGCTTTAAGTCTAGCATCAGAAAGTATCTTACAATTTGAAATAAATCGACGACACCATGCAACAACTCTTATAAGACGATTGAATGATGAGTATTTTGAAAAAAGTTCATGATCTAGATTTACAGAATTTTGAAGAACTAGAGTAGTGGATGCTTCAGTTTGTATGTTGTCTTGCTTGTTTCCCGGAATGAAAAGAGGAACAAAAAATTTGGATTCTGCCAACCAGTATGGACCTTTCCACCATAGACTATGATGCAATAGCTTGTTTGGAGAAATGCCTCTGGAAGCACAATCTGCTGGATTAATAGAGCCAGGAACAAAAAACCACGATTCTTTCTTTGTGAGATTACGAATATGAGCAATTCTATTTTTAACTGGTGGTACAGTCTGGACAGTAAAACAGCAGCAGAGAGTTCGAGACGAGGCAACGTTACTGGTTTTAAAGGAGCTACTTTGGTTTTTGAGGCAACAAAATTGACGAATATTTCATTCGTTTCACTTGTAACTCATAGGTAAAATACCGCTGAATAAGCTTTCATAGAGGCGTCACAGAATCCGTGAAGTTGAATATTGGTACCTTGATTTTCTTCAAATCATCAATTTTTAAATAGAACTCCCTCCAAGATTTCATTATCTCCACTGGAATATCTTCATCCCAAGAAGCTTTATTTTTCCACAATTCTTGCATCAGGATCTTTAGAGTTATTGTTGTGGGCGATAAAAAACCAAGTGGGTCATACACTTTGGCAATGACTGACAATAGCTGTCTCTTGGTTTTAACCACAAATTGATCAGCAATTTTAATCTGCATCATATCTTCTTTTGCATTCCAATAGATGCCCAAAAGTTTAATACCTTTATATTCTTCCAACTGGAACCCCTCCTTAGTGGATTTTATTTCATCAGGAAGATCTGCAAGGACTTCAGGATAATTTGATGACCATTTTCTCAATGTAAATCCTCCCTCGAGTAGAATTCGATTTACATCTGAAATCAAAGATTTAGCTTCTACAACTGAACGAGAGCCAAAGAGCAAGTCATCTACATAGAAATTCCCTCCGACTATTTTAGCTGCTTCTGGAAAGTTAGAAGTGTTATCAATAGCGATTTGCTTTAGAGTTCTGTTGGCTAGAAAAGGAGCACAAACCGTGCCGTATGTCACCGTCATTAGTTTATAAGTATCAAGTGGTTGTTCTGGGTTGAATCACCAAAGTATCTTTTGATAGTTTGTATGCTCTGGATTTATAAGGACTTGCCTGAACATTTTTTTGATATCTGCGCACAAGGCAACGCGGAATGTTCTAAACTGAGTCAAAAGATCAAATATGGATGCTTGAAGTTTTGGACCCACATGAAGAATGTCATTCAAAGATGTTCCATTCGAGCTCTTAGCAGAACCATCAAACACAACACGCAGTTTTGTTGTAGTGCTATCATCCTTTCTTACACCATGGTGGGGTAAGTAAAACTCCTGTGGACTAGAATCGGTTGTAGTTTGATCGCTTGCAACTACCATGTGATTTAGAGTAATGTATTCCTCCATAAAGGCTGAATATTCCTTGAAGAAATTAGTATCTCTTCTGAACTCATTTTCGAGGTGGTAAAATCTCTTTATAGCTTGTTGTTTTGAATCACCTAATTCCCTCTCAGTTTTAAAAGGTAGGTTCACTGTATATCTTCCTGCACTATTTCTTGTCACTGAAGATGAATAGATTTCTTCACAAAGTTTGTCAGAGTCCTCAGAATGGTTATAAGGTTCAAGTACTGATTCTAGTTCACAAAATTGTTTTAGTGCATTATTTAGAGTTAAACTATGGCAGTTTACAATTGATGAAGTTTCTTGTTTTTTATATATTGGTCCACATAGCAACCATCCAAATTTCGAATTGATTGCACTTGGAATACCTTTAGGACCAAGAATCTTTTCTCCTAATATTAATTCCATAAACTTATCCGAACCTATAAGAACATCAATTGGCCTAGTTTCATAGAATTTTGGATCTGCTAGTTGTAAACTTTCAAGATGAGGCCACATAATTTTATTAAGTTCAAAATTTGGTAAATTCATAGTTATGTGTTCAACCACGAGTGCTTTTATTTTGAACTGTTCACCATTGAAATGATTTTTAGCTTCCAAGTTGACTTCTTTTAAAGAAGTTTCAGCAATATGATTGTTTATTCCTCTGATAGTGTGACTAGTCTCCTTAGCAGGCAAATGGAGACGTTTGAAAAAAGCCGAAGAAATTAGACTTCTTTGTGAACCATTGTCAATTAAAGCTCGACAGTTAATCCACTGATTTCGATTAGATTTTACGCGAATGAAAGCTGTACTTAACAACACTGCAGTTGTAGAGTTATTGGCTAAACTTATGGCTTCAGGAGCATTTGTTTGAAGTACAGGAGACACCTGATTGGTTTGAGTTTTTTGATGATGCAAGAGTGAATGGTGTCTTTTTGAACAGTGCATGCATCTAACACTGATTAAGCAATTATAAGCCAAATGGTTATTACGAAAGCAATTAGTACAAAGTTTATTATCTTTTACAAATTCTCATCGTTTATCAACTGGCATTTTTTGGAAATCCACACATTTATGAATCGGATGTAAATCTGAACAAAGCAAGCACGCCTTTTGCGGCTTAACGACTGAATTGTTTACGACAGCATTATTTGCCATATTTCTTTTAGGATTGAAATTACTAGATTTCACATCTCTGATATTCGAATCTCTAACATTTTGAATACTTCTAGCTTGTTTTTCCAAGAAAGAATTCAAATCATAGAATTTAGGAAATGATTGGTTATCCAATGTTAATTTCCATTGGGTGCGCAAATTATCATCCAATTTGTTTTGAGTAACATAGACAAGAATTAGATCCACCAGAGAATTTATCTCAAAACCTAAAGTTTCTAGATTACGCATCGATTCAATACATGTGTCATGGATTTCCAGAATTGATTTATAACTATGCACTTTCAAATATTTTAAATTGAACAATTTATTCAATTGATTATATGCAAGAATTCTTTTATTATCATATCTGGACATTAAGGTAGCCCATGCTTGCTTATAATGATCTCCTGACACTGGAAAACCATTAATTAATTTGGTAGCTTCCGATTTCACAGATGCGGCTAAATACTGAAACTTTTGTAAATCAGTAAGATTTGTATTGGTATCAATAGCCAAAATAAAGATTTCTTTGAAAGTTAACCAATTATCTAAACTTCCAGAAAATTGTGGAAGGTCAAACTTAGGTAAATTTATATTATTGTTAGCCTTTGCACCTGTGGATTCAGTAGCTGAAGCATTATTACATGAATCACAATTAACAAAAAATTCCTCTATATTTGCAGATGCTTCAATTATTTTGTCAATTGCATTAGTATATAAATCATAATATAAATCACTCTCATCAACCAATTCATTAAAACAAGATTCTAAGGAATTATTTAAACTGCATAATCTTGTCTTAATTTCCTTTAATACAGATTGCTTTTTATCAGAAATAAGTTCTATAACCTTTTCAACAGTTCTATTTATTTCTCTTATAGTGAAATTAAATTTTGCTTCGAAAGCATTAAGCTTTGCCTTTTTAACCATCGTGAAGAAACACACTTAGAACGATTAATAATAAGATTCAAAATTACGAGAGCAAAAAATCAAGCTCAGCAGTATTACAAACAGAAATAAAAACATCTGCTATGCCGAGCAAGAACGAATGAATTAGTGTACACATAACCAAGGTCAAATGAAAAGCATTTAGAATGTGGCGCAATGAACACAAAAGACAATATCGAAAGTACGTTCTCTGGCTCGACGGACCAAAAAATGGGGAATTGACTTGACTTGAATAAGATTTTAAATTTTAATTACATCATTCACAGTATAAAAATTATATTTATTAACGTGAAAAAATGCACATGAATGAGATATTATAATAAACATGCATAATAATACAGAATTACATATAATGAATGAAGACGATGGGAATTAGTAAGAGTATAAACTTTAAATGATACTTACTGAATAGACTTGATTTAACTGAATATATTTTAATTAGTTTTCGATTGTAAAATAAGAAGTACCCAAAAGAGGGGTTTTGATTTAGTAAGCACCAATGATTTCAAGATGTCTACTCGACAGCATCCGAATCGTCTGCACTCTCACAAGTTAAAAAATGTAAATATAAAAGAACATGTGGCTCCCTCTTCTGGCGGGCGGCGGACTTAACTCAACATGCAGGTTTCGAGGTTGTTAGGAAATTTCAACCAAATATGCATTGATATCAGGCATGATCTTTAGTTCGGCAAAAAAAAACCTGAATTTCTCAGAACTGAACCATGTTTGAAGTAAGAAAGAAAACTTCCGAGGGAAGGAGAAACTACTCTCTATCCCCTGGATCAATGGAAAAATTGTAGAAAAAGCCGATTTTCTTTAAAATTTGTTTAAAATATATATATATATATATAAATTCCCAAAAGCTTAAAATATTGTTATGAATTTTTCCACTGAGGCAATGATGGCACAGTTTTCACGGTTTAAAAGTATTTATTCTCTCTTCAGAAAACTCACAAAATCTATTCACAGGCAACAGTTTAACTACTCTCAAGCTTCAACACAAGCTTCAACAAAAATAACTTCGAATTCAGCGATTATACAAGCGCACTCCAATAGGTCAACAAAGCAATCAGCTTTCAACGAAATCCGAAGTACATCTGAAAACTTTCCCGTTCTCCAGTCTTTTTATAAACAAGCGCGTGAGACATTCTCGAAATTTCCAGCCAATTCATCGGAAAGAAATTTCTCGAAACGTCTCGATTACTTCAGGTGTTGCCACCTTTTTTTTAACTTGTATAATCGCTATTAATTACTAAATAAAATTGGATAAAAATAAATTACAATAGAATTTTGAAATAATACGTCACTATTTACAATATATACAGACAATTTGTGCAACATTTCCCCCTTCTTAAAGACTGCACGTCCCGGGCAGTGAAGTCCTTAAGAGGAAAGGAAATTCAATCACTTCTACTATAATATGGGGCTAGTCTATTGTTATGTACAACTCTAGGTTTACAGGAGGGTGTCCGTTGAATCCTTACCACGACGTCGTTGATCTTCTTAAGGACCACATACGGCCCTTCCCAGTTCGTCTGGAGCTTAGGGGAGAGTCCTTTCCGACGTTTAGGATTCCATAACCACACCTTGTCACCTTCCTGGAATGAACGTTCCGTGGCCTTGGCATCGTAGCGGACCTTCATGCGCTCTGTCATGATGTTGATTCTTTCTCTGGCGAACCGATGTACGGCTTCCAAACGTGCCTGGAGATCATCTAGATACTGGACAGGCGAGGAAGGGGTGTCCGGTGGTCGTCCAAAGAGGAGGTCGCAGGGTAGTCTAAGGTCTCTTCCGAAAATCATTTGAGATGGTGTATATCCGGTGGTCTCGTGAGTAGCACTTCTGTAGGCCAAAAGGAACAATGGAAGTTTCTGATCCCAATCTTGCTGGTTCTTGGAAACAAACAAGGAGAGATGATTCAGAATCGTTCTATTAAATCGTTCAACCATTCCATCGGATTGTGGATGCAGGGGAGTTGTACGAGTCTTTTCCATGTCGAGCAAGTCACACAGCCCAGTGAAGACGGCAGAGTTGAAGTTAGTCCCCTGATCGGAATGTATCAGCAGGGGTACGCCAAATCGGGAGATCCAATTCCGTACGAGGACTTCTGCTACGGTTGTGGCTTCCTGGTCCGGAATCGCGTATGCTTCTGGCCACTTGCTAAAGTAGTCCATGACAACTAGGATGTATTTGTTGCCATTAGATGTGTGAGGTAGGGGGCCTAAGACGTCCAAAGCAATTCTTTCGAATGGTGCTCCTACGTTGTAACGTTGCAACTTTCCACGAGTTCGGGTCTTCGGTCCCTTCCGCGAATTGCATGCATCACAGGACTTGCACCACTTCTCCACGTCGGATTTTGCTTTGTCCCAGAAGAATCTCTCCCTGACTTTCTGAAGAGTTTTCGTGACACCAAAATGTCCTCCAGTAGAACTGCTGTGAAGTTCTTCTAGAACGTTCGTAACTCTAGAACTTGGAAGGATTAATTGCCACCGGAAGCTTTTGCCATCATCGGACTCCCATAGACGGTAGAGTACTCCATTCTTCAAGTGCAAAGAGTCCCACATAGCCCAATATCTCTTCATTGTTGGGCTATAGCATGCAATTTCCTGCCAACTGGGTTTTCCGGTAGCTGCTTCCATGAATTCAATTAGAGGTTTCAAGTCCTGATCTTCAACCTGACTTTTTCGAACATTCCGGTCACTCCAAGGGTCCAATTCTGAAGTAGTTGAGTTGGTAGTTATTTTCCGAACGGCCGATGTGCTAACCCCGAACTTAGACTCGCCATTGGAACAAAATCGACAGTTCTCCGGACATGGTCTTCTAGAAAGAGCGTCTGCATTCCCATGGAACGTTCCTTTTCTGTGATGGATATCCATGTCGTATTCCTGCAGGCGCTGAATCCACCTTGCTATTTGTCCCTCTGTATTCTTGAAGTTCAGCAACCAAGTCAGAGACGCATGATCAGTTCTTAAAAGGAATTTTCGGCCGTACAAGTAATGATGAAAGTGCTCAACGGCTTTTACTATTGCCAGTAACTCCTTTCTTGTGACGCAGTAGTTCCGCTCGGATCTTGACAGGCTCTTACTAAAATAAGCGATGACTTTCTCCTGTCCTTCAATTTCCTGGGAAAGAACGGCGCCCACTCCCTCATTGCTGGCATCTGTATCCAAAATAAAGTCCTTGTTAACATCGGGAAAAGCCAAAACAGGCACGGATGTTAAAGCGTTCTTCAGTTGATTAAAGGAGTCGTCACAGTTGGCAGTCCATAGGAACTTCTGCTTGCTCTCTGTTAGTCGATGCAAGGGTCTGGCGATCTTGGAGAAACCTTTCACGAATTTACGGTAATACGTGCACAGGCCTAGGAAGCTTCGCAATTGATGAACGTCTTGCGGTCGAGACCAAATTTGCACAGCATGGATCTTGGCTGGATCTGTGCTTACTCCATCGGATGAGATGATGTGTCCGAGATAACTGACTTTCCGCCTAAAGAGCTTACATTTTGATGGGCTAAGTTTCAAGTGGGCTTCCCTAAGCTTCAAGAACACGTTCTTCACATTTTGCAAGTGTTGATCAAAACTCCGCCCGGTGATAATGATATCGTCCAAATATACCAGACAGGTCTCGTAGGAAAGTCCTCTAAGCACAGTCTCCATCAGTCGCTCGAACGTAGCCGGTGCATTACACAAGCCAAACGGCATAACTTGAAACTGCCATAATCCTTGGCCGGTAGTGAAGGCAGTCTTCTCACGATCGTCGGGATGTATCTCCACTTGCCAGTATCCACTCTTCAAATCCAAAGTCGAAAACCACTGGTTCCCCGATAGAGTGTCCAAAGTGTCATCGATTCTTGGCAGAGGGTAGCTGTCCTTTTTCGTAATTTCGTTCAGCTTCCGGTAGTCCACACAAAACCTGGTGGAACCATCCTTCTTTCGAACGAGTACGATTGGAGAGGCCCATGGACTTGAGGAGGGTTCGATAACTCTATTATCTTCCATTTCATGTAACAATCTCCCAACCTCCTCTTGTTTTGCGAAAGGAAGTCTTCGAGGATGTTGTTTAATAGGTAAATGGGTCCCAGTATCGATTCGATGTTGAGTAAGCTCTGTTCTTCCTACATCTTTCGATGACATGGAGAAAATGTCTTGAAATTCTTTTATAAGGTTTCCGACAATCTTCTCTTGCCTTCTTTCCAACCGAGCATCCTCGAGAAGCTGGTCCACTAAATCCGCGGGTGGTGCGGTCGGAAGCTCCTTCGATCCTCGTTCGATGCTTGTAACAGGTGTGCAAGTGGCAATTTCTTCTCCTTTCTTGATAACTCTCTTAGAATCACCGATGTTGGCCATTCTCACATGCACCACCTCTTGAGAGAGATCCACAAGCGTCGCTCCTACTACCACTCCTTTCGGGACGCTATTCGATGATGGGAAGTCCGTTACTCCAAATCGGAAGGCCTTCGGGAGGTCTGTTGAACCTTTTACAACCAAATCTGTCATGGAAGGGATGGTGATGTCTTCAAGAGCTACTATTCGATATGCACACGGCTCTTCCGAGTCCAAACCGAACAATGGAACTTCTTCTTTTCCCGTTTGAAGCTCGCCTTTCTCGAAATTCAAAGTAATTCCATTTCTCTGTAAAAAGTCCAATCCAAGAATACATGGGTCAATAATTTCAGCGACGTAAACGGTGTGAGTGTAGGTGTGAAATCCAAAAGAGATGTTGACATTTAATTTCCCATGCACAGAAATTTTGTCACCAGTCACAGTCTGTAGTGAAACTGAAGGCGCCGTGTAAAGAGGTTGGCTGTCCAGGCGCCGGGCTACATCCGTCCGTAAGATGGTTACATTTGCCCCTGAGTCAACTATTAGACGACAGGGAGTTCCATTGATCTTGCCCTCCACGAATAAACCATGGTTTCCTCCTTGAAGGGATGAGATGTGATAGAGGCTGAGTGGGGCACCACCTGCTCTACACGGCGACCTCCGCCTCGCGAGATAGCCGCTCTTTAGTTTAACTGCTGAGGCTCGGACGAGGGTCTGTCCCCTCACCTGTCCAATTCAGGGCAATCATTTCCATCAACTGCTTCATTTGGTCTTCCATCATTCCTCTAGTTGTCGGCATTCAAAATTACGAGACCCCACTTCTGACACCACTGTTATGAATTTTTCCACTGAGGCAATGATGGCACAGTTTTCACGGTTTAAAAGTATTTATTCTCTCTTCAGAAAACTCACAAAATCTATTCACAGGCAACAGTTTAACTACTCTCAAGCTTCAACACAAGCTTCAACAAAAATAACTTCGAATTCAGCGATTATACAAGCGCACTCCAATAGGTCAACAAAGCAATCAGCTTTCAACGAAATCCGAAGTACATCTGAAAACTTTCCCGTTCTCCAGTCTTTTTATAAACAAGCGCGTGAGACATTCTCGAAATTTCCAGCCAATTCATCGGAAAGAAATTTCTCGAAACGTCTCGATTACTTCAGGTGTTGCCACCTTTTTTTTAACTTGTATAATCGCTATTAATTACTAAATAAAATTGGATAAAAATAAATTACAATAGAATTTTGAAATAATACGTCACTATTTACAATATATACAGACAATTTGTGCAACAATATGAAAAAAAAAAAAAAAAAAAAGGTGGAAATCCTAAATTTGGGGGAAGGAATCACATTCCTGGTATAATTTCATTAAGTTGCAATTATATGTCTCTTATAAACGTCTCTTGTTTTAAAATTTTCAGAAATACTAATGGTTTAGATTATAAAAGCACTTTTTATCAGAAAAATATCGAATATGAGCAAATTTATATTCCTGGTTTGGAGATGGGAATTTGCATATTTGTAATAGCATTCGAGTTGGCTACGGAAAAAATAGCAATACATTTCATTACCTAGTTTTCTCACAAATTGAGGTATTCCATTTACAAAAAAATTGGAATTTAGGCTTACATGTTTAAATGGATTAAACACCTACATTCAATATTTTATTTACTTGTAATGCAAGAATTAAAAAGTAACAGGAACTATGAATGGAAGTCCCATCTTTTCCTACTAAGCAAGTATCCCTCTATAACTTTCTTTTGAATCTGTGGTTATTTGTAATTGTTATTGTAGATTTTTATTGAATGAATGTTTTTATTGGAGTGGTATTGTGAATAAAAAACGATCAATGCAAAATAAACTGTTCCACATTTTGCAAACTTTTTTTTATGGTTTTGCAATGACGCCAGTTTAAACCCCCTCCCCCATTTATCAAAAAAGTATATGCATAATTTGGAGTTAAGTTGAGATTATGATAATCGAAGTAAAGTTGTGACAAGAAGGCTCACACAGCAAGTCAGAGATCTCGGGTTCTATGCTCTGCAGCTCTTTCAAAATGAATAAATATGATGATGATCGTGACAAACAGGCTCTTGTTGGTAGTCAGGCTGCCTGGTGGAACTTAAATGGAATTTCTCTTATTCGGGTGGACTCAATAGTTGAACAGTTTCTCTTTTAAAGATCTCCCAGAAGATTTTCTACACACAGATAGCTATTTAATGAAATTGCAGCTCATCACAGCTCTTGTGAAATTCCTTCATTAGAAAATCTCAAAAACCACAACCACAAGATAAAGTGTGTTGAGGAACAGCAGTGGTCACAACAAATGAAACTATTTTCTTGTTTTACTGTGGACATAACAGGAGGGATTTAGTATTACCTTAAATGCAAATGAATCAATTCTTAATTGCAATAAAGTTACAGAAACATCTGTTTAAGAAAAGCATGACCTGCTTTGCTCAAAATTACTTGAATACATTAACAGCACTAAAAGGTGTTTCAAACAAAAGATTTCTTAACAGTTTTTTTTATTTTTTATTATTTGCAGAGTTCATCCTAGGCATTTTTCGAGGGGGCGCCCTGCCTGCCCTTTTCCCATAAAAATAGCGCCCTCCTTGCCCTTTTTCTATAAAAATAGCGCCCTTCCTGCCCTTTTTCAGAAAAAATTTCATACTGAAAGAATTCGAAAAACTTTCGTTTTTTCCCCCTCCCAACAGTACGCAATATGTGGATCACCCCTACTGAAATCGGCTGTCGCGCATGCGCATTCATGTTCAAACGCGCAACGTATATATCAGGGACTGAAACCATTGAGTAGATGTCTATATAACGTGCTTCATTAGTAGGTGGATTGTAGGGCGCCGTCTTACAATTTCCCAAGTGCACATTAGTAAACTCCGATGGCCATTTCGTACGTGTTTTGATTAAGTGTATTTCGCTGGATTTTTACCATGCCTCCTTCAAAATAGAGAAGAAAGGAATATGAAAGACTTGAATAACTTAGTTAAAGGTTTATAACTATCAAATGTTTACACTAAGAATTTAAAAAGAATATTTCCGTTTGGACACGCGGAATCGCCATGTCCTGTTAAATTTAAGGGGTGTTTTTGGTAATTTGCCTGCTACCAATTAATTTCTAAACATCCGTTTCATGTTTAAAATTAAACATAACAGGAATGCAACCAAAATCCCAGATTATTTCCGATTTTTAAAAAAAGAAAACTTCTATTATAGCTTACATAATAGCGGATTGCACGGCAAAAAATCGCCGTTTTTGACGCTAAATTTGATCCTATTTTGAAAATAAAAAAATGCAAAAATTTCAGGACATAGTCCAAGTTCTTTAGTTGGAATATTCCTTGTGATATCCCACAATGAATAATGTTAAATTTGGAGAAACTCTATTCTCTATCTGACAATAGCAAAACTAAGAGATGAAGTTTAAGGTTGATTCATTCAAACTTTAGAAAATTTAGAAAGAGTGAAAAGTTCTTATCTTAACACATTTTCATTATACTAAAACATTCTTATCTTAATTTTACTGTATTATAAATTGATAATTTTTTAAAATTGCTATTTGATGAAAATTTTACTGTGTATATTGCACTTTAATTTTAATAATTTTCTCAGTCTCATTCCAGCAGAATTAGGACTGAAGCATTTTATCAGCATTTTGATATCTTTTAAGTTTCTGAGCGAATTTTTGATTCACGGATATTTGCATTATAATTTTTTTCTTCAGAATATTGAAAATTATTTATCGTGGTAGAAAAGTATAACAATATTGAAATTGTGGCCGAAAACGCATATTTCTGCAATTTGCCATAAAAGTGCCCTCGTAAACAGGAAGTGCCCTTTTTTTGGAAAATAGCACCCTGCCCTTTTTCATTTCTAGGATGAACTCTGTTATTTGTCTAATTTTTAGACATTTAATCAGTTATTTTTTAATCTATTCCATATTTAAGTGCAATTTTGGCTCATCTTTATAACTCTAAACTGTGAGGAAAATCAAACTTAATAAAAGAGAGTTATTTATATTTCTGTTTTAGACTTAACATTGAAACCATCCAATTCCACAATTTATCAAGGAGATTCTGATAAGGATAAACTTTATATTGATAAGAATTTTTTTATTGTTCTGTTTCAGCTTGGGTGGTTTACTTTAAAGTTTACACAATGGTGTAAACTGAAAAAGAATATTAGTCACTGGCATCATTAACACAAATATTGGCAATTAGTTAATAATTGGAATCTAAATTCAACAAAATGAACAGGTAGACAAAACAATAAGGTTGTAAATTTTATTTGTACTTTCATGATATACCTGTTAAACAATTTCTTATTTATTCAAATAAATAAATGTCAAGTATGATATAATTGATATATATATAATAGTCAAAGTATGATATAACATAATAGGTTAGATAGCAAAAATTTTACCGTAAAATGAATCTGATTTTGTTCTCAAAAATGGTACTTTTGTGTTTTAAAATTATCATAGTCATGGTAATAAGCAATACTAGTCACTAAGATGAGAAATCTCATTCTCTGAACATTATATAATATTAAGCAGGAAATGAGTTTATGTAAACAAATTTGAAGCAAGTTTTATTGTACCTTTAATACTCCAATGCAAACACTGAAAAATGTAGTTAAAATTTTCATAAAAACTTTAACTATTATATTATATAAATTGGAAATTAAGAAATTGGAGAACAAGTACTTATTATGCATTAAAAATATACTACAAACTTATTTAACTAAGGGAAAAAAATGGCATTCGGAAGGACAATGTTAAGCAGAAACATAATAACCTGAAATTCAAGTAAATAAAATGAGTATAGACTAGGTTAGAACATGAGAACACAAATTACATCTGAAAAATTAATGTAGAAGAATCATTCAAAGGCTTTTTTATATGGCTTTTGAATAATGGAATAAAATATTAAGATCAAAGGAGAAAAATATTAAGATCATTTGATGCAGACAACTATTCACAATTTAAAATAATCATTTTATTAAATGCATCTTACTGTTTTAATGCTTACTGCTTACCCCAAAAGTGTTGTTAAGATAGCACACACAGAATCAAAAATTATTTCAATAGTATGGAAAACAAAACAATAAGGGCTGGAAATGTTGGGGGGGGGGGGGGGACAGGTGAAAGAAGTATCCTAAATATCCTGTACAATTGCAGTTTGTAAACTGAACTTTTTCACCAATTTCATGACAGCTGAAAGAATGAAGGTTTTTACCACTTCTTATGGATAAATATATACAAATAAAAAAATTCATACACAAATACATTCAAATAAATATCATTAAAATGTTTAAAGTACCTAAAAAGATACTGACAGTTTTATAGTATCAAGTGAGGTGTGTTTACAGGGATGTTGCACAACTCCAAGGGTTTTGCAATAATGTTTGAAGCTTTATTAAGTTAGTTAGAAGAAGCTAAAGAGTTAAATTTGAAGCAGTGTATCATAGTTATGAAGCAGTCCAAGTTTTACATTTAAGAAATGAATAGCAATTTTAGAACCTAATATCCAAATCAGAGAATTCCCCACCATTGTAATACAGCAGCTTATTATTGTTTTCATTTTTAATTAGGCATGTAATTAACAGGACATAGCACCAAAAAATGACAAAAATGTAAATTTTTCAATTTTTATCCCATAATGTGGAGAATATCTTTCTGAATAACTGTGCAAAAATTTATACTTGTACCTTTGATAGATAAAAAGTTATATTGTATTTTCTAAACCCTCTCACACTATCAAAGCTGAAAAAGATATCTTTAACACTGTTTTTCTCAGTTTGAGTGCTGTTTAAATCCCTAAGGCTAAGTATGGAATAAGGTGTGCTAAGTTTAGTTAAAAAAAATAAATAAATTAAAAAGTTGAAAACTTGGGGAAAAAAAAAAAAAAAAACAACATTTTTTTTGTTGTTGCTGTTTTTAGTGTAAAAACACATAAAACCTTTTCCATAGCTTGCATATTCAAATCCATACTAACTAATGTTAACAATTATAATATAAATATATTGTAAAAATTTCATGGAAAAATACTTAAAATTGTGGAAGGAGTAGCATTTTGAAAAAAGTTTTAAAAAATGTAAATAAATTGAATTAATCAAAAATTATTTATTCAAAATATTTTTGAAGATTAAATTATGTTTACTTACCATCAACACAATGTAAAATCACTATTGTTTAAATTTTAGTGGTGCAATTTCTGAAAATAATTTTTTGGGTACCATGTCCCCTTAAAGTAAAATATAAAATAAAAAAAAAGGGAAACATACAAAATTAGAAGTATCTCTCCATAATTTGTTTCAGTTTCTAATCAAATTTGTTTAATTTTGTTCAGTCGGAAAAGTTCTGAAACATGACTGAAAAGTAGTGTTATTGAAAAGAAATACGGAATTACACTGTTTGGAGCAGTTTCAACATCCCTTCGTTTCTAACACTTTAAAGTTAAATACTCTATTGTCAAAATGCCACTTTTCGTCTGGGAGCCATTCAAATATTTACTCTGCAATGTTAGTAAAACTGTTTTCTCAAATAATCAATGAGAGGTGATAAGTAGAAATAAGATAAAGATTTTACATTCACTTTATGCACGAAAGTTGCTGGTCCAAGAGCTTCACCTTCTTCTCGTACTCCTGTCTTGCAAACATCAACTGTTGTTCCACTGCCTTAAGCTTCGCATCCCTTTCGCTTTCCATAGCGCTGATCTTAACTTCATGCTGTTGTTGCAAGTACTTCATCTGCACTTCCAACACCTGTTTGTTGCAGTCTTCCTGTTGTACTCGCCTCTCCAGTTTCCCCTGGTTTTCGGCTCTTATGAGGTTTGCTCTCTCGATGTTTAGCTGTAGCATGGCTTCGTTCTGTACTTTAAGATTCTCAAGCCTGTTTTCGTGGTATTTTTCGACGAGTTTATCAATGAGGTTGGTGACTGCTTGGTGGGCCGCGTCGATGGGGGACTCGGTAAAGAAGCTGAATTGATCTTCCGACATCATCTGAAAGATTTAGTGGGAAATTACAGTTAAAATCTCAAGATAGGTGTGCAAATTTAAAAAAACCTTGTTTTAAATCCTTATCTATACTATATATAATATCATACAAAACAAACATAAACGTAAAAATACTTTTTTTTGGCACAGAAAATCTTATATCTTTAAATAAAACATAATATAAATTATAAGAATTAACAATATGCTACCTGTTCCATTCCTATGTTAGGTACAGTATGAGGATTATTAATTTTAGGCTCAGGCTTATCAGTTTTCTTTGGTTCCTCATCATCTTCAATGTCATCTAATCAAAAAGAAACACACAAAATTAAAAACAGAAATAATTTTATTAATAAGTGAAAAATATCCTGAAAAAAAAGAAGAAAAAAAGTGGATTGAAGAAGCACATATATAAAAGATAATTTTTTTAAGGTTTAAGACCATTGAACCAGTTGGCAGTAACTTTGTTTAATAGTGTTCAGGAATTTGGAGATTTCAGAAAAAGACATAGACCTCTCAGAATCCTGAACATATTGTATTTAAAATACGATTCATGATGTATAAAATACAATTGTACTAATAAGTTTTAGTTTAATGTGAAATACATAATTTGTTCAAAAAAAATTATGCAAAGGAATTAAATGGTGAACACAATTTGTGATATGAAGTTTTATTTTGCTGATTTTAAAAATATGAAAAATTAACTCTTCTCAGTTAAAAGTTTTTGACAATAAACTCAGTTCTGTTTTTTCACATGTACCTATTAGAATTATTAGTATAAGAATTGTCATTATTAAATAAGTCTTGGAAAAGTGCACTTTCACTGTATTTTAAGAGCTTGAAAGTGAGCAGTCATAAGGATGAAATCGATGTCTATGTGAATTATAAAAATATCTCTAAGGAAAATCAATTTTTGTTCTGACAATATATAAATCACCTAAATATCACAAGAAAAAAGTATGAATTTCACTACATGCTATGCTTGATATGATGTACAACTACAATTCACAAGTAAAAATAAATCAAAACATAACTGATTTACATCAAACTGCCGTTTAAATTTCTCAGGAATAAAGAAAAAATAAAATTGCAAATGGTTTGCTATTCAAAAGTTTCTTAAGGGGGTCTCTAGAACTCAAAATTCTAAAATTTTATTTATAAGATTTTTTTTTTTTTTTTTTTAAGCATTACTGTATTATTAAACCAGCTTCAGAAAACTTTTGACTACTAGAATATATTTTTAATCTTTAGTTCTTATCTTGTTTATAATAATGCAATTATTGCTTTTTTTGTTGTTGTTTTGGTTGGTTGAAATTTAACGGCGCAAGGGCAATAAATGGGCCATACTGCAGCAATTTTTTTGTTTTGCAAAATGTGTAGCTATCATAATCATACCGAAGTTTCGTGTGTGTGAAAAATAATGATACACAATTATTTCAAAGTGTTACATACGTACAGAAAATTAAGAGTGGAAATGTATATGAAAGACTTTATGCAAATACCAAAATAGCAATGATTGCCTGATTTTTGGGATATTTGTCATAAGGTTGTTTGAAGTGCAAACTTTAATCTGGATTCACTTAACTGCTCTAAATCTAGCTCATAAAATAATTAATACCTTGGAGCTATTAGTAAAATATAATTATTCATATATATCAATACAGATAATTAGATATTGATAAATTGAATACAATTGTACAAATACTCTAATATTTCATTTATTATCTGTTGTTTGGATAAAACCATCCACACATAAACAGGTTGAATTAGATGTAAATCTGAACTTTTGAAGGCTGCTAAAGGTGTTATTGTTTAGACATATGATTGATCAAATATAATTTTTGTGCTTTTATGGAATAAAAGAATTTGATTATAATGCGAGAATGACTGATTGGGACTTTATAAGAACGAGTCAATCCTTGTTCAGACAGCCATATACGCAGTTTATTTTGAGGACATAGCCCATGCCAGATTTACATGAAAGGCATAGATAGTGTGCGAGAAAAAGGGATTGGCGTAAAAGAAAAGATTGATGTCACGAATATGGCAATCTTTATACTAGAGGACAGGATGAGTTGAGCTCACTGAATATGCTGTAGGAACCGGTTCCCCTATCGTTGTAGAGTATTGAGTGAGCTCAACTCATCCTCTCCTCTAATATAGTATTTAAAAGGGAAAAGTGAAAGGTTTATCCCTATGTTGGGAAACGTGTGTGGCAATTAAAGACAGATCAGTGTATTTTAACGAAGGCAGGAGAATTAACGAGATCTCGATTATGTGGGAATGGTTTCAACTTTTGAATGACCGTGGTATGAAAATGGATTAAGAATTTATGTGAACATTGATAGAAACTATTTGGTGGCATGTTACAAATTATTAGACATGTATAGTATTACATATATACAGTAAAGAGTTAAAGGAACTAAATGTGATAATTGCCATGAGAGCAGTCAAAACTCTTTTCTTAATATATGAAAAATTATTTCAAAATGTTTAATTAAAATTTACACTTTTTCATAATAATTTATGCTACAAAAAAGTCATTTACCTGACCCAGAAAGGTTTTTCAAATGTCTTTTGGTTTTCTGATGAGTTTCAAGGATTCCTTTATGAGCCTTGATTTTTTTATTACAAGCCCTACAAATAGCAAACTTTGGATCTTCAGGATCTTCTTCCACCCATGCTGAAAAATAAGTAAAATATAAATATACTGAATAAAATACCCCTTGCAGGGGACACAGTGTGTTTTCTAAAATATATAGGTTGGAATTTAATTGATAATAAGGAAAAGTGAAAGGTTTATCACAAGTCAAATTTTATCGAAGGTTAAATTTAATTTCTTACAGTATTTCAGATAATACTGAGATAATTTGATAATATGAGAATTTTACTTAACCAGTTTTCCGGACTGCTCTATTAGTAATGGTAATAAGTTTTTGCTGCTACAACTGTGAAATGATAGCAATGAAAAATCTTAATTCAACAGATATTTATGGATATGCAGCAAACTATAAAGATAAATCATTTAATCATTCACACCATTGTTTACCATTATAGTTATACATTTAGTATTTTTTTATTACTAATTAGGACTGACAGACTTATAAAGTTTACTTATATAAACTAAAACTTGATCTTATTTCAGAGGTCTTTGGCTAAGAAAAAAAAAAAATGGTATTACCAGGAGGAGAGCAGTTATTTTCTCATTAAAGCATCGCTTTGCCAGATGAAATTGAAAATCACATAGTACTGGCATTGAGCTGACAAAAGTCGGTGTTTTTACAAATTTTGGAGACTTTTACCAAGGATGTTTTCAGTCGGATTTTGGTCAACTTATTATATCTTTCTTCCAGGATGTGGCCATCCCAAAATCAAACATAAGAAGGTCGTAGAATGTGAAACACCTACGAATATTATTAGGTGTGTTGTGTGGCACCGCATTGATCGATATTGGTACTATTACGTTATATTCATGCCACTAGGTGATAATTTTTCTGTTGCAGAACAGTTTGATAGATAACGCTATAATTTCAATGCCAGTTAATTCTTCGCTTTGTAGAGATTTTGTTTCATTTTAAAACACAAATTAAGAACTTGGTACAATATATTTTCTTGATTATTTTTAAAACAGAAGCTAGAGCTGCACTGTAGTTGCACATATTTTGTTGAGTATGTTTACTTGTGTTTTGTACAAGTTAAAAATTATACAAAATTTTAAATGGTCAAATTTTTCAGGCTGAATTAAATTAAATTTTGTATCTAACTTCATTTGATGAGAATGAGTCAAAATATACATAGAATCTACTGTAGCAAAGGATTATTTAGACTCAATTTAACTTCATCACTTGCAGCCTCAATTGTAGATTTGCCCAAGGTTATTGAAATTCACTGAAAACTTTCAAATCATTTGAGATTTGTTAATATGCCTCCAAAGAGAAGACAGAATATAAATGCTAAGTATAGAGCATATTCCGTTAAGAGAGCTAGTGTATCACCGCTGCAAAAACAGTATCGACTGGAGAATGACAGAGCACGCAACTACAAAATGAACTAAAACATGCTTCTGTTATAGTACATTGGAAGCTGATCCCCAACAACAATTTATACAAAGAAATTACGAGTTTATGTAACACTCAAAGAACTGATAGATGTCCTTCAACGAGTTCCTAACAGCGCGGGGTCACATGGCTAGTAACAGGATTTCTGCCAATATTAATTGTCACAAATACATGACTTTCTAAGACTGAAGCAAATTATTTTCCATGACTCAAGAAATCGGATCACAATATATATATATATATATATATATATATATATATATATATATATATATATATATATATATATATATATATATATAAATAAATAATAAACTATATGAATTATTAAGTAAATCAATGTACCATAAAATGATTTTTATGAAGTTTTATTTTAAACTAAGTAGGAAGTTAGGAATAGATTTAACTTTGCTGCTAACTGAACACCTGAATAAAACAAATGTTTACTACTAATTGATCCTTATTACTACATGGTTGAAAATTTAAAGAAATTCATTACTTACGAAACATTTCTAGCCAATCTTTTTTGAAGTGTTTGTTTTCATAATAAAGTTTCCATTTTCCATTCGATCGTTTGATTTTCTTAGATTTTAAAGTTTGCTTTCCATCTTCTTGATCGTAGTCAGAATCATTATTATAATTCTCTGACATGTTATCATCTGTATCAGTATCATCGTCAGCCATGATTGCAATTTCTTTTACAAAATTGAATGAAAAGAATAGAATCAAATTCAAGGCTGGTTTTGATTCAAAATAGAACTTTCTTGATTCAAAATAGAAGGAATTGAATCAAACGTAAACAATAATTAGCCTTTTTTTTCTGTTATTGAGGTGAGTTGAGAATTCAGGGTGACGAACTTCCGCGGCATAAAGTATATGAAGCTGAGTTTCAGTATGAAACTTAAAAAAAATTGAATATTCTTAATTAAAATGTCTTAAAAAATATTTAGGCTCATATATAAAGTTTTGAAATAAAGAACCTCAGAGAACTATTTATTGATATTATTTAAATTGGGATTTGCCAATCATAACACTTCAGAGACTAATCATAATACTGTCTTTAATATAAATTCCAGTTTTAAGCCAATCACAATGACTAATTTCATATTCTATCTGCTGCATGAAACGTCACTATGCCTGTAATTTATACAGCCATCACATTAATCTAAGCATTACTACTAAAAATTACTGCTACTACTATTGCAAATTGTTTTGTTTTCTAAATCTTCTTTCAGATGGCTCGAGGTGACTCAAACTCAAATATGTGATACGCAATATTTATTTAAATGGTGCTTTTTTTAAGTAAAGAACTTGAATTAACGTGAAAAAAGATTTCAAACATGCAAAACACTCGGGGATTGAGTTTTAACTTTGCTACATTGTTTGTTCTGAAATTATTTCTAGTATTTAACGTTGCCTTGTATCATGTTCAGGGATCTCAAAATCATGCAACTGAATCGACTTTAAAGACCATTCATAATACTGGAGAAGTTGGAAAAAGCACTCTAAGTGATGCTTTGGGAAGTAGCAGTCCCCCACCATCCACAAACAAGTAAGGCATATGTTTAATGCTTTCTGTTAATTCGTATTTAGAATCGGCTTTTGTAAATAAACACGATGTATGACTGCTCTTTAAGTACCTAATTTATATCAAGATAAGTGTCCACCAACGAGAATACTTGCACAAGTTTCAGACGAGAAGCTTGCTTCATTTTCCCCATGGTATACGCAATTTTTTTTCTCGGAGAGGTTGCAATTTTCTCCCTTTGAAATCTTGCATCAGTATGTCCCGACGTACGATTGCGAGAATAAAATGCCTTTCTATGTGCAAAATATGCAGTAATTTATTTTTGGATAATTAAGGCGGTAATTTTAAAATTTTACACCGTTTTAGAGGAATGCTGAGTGAACATTTTTGTTTTTAGGTGACACAAGATTTTCAATAAAATTACTACACGAATTTAATTGCATGTTAAACTACAAATTGTTTGATTTAATCATCTAAATTATTAATTATCCATAATATAATTTTTAAATTTTTTTTATATTTTACATATTTTAAGTAAATTGTGAAAGGAAATCTTAAAGATACAGTCGACTCTCGGTATTTCGAACTCGAAGGGATGTGAATAAAATTTCGAGATACCAAAAATTCGAAATATCAAAAATCTAGAAAAAAAATATTTTGATAAAAGTTAATCGTACATAAAGGAATACCAAAAATAACTTAACATATTTTATATCAAATATCTATCTAAAACAGTTTGGTAAGCATTCGATGTTCTTTCGGCATCGAGAACATTTTCCAGAAGTGCAATGGCTTGAAAAGTCTTTGTTGTCATGCCGGATCGGGATTCAATAAAAGCCCGCATAACATCCATAGCACTCTCAGCTTCTTTAAAAGTTATCCTTTTTGGAAGGACAAACTGTTCATCGTCATATCGTTCTTCTTCTTCTGAAGGGGATCGAATTTCTTCAAGGATTTTTTTATCCGTTAAATTTCCGCAAATTTCCACGTTGTTGTCTACATCAACAAAGTCCTGAAATGTTGTTCCAGAGTCCAAATGTAGAGAATTGGAAATCAAACGCCATTCTTCTTCCACAGATTCCTTAAGGCTTTCGATTTCCTCTTCCTCATCAGGTTGGCCGGCTTCATCCTCTGCAATCACGAATCTTGCCTTTCTAAAACAATTTGCAATTATCTTCTGTTCCACGCAATTCCATGCTTTACAGGCCATTCGCATGGCTTCCAATAAATTAACAGAGGGGTTGGTTCCTCCATCAATCTCGGCAATACATTTTTTGACAACTTCGTGCCGATACTTCACCTTAAAGTTTTGAATGATTCCCTAGTCTAAGGGCTGCAACTTCGAAGTTGTATTGGGCGGCATAAACTCCACTCTTACAAACTTCAACTGTGAGGTGACAGTGCTGGGATGTGCTGTACAGTTATCTATAAACAGTACAATCTTGCGCTTTTGACGTTTCATTTTCTTTTCGAGTTCCTTTAACCATTTTTCAAAGAGTACCGTTGTTATCCAAGCCTTTTTGTTACATTCGTAGTCCATCGGAAACGATTTGATACCAGCGAAACACCTTGGCTTTTTTGATTTCCCTATCATAACAGGCTTCAGTTTTTCGCTTCCATCCATGTTTGAGCATAAAAGTAAAGTAACCCTTTCTTTGCTTCTTTTGCCGCCATGACAGGGTTCTCCTTTTATGGACATGGTTTTGTCTGGCAGACACTTGAAAAAAAGTCCAGTTTCATCAGCGTTAAATACGTTTTTAGGATCATATTGTTTCAGAATGGGGGACAATGTTTTGACCCATTCCTGGCACATATCTTCACTCACACTTCCACTTTCACCACAAATTTTGTGAAAACTTACGTTGTTCCTTTTTTTGAAATTTTCAAACCAGCCGCTGCTTGCTTTAAATTCCGTGTATCCCAATTGGCTTTCCAAAATCCTCAGCTTTCTCTCTTAAGATGTTCCCTCCAAGTGGAAAGTTCTAGGTCCGGCACTGCGTCATCCATTTCATAAGACATTTCTCAACATCAGGATAATCGCCACTTCTCATCTTTTTTCTGTCTCCATGATAATCATCAAAGTTCTTGAGAATTGTGTCTTTATTTTTCAAAATTGTAGACAATGTGCTGTTTGGAATACCAAACTCCTTAGCAATTTCACTCTTTTTCTTTCCTCCCTTTTCTACAGCATCTATGACTCGTTTTTTCTCTGCTAGTGAAAGTGTAGTGCACTTACGTTTTGTAGCCATCTCTACGAAAAATCAACTTATGATGGTGTAACCAAAATCCGATGAGTCGTTAGCTAGTGACCTTTATTTGACCTTCGCTCTTCCGTATACCCTAGCCAATCAGAGTTGACACGTGTCTCTCAGCTAAACGCGATTTCTCGGAATTCATTCTTAATCCATTTCTACCATTGGCTGCCGACAAGATATGTAACATCAAAGTGTGTGTTGCGGAATATTCCAATAAAGCACCATAGGAACGGGAGAAAATATTGTTTAGGTTTTTCAAAATCGAGGGAAAAAAATTTGAGTTGCTTCCGAGAAAACTTCGAGTTACCAAGAAATAAGGAAGAAAACCTCGAGTTAAAGAGATAAAATTGCATTAAACAAGAAGTGAAGGTGCAGGGAAACTATTTTTTTTCGAGATATCAAAAAATTCGAGTTGTCGAAGTTCGAGCTACCGCGAGTCGACTGTAATTGTATGTTAGTTTTCTTTCTAGAATTTTTATCCAAGAAATAATCACTTATATAAAAAAAAAATGAAAATAATTATAATATATAAATTTAATGATGGCAATATAACTTTAATGACATATTTTTTATTCTTATATTATTTTACAATTTTACATGTAATAACTTAAAAATAAATTACTATTTAACTATATATTATTATTGATTTTAAGGTTTTCTTTCATTAGCTGGGTTCCAGTTGGCACCAAGTTTGCACATTTAAAGGATGCGTAAATGTATCACCAAGCCTATATTTCTATGGTTTGTTTTAGAAATTAGAAATAATTTGTAGGTTGTTAGTTTGGATGATTTAAGTCTGCTATCTGGTGCTTTTTATCTAGTACCCTTCTAAATGAATAGCACTGATGTCAATTGTACAAAAATGTTAAAATGCAATTTTATTATATGTTACGTATAGTTTTTAATTTTTCTTTAAATATATCACTTTAATGAAAACAAATGTTGAAAATGCATGATTTTTAAAAATATTTTTAATAGATGTAATAAATTTGCTGTTGTGCCATAGCAGCAGGTCAAAAACCTATGAAGATGTAAATATCTGGTTGAATGTTGCATAAGAATTAGCACAAATTATTTTACTGAAACAACTTAAATGTAAAAAGCAAGATAAAAAATCAATAGTCGTTTAGTAATTGTACAATTTTTTAGTCTAAACAGAATAATACCTTGCACTACTAATGCAATGAAAGTTTTTTGTAAGAAAATTTACTGACAATACAATGATTTCAAATTGAATAATAAAAAAAAGTATATGGGATGAAATCAAGAAAATTTCATGTTCAAAATTGATATTCTATAGATTACCCCATAGAATTGATGGACATTTTAGTGAAGAATAATTTTTGTATAGCTTTATTTTTTAATTTATTTAAAATTTGAAGAGTTGCTTACATATAAACAGTGCCAAGTAATGGCACCCACCCATAGCATTTCACTTGAACAAATCGCGATTACTATCATTTATTGGCATTAATTGCCTTGGTATAGAATCCCTATCAGTGTTGAAAATCCAGCCAAAGGGTCAACTATAATCTAATGTAATTTAAAATAAATGTAACAAAAGAGAATACTTCACAAATTAAGATTGTTGGAGATAAGCTTGATTTGGAAAATATTTTTAAACAGTTACATCGATATTCTAAAATATTCCAAGCAAAAATTAATGACTCACCAACACAAACATTCTTCATTGTAAATGAAAAATAGATTTAAATAAATTGAAATGTCATCTTCAACTGAAATTCAAATGTTCTTCTCAAAATGAATGAAACTGAACAAGACATCTGTGTGCAACACATAATAGTAAAACTAAACGGTTTCTTCAATGGATATCTTGTTTCATGAAGTAGCTAATACATGCAAAATATTGTTGATTCCTAATGCAACTGTACAAACTAGTATAATTTGCAGGACTCAGTAAGTAGCATTTCTTTGTATAATAGTGCTAACAAATTATAAATCCTAGCTATTCCAGTATAATGGTTTCCAGGACGTGGAAACTTAAATTAAAGCTGTTTACTGTAGTTCATGATCAGCATGAGTAAATTCAATATTGGCAAAATAATTTAAAATTTGAGTAGATTTTGAGTGAGTTTGTGTTGTTGTCTTGATAAATATGTAATACAAGAAATGAATGGGTAGAAAAAAAATAGCTATGTGTGCCAATCAAAAACGATAATTGTGCTTATGCTTACCTGAAAAATATTTGTTTCTACCGTACAAAGTGCTCACACGTACTCCATGCGTAAAACAAATTTAAAATTAGACAACCTTCAACCTCTTAAAAAAAATCATGCTCTTCTTTAACAGTTTCTCGTTTATCCGAAACCACCATTTTCACAAACAAAATTGATAATCGCACCTGGCATTGAGCTAACAGACTTCGTTGTTCTCTTGTACTTAGGTGACTTTCACCAAGGTAGTAATATTTGTATTCAAGTACTCAAAATTGGTCCAATCATCAAAACTTTTTTAGAAATATTTATTATTGTCTTATCTTTTGGCAAGGAAAGGGCATTGCACTCACAATATTGCAGATTATAAGAAATTTGCTTAAGGTGTTAATTTATTTTTATATTAAATCTTGTGTCTGTAGAGCTAATGGATAAAAGTTAGTCTATCAAAATCACAAAATAAGGTTGTTGATCATATTGTATTAAATTTTTTTTAAAAGTGATTTAAAATTTTGTTTATTAGAATGCTTTACATAGTAAGTTGTTTTAAATGGGACATTTCCAAATCTATTTCCATTTTCTAGGCATTTCTAAGGTGCAGAAAGGGAAAAAAATCTAAAATATATTACTTCTGACATTTTCATTTATCTTTCTGAGTGTTGAAAAATAGATGAAGCATTAATGAAAATGTATATTTAGACAATAGTTATCAATATAGATGTGATACTTTGCCCTAAAATGCAGGTTTTCAGTTAGTGTATAAATTAATCACCCAATTAAAGACTGATACATACAGACTAAACCATTGCATTAACCCATTACATAAAAATGCAAGTAGATAATGTTAAATATATTTAATGATTTTTTACATATTGTCTTTCAGTTCTCAGGGTGAAATTTCCAGTGTGAATACTACAGATGCCACTAATGAGACTTCCAGTGTTACGACTCCTACAACTCCATCACTGGATGCAGTCTTACCACAGAAAGGATCTGCTGAAGAGGAACACCATTCTAGCATGGCTATCTTTTTTGTATTAATAGTGATGGGTGAGTTAAATTCAATTCTACTTTTTTTTTATATAGATTTTGGTGTAAATAATATTATTGAATGCTACTTTGTATTAAATAAATTTTATCGACTGAGTTTAGTAAAGTTTTCAAGGTAGACTATTTTTCTCACTGGTTTATACCTGTATCTTAATCTCCTTCATGTCTTTAAAATATTGATCTTGTCGTTTGTTGTTATTTGAGATTCTTTGTATGGGTTATTCATAGAACAAATCATATATTATTTATGAGGATGTTGTGTAATTTTTTTTAAAATCATTAAATAAATAAATTATTACCATAATTTTTAGCTTTTCAAGTTGAACATTCATCATGTAAATCTTTTCATTTGCATTTCAAATCTTGATTTTTACTTTTTTTTTCAGCTCTCTGCATCTTACTTATTCACTTATTGATACAGACTAATTTTCAGTACTTACCTGAAAGTGTTTCTGTTGTATTCTTAGGTAAGTTTTGAAGGTAGTAGTTATAAATATCAATTGTATAAAATTTAATGTTTTGAAAGCTTTCTGGATTTTTCTATTAAATTTTTCTTGTGTGTGCATTTTATAAAAATAGTTATTAACTATAATCTTAAGAAACATGCTAAATAAAATTTGGCAGAGAAAAATTAGATATTGTAATCAATTTCATGAATGACATACATGGGGCTAATGTATTTAATAAAATTATTTCCAATATTATCCCTTAATATAATTTTTTTTCATATTGAATGGTAATACATATGGGCAATTCTCTGTTGTAAATACGAGACATTTTATCTCTTTTTACTCATAAACAAATTAGAATTCTAAAATTATTATGAATCTAGCTATTATGGTTTTGTTTTATATAGCTCTACTTGGTGACAAAGTTATATGGAAAAATAATTATTTTAACTAGGTCAAATATGCATTGATATCATCTGAAGCACAGGACAAGGCTGTGTCCCATACGTCAGACGATATAAATGCATATTTGACCTAGTTAAAATAATTATTTTTTCATATAACTTTGTCACCAAGTAATATGATATAAAATAAAAACATAAATATTAGATACATCTTAATTTTAGAATTCTTATCTGTTTACAAGTAGAAAAAAGAGTCAAAATGTCCAGTGTGTCAGCCAGAGAATTGCCCATATTTTAATTCAGTACTATTCTTGTATGCTATCCAGTTTATATGTTTCTTTGTAATTGCTGTCACTAAATTATATATATTTTTTTAGGAGCTTTGATCGGTCTAATTTTAAAGCTTATCTCAAATAACAATTTAGGAAATTGGCAGGTAAATATGCTTAAACTTTTATAATTTGAAAGTTACTTAGAATAAGCATTTTCAACACAACATGAAATGTTTCAATCTTCAAATTGTACTGGGTCAAGTAAAAAATCTAGGAAAGGTGTTCCATCTTTAAAGGATATAAATTAAGAAAAAGTGTTATTGATTTAATGTAATTTATTCTTACTTTGCTTTAAAGCTAAGCATTTAAATATGAGTAAGAATATGTGTAAGTTTTTTTTTTTTAACTTTTGTAATTGAACTATGAACTCATCTTAGTTTGGTGTGTTGTTGACTTATAGTTTGGTTTGTATTACTTTAAATTAAGACATTTTAGTCAATCAATTTGTTCTCATTTTTCTATATTTCAATTATTTAATCAAAAGCACGAAAGTTAATTAGGTGTGATTAAATTTTTTTTGTCAGGAAAAAAAATCATTAACTTATTTGCCTTTCTTCAACGTATATATTTCTTTTCTTTTTCTTCTGTAGTGTTACTATATTACATCATGTATGACACGTGTTCCACTTCGATTTTTATAAAATTTCCTAAAATGTTCTCATATTGAGCTTTTATCATTAACCAATATTATTTCTTTAATTACTCTCTAGCTTTATCACATTATGAGGTGGTTTAAATACTGTTTAGAAAAGACTTATTGTATTGAAGATTTGTAAAGAATTCTTAAGTTTTGACAAGATACTTTCTTTACAGAAAGAAGAGGCATTTAACCCTACTACTTTCTTTCTTATTTTGTTGCCACCCATTATGTATGAATCTGGCTATAATTTGCACAAGGTAAGTATTTATATTATTGGAATTTGTGTTTTATGAAAATTAAGTTTTTAAGCAAATGAGATATGTATGCACATCCATTTATTTTTTATTTTTCCAGGGAAACTTTTTCCAGAATATAGGCTCAATTCTAGTTTTTGCTATATTTGGTACAGCAATATCAGCTTTTATAATTGGTGGAGGAGTTTATCTTCTTGGAATGGTATATAAAGTTATGTTTGTAGCTATATTTCAGCATTTAGATGAAGTTATTAGTTGTACTTACATTTTAACATGCACTGAGTTTTGAAAGAGTTTATTTCTGTATTATAATGATTAAATATAACTTGAAATTTTGTATCTTTTAAAATTATCAGTATTGTTTCAATATATATTAGATCCTAGGGCTCTAAAGTTTATTTTTTTACCGTCCATAATTTTATAAACTTGTCATAATTTTGTAATGTGCAATATATTAGAAAATGACTCAATATTTTCATAAACTATATCCTAGGGCTCTAAAGTTTATTTTTTTACCGTCCATAATTTTATAAACTTGTCATAATTTTGTAATGTGCAATATATTAGAAAATGACTCAATATTTTCATAAACTATATTGTAATGGGTCCATATAATATTAGCTGTGTGATCTAATCTAACAATATGTAATTAAATACATATTTATAAACAAAGATTTCAAAAGTAAAGATAATATATATATTTATGCCTGAAAACCAAATATCTGAATGCATATGAACAAAACATTGCTTTATTCTTGTACAGTAAATTCTTTGTAGCAAAAATACGAAATATCCTACACTGATAAAAAATATTTAGAAAAATTATTTTTTGATGAATATTTAGAATATAAATATTTAGTTATGATTTGTTCCTTTTTTAGCTGGTTAGATGAAATTTTCCTTTTCAATATTTTAGGCAGATGTTGCATATAAGTTGGACTTCACTGAAAGCTTTGCTTTTGGATCTTTAGTCTCAGCTGTTGATCCTGTTGCTACAATTGCTATTTTTCATGCTTTAGATGTTGAACCAGTGTTGAATATGTTGGTGCTTGGAGAAAGTATTTTGAATGATGCTGTTTCTATTGTATTGGCTACGTAAGATAAATCCAATAATCATTATCATTGATTAGCATTTATGAATACAACTATTTCAGATTAACTCATTGTTTTGTTTTCACAAGTTAATTAATATTTAATATAAAAATGTGAGTTATAAAATTCATGTTGATAAATATATATATGTAATTTTCTTTGAATTCATTTGAGTTATTTTACAAATTAATTTTGTGGAAGATAGTTGAATGATTTTACATCACCAAAATTTATAGCACCATCTGTATATAAATCTTTTGTGAATCTTATTTTTAATTACTAACTACTTTGAAAATTAGCATTTCATTTTAAGATATGTATTTTTATGGTAAAATTAGTACTCATTATTATATGATAAACACACATGCAAGGTGAAACTAACAAACCCTTAAACCTTATTATGTTGCAATCAAATTGAAAACAAGTTGAAAATCTTGTTACTTTAGGCCTCTGTCATGAAGTCACATTCAATATATAATTTTCTCAATACATTTAAAAGTTAACAAACATTATTATTATTATTATTTTTTTTTGTATTAAAATTTCAAATGTGTTCTAATATTTAACTGCATTATCATGTGAACTAGTTTAATTAAATTTTTTTTTATGTTACAAATGAATTGTAGAGGTTTAATTTCATCGAAAATTATGTTGAATTTGACAGTTAACTTGAATTGTTTGGTTATTTACAATTCAGTTATTAATTTTTATTGCATTTAAAATTTTTATATATGTGTTTTCATTATATCATGCATTTCCAGTGTGCAGCAAACTAGATCTTTTTGTACTAAAAACAAATTAATTAAAAAATAAGTGATTGATCCCACTGAAAGGAATGAAGTCATGAAGAGCAATGCTAAAACTTTTACCGAGTTGTATAAAACTGATGGCAACTTAAAATATACAATGCTTTTTAAATAAATTAGTTTAAGTTACCATTTCCTTAATTTCTTATTTTTTTAAAAGTTAGTAAGATATCATCTTAATTCATTTTCAATATGTAACTTGTTTTTTGTGTATTTTTTTAACTCCTAATGTATAATTTAAAATTTTATTCCAACTAACCCATAAAATTATAGACCCCCCCCCCCCAAATAATAGTACCTCTTAGTCTTGTTTTATATTCTTGAAAAATAATGTCATTCATTTTGGACAGGACAATAATTCAAGCTGCATCCCCTGGAATGGCAAGCATGTCTGCTGGTGAGGCTGTTTTTCATGGGATTGGACGTTTCTTTTTGATGTTTTTTGCATCTGCAGCCATTGGAGTTGTGTTTGCTTTGACAGCAGCTCTCATATCCTTTTACACAATTTGTTGATATCTTTTCTTCTTCAGTATGTTGTCAGTTACACAATTTATAACAGTTAAACCTGTCTATAATGATACTGAAGGATCAAGGGACATAGAAAAATATTGTTATATAGACATGTTATCGTTCTAAGTAAAAACCTGTCTGTAACAATAATCTAAGGACTTAGAAAGAATAGTATTAATATCAAGGTTTCACTCAGACAGAACCTTTTGGGAATCTAATGTTTAAGTTCATATATTAAATATATTAATGTGTGTATGAACATATTGGATTGTATTTAGAACTCAATTTTATCTTTTATTAATTATTTAAAGTTAAATATATTTATGCAATAATTAATACAATTAATTATTTAACAATAACTAGCAATGTAGCTGCTTGACATTGTTAGGTTTTTATCGAAAAATCAAAATCAAATATATTTATCATCCTGGGCCACACTTTGGTCATTGCTGCAAACGTCGTGCACAATGAATTAATTTGGATAAGGAATAACTTAGCCAATGAATTTATTTTGTAGAGGTGGAACAACAGAGAGGTATATCATTAATGACCTTTTTATGATTTGGTGTTAATATGGGATTTTGACAAAGTAAAAATAGTAGACAACTTTTTTTATAATTATGAGGGAAATGTAGTATAATTTGTTTAAAATAATTAAAAAAAGGTGCTACTAATTAGCAAAAAATCTGTTAATTTTTTTTATTTACTTAACACTTTAAATCCCAACCCGCCCTATACCGCTTTGTAGAGAATTTCCCAGCTAACCGCCTTTCGGGCGGTTGCAGGGGTAAACCAGGGGTAAACGTATATTTTCAAGTGAGGGGAACTGCCCTGCCTTAGTTGTTTAAAGCGTGACGGTCCTCAACAATAGGCTATTGTGGGGCATAGAGGGGAGACATGGATTTAAAGTACTCAATGTCAAACTGCCCCACCCTTTGGACATGGAGTAAGATAGTCAGGGACTATTCTTTTATGCGAATCTTGTCATGTACTTAGCGGTGGCGTTTGTTTCATTGATAAGACACCAACTAAATTCTCTGACATATCAAGCAGATGACCCAACGCACACCCCTATTGCAGGCTGTATACATATAGTAATGATCTTTTAATGGTCGACAGTGACCCCCCACAGCAATCCCAGGAGTGGCAGACAGGAGAACGAGTTGGGCGAGTTCATTTCCAGTTTTTATGAATGGAAAGTCATTGGGGTTTTGTGAAACCCACAACGCTGACTCCATGGGATTTAAAGGGTTAATGATGCAAATGACACTTGCATACACATATGTTCGAGTCCATTTAATGAGTTCAAATGCACCTTTAAAACAATTAAAACAAATGCCTTTGAGTAGGTTGGGCCATTGGGTGTTGTTTCATTTTCCCAAGATTAAAAAAATATGGATATGCGTATATCCTCTAGAGATCTAACCTTGAAAGGAGATTTTTTTTCTCATTTTTTTTTTCTTTCCCTTTTTTTGGGGATCAAATAACATAAAAATAATCGACCTTAAAAAAATTATTGTGCAAAAAATTCAAAAGTGTGTCCATTTATGTGGACGCCCAGTCTCTAGAGGGTATATATATATATTACCAGTTTTCTGAAGAGGTAAAATTATCGTTATAGACAGGTACATCTACAAAGTGATTATCACTGTTGACAGGTTCAAAGTACATTGAGTGAATAGGAATTATGTTGGGAGCAAAGAAAATATCGTTACACACAGATTTATTGTTATAGGTAGTATGGTTATACACAGGTTTCATTGTATTTTTTTTCAGTTATGAATTATTAATTTCTAGTATCTGTAAGTGCTTTTTTCCACATGAGTTATTACAAATTAAATGCTTCAATTTTCAATAAACGTTACTAAATTATATATAAATCTAGCTACATTTATTATTAAGGCACAGTTTTTATTTTAATATCTTTTAAGCGAGATAGATGGCTTGGATGCTCTTGTTTTTGTACATTTGGGGTAAAGGATACTACTTTGATTTTTGTAATCTATATTGTGGGCAGTTTGTGACCTGTTCACGAGTATATAATGCTATATCATATAAGGTTTTAGTACCCAGAAATTCATTTAAAAAAAAAGAAGAAAATAGCAGTTACCTTACTTTGATCAGCTCTCTTGCAAAGTTATAAACCAAAAAATAGTGTATTTTATCTCCATAGTGCATAATATTATGTTTCTTATTTTATTGCATTACTATTTGGTGTGCTTTTATTGTGTTTAATTTTTTTCTTTCATTAAGGTTAATTTATAATGAAAAACAAGTAATTTTTAATATTTATATATATTAAAAAAGAACTTCATATTTGAATTTAATTTATTCAAATCTATTTGTTAAAAGTGGATGATGTTCAGTTTTACAAAAATTTTCTTAACTCGGTATACTTATTTAAATATGTTGATCTCAGGAAGAATCCATCCTTAGAATTTGCTATGATTCTTGTTTTTACTTATGCACCTTATGGTTTGGCAGAAGGTTTACACTTATCAGGTAAGCCTTGTAATACAAAAAGTTACATTTTAAACCTCTTCTACTATAAAGAAAACTCAGTTGAATGGGATTATCACACACATTGATGTTAAGTAACCAAATACTGACTTGCCGGTTTCTTTTTTAAAATGTTTAAGTGTTTTTGGTTTTGATTGAAAAAGACTGCACTGTATATCTGTTTGAATAAATTGCAAACTTTAAATAACTTCTTTTACTAGTTGTCAAGCTTTACTATTAATGGTTATTATTATTATTATATATGTTCTTTATTAATTTTCAATGTTAAAGTTTGAAATTTCAGCCTATTATTAATTTTAAATTCTAAGTATGTTTTTTATTTTTGCAGGAATTATGTCAATTCTATTTAATGGGGTTGTTATGTCTCACTATACCCATTTCAATTTATCCCCAGTGACTCAAATTACAATGCAACAGACTCTCAGGACTTTAGCTTTTTTTGCAGGTATATTTCATTTTCTCAAGATATTTGACATTTATGTTATGCCTGATTGTAAATCTTACATAAGGGCAGTACCTCTTAAACAAAAATTATGTAGTTTCTATTAGGATCTTTTTCTTTCTAATATACTAAATTTTCTTTCTGACTAAAACATTCGACTAGCTTCTGATATACTAAACAATATGCACCAGAATTTTATTTCTATTTGTCCTGATATTTTTACAGATGTCAAATAGGTAGTAAAGGGTATTGAAATCACAATACCAAATATAAGTTAGAAAAACAAATTTTTAGACTTTCTTTGTTATTCTAATACTAAACCAAGCCTTGTAATGTCCCTTTTGGCTATAAGTGGCTGTCACTTGTTTAGTGCTGAAAAAAAAATAAAATAATAAATTCTTATCAGTACTTTATAGGTTTAATGATAATTTTTACTTTATCAATTTTCCATGCTTGTTGAAAGACAACTAGTAAATTGAGCTTATATATTTAAGTTGTTTATAAAGTATTTAATTTCTTTTTTTTATATTTGTATCTTTAGGTAATTTTTTCTTTGGATATTTTTATATTGAAGTTTTTATAACTTCTGTGACTCTTTGCAGTTTTTCAAAACATGGATGTAAATAATGAATTCCTATTGAATGTTATTAATTGCTAAGTTTAAGTTATGGAAGTTGTAAAGTTAATGTTTAGTAAAATTGTTAAGTTAAGACATTCACAGTTAAAAGGAATCGAATAGTAGTTTTAAATTTATTGATAATTTCTTTGCAGAGTGAATGAGCAGTGATTCGAAACTTTGAATTGGAAATAGAGTATATTACTTATAATTATTTTTATTTTTGTTCTTTTCCATAAAAAATAGTCCATGAGGTAGGGTAGACAAATACATTTAATAACAGGACGGACAATTAACGATCTACGGAGATAAAGTTCACTAAGAACCAATTCGGCACACAGCCTATCAACATCAGACAGAACCACACAGGTCTTCCCACGTTCATGTTCACAAGAGGAATGGTGGTTTCCTGGTTGAGGGACGAACAAACTACATCTACACGGATCTTGTATCATTCCGCATAAAATATAGTTCGCTCACCCCAATACCAACACACCCCTCCTGCGAGTAACATATTTTATCATAAACATATAAACTCATACAATATAATGACATATAATAATACATAAAATACCTTTACACTAATGAAATATCTTTCAGTGAATATAAATTTTTTTCTTTATTAACAGCTTTGGTAAGAAAATCTGCAATCATATATTCAGTCTGTAAATATTTCAATTTAATTACATTGTCCATCAACAAATCCTTGACAAAATGAAAACGTAAATTCATATGCCTTGACTTATTCGAAGATTTCGTATCTTTAACATGTTGAATAGCTGCTTGACTATCTGAATACAAAATTACACTATCGTCTTTAAATTGTTTAAATGACAACTCATTTAACAAATCCAATGTCCAAATAATATTTTTACATGTTTCTGAAATAGCAAACAATTCAGCTTCACAAGTTGAAAGACTAACACTTTTTTGTTTTTGACACCTCCAAGAAATCAAAGAATCACCTAATAAAATAACACTTCCAGAAAAAGACTTAGCATTTTCTGCATTACCCCAACTTGCATCACAACTTGCATTTAAATAACCAAACTCATTACTATAAAACAATTTCTTATCTTTTGTTCCTTGTAAATACCTTAGAACCCTTTTAGCCAAAAGATAATGCCTCTTTTCTGGTTTATGATTAAACTGTGATAAATACGTTGTTACAAATGAAATGTCAGGACGAGTTCGATTTACCAAAAATAAAAGTTCCCCAAGTAATTCTTGATACATAGTTATATCTATTAACTCATCTGAGAGAGGAAAACTTTTATCTTCCCCTTTTACAATAGGAGTTTTTACAGATTTACAATTCTCCAAATTATGTTTAATCAATAACAACTCAATGTATTCAGATTGAGATAAACCAATGCCTTTATCATCTTTAGATATTTCTAAACCCAAAAACTTACATTTTTCATTTTCATGCAGTTCAAATATATTCCTAATTTGAGTAACAATATTATCACACATTTCTTTAGAATTACAAAATATAGCCGAATCATCTACATACATAAAATGAAAATATTTTCGTTATCAACTTTCATAAATATACAATTATCTGATGCTAATTGTAATAATCCAAGTTTTCCAATTCCCCTTTTATTTTTAAATAGAAATTCCTTGAGCTCTGAGATAATCCATACAAGCTTTTCTTTAATTTACAAACTTTCCCTTCACTTATAATTGTTTCAAAACCTGGTGGAGGTAACATATAAACGGTTTCTTCTAGTTCACCATACAAGTATGCAGTCTTTACATAAAAAAATCTAACAATCAAATTTAATTTAGCAGCGATTGCTATTAAAATTCTGAAGCTCTCAATATTTACGACTGGTGAATATGTTTCTGAATAATCAACATTCTTTATTTGTTTAAAAGCAGTGGCAACAAGTCGCCCTTTTTACACATCATTATTTTTAATAGAAAAAATCCACTTGCTTTTAATTAACTTCGTATCGTGTCCTGGCATATCAACATTTTCCCAAACTTTATGCTTATTCAATTAATCAAGCTCATTATTTATCGCCTTTTCCCATTTTAACCAATTGTTACTTAGCTTCGTGTCAGAAATATTTTGAGGAATGCATTCACTAAGATTTGTGAGTATTAATTTTTTATTTTTTATTCGTTCTGATCGCCTTAGCTGTCTATCATTTGAATTTAACGCAGGCTCCTCATTTGATTCTGATTGCGCAACAGTCGGCAACAAACTATTTTGTGTTTTATCGCTGAGTTCTTCACTCAAAAAGAAATCCGCTGTTTTATTTTTTATTTCTTCTTGGAAACGGTTTTTATTTAATCCTTCAATATCCCATAACTCTTGTTCTTCGTTGAATATAAGGGATCTTTCTTCAATTATTTTATTTATGCTTGGATCGTAAATACGATACCCTATTCTTTCTTGTGAATAACCTACTAAGATGCCTTTCTTACCCGAAATATCGAAGTTATTTCTCTTTATTTTCGGAACATGAAAATAAACCATACAACCAAACTTTTTTAAATAATTTAATTTCGGTTTCTTACCAGTCCAAGATTCTAATGGAATTTTTTCTTTTCCTTTACGGGGCGTGACATTAGATACTCTTGTACAATAATTTATTGCTTCTGCCCAAAATTTTAATGGAAGTTTACTTTCGTATAAAATAGATCTCGCCCGATCTAAAAGAACTCTGTTCGCACGCTCAGCCTTACCGTTTGATTCAGCGTTATATGGAATTGTTTTTTCATGCACAATACCTGAACTAGCAAGAAAATTATCCACTTGTTCATTTATGAATTCTCTACCGTTATCAGTTTGCAACCTTTTAATTATTTTACCGGTAAGATTTTCATACTTAGCTTTAAACTGAGAAAGCACATTTTGCACTTCACTTTTACATGTTATGAAGTATGTAAAATACATTCTAGAGAAATCATCCACTATTACCATAAAGTACTTGGAACCTCCCATTGATTCTGATTGTACAGGACCACACAGATCCACATGAATTAATTCTAAAATTTCAGAAATTTGATTAATATCAATACTAGGATGACTCTTTCTAGTTATCTTACTTATATCACATACTTCACAACTAAAATCTTTTACATCATTAAGATTAATATACTGCTTCATTTTAGTCATATATTTAGGATTTAAGTGACATAATCTATTGTGCCAAATTTCATAATTACTAGTACTAGAAAAATTACACTCAGGATCACAAAATGGTTTCAAATACACTTCTAATCTATTATCATTCAGAACTGCTTTAGTTATAAACTTATTATTTTTTATCAAAAATTAATACACAGTTATATTTTGATACAATCCTACACCCATTATTCATCATTGCAGTAACAGAAAGTAAATTATTTCTTAAATCAGGTACAAATGAAACATTATCCATTGTTATGTTTACTGAATTTTTGTTACTTACAGTATTTGCTCTGACTGTACCTTTACCTTCAGAAGTTATTTTCGAATCTTTTCCAGCTAGATAGATATCGTTGACTTCTGGAACAAGTTCTGTGAACCAAAACCTGTCTTTGCACATGTGCGTTGACGCTCCACTGTCTAGAACCCATGTGTTATCGCACTGTTCTTTTTCCTGTGCAGAAACTTGTAGAGCAGATTTGTTTTCTTTTGTATAGTTCACAGTTCGGTTATTTCCGCTTTCGTACTTAGATCCTCTGTTATCACACGAAATGTCACTTCGACGATTCTTATTTCTTTGAAAACACGATCTGGCAATGTGCCCTGGACGTCTATATATGTAGCACACTCTTGAATTTGAATTCTGTTTCTTTCTTGAATAGAATGCTTTGGCATTGATCCCCTCGGCATGTCGGTTGTTTGTCAAACCGAAACTTTTTTCTTCTTCACGTAGAATCTCCAGCACTTCTTCTAAACTCTTCTCACGCTGCATTTTTAATACTTCTCTGACTTTCGTGTATTTTCCAGTCAGTCCACCAGTTCTCGATGAAAAATTTCAAGTCCAAGTGATTGGCATTTTGTAGATACACCTCTTGCTCTCGCAATATAATCATTTGCTGCTTCGTTGTGTCGAATTTCTAGATTTTTAAGTTCGTTTCCGGCATCAATTTTTCTGTCTTCAGCTTGACCGGTAAAGTTTGCTTTAATCTTCTCCCACAAAGTTTTTGCGTCTTCTTCAGCCGCGTACTGGAGTGATTGTTCATCTGATAAGGATAACTTGATATATGTAACAGCATCAGCATTTTTCTGATTCCATAGTGCAGCTGCATCTCCTTCCAGATCTTCTGGTTTCACTTCGAATATTACTGCATCCAGTCTTTTTAACGTTAGTGCCGCTTTGATTTTCAGGGCCCAAATAAAATAATTATTTCCAGTCAGTTCAGGAACATTTAAGCGCTCCATTTTTCACACGCAAATCACAAAGAGTTTTGATTGATCACTAAGTTTCGTTTGAGCATACAGTCACAAAGTATCGTTTCGTAAGTTTCGTTTTAACACATAGTTCAACCCTAACCAACCACTCTCTCTCTACCATTTGTTGTTCTTTTCCATAAAAAATAGTCCATGAGGTAGGGTAGACAAATACATTTAATAACAGGACGGACAATTAACGATCTACAGAGATAAAGTTCACTAAGAACCAATTCGGCACACAGTCTATCAACATCAGACAAAATCACACAGGTCTTCCCACGTTCATGTTCACATGAGGAATGGTGGTTTCCTGGTTGAGGGACGAACAAACTACATCTACACGGATCTTGTATCGATCCGCGTAAAATATAGTTCGCTCGCCCCAATACCAACAATTTTACCACCTAGAATATATCTTCAAAACAACAAGTTTTTTTTGTATTTAAAAATATACATTGTTTTTTTTTTTAACTATTGCTAGTAATTTTTTTTTTTTTTTTTCAATGAAGTATCTGAATATATATTTATTTGAATTGTAAATAAAAAAATATATAGTAGCACTTCCCTCTTATTGTAAATGATTGTTACAGTAATTATTTTTCAGAAACTTGTGTGTTTGCCTACCTAGGCCTGGCAATATTTAGTTTTCGATTGATTATCAAGCCATCTCTAGTTGTTTGGAGTATTGTAAGTTTTATTATTTATTAAATAATTCATAAAATTAACATTTCAAAATAAAATATATATTGAAATATAAAGTATTACCATGCTTTTTATTTTATTTTATGAAAATAAAATAAAATTTAATATTTTGATGTTTATACAAAGTGTTTTATAAAATACTACTTGTCGTAAAAGGAAATTAACTTTTTGTGTTAGGAAGTAACTTAAACAATGTTAATTGCAGAAGTTTCTAAAATAAGATTATGAATAATTACTACAAAATATTAAATATTTAAAGCTTTTATTTCCTTTCCAAGTAAAAAAATGTTAAATTATTTTTTCCTTAGATCTTTATGAAAAAAAGTCCCCTTACTCTAATTTTATATAATTTGTGTCAACAAATTTCAATATATGATTGACTTTGCAATCATATCTTTATTTAGTTAATTTTTAGAATACAGACATGGGATTTTTTTTTTTTTTTTTTTTAAATTTATTGCTGTAGAATACATATAATATTTTCATCAATTAAATTTTTTTTGGGGTCAGAGTAATTTAGCAATTCAGCATTGGCAACTGATTTTTTATGAAAATTACTCAAACGAATTCTTTACTGTCAGCCTATGTTTTATTACTGTCTGTTGAATATTTTGGATTGTGTTATATTTATTATTTTATTATTGAAATGAATTTTTACAATTAAATACTCACTACATGTTTAACGAGGAAAAATGGTATAATCTTGTAATGACTTAATCTTTTTTTAAATTTCACCTTTTTTTATGCTTTTGTTACAGGTGTTGTGCTTGTTAGGAAGGGCACTAAATATATATCCTCTGAGTTATGTGGTGAATCATTTCCGAGAACATAAAATAAATAAGAAAATGATGTTCATAATGTGGTTCAGTGGTAAGTTTATCCTTTGGAAATACAAATTTCGTTATTAAAGTACACAATCACATTTTTGCCTGTAGTTACTATTTCAATTTCCTTTACTAAAATTTTCATCGTTTATTCCTTCACTAAATTTTTCTTTGTTATCATTCAATTTATTTGTATGTTTTGCATATTTTGAAGTTTTTAATATTTACTTTAGGTCTAAGAGGTGCTATATCATATGCCTTAGCTTTGCATTTAGAATTTGAAGACGAGAAAAGGCATGTAATTGTTACTACAACTTTAATTATTGTTCTCTTTACAACTCTTGTTCTTGGTGGGTCAACAATGCCTTTGATGAAGGTTTGTATATTTACGATATTGTCATTGATGACTGATAGATAAGTTTAAAGTATATAAAAATAATATTGCATTATTTAAATTATGCTTGACATAACAATCTAACTGGAACTGATCTAGTTTCTATTTGTAACTTTCGTTCAATTTTATGCTTTCTTGTGTTTTGTATAGCTATTTGTATGCTTCTACTATATTTTTTATTGGTATATTAATATTCATGAGAACAACAAACTTGTAATGTTTGTGTTATATTCTATCTTTTGTTAAACTGTTAAGATTTTTTTTCGCAGGATATAAATTTTTTATTCGAAATTCTTTTGAAATTTGTAACTGTGTAATAGCTTTTTTAGTTCAGGTATAAATATCTTATTTTTCTCATAAACATAAATACTTTATCATGATATTTGTTTTATGAAAAATTGTTTAAAAAAAAGCATCTTCGAGTTAAATAAACATCATTTGCTTCAATGCCAAGTAATTCTTTTCTCAAATTTTTGTTATTTTTACTCAAACTTATAATACATCTATAAATAAATGAATTAGGAAATCTTAAAGTCATGTGCTTAAGGGGACTTGGTACCCCTTCTTTTCACAAAAAATTACAAAAATATAGATTTTCTATTTTTTGTGTGTTTATAATCTCTGAAACATTCTCCTTATTCTGGCAAGCTTTTGAGCTGATCCAATAACTGCAATTGCATAAAAATTAAACTTTTATAGAGAATTTAGCATAGCTGCAATAGCTCCTTCGATATTTCGAATGCATTTTTCTCAGTTCGTTTTTTTTTTTTTTAATTCCCATCTTACTCAAAATGCTAAAACTTCAGCAAATATAAATGAAATGGCTTGAAATTTTTTTTGTAATTCAAAAGATCTATTTGACAAAAATAGGCATGGGTTTTTGAATAAAATGTAAACTTTTTTTTACTATTTTAAATGTTGAAAATATCCCTTTTTTACAATTTTTTTGCCTATAGGTATAGTTTTTATTGTATTTCTCAAAATTATTTTACTTATTCAAAATCCGATGCCTAAAAGTTTAGAGTATATTACTAGGAACATTAAAAAAAATAAAAAAATAATGAAAAAATATGGAAGAATGCAGGGCTGCCATAGGCGACTAAAAAGGCTACAAAAGCAACTATTTTAGTGGCCAGGCGACTCTGGCGACTATTTCAATGAAAAAAGGGCCCCAAACAGCTATTTTTAACAAAAACTTCAACTATTTTTGGTCTAAGGCGACTATATTTTAAGAAATTGGATGCTGCCCGATAGTTGCACGAAACTAATTGGCATTGAGGTACTAAAAATTTTCTCAAAACAGTGATTTTTTTAAGAGGAGGGAAAGAGAGCAAATACTACCGAAATAGTTGTTCATATTCGCGGGTACAGTGATAATTTTATTAGTCAATTTTATTAGATAATTTTATAGTAACCGCTCACGCGAAATTGTTGTTTTTGACGGCAACCGCAGTAATTTTCGCCTACTCGTTAGGTTCCAATGTTTTTTCTTTCACCGTGCAAGAGCATACACTGTTATATTCTGAAATATCAAATTATTTCACTTTATTTACTCTACTTAACAAAAATAAATTTGTGTTGAACACTGAAGAAAATGCTATCTGTATGGACAGTATTGATGTTATATAGACGTTATGTCCGAGATTTGTGCCGATATGGTGATTGATTTCGCTGTGTAGGTCAATCGATGCAGAATGATTAGAATTTCAATGTTGTAACTAAATTTATAAATAATAAAATAATTTAAATTTTGAGGCAATTATATTACTTTGAATGTAGCTTATACAGGGTGGCGACAGAACCGGGAATTCAGGTAAAAGTCAAGGTATTTCGTAAAATTACTTTTTAGTCAGGGAATTTTTAAATTTTTGAGTTTCCTTTCTCGCATTCCCCGTGCGGGTGCGTACATCTATCCCCGCCTCGCGTCACAAGAAGTGGATGCCGTGATGTCGTTGAATAATACAAGTTTTTGCATGTGCTTTTTCGTAAAAGTCTCTCAATGTCTAGCTAGTTGGCCGATTTGGGAGTATGAAGTTTCCGACCTTTTTCTTCTCTCAGCAGCTGAGCCAAACTGGCCAATCCCCCTTTAACACAACCACATGTTCATGTTTTTTTTTTTTAACTTTCCGAGATCATTGTTATGCCTGAAACAATTATTTCCACATTATTTCCGTTAGATTTTTGGTTATCTTATAGCTTTGCATTATTGTTAAAAATAATCCTCAAACTTAAATCTGACTGCATTCTTTACAGACATGATTGTTTTTCTTCCTGTCTTGTGTTTTTTTGTCAATAGAATATATTAGAACCCTAAATTCCGTGATATTTCAAATTGATTCCATCATATTTTTTTGTTTTTATTAACCCTTACAGCACTGTTATAGATGTGCAACAAATCTAGAGGCATTAATAAGCAAAAAGGGTTAGATCCTGTACTTGATTTTTTTTTTGTTCTTTAATTTTGACATTTTACTAAACGTAATTAACTGAAAGTAATACCTGTTTTTGATTTATATGTTTAATATAAATTAAACAAAGAATTGAAACATCTTCCTCCCCCTCCATAAAATAAAAAATCTGAATGCTCTACTGCATACATTCAGGCAAAGGGTCATGGAATTTTTAATAAAAGTCTTTGCATCGTTTTCCCCTGCCGAATGCTATGCTTGTCATGTTTTATGAGAACGATTTTTCGCCTCATTTAATGTGTACTTTAGTGGTTTAAGATAATATTTTTGTTGTACAAAATTTTATTTCCATTTTTCCATAAAATTTATATCTATGAGTTATTAATTTTTATAAGAAGCTGTTAATTTCAATCCTTTCTTTCATGTAATATATGTTATTTATCTTTTCTCAACTTCAAAATCCAAAAGACATAATTTTTTATGAAATATATTATACCTAGTGAAATTTGTGGCTGAAGAAAATGCTGATTATTTAAGTTTCATGCTCGTGCATGCCTAAGTTTAGTAAATATTTAGGAAACTGTTTAAAATTTATGTTATGAACAGGATATCTATGTCATATATTAAAGAAAATAACATATTTTATCTGTGTTATTTTTTAAATTAAAAAGAAAAGTATTGTACTTGTTTCTTTTCCTTGAAGTTAGTAAGTATGGGTATAGTTTGTAAATTGGTTTATGTGAATTTTGTATTTTTTTATTAATATTTTCCATTTTTTTTTCATGCCCTAAAGATGCTTGTTTTGATTTTTAGCTTAAATTTATATTTTGGTGCAATTATACTTTGATAAGTAATTATAATTGTAAATAGTAAAATTTATATATTTTTAAACTGGTCATATTTTCTTCGTTTTTTTAATGATAACATCGACAAAGATGCATATCAGGGAATTTTCTGGAAAGTAGGGAAATGTTGGGGAATTTTGTTTCTCAAATTCTGTAGCTATTCTGTAAAAATTTAAAAACTGGCCTCCATTAAATTCGCCTGTCATTGTCAATATTTAGTATAATTGTTTACACATGAAACTTGTTTTTCTGCCAAAGAGTTGTTTGACTTTGGAAATTAAAAAAAAAAATATATATATCTTGATTTGCCAATCGATTTTTATCGTCGCTTTTGCTTGAAGTTTAACTTTTATTGCTTATAGGTGCTGTCTGGGAGTAAGGTTTAGTTGCCAACTTCCATCGCAGTTATGTAAATACAATAGCGCCTCCCCAAGACACATACCTTTTACCGTATGGGATGTTATGAATTAGACACTATTTTGATTTGAAAGAAGAGTGTCTCTGGGTTTTCCTATTTATGTAAATCAACAGTTTTATCCCGATCTTGATGATGCGCCGACCAAACGGTATAGTGGTTAGCGTGCTGGCTTCTAGACCGCGAGGTTGCGGGTTCGAGTCCCGTGTAGGCATGGGTGTTTGTAAATGTATGTTGGTTTGTTAAATGACGAAATGTTTCGGCGCATTATAGCCCTCGTGTTGCTGACGGCGCCAGATAATCTGAATACAACCAACCAACCCGATACTTAAAACCTTTAAAACAAGAGGAAGGTCTTTACCGACTTGAAAAAACAATTGTTATTAAAAGTTATGAAAAGTGAGGCTACTATTTAAACATCTGAGACTACTATTTTCAATGTTTAGGACTACTATTTTGACTACTATTTTTAACATCTGAGGCTACTAAAGCAACTATTTTCAAAACTTACAGTCAGTGGCAGCCCTGAGAATGAAAAAGAAGATAAAATGTGAAATTTTATGAATTTTTGCCTAATATTACTTCCAAACATGTATAAACTATAAATTTAAAGGCTTAAATTAAAAAAATAGTTCTAAGGGTACCAAGTTCCCTTTATTATGAACTTGAATCCTACTTAATTTTGAAACTCTTACTGTTATAGTTTCTAAAAGCTGGTAAGAAACCAAGGAGGAAACGTAAGGGCCAAGACCCAGAAATATCTCTTAGTAAAACCAAAGAAATGGTAAGTGATATAAAATCTATATTTATTGTGTGTTGATATTTAAAGTTTAAGTACTAAACCTGTTAATTTCAGTTAGTGAACAGACATGTGTCTTTTCAGTTTGAAAGTATCGATGAGATAGTAAAATAACTTAAAATTCATCATGGTCAGGTGGAACATTACAATGGTATATGGAAAACGATTCTGTTAGCATTGAATTATAAAGGAAAGAAAATTGAACTATGGGAAGAGGTCCTACAATCTACATTACATTCTGTTTGTTCCCTTTTATGCCTGACGACTAACATTATTCCAAATAAGTGTTTTCTGATCCTTAGAGATCATATAATGGGAACTCTTAACTACTTGGTTTTCCCAGGCAGATCCAGTGTTGATAAAAAATCATTCACAAACCAATAAATCTGAGTCCCTTGTCTAAGAAATTGAACTTTTGGAAGCTAATCCAGAATATGCATATGTAAGGTTTCCTGATGGATGTGCGACTAATGTGTCCATACACCATTTGGGCAGTGGCGGCTCGTGGGTATTAAAAGTGAGGGGGCCCAAATCAACAATTGCATGTCATGGGGGGAAAGAAACATGCAAATATCAAGACACATGAATTTCATGTAATTTTGTAAATGTTACTTAAATATATATGGGAAAAGGCAACAACATTAAACAGTTAAATTATCTAAGCATACTGATATCTGATAAAGTAAATATTTCAATAAATGGAATTATTATTACAAAAATGACGCGACGTTTCGTTTGAGAATGGACGAATTCAGGAAGAGTAAAATGAATGTACTTGCACCTTTTGCTTTTGAAAATTAAAAATGAAGCGAAGAATTCCTAGGCAAAAAAGTAAAGTACAGGCCTCAAATTATTCAATTGAACGTAAAATTACGGCATATCTATTTATAAATTGTTCCGTAAGAAATCCGATACTCATTCAAGGTTGAAAATTCCTGGTTTGAAGCTGTAGCCGCTTTGCACCCTTTTGTATGCGTTTGAGGGTTTAAATTTTTTATTTATGGAGATTATTTTAAGGATCTTCTGGTCTTCCGGGAAGCCTACCAAGAGCTGGACGCTATGTCAATGACCAGTGGTCAGTGATTAGGAACAGCCATAAGTACAATATTATCGGAACTCATTGTAAGATTAAAAAAAAAAAAAAAAATTTAAAAAAAAAAAAAAGTGTTAAAGTTTACCTTTTTGCTCCCCCCCTTCCCCCGTTAAATATAAATAGTTACTCCTAATCGTATAATGAAAAGCATGTTATAATTAATAATTTTATTAAATTAAGAATAGAGAACACATTAAAATGAACTCATGTCGATTGGAAGATAAAACTTTTTTAATATAAGAAAAGTTACCAATATTTTCAACAGTATAAAACATTTTATGTACAATACAGGTGGCTGGATTAGATACCAAGAGTGTAGGAAGCAAAATCTTTTTTATTTTGTTTGACATAATAAAAAATTAAAATACTAATCACAAAAAAATAAGTTAAAGTATGAAAACCAATGTCACTCAATTTCTATTCTGTATTTAAGAAAAAGAAAACAAAGAGTTAGGGAAGAGTTATAAAAAAAATAAAGTCAAAACCGTGGTTAAAAATTCTATAGAAATCACAGGGGAACATTTTTTATCAAATATTACATGAATCATAGAAAAAAGAAACAAGAAAAAAAAAAATGCCGACAGCAACAATTTCACTTTTTGTAACTTTAGAGTAAATACTTAAATAAATAATTTTATAATGTTTTAAAATAATTTAAATAAATCCTTTTAAAGACATCGGTATTGCTCCTAATATTCAAGTCAATGATATTTTATGAATCAATTCATGCAAAATAATTTTGGCTCAACATTAGAACTAATGAAAAATGCATTAACTTAGAATGGGCAATATTTATAAATTTGCAACCAAAGTCAAAGGTATTGTTATATTGACCAGTTCAACAGTTTTAATTTAAATTCATGAAAAAATGAATAATTACTTGATTTGAGGATGAATAATTATTTGAAAAATGCATTGCATATGCATCTCAAATTTGAGATGTCTACTTACATTGAAACCAACCTGCAAAACATCTGATGGGGCTTGATTCGTTGACATTTCACTTGCGAATTGAATATATTGCCTCTGGTCAATGAGTTTTGACATAGCGATAGTTGAAAATAGGTATTTTACCATGATTCTTGATATTTTGAAAAGAAGTTGAGCAAACATGGAACTCGCTTTAAATTTTAATATTTTATTTAATTCAGAATTTATTTTGAGAATTGGATCCTACCTGAGTTAAGAATAAACATCGTTTCTTCAATTTTAAGAATGCCCAAATTTTATTTGACAATTTCAAGTTGCTTGTATCATTTTGCTTTTTAAAGGGTGTAGGTTCATGACTCAGATTCTTTACTAAACGCTCATGAATTTTTTTTCTGGTAACAGTAACTAGGTTTGCTTTATCTACATTTTACATATTATTTGGGAGAGGGGGGGAGAGGAGTTTTGAAAATTCTGTAACTGTGACGTTTATCTTTTAACTTTAACATAGCATTATACGATGGCTTAGTTCTAGTGGAGCCACTTATTTAGAGAAGAACATTTTTTATTCTCTGTATAGAAATTCTTCCGTTGATGGCATCGGATTGTAAGTTACTTTAATAGTTTAATAGGATATCAAATATTAATGTGAGACAAATCACTTCTTCCGATCATATGGACGACATTTAAATACTCAAACATTTTTCGGGAAAAAATTAAATTTCTAAATAAAAACAATTTGCAGAGAAAATCTTACTCTTACATTTTGAAAAACAAAGTGCAAAAATGAATGCAATGGATATTTATTGTAGCCACTTTTTGCACACCGTCATACTAAAGGACCAACGTGCAATCGCCGTCCCTACAAAAAATGGCCATTCCTTTACAGAGATGTCCACCCCAGAGCAGAGCTATCAGGGATGTTTTAGAAATGTTGTATTTATGCTTTGGCAAAACAGGATGTCATGTGAAAGTTGCAATCTTATATGCCCTATCGGTTTCAAATTCAAGGTCGTCCGAATAAGGGGTCATTTTGTCCCCAGGAAAACTAGCATCTTTATGTCTTTAAGAGAAGGGTCGCTTTTTTGTAGTAATGATTGTGATTGATTAACATTTTTTCGGGTTTATTGCAAGAGCTCCCTGCTCCCTTCACAATAGTTAATGTCTAATGACAGAATAAATAAGTTTAAAGCTTTTTTTTTTAAATATTAAAAAAATCCCACAACAAAACAATATTAACAAGCATATATGTAAGTGGGGCCAGGGGCCAAAAAAGTGAGGGGGCCCAGGCCCCCTGCAACAGCTGCCACTGCATTTGGCTACAAAAGTGGAAACCATCAAACCTACCAATAAGAGTGACGGTGAGAAAGAGTTGTTTCTTAATCAGAGAGGTGAGGTGTTTGATGGGCATTTGAAACTATCGACAGAGAATTTGGAAAGAACCAAACAGAAATTCCAAAGAATGTGCATTGCCCTGTCTTTCCTAAACAATCTAAACGTGAATAAAAAATTTCTTGCGATAAAATGTCACATCCTGGAAGACTGAAATAACAACCTGCCTACTTGTCTGACTATATTGTTAGTTAACTTTTATTCTGGGGGTGAATGCACTATCTAATCACCACTGTGGCAACTCTGTTTTTACTATGGATGTTTTGCCAACGAAGCTGAATGTTTCATCATTTTAAAATAGCTGCTTTGTTTATAAAGTTATGTGTTGTTAATGTTGATTATAGTTTAAGTTAGAATAAGGTTTATTACTGTTATCTCAACTTACATTACAGCCTAGTATCCGACTTGATGTACCAGAATACAAACTCATGCATAAGCTACCTCTTAGTGACAGTGACTGTCACAATAATTTTTTTTTAATGTGCTTGATATTCATTAAAAAAAACTGTTTATCAAAATTATTTTTAGCAAATAGGGTGAAGGCTCATTTATTATCTGACATGACTAATAAAGTTGCAATCATGTTTTTTTTTTTAGTAGAGTACATTGTTTAAAAATTAGGCTTTTTGAGAGATCAGATTGTTGGAAATTTTGTGTTGGAAGTACTATTTGTCATTGCAACTACCAACTGCTACTAGGTTTTTCCAAAGCTACATAGTACTGAAAGTTCTGCTGCATACTAAGTTATCTGATAAACATTTGCAAAGAAACCAGTAGCTGTAAAGGGAGATTAAGTGTAAATGACAAGGGAATCTTGAAGAAAATTGTAACCAAGTAGACAACTGCCCTAAAAGTTAACTCATACCTCAAGTACCACTCTTCCTGCCTTGTCCAATTCTATTTCTAGATTAATATAGTCAGTAGTACATATCAAAGACTTTCCATTCCTAATCCTACCCTATGTTATTAAAAGGTTTCATGTCATTCTTAGTTATTTCCATTATTTTGATAACTTCATTGTTTTTTTAGTTGATATTTTGTATTGTTCTTTGATTCTCACTTTTCAAAATATAGTTACAAGTAATAAGTTTTATTTTGTTGATATTTCTTTATGTAGGGTAAAACTATTGATGCTGAACATTTATCAGAATTGACGGAAGAGGAATATGAGGTGAATTTTATGAAAACCAACCTCAAAGGTTTTGTGAAATTAGATGTTAAATATCTGATACCATTTTTTACTCGAAGATTTACTCACCAAGTAAGTGTTTTTGTAAATATAAAAAAAGTAAAATAGTGATATTTGAAATATCTTTGAAAAATGAAATATTTTAAAGAAATAAGTTAAGAACTTTTCAAAATATAATGACTTACTTTTCAATTTTTTTAAATTTCTAAGTTCAACTTTTTGCTGCCATTATTCTGCTGATCCGTTTAAATACTTAGTATCTTCAATGTAAATTAAGCCACAAATACTAGGTTTAAAAATTAGGTAGTCATATTTTGAAAATATATTTTCATCACTAACCAATTGTAATGTTTTAGAGAAAGTATAATTTTTTTTAATAGGTGCAATGTTATAAAATCCCAAATATATCTATTCAATGCTGATAAACTTTGCAAATCCTTTTAAATCTCCCATTTTACTTATATTATTTTCTAATGGAAATCTTTTGAATTTTATAAAGTCATATCTGAATTTCTTTTATAAAATTTAATTTTAACAGGAAGTGAAAGATTGCAAAAGTCAAATGACAGATCTAACAAATCAATGGTATCAAGCTATTCGTGGCCCTTCAGAAACTTCTGATGGTTCAGATGAAGAAGTTGAAATGTGATGTTTTTTCCTTCCACACAGAGAAAGAAAGCCAAGTTATTATTTATTGTTGTTACCTAGGGATCTGTTTGTATCTGAATATATGTGTGTATGATTAATTGTAAGATTGTTTTCTTGGATCAAATAAGATCGAAGAAGTAAATCTCGTGAAAATAATTGAAAAAGATAACAAACAACTATCACATAAACTAATATCACATTTAGTCTGTTATAAGGTGACAAAAGCTTTATTTCTAGAAAGAGTTATCCATGCTCAAATTATGTTAGACTATATTGGTTTCTTGTTTTGAAAAAGGGGCAAATTCTAACATTAAATAAGTAAAGGAAGAATGAACATTAATGCATATTTCATCACAATTATATTATTTTATTGCGGTGATTCCTTTAGTATTATACATTTTCTATGCCGTGAAAGTATAGTAACTGAGATACCATTTCCATAGACAAATGAAATTATAGTACAGTATTTGACATAATTAAAAGGAATCATCAGCTTGTCACTGCCTCAACGACTTGAAGCTTTTTTTTTTTTTTTTTTTTTGCCACAATATGTGCCAAAGCACTTTAAAACATATGAATTTTTGCATTAGGTTTATAACAGTAATAAAAACTAAAAAAATTGGAAAATAATTTTTTTTATTTATTATGTCTTAAAAAGTTTTTATAATTTATCTTATAAAAACTTCAAAAAAAAAAAAAATATATATATATATATATATATATTTAAAATACCATTAGTTGAGCCTTGAATGAGATTTTATTACCGTTTTTATACCGGGCTTAAAAATAGACATGTCTTAAAGCAAGTCTTTGGAAAATATTATGCCTCCCCCCCCCCCAAAAAAAAAAAATCGAATAATTTGTCTACATCAGCTGACACTTCTATAGGGTAGTATAAAGTTGATGATTCCTCTTAAAATGTATTATTGATCTGAGATACAAAGAAATTTATATATATCAGTTGGTATTAAAAAACAATAGTAGTTTTGAGATGAGATATGAAAAATTAATCTAAATTCAATGTGAAAAATAAATAAAACATATTACATATAAATTATATTAGTCACACCCTGAGGAAGTTATTATAATTGACAAATATGCTTTTCCCCTGTTGTTTTTCCCATTTATTATATATTTCCTTACTATAAATATGAGATGAGTTGTTACATTGAAATTTTTTCTATAATTCACTTGGAAAATGATGCCAGTAATATCAAATAAAAATGCATAAAATACAAAAAAATACTAGAAAGTTAAAAGTATTTTTCATCTGTAGTTTTTTGCCTACCTGCCTTCAGTAGTTTTTTAAAAAAAAGAAAAAAAATATTAGGTAATAGTCTTAAGTAACTACTTTTAGCACATCTTCAAATTTTCCAATTGGTATGCATAAAAAAGGTTGAAAAACATCATTGCTATTTAATCTAAAGTCAGATATTTAATGTTTTCTTTTTATTTTGGAAATGTTAGTTTTGGTTTTGTTATGAAAGTTAGTGGAGTATATTTATTTTAAGGTTGTAAATAGCTAAACATGATGTTGGCCAATTTGCATTTGTTATGCAGCACATGATGTTAAAATAATTTAATTTTTAGAATTTTTAATGCTTTTTGTATGTGATTTTAGCCAAGCATATTTAAAATCACTCAACTAGGCAGCTATGACAGCTTTTTTTCTTTTGATTAATAAGTCTAAACTAAGTAGTTGTCATTTTTAAAGCTCTTTAAAAATGTTATAACAGAACATTTTAATATGTTTGTTGGTAAAGTTTAAATTTTTCCATTTGAAACCTTTTGTTTAATTTTTTGCAAACTGTTTATAAATTTAGTTATTTTTATGTGTATTAAATAACTTTGATCTGTTTCACATTTAGTTTGTCCAATAGGATAAACTTATATATATCCGTCCTGTATGATACTTAATTCTTCGATATTAATTTGTAAGTTTTTAGTTAGCATTTTTTTCTGAAGTCTAATCTTGTTGATCTAAATTGTTGTATATGTTAAGGGTGGTATAGATAACACAATTTAAAATATTAAAATGGTTTTTATCGTTAAAAATTAATCTTGATTGCTTAAATTAAGAGGAAATCAAAATTTTATATCTACCTGCATATTAACTTTTAATATTCAATACTTTGCACTATGATTGCTGCTTGCAACTATGCAATTTAAAAACTTTTTCTTGGTATATTTAATTGCTAATTTTGCCATCCAAACTCAATAGACAATATATCCACATGTAGTATTTTTGAAATTCGGGGAATTTTTGCAAGTTGAGAACCAACTTGCATAATTTTCGTAATAGGAATTGAATGTTAAATGGGTGGTCTCTGGTGGCTTTTTAGCTTTGTTGTCACCAGAAATAATAATCTAAGTAACTTATTAAAAGATGTAATTTGACAATAGCAAAAATTGGAGACACTGGCTTCTTGATTAGTGTTAAACTATTAATTGGTTTTTCTTATTTTAATATTCAATTTATATCGACTAAAATATTTCAGAATAATCTCTTTGTTTGAAATTGGATATTTTATAACTTTATGTCCTGGTCCTCCTTATCGAGAAACTCTTAATTAATCAATTTTGTTATTCTTGATCTCAATATTTTTATATAATAACGAATAACATAATGAAAATTAAGAGACCTTGAAACTGTTTTCAGGTTTTATAAGGAAAGTTATTTTTTTATTGAATTAACTTTTTTGTACCTAATTTACACGTAGGACTTGAGTGTTACTTATTTATAAAATTGTTTTAAGTACTTTATTGTGATAAGGATATTGTGATAGTTGTGAATATTGTCATAGTGTTATTGTATGAAAAAATTGTCATTAAATGTTTTAATAGTTATTATATTAAAATCTTCTAATATTTAATACTAGGTGTTTGAAATTTATATAAAATAAAAATTAGTCAAATATCCTTTGAATTAATAAATCATCTATATAAATATAATATCTAGAATGATATCTATTTTTAAAAAATCTTAATTCCTTGGAAAAATCACTCATTTACTAATATTTTGTATTTTTTTTTTAAAATCTCTTTTTTATACTTCATTGCAATATAGTACTTATGTTTATTTTTCACATGGAATTAGTTTAAATATAACAGTCAGTTGTTTGCATTGTTATTTTTTTCGTCTTTAAGTCGGGAGTTTTGTTTACTAATTATTCAAAGTAGTTTTTTTCTTTCAGAAAATTCTGTTTCATAGAATAAATCTTTCATATTATTTATCAACTTAATATATTTCTACATGACATAAGGTTCAAGTATATGCCAGCACAAAATTTTAATTTATTTGTCTTATTAATATTTCATTGCAGTAATTAACAGGTGTTGTAATTCGAGTATTAATTTTCTCACATTTTTTATTGTATGGTGTATGCTTTTCCTACAACTTAAAATTTTCTCTTGCTTATACCAGTAAATAAATCTTAAACTAAGCTCTAATTTGTTTGACTCAGTCAAATAAGATTGCCAAAGTAATGTAAATGACTACTACTTATCAGAAACAAATATTTTTAAATGTGTGTAATAACTGAAATTATCATTCATGCTTTATGATGATTGAGATCAAAAGAATGTAAGATTTTTTTATTAAATGTAAATTTAGTCATTTATATTGCCTAGTCATTTTAATTCAGAAATTACAGTATTTTTTTTTGCAAGAAATTAATTTCAATATTCCTTTTCATATAAGATTTTGTAAAGTGTTTTCTATACTGGTGACTTTGTATTTGAGATTCAAGCTTGGTGTAGAATTTGTCAAAAATTCAAATTTTGTGTTTTAAATAAATATAATTTTTGTTTCATATGTTATAACTAATGATTGCTTTTTTTGTGTACAATCTACATGTGACTTTAGAATTGTCCATTACTTTAAAAGAATTTCATGTGTTTCATGTCTTAGGAACTTTTCAAAACCCATTTTTGACAGATAAGTGTAAGTTATTTGAAACAAAATAATGTATTGCACTAGTGTCTAAAACATAGACAATATTTACAATCTTCAGTAAGGAAATGAAAGTTGATATATCTTCTGTACATTAAACTTCATACCAATCATTTATGCAACTATTAATATTAATTTTGAAATAACAACTTAGTGGAATGAATTCAGTCTAGTTTTGTTAGGGTAGTGTGTATTCAGCAAAAATTAAGAAATTTCTAAACTGAACTTTTATTAAATTTGACAATTCAATAAAAAATTCTGATTTTAAACATTGATTCTGATTCCTAGTATGCATTTCCACCATAACTTGAAAAATAATTTACTGTATCTATATAAACGCACAGCCACATTTTTACTTTCAATTAGCCAATATGTAATATGGGACATTGAGATCAAATTTCGATGTTGATTTGTTGGACAGTCTGCAAAAATATAGGTCTGTAAAAAAAAGGATTTTGAAAAATGGTCTGTCTGTGGTCAGCTTATCTTCAGAACACATTCAATGATATCCAAATTTGGTATAAAAACCTTTCGCCTGAACATATCTACCATCAAAATTGTCGCAAAAATGCATGAAAGATGTTGTTGCTTACAGATTTTCCACAAGAATTAACATCTTTATCAGTTAGGTGCGGAACAATGCCCAACTTTCAATTACACTTTTATACTAGTCACCACTACCTTTAAATTTACATTGATTGGTGTAATTTACCGTGTTTGCTTTCACATTTTCATTAATTTAAAAAAAAAAGTTATTTTTGGCAAAAATCTTTAAATTGCACCCCTCCCCATCGCTCACCTCTCAAAAATGGTGAAATTGGTGATTTGTTTTTATTATATTTTTATATAACTATACATTTTCCTTTCTTGTGAGTGAAACAGGGGAAACGGTCGTTGATTGGCAATGCTTATTGGGAAAGACAATCGTATTTCAATTTTTTACGTCCTTATTGAATTCCTTTCGGAATGTTGGAGGAGGGGATGTCTAAAACACTGTAAAAGGCCTTGCCGCAGCAAATCATTAGAGCTATTTTTTGGTAAAGTTGACATTTTTTTTTTTTTTTAATGGAAGCTAACTTGTGTGCAATTTTAATTAAAACCTTAGTCCAATGGCCACCACTAACCTGTATACAAAAGTTGAACATCGTAGGTTAATCTGTTCGGGAGTTATGCTGATCACACACACATATATACACACAGCGTAATTGAAACTTGCGCAATGTTCCAAATTCCTAGTTTGAACTCGGGATGATCCCAAAACGAGTAGGGAAAAAAATGTATTGAATGCAAAACTTTTATTACCTTATCTATAGTAAAAAAACAAGCTGGGCGTCTCTGTCTGTGGATCTATAGAAACCTACTTAAAATTGGAGTAGAGCTCTAAAATTTTCAACATAGGAAGTTTTGGCTTTCTAATTTTATGTATGTCAAACAGAATGTTAAAATTTTAATTAGTTCTTTTTTAATTAATTTAATTTTTACAAAGTGACTTCAAATAGAGATACAGCTCTGAAATTTTCAACATAAGAAGTTTTAGCCTTCTAATTGGACTTTTTAAAACAGAATTTTAAATTTTTATTTAGTTCTTTTTTAATTCATTTTTTTAATTAAATAATAAATATTTTACAAAACGATTTCTAATAGAGCTACAGCTCTGAAATTTTCAACATAAGTAGTTTTGGCCTTCTAATTGGACTTTTGAAAAACAGAATTTTAAATTTTTATTTAGTTCCTTTTTAATTGATTTTTTTAATTAAATAATAAATATTTTACAAAACGATTTCTAATAGGGTCACGGCTCTAAAATTTTCAGCATAAGTAGTTTTAGCCTTCTAATTGCAATTTTGAAAAACAGAATTTTAAATTTTTATTTAGTTCTTTTTTAATTAATTAATAAATATTTTCCAAAACGATTTCTAATTGGGCTACAGCTCTGAAATTTTCAACATAAATAGTTTTAGCTTTCAAATTGGATTTTTGAAAAACAGAATTTTAAATTTTTATTTAGTTAATTTTTTATTAATTTTTTAATTAATAAGTATTTTACAAAATGATTTCTAATAGGACTACAGCTCTGAAATCTATAATAATAAAACAAGCTGTGTGTCTGTCTATCTGTGGATCTATAGAAACCTACTTAAAATTGGAGTAGAGCTCTGAAATTTTCAGAATAAGTAGTTTTGACCTTCTAATTGTATACATCACAAACAAAATGTTAAAATTTTTATTAGTTCTTTTTTGATTAAATTTTTAATAAATGTGTTACAAAACGATATCTAATACGGCTACAGTTTTGAAATTTTCAACATTAGTAGTTTTGGCCGTTTAATCGGACTTTTAAAAAACAGAATTTTAAATTTTTATTTTGTTCTTTTTAGTTAATTTTTTTAATTAATTACTAAACATTTTACAAAACGATTACTAATAGGACTACAGCTCTGAAATTTTAAACATAAGTAGGTTTGGCCTTTTAAATGGACTTATAAAAAAAAAAAAAAAAAAAAAAAAAAAAATTATTTTGTTCTTTTTTAATTAATTAATTAATAAACATTTTACAAAACGACTACTAATAGGGCTACAGCTCTGAATTTTTCATTATGAGTAATCTTGGCCTTTTAATTGGATTTTTGAAAAACAAACTTAAAATTAAAAATTTTTTTTTTTAATTAATTAACAAATATTTTACAAAACGATTTGTAATCGAGCTGCATTTCTGAAATTTTCAACACAAGTAGTTATGGTCTTCTAATTGGACTGACAAAAAGAAAGTTAAAATTTTAATTTGTTTTTCAATTAATTTTTTTACAAAAAGCGACTTCGAATAGGCCTAGATCTCTGAAAGTTTCAACATAAGTAGTTTTAGCTTCCAATTTTGCTTTCCACAAACACGTGTTAAACTAATCTTAAATATGTGTTGTATTATTGTATTACCGGGGATTTTTTTTTTCTTTGACAAGGGAGAGGCTTCCAATATTAAGTCTTTACGTAGCAAATAGATTTTAGTGAGTGAAGCGAGCTTATGCTTACGCAGCAATGAACCTTTCAGCGAACGAAGCGAGCCTATGGTGTGTACCTAATGGGGGCTGGTGCACATTAAATCTGTCGTGGCCTCAATGTCCTCACGTTGGTGTGGTGGGGTCGGAGAGAGGGGCTTACACTAGAAGATTTCGATCTCGTATTCTTCTAGATGCTCAAAATTACGAGACGTATTTGGCTGTGTTAAGCACTTCATAAGTGGCAGAAATAGACAGTCGGTGGTTTCAAAACAAAACAAAACAAAACGAAGCGTGCTCAATTTTGCGTAGCGATGAACCTTCCTGCGAGCGAAGTGCCAAAAACTGGGTCCTAAACACGAATGACAGATTTCCGCAATGTGAGGCCTCACAGCTAGCTAAAATATTGCATATGTTAAAATTTCGTAGCGAAGCACGGGTATTTAGCTAGTACATTATATATATAAAGTTATTGAAAGTATCAATGAAAATTATACGGGTTCATAATACCGAATATGACTAAGCAAAATAAATTAAAAGATACTAGCAATCTAATAAAATTAAATTCCTTCCATTAAAATAATAATCATAAAAAGTACGTAATTTTAAATTTAGTTCATGCACTATTTTAATGGATATATATTTATGCAAAAACTGCCTTTTCATAATTTTCTTTTCGTGGTAAATTTTCTCAGTTAAATTTAGAAATCGACAAACTTTTGTCGCCATAAATGTCTCTTGGATCCCTAATTTTACAGTGGGGGAGAAAGTGTTGAACTCTCAAAAATGGCGAAATTTATTTTTCACATTTCAATTCAAATTGCGCTGTAAAGCGGTTTGTAGAGAAAAAATTTTCGTTGACTAATTAAAAAAACATTTAATAAAACTATCATCACGTGTAAATAGATTAAAATAGAAACCCAGGCGATTTACTAAACAAGTGCAGTTTCTATAAGAAATAAGTCAACATTAGCCACACTTAGAAATCTTTGAAGAATGGCAATGGCACTTTCGACTTCAATTTAGAAATGACATGCTTTGCTCCTTAATTTAATGTCCATTTAGTAGACAATTTGTCAATGTATATCTCTTGTGTTTATCATGGGATAAATAATCCCTGATCAAAACTGTTTCATAAAATGACGAATGTTACTTGAAGCCACTCTAAATGGTTTCAAATTTATAAGTTTTTAATTCAATTTCAGCAAAACTTCAGCCATGTCTAAGGGCGATGTGTTAAAGTAAGTTATAAAATATTTTTTTTCTTTAAATAAATAGCAATTTTTTTTCTTATTTTTTTTTTTCAAATTTATGTATGAAATAGATGATAATAGTTAAGCCATTTTTTAAATGGGTTAAAGTCCAGTACGGATTCTTCACCAAGAATTGTTTACATAAAACTATGCCAAATTATGACAACCATAAGCAGTTCACCTGTCATTAAAAAACGGCGGGGCTGCCATTTTTTGGTGAAAATTCGTACCTTGGCGCAGAATTCGTACCGGACTTGGAATTTAAATCTTTAAATGGTCTTAAATAGAAAGTCGTGGTACGAAGATTATATTTAGGTTGGACTTCCGAATCCAGTACCGATTCTGTGCAAAGACGATTTTCACCAACAAATAGCAGCCGCCATTTTTTAACTATTAACCTAACAAATGAACTGCCTGTATTTGTCTTTACTTGGCACGGTTTTAAGTAAACAACTGTTGGTGCAGAATCCTTACCAAATTCAAACCGATATTTGTACAATTTATTGAGTTTCATACACAAGTCTAATTTTTTTCTTGATATTGTTTTCACTCTACATTTTCCACAATAAATTTCACTTAAGAGGAAGCCCTAGTAAGGATTATTCCCTATGCTCACAATAGTACAATCTTCTAGTCCAGTGCATTTAGAAACTACTTTCTATAAAATCTTGAAATTTGAAGAGTCGGTACGAAAAAGATCACTTAATGAAATGACATAAATTGTTTTCATTTAATGTCTATCTATTATAAATGAAAATTAAATCAGCAAAAGACAAACTCAGGTGGAGCCGCTGCAAACACAGTGGCGTAAGGATTTCAAATATAAAATAAAATATATTAGACGCTATTTTTGAATTTTTAATTTATGTAATTTAATAAGTGATCATTTTCGTACCTACTCACCGAATGTCAAGGTTTTGTAGACAGTAGTTTCTAAATGCACTGGACTAGAAGATTAACGAGTATAGGGAATGATTCTTGCTAGTACTTCCTCTTAACCATCTTTTGTTTGACTTGAGTAAATGTGATTATTTAATCTCACATTTTATAATTTCATGTTGCAGCAAAAATCAGTTTAGTATGAATTGTTGGATAGGGATGGGGATGTTTGGTCTTCAATTTACTAAAATTTTTATTAAGAGTTTCCTTTTTCATTCGATGGGTTTGACTTAGTTAAGGGATTTAGTATATATTTTTTATATTGGAATTATAGCTACCTAATTTTCTTTCATGCAATGTTATAAGATAGGTGAAGACACTGAACGTATTTAAAACAAAATTTCATCTAAAAGCATTTACCAAAAAGCATAAGTACACACGGGGTGTTTGTCCCAAATAATGCTATATTGAGCACGTACATAGAGGAGTAGACAGATTATAATAAGAAGATTACAATGAACATGATCTGCCATTTAGCTCATATTTTCAAGGTGTTTACCACTCGCCTCAATGATTTTTCGCAAATGTACTGCACAATGTTTTACCACCTTCATGAGAGCGTATGCAGGGATAGCCAAAATTTCGTGTTCACTGCGCTCATTTTTAGGTCACACAAAGCCGAAGGATTTTGCTTATCAACTATGTCCTTCAAGCGATCCCATGTCTAAAAATTTCACGGACTTAAGTCTGGAGAATAGAATAATGGGGCCAGTCTAAACCAATCCAAATAGCTTTGGGTTATCAAGTGCAATCAGGGGCGTACTGGCCATAGGGTTGTCCGGTGCAATCACCGGGCCGGTTAGTGTCTGCAAAAAATGGGCCGGTCCGGTATGGAAGTTCGTTCTTTTTTTCAATATAAGTAATCGTCTTCTTTAAACCTTTTTTTTTTCTTCTTAACCCATTGCATTTGAATCCTAATTGTTTCCATTGTTCGCTCCCTTTTTCGGTTAGTCGGGGATATAAGGTATTCTAGGAAAAGTATGGGGTATTGTGGAGAAGCGGCCGATGACTGCTACTTAACGCCCGAGGTGAGGAAAGGACCAAGGAGATCTGAGACTACCCGCATGGTCCAGTCGTGGATGGGCTATTAACTCATTACTATAATGGCCCCCCAAGATCGTTGGCGACAGAGTATATATTGTTCGGACATCTTAAAAGCAGAAACTTTAAGTAAAGCTTCTCGGGGGGGGGGGGGGGTCAATTTTTCGAGGCGGTAAAAACTCTAGCTCTAATTACATTACTAGTCGAACGGAATTGACAAATGATGGAACACAAGTCACGACACCAAGAAAAGAGTGGTCGTTGTTTTGTTAGAGGCCATTTCCATTTCACAAATTGGTATGGTTCCATGCGAAGCGAAGCTGGTAGCAATTACATACTATAGTCAATACCAAACGAAAATGTTGCAACTGATTACATAAAACTTCAAATATATATTTCAAGTAAGTGTCTTTATTTTAAATTATTTATTTATAATGGTTCTTAATTCTTAAAAACTTGAAATGGATTAATCTAATTCATACGTAAAAGTACGTTTACTAGAGAAAAGATTTTTATTTAAATTTTATCTCTCCATATACGTATAAAATTCAACGTTTATCTATGTTTATTTACGCCTATAACTCCAGATTAACTGAATCAATTTGGATCATGTTTGTGTCGATTTATAACTTTTTAATACGAATGTAAACAAATATTTAACATTGCATTGTGTTAGTGATCTGCCTGACATTGTGGGTTTAGAGTACAATTCAAAATCTAAGCTTTTTATACGTTTTGTTTTCGAAATCAGAAACATTAAATTTTCTGTATTACACATTTTCCATTCATAGTTATTTTTTGAAGTCCGTATAATCTTTTTAAAAAAAAATGTAGTACTATTTATTAAGATGTTATTGAGAGTGATTTAATTGTAAATAAAAATTACTAAACCCTGTTTTTATAAATAATAAGATACATATCTCTTATTATATTCATAATTATACGATTTTATGTAGATAATTTGATTCACTCTACAGACAAAGGGTAATTATTTTATTTTGTGTTGTAATGCAATTTCATTTTGTCTAAAATTATTTAAATAGAATTGAATGACAATTGGGTATGTGCCAAACAATCTTTCATTATGAACTGTTTAAAAATAATTATTAAAAAAAGAAATTAAGTAGTGATAAATTTAAAAAAGGATAAAATCTTAATAGAAATTCATGAGTTTAACCAATAACACGTTAAAATATATTTCGTAGAAATCAAAGTTATCTGTTGAAGAAATTAGAAAGTTAAGATATGTTTGCTAAAAACCTAACTGAAATGTCAGAGCATTAAAACTTGATAAACCTATTTATATATGCAAGTTCCTCAATTTATGTATACGTTTAATTATAACAGTATTGTCACGAATTTGTGCATGTTATGATCCATCACACATTTTTCTATATTTGAACTCTGCCCTTCTTCTTTCCTTCTCCATTCTCCTCAATATTTTTGAATAATTTACGTCTAACTCTACGCCATCACGTAATTTTTCAAAGTCCCAAGTTTTCGATTAATTTTGCAACAAAATGGATTTTAAAGTTTTTTTTTAACGACAGGTTTTTATTTATTCAGATTTTTGTCTAATTTGGTAAAATGGACGGTAAAGAAAGAAAATGTCTTGAAAAACAATCAAAGCAATGTTTATCTATAAAAGATATGTTCTTTGGATCAACGGATAAAACTATTGTTACAAATCATAACCTAGCAATCGACACTACTGAGATTAATAATCATTTAAACAAAACTTTAGAAGTCTCATCTACGTGTGCAAGTACAGAACCAAACAGCAATGATATTTGTTCAAATGACAAAGATCTCTAGTATTACAACTCTTTACTTATTTTATACCTTTTAAAGTTAAGTATATAGTATAATTTCGAGTGTCATTTTCTAATAAACATTTTTTATAAACCTAAGCATTCTTTATTTTGCAATTTAGATACTGTTTTATTTTGTAACAAACTATCAATAATTTATTAAACCAAGTTCATTCAAAGGGGATATAAGGATAAAAAAACAGAGAAAAATTTAGTTAATTAAACTAATTATTAAAATAATTCAATTATAAAAATTTATAAATAAATTTATATAATCATCGAAATTAATTATTCATTATAAATATTTAAATAATAAAATTTATTGGTTATTCAAAATATGTCATTATTAAAATTAATTAATTATTGGAATTTTATTAACAAAGATAATTAAAATTTGATAAATGATTATAATTAAAATTTGGGCTGCCATAAATCTAAAATCACCGGGCCGGTTTTATGACCCAGTACGCCCCTGAGTGCAATGATTCTCCAAAGACTATTCATGCAAAATATCGGAGATGACACGCTTTCGAAGCTTGTTCACGCATACGTGAACCATTTTGTATAAAACAATGCTGTGTGACATTAAGACCACAGCCAACTTGAATATCAGAAAGGAAATGATTCTCAAACTCTTGTCTCTATCACAGTCCCATAAAGAAATATTGCTTAAAGTATTCCAATGCTGGACAGGGCACACAACATTGTCACTCGTTGTGGATGCAGACTTGCATCAATTGCAACAAGGGGATTTTCTGATCCCCATACTAGGCAGTTTTTGACAGTTTACAAAATCATCAAGTCATAAATAAGCCTCATCTGAAAACTAAGGAAATAATGTTTGATCTTGGTAGCTATATTTTGGATCACCCTGTAGCATATGAGGCAAATGAATAAGCACAAAGCAATCCTCATGGTAAGTGATGAATATTCGTATCATTAATAATATTTTGATCAAATAAATAAAACATCTAGTAAATTTATAAAACGTAGATAAATCTGTTTTTACATGAATGACGAGTTTCATCATCCTTCGTCGTTGTTGCATAGAAATATCATTAATATTCGAAATTTCAACTAGCTTCTGTATCAACGCAACTACTTTAATTTTGGCAATATAATTTATTGTTTTTAGAAATGTGACTCGAACTGGTTCTTGTTGTAACGTAATGAACAGGATTAATAAATTCAGTGAACCCCGAGTCACTAATTCATAATTTGAGGTGTTACGAACTAATTAACTTGGAGTTAGTATCATAATTCTTTCGAAAAGATTACGAACTTTTCTGATCAAATACTCCTAATTCGAAGGAAATTCTTATGTACTTCATATAAATTCCAGACGAATGCTCAAATTTATCCTGAAATCTGCTTTCAGATTTTGCCCTTTATTGACACTTAAATACACTAGAATTTACCACCATTAAATGAAATGAACGGAGTTAACCTGCAAGATTTTCTTTTCTCATACTCTCATTTTTCGGCTTTGACACATAAAAAAAAGTCATTCTTAATTACTTGGCCTTCGGGTTTTGAATCCTAATGCAGTATTTCCTTTCAACAATCTTGCTTGGTATTTAAAGAAATTATTTTTTTGATTTTATATGACTAATGCATTATAACGTTTACATTTATTTTAATGTTAAATGCCTCATATACGTACTTAAGTATGCTTGAAGTTTTAGCGTAGTAGACAGTAATATGACTTCACCATCCGATGAAACGACGCAGCCTTCTGTAGAATGTGTTGATCAATTGACTTTGCCAGTGAAAGGAACAGATGACGAAGTTAACCACAGTTTAAAGATACTTCTTATGTTATTTGTAATTGGTGAGTGCAAATTTAAAGGGACCGGGAAGGCAAAAAAATTCAAAAATATCGATTTTTTTTTTGTCCGAAGCTATAGCCCGAATTTTTGTCTTTAAATACATACAAAAGTCAGAAAGTGTTTTTTATGGTGCTGGACTTTTTTTTCCCTTGAAGTTAATATCAATAAAATTTCTCTTTGTTTATGGTAAATATTTTTTTTTTTTTACTTGCTTTTTTCTTTTAAAGTATTTTTCATGATTTCAATAAATTTAAATTGTTCCTTGCGATTCAAAAATTTGTATATTTTTTTGAAATTTCGGGAAATAGTTCCTGTTACTATCTTGAAAATAATTGGGCATGGATTTTAGAATCTGATTGTTGCTTATTACTATACTTTAGTTTTAGTATTAAAATGTCATTAAAAAATCAAAAACTTCTCCAGGTAACAACAATTTTTACTTTTAATCGAGGAAAGAATCTGCCAAATCAAAAATCCATTCACAATTATTTTAATATATATTAAAATAACCTGTAAAAAAAAAAAAAAAAAAAAAAAAAAAATAATAATAATAATTTAGGGAAAAATTGAAACAAGAGGGCTATTTTTTAAAAATTTAAAATTTTAAAGCGTAATAAATAATCCGCGTCACATGTATTTTCCGGATGCTTAATTGCCGACCAAACGGTATAGTGGTTAGCGTGCTAGCTTCTAGACCGCGAGGTTGCTGGTTCGAGTCCCGTGAAAGGTTTGGGTGTTTGTAAATGTACGTTGGCTTGTCAAATGACGAAGGTTTCGACGCATTATAGCCCTCGTGTTGCTGGCGGTGCCAGATAATCTGAAACCAACCAACCAACCTGATACTTAATTGATATTTAGGGACATTTTACTGACGTAATTCAATCCAGCCAGATTAGTAAAACAACTTACATAAAATATTTTCACCAAAACTTTCTCTTCAGAAAACCGTATTTCACACGTTAAAATACTACACGTTTTTTAAAACACTATTTATAATTTTTGACTCGCCCTAAGAAAATATAACTGTTTATGTCATTGTATTGATTTTTGTGGTATATAGGACTTAGGGTATTTTGTTGACAGAAACAGATTATTTGCTAAAAGAATAATCAGAAAGTGTAAATATAGCCTTTGTAAAACTTGCATCTAGGGTATTTTAGTTGTAACAACAGCATATGCCAGATACAATTTAGGTTGAAGTCTGCTATTAACACCTATATCCTCTACACAGAATAATGTCTAAAGCTTGAAACAAAAGCAACCAATATATATATATACTAGCTGAATACCCGTGCTTCTCTACAAAATTTTACCATGTGCAATTTTTTAGCTAGCTGCGTGGCCCCGTGATGCGGGGATCCGTCATTGGATTATAGATTCCAACTTATGCCGTTTCGCTCGCAGGAAGGTTCATAGCTACACAAGACCTCGCTCGCTGAAAAGTTCATAATAAGCTCAGGCTTACTTCACTCGTTGAAAGGTTCATTGCTATGCAAGCATGGGCTCGCTTCGCTCTCTGAAAGGTTCAATGCTGCATAAGCGTCAGCTCGCTTCATTCACTAAAGACTAATTGCTACGTTAAGCCTTATTATTAGAACCTCCTTTCCTGTTGTGGAAAAAAAAAAAATCCTTGTTGATACAATAGTACAGCACTCCATTAAGAATATTTTAACACGTGTTTGTGAAAAGAAAAATTAGAAGGCCAAAACTACTTATGCTGAAACTTTCAGAGCTGTGTCTCTATTTGAATTCAGTTAAAAAAATAAATACAAACACTAATTAAAATTTTAACTTTCTGTTTGTCATAGGTACAATTAAAAGGCCGAAATCACTGATATTGAAAATTTCAGATATCTGTGCCAATTTTAAGTAGCTTTCTATAAATCTACAGACAGACAGATACACAGACAGACAGATACACAAACAGACAGATACACAGACAGACAGATACACAGACAGACAAACTAGCTTGTTTTATTATTTTAGTTAGGATGAGAACGTTAGCGGCACTTATGTCTGCAAACTAGCTAACTAGATGATTCAACTAGTTTATCTGGCGAGCGATTGAGAGTGTAACCATTTAGGAATTGAGAGGGAATCTCCTGAACCCTTTCACACGCAGTCAACTCGTCCGTCTAGGCAGTTTATTTGCAGGCACAAGTGCTGCCAACGTTCTCATCCTAACTAGTTGACTCAACATCGTACTGACCTCCCGTTGGAAGAGAAGTTTATTCCACAAGTTGCTTCGTGTGAAAGTGCCAAGTCAACTAGTTGAGAGTTTAACAAATAACTTAGTTGAATCAACTAAATCTCTTCGTGTGAAAGAAGCCTAAGGTTTAACGGATTGTAAATTGACTTCCTCTTCTGGTTACAACTTTCAGTGTAGAACTTTGGGATAGGAACTTATTTTGACGAGTCCTTTTATTTGACATATCGCATGTATATGGTATTTTTAGTTTTGTCATTGAATATTAGCCTTAAACAGACGGACGAGCAAAGATTTTGTATAGGCTTCTCAGTACAGTAGTGTACAGATTAAAATTAATCACGTTGGTGATATATATCTATGAAATGTACCATTTGAAACATTACTTACATTTGTAATGAATGTTTTTATACTTCAGTTTTATAGGAGCTTTAATTTATGATTCAAAATTTTTATTTTCTAGCTGTCTGTTTTTTGGAAATTTATCTATTATTAAGAAGCAAATTTCACTGCATACCTGAAAGTTTCATAGTTGTTTTCACAGGTAAGGATCATTTCATTGAGAAATATTTCAATGTGAAAAACATATATATAATTCTTTAAAATTAGCCAAATCAAGTGAGCTTTATTATAAAGAAATATTGTTTACATAAATATTTAGTCATGTAATAAATTTGTATGCTTTGGAAATTTATCTATTATTAAGAAGCAAATTTCACTGCATACCTGAAAGTTTCATAGTTGTTTTCACAGGCAAGGAGCATTTCATTGAGAAATGTTTGAATGTGAAAAACATATATATAATTCTTTAAAATTAGCCAAATCAAGTGAGCTTTATTATAAAGAAATATTGTTTACATAAATACCAGCAACTCCAGACGTTTCCCACCATTTTTGATTCGGTTCGCCGTTACAGATCCGCTTCAAAGAAACTTAACATAGTCATTGCTCTTTTATCGAATTTCCGCATCAAATCTAGTGATCCTCTCGAGTTGCTGCATCCAATCATGTGGTGAGTGAGAGTCACCTCTCGTGTACAAAGGGTTAAAAGTATGACACTTTGCACATTTCTAATAAATGTTTGAGAAATCTGCTTATAAGGAAAATTTAGAGATACTAATTTTAGTTTTTAAGTTTTTATATGTTAAAGTGAATTTTACTTTTGCATGCGCCATCCTTTCCAGAGGAAAAAAAACCTGTAGAAATAAATTTTTTCTGAAGACGCATAGATATATGTCTTACTAAAACACTAACATATATCTGCCCAAAAAAACACTTAGACGTCGTAAAAAAACCCCGCCAAGTCAGCCAAAAAAAGTTATGAAATCTAATGTTTGCCACCAAGCTGCCGCGTTTAGTTTCTTTGGGGTATACAACGAACTAAATTGTGATTATTAGGGGGATAACCCTAAGCAATCAGAACTTGGCAGGCTACAGTTATTTCGGATTAATCTCCTTTCATTTGCTTCAGCTACTTTGCACCCATTGCTCTGAATTGAGATTAATTTATAAAAACTCTAGCCTGCCAAGTACTAAATGTCAATGGTTACCCCCCCCCTAATAATCGCAATTTAGTTCATTGTGTACAAGAACCTCAAAGAAACTAAACGCTTCCGCTTAGCGACAAACATTAGATTTAATAACTTTTTCTGGCTGACTTGGCGTTTTTTTTTTTTTTTTTTTTTTTTTTTTTTTTTTTTTACAACGTCTTTTTTTTGGGGGGGGGGGGAGGTATCAATTCTTCTTGTAGAGTTTGCTAACTTAACTGCAGTCATGCCATGCTTTTCATTTGAGAATCCAGTCTGGGCAAAAAAATACCCTGGTTCAATTAATTAGTTAATTTTTATTTTATTTTAATTACATCATTTTATAGATCAACTTAAAGTATTAAAGCCACTTCTTATAAGTGAGCGAAAGATGAATATCCCAAATGCATTGACCTGTTTTAACCAGTCATTAACCGGGCTAAAATTCCCAACTTCCGGGATCATTTCTAGGAGAAGGGGGGGGGGGGGGTACAGACCCTCTTACACATTTATTCTTACAAAAGGCACTTCCTATAATTAATCTGAGAGGAATACAAAAAAAAAAAAAAAAGAACGGTCTGAATATATTAAAGCGTTTAAGCTGTAGGCCAGGCTAAAATTCCCAAGCATCGTAATCATTTCCAGGGGGTACAGACCCTCCTACACATCAAATCATACCCCTCCTACACATCAAATCATACAAAAGGCACTTTCCTTAACCAAACTGAGAAGAATAAAAGAAAAAAAAATGATAAAAAAAATCATCAAATAGTTTTGGTAGTAGTTTTGGTTGTAGCCATGGCTAAAGTTTTGGTCAGAGCCAGAAGAATCAGAAGAAAAAATTCCGGTGACTTCGTCTATTTTCAAAGGATTTTTTTACTATGTTCCCTTGTTCAATGTTTACAATTATGTTGTTGTTTTTCGTCAACTCACCCGGGATAACACGATGGCAAAAAAATCAGGGTTCTAGCTATAATATAAGCTAAGCTGAGAGGGGTCGAAAATGGGCCTATGCTCTGTCATCATAATATGAACTTGCATGTCTGCCGCATTGACATCGAACTTGGCGGTGGAACACTGCCGCGTTCCTAGACCTTTTTTTAAATTTCAATTTAGCTTTGGTGTTATTAATTCTCTCAATTTCAAAAAATTCAAATTTGAACCTGCTCGATTTATGTTCCTTAATTTATAAACAGCGGAAAAGTATCGAAACTAGGGGTGTGGAACGTAGTACAACTTTCAATTACAGTAATATACTGGCGTAGATTGTTGTTATTTACTGTTTTTAAGGTTCAATAATTCATTTAGAAAAAAATTATCAGTTCAACAATATTTTGGCGATATTTCTTACATGGGACTTTTAAAAAAACACCTGTAAAATAGTGATTTTGGTGATATAGCATACGACAATTATTACATTATCCTTTCTTGTAAGTGAAACAGAGGAGAAAAGAAAAACGATTGTTGATGAGCGATGCTCAAGGAAGAGAAGTCTGTGTTGAAGACATTAGTTTTTCAACTTTTTACCCCTTTAATGTCATTTTTACGGGAATTTCTGAGTTGGGGATGCGCATCAGGCAGAGGAATACGTTCCACAGTCCCCCCGGGCCAACAAGGGTGAGGTGTGCGGGTTAGTGCTGGCCATGGGACCTACCATTAAGGTTTTCGTCAATACTGCGCATGCGCAAAACATGAAAAAAATTATGTTGTTCAGCAATTGCTAAAAAACAGCTCTAATGATTCTGAATAAAATCTCAGCTCTAATGATTCTGAATAAAATCTCTGTGCTATTGCTTCCAAAGTTGTTCTAAACGTAACCATCCACGAAATTCCTGTAGAAATGCGATAAAAGCTAAAAAACGAGTGCCTTTAACACAGAGCTTTCTGTCCTTGAGCATCGCCCCTCAAGGATTGATTTTTTTCTGTTTCACGCACAAGAAAGGACAATGTAATGTATATGAAATAACAACCCCAATTTAGCTATCTTGGCGTTTTTTCTGCCCGTGTAAAAATTATCGTCAAACTGGTCATTTTTATTTAAATGAGAGAAAATATGAATACAATGACCAATATTATTGTGTAATTGAAAGTTGTTCGATGTTCCACACTCATACGCGTAGCCAGGGGCCCCGAAATTTTTAGATTGTAGAAAAAGCAGTAGAAAACAAAATAAAATTAACCAATACCTCCTTCCCATATTTTCATACTAAAATGTAGTGAAATTGTCCTCTTCTATGTTGAGAACCCCTCGTTTTCGGGGAGACTTTCCAGGAATTGGAGCTGAAATTTTCCACACCTCCCCCACACCCTTTTTTCTTGACGGACCATACCATCCCTTCCTACCTCTTCCCTCTTCTGTCTGTTGCCTACAGTGGCTATTAGTATTACAATACCGTTTCTGTCTGGGTTTGATACTTGGCACCATTTTGACCTCTGACCTGATTCAGAAAGTTTCTGACTGACAGTTGCATATTTTCCTATAGAAAGTGAAGTACTGCGAGTTGCGTATAATGTATTGCATTGCACTCGAGGCTTTGCTTGGAAAACTAGCAATTAATCTTAATATTAAAGTACCAATTTTTTTATTTTAAAAACGAACACCACACTATGTTAGTTAAATCCTTCATAAGAAAAAAGTGATCAATTTAAAATATGCACCATCGATAAGTATATGGTCAGCACTGTTTAAATATTGTTTGTAAGTACTGGGAAAGTAGTATTGAACAAAATTGCTATTTGTTCAATATAAGAAATTATTTTATACACCATTGTGGCTTCAATTTTGTTCACAGCTCTTTTTTAAAGTATGTATGAACCTTACTGTTATACAACAGGTTTTGTAGCATTGTGTAAACTCGACATAGCTTTTGGTCAAAGATAAGTTTGTCCTGTGCCTCGAAAACTCTAAAACCACACTGTAACTATGAAAGAGTATATTTAATTATTTAGTTCTACTTATTCTTGATGCATATAAGGGTGGATCGCTTTTCTATGGAGAAAAAAAAATTATCATTATTATTTAGAACCTACCTATGGGGAAAATATGATCTATGATGCGGAGAAATACAATTAAAAAAAAATTAATTTCAAAATTTAACAGTGCCGCAAGGGAGTTAAATTTTCGAAAAAGAATGGAAAAAGTGTTAATTTTGGTTAGATGATTTTACACTAAAAATAATTGTTTTTTAAAATATAATCATAATGAATAAGTGATGATTACTGAATAATTAGTAGTACAATGTACATTGCCACCTTTTTTTATCCAACTCCCTCTCCTTGCATCACCATAGAATCAGTCCTAAAACCATATAGTGCAGTTGCGAGTGGCTTACGGAATTGGACGCTTGATCGGTGAGCGCTGTTCTTGCAAAGTAAATTAAATTACGATTTTATTGTGTGACATTTGTTGGATTGTGTACTTGAACTAATACCGTGCTGTGGCTTTGTTAAGAAATGATTTTTTTTTATCTATTTTTTTATCCCTATTTTTATTTTTATTTTTTTAGGTATAAATAGGTTTTGAAATTCCGCAGAAAAAAAATTCAATTGACTTTGACCTTTTGTTATAAAAAGCCTCAAATACCTACACTTCATCCTCTTTGCGGCAGTATTGAACTTAACATTTAATTTTTTTATATCATTTTTCCATGTATCGATATACCATAGCCATAAAACATCTTTTCGTCATATACTCTTCTCATCTATAAAATGGATAGTAAACGGTTGTAATCAACAACATTTTCTATTACAATGGCCACTGCGAAAAGGTCCTTCTAATCTTTAAGGCAATTGAAAAATTACCTGAAAAATTCTACTTCCTAAAATCATTTAAATATTTTGGATTTCATATCCATCCATGACCATTAAGGCTGTTATCGACACGCCACCTACATTTTGAATCTCAATGTTAAAGTATAGGAGATTTTCATATAAATAATCACAACACTGTGCTAAAAAATTTTAAAATATTCGAATTATTTTTTCACCATAAAAAAATTCGAAATGTTTTTTAAGGTGATGCGTAATGATGGCTTAGTATTTTATTGAGAAGTATTTTTTAAATATTTTCAAAAAATTCCATCTTTTCAAGTTGAAGTTCAAACGCTAATAAAAATTATTTACAACACCAAAAATAAAAAAATAAATGCAGCAATCTGTAGAATTATTCATTTTCTTTCAAATGGTCCAAAATTTATAATTTTAAGAATTGTATTTAAACGGCTACAATTTAATTACTCTAAATTTTATGATTTTCTTGAATGCGCGCATGAATACATCGTAGGTGACAGTGATTTATAATGGCTTCAGTTGTAAGAAAAGTATAAACATAACGAGGTTTGTTTTGTCTTTTTCATTCATGGAACGAGAGGCACCATTTGGGGTTATTTTTTTTCCCCTTCTTTTTTTCTTATTGCATTTTTAGGCCGACACGAAGTGTTCAATGTTTACAAGTACATTTAATATTTCTTCTACGCTACGATTTCTACTACGCTCTACGCTTGGGATGGAGTTTAGTTATTCTTTTATTTTTTAATTGTTAGCTAGTTGTAAAGAAGTGACTAAATCTAAAGAATACGATATTGGATAATTTTATTTATGTGATTTTTGGTCAAATAATTTAAACAATATTTTTTAAATCCTTTATATTCACTTCGATTTATTTTGTGTGTGGTTATGTTTGTGGCAGATAAATATGTGGAGAGTTAATTAACCGCCTTGGGCTGTCACCCAATCAAACCGAAACTTTGCAGACAGATTCGTTTTCGGTGAGAATGTATTCTATTAGTTTTGGGGACTTTCACTAAAAGGACGCTATTACAAACGCTGTTATTGTTGCTTTGTAGGGTTAAGGGCCACTTCATCCAATCGATCTTAAATTTGGCGGATGAATTCGTTATCGATGACATTTTGCTTTCTATCGTTTTGGGTGCTATCGTTTAAAAAGGTAGCTTTTACACACGTTTCCATTTTCACTTCGGAGGACTAATTAATCTACTTGCCTTCATCCAATCGAGATAAAACTTGGCTGATGGACACGCTATCAATGACAATGCATTTTCTTAAGTTTTGGAGGCAAAAAGGTGTTAGTTCAATTGCATGGAATGAATGATTTTTTTTTACATTGTGGTCAAACACTATGAAAAGTCGATCTGAGTTCAAAATTATTTTAATTAGTTGCTCATAAAAGTTGGCAATCTAAATAAAGGATTAATTTTAAAAACTTTGTTTTTAGGGTAAATTATTACTTTCAATTGCTCATACGTTAACATACTGATGAAAGAATTGCATTCGGTAAAAAAAAAAAAAAATCGATTATTATTAATATTTTTTTTTTTTTTTTTTTTTTTTTTTTTTGCAATACCACACGTTTAGCTGAGTTCAAGAAAGTGGTCTAGAAAAGTGTCCGATGTGTTTGTGTGTGTGTGCGAGGTCAAAATTTCTCCCGAATGGATTTACCTATGATGTTTAAATTTTGTATACGGGTTAGCGGTGGCCATGGAACCTGATGTCATTAAGGTTTTCGTGAAAATTGCGCATGTGCAAAAGGTAGTTGTTATTGAAAAATTTAAGTTTTTCAACAATTGTCAAAAAACTGATCTTAGCGGTTTCAATCAAGTAAGTGCACTAAATCTCATCCGCCACCTCCAAAATCCCATTAGAATTTCGATTATGGTGTAAACAGTTAAAAAATGAGTTCACAAAGTTCTTTTTCCTTGAGCATCGCCCATCAACGACCGTTTCTCCTCTGTTTCACTTACATCAAAGTCTTATCTATTATTTATTGTAAAAATTTCCATTTAGGCGGTGGTTTTTTTTGGGGGGGAAGAGGTTGTCAATGAGATAATTATCACCAAATTGAATTTTTTTTTTTTAAATTAATGAAAAACGGTCAATTGCACCATGGCTGGTATTAAGTGTAATTGAAAGTTGTACGGTGTTCCATAATCCCAGTTTTTAAATCCTTTTACATTAAATTCGATGTCGTTTGTTTGTGGCCGGGAAATTTGCGGATGGCTAAACTCACTTGTTATCATCCAATCAAATTGAAACTTGGTAGTTAGATTCGTTGCCGGTGATAGTGCAAAAAAGAGTTACTCCATAGCAAAGAATCTGTGGTTTCTTAGTAGTGATCAAACCCTAGGAAAACTCGAACTGAGCACAAAATCGCTTAAATAAGTTGCGATTGCACATAAAAGTTTACAATGCATATTATTGACTTCCATTAAAAAATGTTTGCTGGCCGCCTGTGAATGTTGCAGTCTCTTTCGGTTAACTGCTCATATGTCTGTTCATAAGCTATAAAATTTAAAAAACCAAAAATGAAAGAGCACACGAGTTTAGAATAAGACTTACGATCTCTCGCACCCAATGTGTGTATTGTTTTTTTGCGAGCTATGTGTTCATTGCACTAAATCAGATTTTTAGTGCAAACACAACTCTACTTGATACAATCTTAAAGAATATACAGTCTCTTTTGAAAGGAAATATACTTTAAAATTATTTTTGCTGCCTCCACTATTTGAAGCCTGTAGCCTTTCTTGTTACTTTTTTTAAAAATTATTATTATTTTCAGCTATAGATTTAAATGTTTTCAATTGCAATGTCAATTTTTTCCAATGTCCTAGCGAAGTGTGGGTGGTGATGTGGTAGGGGGGCTTGTGTTTCCCGTATAGCTCTGCCTGCAACAAGGTAAGACTGTGTTGCGCTGGTTTGTGTCATTTTTTTTTTTTTAATTTTTTATCGTGGATCGAACTCTTTCAAAGTGAAAATGTTAATTTTTTGGTGATTTAAGTAATATTAAATGCATTATGTTACTAGTCTACGATGATGTTAGAAAGTTCTATGACTGAAACCGGCATAAGATAAAACGTAATAATGAAACTAACAAAAAACCTCGTATATGGAAATAGAGGACATTTTCGTGGCAAAGACCAAAAAAATATGGTCAAGAGTTTCCATATCCTACTGTCAAACGAGTAAACATGATGTTGAAGGCGCATAATTTAAAACGCATCTTTTTTAAGTCTCACTCCCAAAGGAGAATTTAGAAGACTTTATCCAAATCCTTCTAGAAGACTAATAAGTATTGTTTGACATTTTATCCTGCAAGTTTAAGAAAATTTATGAGTGCATTTGTCCCAGGCACTAAAATGTACCAGTCGGAGAATTAAGATTCCTAATCGATCAAAATGGTGGTCGAAGACTTAGATATTGCTATCTATAATAATAAAACAAGCTGTGTGTCTGTCTATATGTTTCTGGACCTTTAGAAACCTACTTAAAATTTTAGTAGAGCTCTGAAATTTTCAGCACAAGTAATTTTGGCCTTCTGATTGGACTTTTGAAAAACAGAATTTTAAACTTTTATTTAGTTTTTTTTTAAGTAAATTTCTTTAATTAATTAATATATATTTTACAAAACGATTTCAAATAGGGCTACAGCTTTGAAATTTTCCACATAAGTAGTTGTGGCCATCTAATTGGATTTTTAAAAAACAGAATTTTAAAATTTTATTTGTTTTTTAATTTTTTTTAATTAATTAACAAGTATTTTACATATAAATTTGTAATTGAGCTACAGTTGTGAAATATTCAACACAAGTAGCTTTGGCCTTCTAATTAGACTGACAAAAAGAATGTTAAAATTTTAATTTGTTTTTTAATTACTTTTTTCACAAAAAGCGACTTTTAATAGGCCTGGAGCTCTGAAAGTTTCAACATAATAAGTTTTGGCTTCTAATTTTACTTTTCACAAACACGTGTTAAAATAATCTTAAAGGGGTGTTGTATTATTGTATTAACGGGGAATTTTTTTTCCTCGACAAGGGATAGGCTTCCAATATTAAGGCTTTACGTAGCAAGTAGATTTTAGTGAATGAAGCTAGCTTATGCTTACGCAGCAATGAACCTTTGAGCGAAGGAAGCGAGCTCGATTTTGCGTAGCGATGAAACATCCTGCGGGCGAAGCGTCAAAAACTGGGACCTATACACGAATGACAGGTTTTCGCAACGCGAGACCTCACAGCTATCTAAAATACTGCACATGTTAAAATTTCGTAGCGAAGCATGGGTATTAAACTAGTAATGAATAAAATGAAGAACACTTTGAGAAGGGAAATTCTGAAGTAAAAATCACAGTTTCAGCTTCAAAAAGTAAACATATAGAAGCCTATAATGATTCAACTTTATCTGAATCTAGTCATTTGGACAGTGACGATGTACTCAAGGCACATTCTTCAAGAACGTGTATAATAGATATGAAGTATCGGATAGGGCTGGGACAGTTATTGCTTCAGCAGTTCTTCACAGATCCACTTCGAAAATTGTTAAAAATACGTTTCACAGAAAAATCTATGTCGATGCTCTTGGGTTATATTACTTCATCATCCAGCACATCTGAATCACTGATTTCTTCCTGGAATTAGAAAATCTATGGTTTCATTTAGGTGGGATGGAACTAACGTGAACGTTGACAAATTTGGAGGTTTACCCGAGTTTTTTTATTAAAGGTATTAGCACAGGACAAACATATAGCCTCAACGATTTTAACAGGCATATTTTCTAAGGATTTAGTAAACAAATCTCTAGGTAAAATATCTTATGGTCGATGGCTAACTCGAGCTAATCAAATTCTATGTCATGGTTCGTACACTTGAAGGAGAAAAAAATTCAAGGACTTTTCAAGGATACATTATCAAAACAAATACAATTAAAAAAAAAATCCTATTTTTTTTATTTTTTTTATTGGCAAACGGTGTATGTTCAAATAGAGTAAGTACCAAAAAATATTTTGTAAGTTTCAATAAAGAAAATGTTAAGGTTACAAAAAAACCCCTTCCAATATATCAGAAGCCGTACTATGTCTCTTAAAAACAGAAGTAATGTAGCTAGTACTCACTTGGTAATTACGCCAATATTAGACGTGAACATCCATTTGATTTTCTTGTTTCATCATACTAAGACTTTGTCAAATAATAATACAAAAGTCTTATTTATTCAACTGTCATCCAATTAACTCTGAAGGCTTGATTCCAAATACTGCATAATATGCAGTTTTTTTTTTCTCCACATGGAAATTTAGATGCAATTACACTATCGGTGAACATAATTTATCAATGTTTTCATTTAATTTACAAGAGCCATGGTTTTTTATGGTTTTCAATGTCCATTTGTCCAGAGTATTTCAGTATCTAAAACTTCGTTTTCAGTTACATAGGCCTCCATCGGGCTGACGACGTTGATTGTTGTGAAAAATCTCTGCTTTGGGGTATTTTGTTATCATTAGAAATATAGTTCGAACAATCCTCATTAACCTAAACTTTTTATAGAAACTAAATCCATATGCTTTTTGCTCTTCACATGGCTTTTTAAAGCACTTTCACCCATCATGACATTTTTGGCACACAATGAATTGAAAATGCATTTCCCGGCCTTTTTTAAACAGTGCGCAAAAAATTAGCACACACGATATAAAATCAAAACGAGGGATCACGTGATTCGATCGGATATTCCTAATATGTTGCGCATGTGCAGCGCTGTAATCATCAAAGGGGATAGTTGCTGATTGGCTGAACTAAATTCCAAAGATTTTTTTCACTTTGTTGACACATTTTTTTTTAAGATTCTATATTTTTAGAAAATAAAATGAAATTCAAACACTTTGAAAGTATTTTTAAAGAATTCAAGGTTTTCAAGCACTTGAAAATAAAAGATTTTTTTTCCAAGCACTTTTCAATGTTTTTTACAAACGTACGAACCATGTATGTGTCTAACTTTCTATGAGGGTTTACGCTTTGATTTGCAATAAAAACTCACTCTTCTTGTAGCCTGTTCAAACTCATCACTTCAATTATAGGTATTTGTCCATGTAACTGAAAACTAAAATAGATCCAGTAATTCAATGAAAAAGTTTCCTTGCGCACCCTGTAAATTTATTGACCGCAATGTTGACCGCCTTTAAACCATGAAATGGCAGCCGTCGCCATTTTGAAATTCCACATCATTCATGCAAATAAAACTAAAACTGTTTCAACTCCCCACTATTAAAAATTTTAGCCATCAACTTACACCTATCTCATTGATTGTCAAGAGACTATATCTGATCCACAATTATTGTGATCCATTCCTGATGAAGATATCCAATTGTTTGTTGCTGAAAAAGGCAGAAGGAGAACTGTCTTTACACAATATTTGAAAATGCGATCAAGACTGTGTCAGAAATTTCAGCCACAGAGGGCAAAAAATCTGAGAGAGAAGGCTTCATAAAAAGAATTAAATTTAGTCTTGAAAAGACATGCCGAAATTCTATGGCAAGAAGGATTTTCGCGTTATTTGAAATATTATAATAGTAATAAAAATGTAATTTTTGTCAACATTTTACAGTAATAAATAAAAGTAACTCTTATAATTTAATTATATATATATTTATATAATTTAAACTTATGTGTAACACAGGGATGAGAGTTTTCCTCCTTTTGGAGGATTTCTTTGTTTTTTGTTTTTTATGTAACATTTTCCTTGTCTTCATCCCTTTTTCTAGGATCCGCATTTTTATGATCTGTATAAGTTTTTCCTGCAAAAATTATACTTTTCCTCTTATCTAAACAAAAGATTTTCCCTCTTGGCTCCCCTTTCCTCACAGATTACTTAACAAGCTTCTAATATTTGAAATATAATTATTATATAGTATGAGAAATGTCATTATATCTTTAAAATTATTGAATCATCCTTCCTGCATACTTTTTTTTTTTTATTCATTTGTGTGTATTCCTTCCACGAACTTTTTTGATGAAACTTTTGGGTATCGTCCCTTCCGCTTGCTTTTTAAAACCAATTTTTGGGCTTCCTCCTTTTTGCTCTCTGATCACTCTCATCCCTGTAGTAATAAAACATCAAAAAGAGGTTTTTTTTCTTCTTCAAAATTTGCATTCCTTAACGTCAATCCGGAAGCAGAAGATGACATCCCATTCTAATCAAATTTTATATGTACTTAAGAACATCATTTGGCACCCTTTCCTTGCTGTGCCGGACAGAAATCTGAAACTTTTCTTTAGAACATGGAACGGTGACTCATCCTCATACTACGCTAGTATGACGGGTCCCATGGCCACCACTGGACCGTATATAAAGTTTGAACATTGTTCCTTGCCTTATGCTAACATATGGGAAATTGAAAGTAAAAAGTTTCACTACACTATTTTTATAATGTGTGTGTATGTATATATGGTGCTAACTGATGCAACGTACTAGGTACAGAAACCTTGAATATTCGCAAATGTTAGTTCGCAAAAGAATAGTTTTTCATTAAATAGTCAAATGCCACGTAAGTGATGTATGATTGACAAAATGTGTAAGGCAGCTATCGACAACATTTACAACAGTCTACAGGAGTCTGTACAAATCAATTGATTTTCATAAAACTTTGTATACGCATATGTTCTTCAATTACAATAAGGAACCAAACCATTAAAGAATAATTAAAATTTTCAAAAAGATTAAAATACTGTCCACTTTTGATTACTAAGTAAAATATTCGTTAATATTTGTGTAAAAATATTTAAATTGCAATACCAGTGATTTATAGAAATATTTTTGTATTTAGCTAATTTTATTTGAGTAATCGACTGACATTTATCTAGAGATAAATTTTTATTTATTTTATTACTCTCGGTATGCAGTCTATTATTACTCAGCAGATTATAAAAAAGGTTTTTTTTTTTTTTTTTTTGTAAGTTGAGACCCATTGATGGGTCGTGAACCAGTTTTTTTTATACGAGAGTAGTGTTTTTAAACCTGTGAGTTTTTCATATACTTAAAGTGGAAGTTAGAAGAAATATCAAAAGGGGGGGGGGGGAATTTAATAAGCAGCGGCTGAGCGATAATTTTGTGACACATCTATCAATACTAAATTGTTTTATCACAGTTCTTACCACTTTGTAACTAAAAAGCAATTTAAAAATTACCATTGAATTATACGCTTTTTCAAACCATACAATAAGTGTGCATTACTTTTAAGAATTGGAGATATATTTAGTAATTTTAACTAATTTAATTATTTTTAGTAATTAAAAATTAAGACATTTAATATTTTTTATTTTTAAATTACAATTTGAATTAAGTTTATTTTATGGGTAATCCAAAGTAATGTTAAAATCAATGATGTAGTGAAAAAGTGGGTCACCATTGTTCACCTTTCTAAAAAGGTGGGTCTTTGACCTGTGAAGGACTGATTTGTAATACATATTTGAAAAGATAGACTGTAGGATCATTACAATTTAAGAAGAAGGGGGAGGGGGGGGGGGGCTTGATTTTTATTTTTGGGAACCAATTAGTGTCTAATTTCCTTATTAGTTGGCGGAATACTTGGTCAGGGCCAACTTTATTTGGATGGGCAACTTTTACCTCATCGAAATTAATTACAATTTTTTTTACGCAAATCCGACAATTGTATAATATTTTCATTTCACGTATACTTTAAATTTTTTTTATTTCAGATTCAGTTTTTTTCATGTTTAAATTAATGTTGATCAGAAAGACAAATTGAAAACTTGTCGTCTTAAAAAAATTATTAAAAATCCACTTTTAAAACTTTTTTTTTATTTTGTAATTTTTTAATTATCCGTTCTCAGTTGTTTCTATAAAACACTTATTATTTTTTAGATATATCACTATTTCTATTACTTATCAATCCACTGCTTGGAATCATTATTTTTCCTTTAAATAAAACAACGCGATCATTTTGCAAAACACTCCCATAAAATATAAAGAAGCAAAAATGCTGATGTTGCAGTCAGCTGTATTTTGAATTATGACGCTTTCGAAGTGGCCTTGGCTCTGGCTATAGTGAAAGAGATTCTAAGTGGATTTCTCCCGTTCAAATTTCAATACGTGTATTTTAAATAAAGAATATAACCATAGCTATTTCTAGTCATAATGGAACTGAAAAAAATTTCTGACTAATATTTGTGAAATGAATACTTGATAGTAGACTTAATCAAGAAAAAACTACCGTTATAATGCGGAACTCTTTACTAGTAGCGGGGGTGGGTAAACCTAACCTAAATTGAAGATGTGATTCGGTTAATTTTGCACACGCCTACTGCTCCACCCATTGTAGAGGCGCTGACATCGTTTTCTAGTTTCGGTTTGACTAGATAGCGCCCTTAAGTCCAATAAATTTTTCAAAAAACCTCGACAGTTAGGTAGGTGCTCAAAATTTTGTGAGTGGAGTTAATTAATAAAATTTATGTATTTTTATTTATTAAGAATTTATATGTTGCCAAATAGTTAAGAAGATTTAATTGACTAATTAATTAATTGACTAAGTAGTTAAGGGTATTTAATTTAAAAGTACTATCTTCGAATTTTCTATAAATCACTATTGCAAGCAATTCTTGAATATGATGAGCATATCCTCCTCCGAAAAAAAATCCTGGCTATGCCCCTGTCCACACTTCTAGTTAATAATCGTTTCCTCGTTTTTACAATAATAATAATAATAATAATAATAATAATAATAATAATAATAATAATAATAATATAATAATAATAATAATAATAATAATAATAATAATAATAATAATAATAATAATAATAATAATAATAATAATAATAATAATAATAATAATATAATAATAATAATAATAATAATAATAATAATATAATAATAATAATAATAATAATAATAATAATAATAATGATAATAAAGAAGTTTGGCAAGTTAGTTGCATTAACCTTGCCCCGTACAGAATTTTTGTCTTCACTAATTAAATAATACAGTCCTTCTCTCTAGCTCTCAACAAGATGCATTTTTTAAAAAAATATTTCCTCCGTTAACATATATATATATATATATATATATATAAAAAAAAAAAAAAAAAAAAAAAAAAACTTTGTCTAGGTAGTAGCATTAGTAGTTTAGATTGTAGAGCTGGCATCTGGGGGGGGGGGGGGGAGAGTTTTGGTAACGATGATGGTTATTTTATCCGCATTAAAATTATATATCATTAATTATATAACCATTAATTATATATATATTTTTTTTCTTTCGCCATATACCTTCTCATCTAAAAAGCGGATAGTAAACGGTTGTAATCAGCAACATTTGAAACTAAAAACATTTAACTTATTGTTTGCTGGAAGCAAAATAAGTGGTCAAATATCATTTAAGTTTATAATTTTAGATTTCTCCGAATGCAGGAAGTTAATTTTTATAGATCCAGTCACAGTCAAAATCTGTTTTATTTGTATAGATTTATGCAAATTATTATAATGTTGCAATAAACATTTTAGTTTAGTTGAATTGAATATTTTTAAAAAATGTTTTAGGTGCTATTGTAGGTGGATCTTTTGCCATCATTTATGGGCACCTTCCTGGAGATCTTGAAGTGAGTTCAAAGTTATTTGACAACATTACACTTCTAAAATTATACGAATGGATTAACTAGCATTGGTTAGTTTTGAAACGATGAATGCTTTAGTGATAAAATTATATTGTAATTAAGTGTATTAAAAAAAATAAATAATAATAAAGTATAAAAGTAACGTATTAAGTAAAATTGGATATTTCAAATTATACTCTTCTTTTTATGTTGAGAATTAACAATTTTTTTGTACTAATATGATCTTTAAAATATTTTATGGCTTTTTTCTTTGAATTATTTCTCTAAAAACTTATGTTAGCAGTGATGACGTTATTAATATTCTTTTAATGAAACGTTTCAGATTGAATAAATTTTACAATTTTATTAAAATATTACCTGATTATTTATGAACAAATATATATTTTGCGCAGTCTAAAAATTAATTTGTAATATTTCTTTTCTAAATACTGGTATCAAATATTTACATATATTTAAATTATTTATTATAATACACTGTTTCTTTTGTTTTAAAATATCGAGAGCATTTCTTCTCGTCTCTAATGCAGCAGATGGCTTTAGCATGCAGTAAAATTTCGATTCTAATATTGACAGGGCCTGATTTACCATTAGGCCCACTAGGCCCGGGCCTAAGGGCCCCCAAATTTGGGGGCCCCCAAATTTTGAAAGTTTTCTGAAAATTTTAAATATAATGGTCTTTTTATGGGAAGTACTGAACAAAAATAATAAAAATTTTTTAGTTACACATCCGCAAATTCCATATTTTTTATAGTCATAGAGAGTTAAGTTAGATAGATTAACCTAATAAAACTTAATTAAGCAAATCTTTCCGGTTCAGCCAATCATATACAACTTCTTCATATGTACACGGAGACGAGGGCTTTACGCCGCTGTTCTCCTTCCCTCGCCTCTTGTAAAGAGATGTTCAATTGTTCACCAACCATATACAACTTCTTATATTATGAAATGAAAGAGTCTTTGTGATTGGTTGGTTTGCAGGCTCTTCCGTGGACTTTTTTGGCCCTCCTTTTTGGTGAGATTGTGGAAACAGTGGAAAGGTTACTTTGTATTATTTACAATTATTGTTATAAAATTAAGTAATCTTCATTATTATATAATTTGTGGACCCTGTGGTAAAATGTAAGTTTAAAATACAGGAAAGTGTGCTTTAAAATCAGTGTTCATGGGGGGGGGGGGGTCTTGATTAATTCAAAAGTTTTGAGGAAATCAAGATCATACTAATTATAACAAAAAAATCGTGTGAAAGTAAACTATGAGTTTTAATTGTAAACAATTAGTCTTAACGAATGTAGCTTGATCTGGTAATATTGTGACGTAAGGAAATAAATATTTGATATTGGGGGCCCCTCTCTGAACGTTGGGCCTACAGTAAAAATTTTTCTAAATCAGGCTCTGATATTGAATAACCCTTTGTTGTTAGTTGGAAAACTTACTACTTTCAATTATCTTATATGAAATATAGAGTAATGTAAGTATTGCATTCAGTAAAAAAACTGTTTTTCTATTCTTTTTTCTCATTTCAATAAAATAATTATTACAATAGCTAAAAAAAAAAAAAAAAAAAAAGCTCTAGAAAAAAATGTCGGCTTGCGTCTGTATCTGTCCGTAGACAGTATAACTACCAAACGAATTAACCTACGATGTTCAACTTTTGCATCCGGGATAGAAAAATCTATGTTTTTCAGCAATTGTCAAACATATCTCAAAAGATTTTGATTAAAATGGCTGTGTTAATGTTTTTTAAGTTTTCCTAAATATCCCCATCTACGAAATTCTCGTAGAAATTCGATTAAAAGCGTGGAAAGTTGAAAAACAAATGTCTTTAGTTCAGATTTTTCTTCCCTTGGGCATTTCTCATCAACCACTGTCAATGGACCATTCCCGCACTTTTTAAAAACGAGTGAAAATAGATTATATTTATAAAGAATTTTTTTCTGATTCCAAATATTTAAACAAAAGTTCTATAAAAAAATAGTTATTTAAATATTAAGAAAAGAAAATGCATCAAAACCGAGCCAGAAACAGTCCGATCAAAACAGTCAACAAAATCTGTGACGTAAAGCGACCCCTACCGTTTCTATGGTTATCGTGAGGTTTCGGTTAAATAGTTGGCGTTGGTAGATCATTGCTATATCCCGTGTACAGGTTAGCGTGATTTGCCAGAAACTTGTAAAACTGGTTTCCGCTGCTGAATTTCAAGTCAAAATGTTTGGGATTTCTTTACGTCACTTTCAATTCGAGCCAGCCACCGACCTGAAAGGATATTGTAATAATTATCAAAAATTATAATGCCAATTTCCATATTTTGGCGAGTTTTTTTGGGGCCAATGCAACGCACAAACTTTTTTTTTTTAATTAATGGGAATATGAAAACAAAAATATTAAATTGCTCCAATCCATGTAAAATTTACAGTCAGTAACCAGTATGATAATGTTATTGAAAGTTGTATGATGTTCCACATCACTGCTTTTAACTGTGTTTGTGCAAGAATAAATGTATAGCTTGATAAATAGCATACCTTTAACAATGATGACGTCGTTAATATCAATAATAAATAATAGTTCAAACAAGTATGCTATTTATAGTGGGTTTCCAAGTAAGTCGCACAAGCCTAAATTTTATAATGAAATCGAAATGGTGTCTCTCTGAGCCGAATGATCCTTTAATCACAATAACCGACTTAATAATGATCCTTTAATTTACCGACTCCAAAGAACACGGGAGGATTACTACGTAGCACCACTGAAGCACAGTAAAAAATTACTTCAGATTCATTCATAATTTAATTTCTTAAGTCAACCAATGATGAAAAAATCCTATGTAAATATATTTATTACTTATTTATAAAATTTCAGAGCTATGAATGAAAATTACACATTTTATTATAATTATTTTATTTTTCAGAAAAAAGAGGCATTTGATCCAACTACATTCTTCCTTTTCTTATTGCCTCCGATTATTTATGAGTCCGCATACAATCTTCATAAAGTAAATATTATTTTCCTTAATTGCAAACCAGATAGATTTAATACAAATTATTTTGATGCCATCTTTATTAATATTTACTCTGGTCATTTAGAAAACTAGGGTGATACGCCTTCTGCACGTCAGCGCTCCCCCACCCCCGGGAATTTCTTTGCAATCAAGTTGCCATCTCGATAAATTGACTCGGAATTTTGATCAATAAAAATAAACCTTTAAAAATATCTTGGAACTTTGTGATTGGTCACAAATCTTTATGAGTTGCCAGTGACATAGTCCTCATACTACTATAATAATTATACTGCCGAAGGGCTCAAATTATTACATCGGGCCAGCGCTTCATTTTCTGTTTTAAACATGGAAGAATAGAAGAGGCGAAATAAAAGAACGTCGTTTTAACTACATTACATTGGTCACATTTCCATCGTTATTTTAACAATCTTAGCTCGGATTTTTTAAAATTGTGTCCTTAAAATCTGGTCTATGTTGTGATATAATTTATTAAAGAAAATTAATATATTTCCATACTTTTCTGCCGTTTATTAAAAACAAACATTAATCACGCAAGCTTAAAATGGAAGTTTTCGAAAACTACAAAATTCAATCAAAATAAATAATAATAAAAAAAAAAAAAAAAAAAAAAGTGCAACAAGAATATTTTAGTAAGACATATACCTCTATGGCTGCAAAATATTAGATTTCTACAGTGGTTAGTTTCCCCATGCAAAAAACAAAAACAAAAAAAACACCTCTTTATTTTTGATTTCTAATAAATCAAAAACTACTTCTAGATTTTTCTTATCAGCAGATTTCTAATACAAATTCTGACAAAGCTGCGACTATTTTGCTTTTTTTTTTTTTTTTAGTTTTTTTTTTTTAGTGCAGAGAGATGTGATACATAATAAGCATATTATTAAGTATATCATAGATCGTAGTGAATAATACTTTGTGAGATGATAAATGAAATTTAAAATTGTATCATTCTTAAAAATCCAGTACTTATTTCGAAAGCAAACGTGAAAATATTTTTTTTTCAGGGGAACTTTTTTAAAAATATTGGATCAATTCTTATTTTTTCCATTGTGGGTACAGCTGTGTCGGCTTTTGTTATTGGTGGAAGTTTGTTCCTCTTAGGAAAGGTAAGACATTTTATATTTTTCATATATATAGCTTTCAATACCCAATGCTTTTACTTTAGATTTTAAAATACAGTTGAATTGAAACCTATTTCTTTTTTTTTTGTTTGAAAATTCAACTGAAAGCAAATATGTCCAAAGGCAATGAAGTCCAAAAATGAGCATACGTCGGAAGAAATTAGATACAAGCTCAATTTTTGCCAGATGCTAGGAGATAATAAGAGTATATCCTCAAAAGTTCCCGCCAATTTCTCTTGAATTTTCTCTCCTTCCTCCCTTCTCCAAACCTTCAAAATTCGTTTCGCAAGCCTATCATTAATCGCTGATAGTAACTTAATCTCTTATATCTTATAGTTTTAGTATCATTTAGTTATTGACCAATACAGCTGTGTTACCTGGGTTATTTGTTATTACCAAAGCTTCATTTGTCTGTTTCGCGAGTTGGAAGACAACATTAAATTACAGAATAAAATTGGTCAGTAACTGAAATGGTAATGCTGAATAATTACTAAAATTCATTTTTCGGCTTAACTTATATGAACCAACCAATTGGATTTCTAAAAAACAACACTAGCAATTATAGTTCATTATTACATTATATCAAAGTAACTGCACTTCTGATTTCAGAGTTATGGGTTTGAAATCTCAGATAAACATTTTGTTTCTGGATTTACGTTAAGCTAGATATTGAGTTATTACTGTTGTTATTGTGGATAAAATGAGCGTAAAACCCCGTTCCAACTAAGTGTATTTCACTGTTTTGTTTTACAGAAGTATTTTGTGTATGAACTGAGTTTCACTGAAGCTTTCGCGTTTGGAACATTTTTGTCGGCTGTTGATCCGGTGGCAACTCTGGCTGTATTCCATGCGTTAGAAGTTGAACCAGTTCTCAACATGCTGGTCATAGGGGAAAGCGTTCTCAATGACGCGGTGGCTATCGTGCTGTCTAGGTAACAGTTAAAATATTTCCATTGATTCTCTGTTTTTCGAGATTGATCTAGTTCTTTACTTGTCAGGTAAGAAGATGTTTACGGCAAGAAAAAATGGCAGCCACTCTCTCTTAGCGATACTGATCTTAATACTCATTTTATGACTGTGTTTTTAATGAACAATATACCATTTATTACTTCCTTCCAACCATGTATATTGTGATCCAAAAGTAACATTAAATAGTGAAAAATCAATAATTTTTTTAACTAATAACAGTAGTACGATGCGGTTTTTCATGGATATGCATAAAGAAAAATCTGTTTCTCAACGAAGTAAAAATTAATTGCTTTTAAGTGGAAAGATACCAACTTATAACAAAATTAAATCACAAAACTTGATTTCATTTGAAATATAACTGATTCTTCAGCATCCAAGCATATTGAAATAACACTGGGCAGTTGCTCAATAACAGATACGGTGCCATCTGTTGAAAAATATATTTTTGATCTTTGTGGAGAAAACACATTTTTGTGAGCATTGTAACTTGGTGAGGAAAAAAAAGGAGTCTAGACTCGTATATTGAGTACCAATAACATTATTACTAATATATGGTCTGTTTGTCATAAGAACAGCTTCCGCCATAAAGTCTAGAGTTGTTGCATACAGGAAAATGTTCGATATTTTATATTAGTAGAGATATCGGTATTTTTCTGTATTTTTAAATTTTTATTTTTATTTTAGTACGGCGTGGGAAGCGTCAAAACATGGCGACATCTTGGATATTCCATTATCTCACATTATATTTCAATGTACGATGAGATTTGCTGTCGTTTTCTGCGCATCATCAACCGTGGGGATTGCGTTTGGATTAATTGCAGCTTTAATATCCTTTGAGAATTTATATCAATATATTTACACTAGGAATTTTTCTAGTTCAATTGCAGTAAAAACATATTATAAATGTTTAGTACTTAAAGTGTATTTTTGGTAAAAAAAATATGTAGAACAGATAATTTTAAAAAATAAATTTTTTTTATCCCCTTTTGTGTTAAAACAGAATTCTGAGTTTAGGTGGTTAAGTTTCAAATGTACAAAATTTTTGGAAAATACAGAATTTAAAAAAGTTATTGGTTTTAACTTAATGTTTTATAAGAAAAAACAGTTTTATAACTAGAGTAAATGTTTCTCTAAGAGTTGTAGTTCAGGCTAGAAATTTCAGCATAGTTATGTTACTATGAACTTTTTTCCAAAAATAAAATGATAAAACAATAAAAAATAAAATGATAAAACGATAAAAAATGAAATGATACGTAAATTATATAAAAATTTGATCATTTAAGTATAAATCAAATCATAAAAGTTTATGGGAAAAAAAAAAAAGTTTACTATCAATACTTATTATCAATTAATAATTGATTAGGTTGATCTGTGTTGTTAAGTTTATTTGTTACTTTCCATCATTAAAGTTTAAGATTAATAAAGAATTAAAAATTTCGTGTAATTTGGTAAATCTTTGTTAAAAATTGCATATGCATTACAGCTGAATAAGTCTTTCCTTTGAACTTAACTTATATTACCTATTCAAACATGTGGCATTGCATAAGTATCCATCTTTGGAGTTTGGTTTGATGCTCATTTTCATATATGCACCATTCTGTATCGCCGATGCTCTAAATTTGTCAGGTACAGAAAATTACAACTTTTCTATGGAATTTAAGTATATAAAAGTGTTGTTATTAAGTCTTTATATAAACAATTTATGTATTTAAAATAATGATTCGTTAGAATTTTTTTTTTTGTAAATTTATTAGAACTAACCCGATTCTTCATAGTTTTATAATTACTATGTATAAATTAAAATTCGCAGTAATATAGTGATGCATTTCAAATAAAAAAAAAATCCTCGGTGCATTAAATATGTTGCCGGAATAGAAAAAAGTTATTGCTCCAAAACTTTTATAATATTTTATATTTGTTTTTTGTCTTTGGAAACTGAAAGTACTCAAATTAATTTTTTCATGTGTATCAACTATTTTAGTAAACTTCAACTCGTACCTTTTTTGTAGCTTGCAGAATGTTAAGGCAGTAATCTATGTTTTTGTAATGCGTTAGCAATGAAAACGGCAGATAATGATAACTGGCGTGTTGTTGGATGAAATGAAGCAGGACAGTCAATCAATGACACAGCTCTTTTCTTTGGTATTGATCATTTCAGTAAATTTCCAAAACAATTTTAAACAGTTGCCTGGAGTATTGAATCCGGTTGTCCAAGGATATGACCATCAAAGCATTGCCATCCAAATATACTTTGCAAATTGAAATGTCTTTAATACGACACAAAAGTGGAACTGGATTCAGACGCCAAATGGAGTCTTACTTTTTCTTAGCAGTATCAAGTTTGATATTGGGATCATTTTCAGACAGTTTAAATGTCTGAATAGATTATCAGTCCTTATTCACTCCGGTAAAAATTCCAAACAGTTAGGTCTTTACCAGTGTGATGCACACTATGTGGATACTACTCTTTCTTGACTATCATGTTTTACCTTCTTTAAACATGCACTACAAATACTCGTGTCTTAAATTAAGAACCTGTCTGGTCTCTAAATCCATTGCCCCTTCCTGTCTAATTTTAAGACATTTCAATGTGGAGTGTATGCTGTTAATATCCAAGTGGATTTGAACGAGCGACCTTCCCAAATGTTACATCCGTGGTTGCAGTGTCATTTAGCAACGCAATTTTTGTCAGTTTATAGTAAGTTAACAGATTTTTAAGAAAGGGCAATACGTCTGAGTTCCTTATATTTGTGTTCGTTAACCATATAAGACAGACAGGAAAAAATAAATCAGTAATTGTCAGTTTGTAAATTAGACTCAGATTAGTGCAACTTTCTGCTGAGGGACGAATAGTAAATAGAAGTCCTTTGTAAAGCCCAATGATATTCGGTTTCCTTATTGAAGAATTTATTTATTTGTTCTCACTTTTAGGTATCCTCTCAATTTTATTTAATGGAATCGTTATGTCGCATTACACCCACTTCAACCTTTCCCGTTTTGTTCAACATACAATGCAGGTCACACTCAGAAGTATAGCATTCATTTCTGGTAAGTTGCTAAGCATATTGTATTCAAATTTTATGTTGTCTGTATGAAGTTTTTATGATTCAAGGCTCTTTTTCATTTGAGAATAGCTTTAATGAATCGGAAAAGTATATTTTTACTAAAATGCAAGCATGGCTTTTATTTTATTACATTATTGCTCGTGCTTTTGGGTACATAAAATATGTTTTTTTTCCTACTGGGCGTTGCTTGTATGTTCAATGCTATAAATGTTGTTTTAAGTAACCGGAATCAAAAACTTGAAAGGCAACTTTCTCAAAACTTACTATTTTATAGAATCTTTCATTGGTTAATAAAATAACTTTTATAGTAAAAAAACTTCATTATTTTTGTATGAAATTTAGGATTTCAATAGCATATAGTAAATGATAAGAACATTTTCGATTCTAGTGAGATTTTAAATTCACACTTGATTTTTCAAGGAATGATTGCTCAAATGTTAATAGATATTGATATAAAAGCATTCAAATATTTATATTTTATAACAATTTCAATACCTCTCTAATAGTTTAGGTCATTTCAAAATTATAGTCGTACATATCCTGTTCAATAATCGTTTCAATGAAAACAATCGTTTAATTTTAGCAAGGGATTCCAGGCAGTAAGTCTTCAAAGGCCTTTACGTCCTAATAATTTTCGAAAGCTGCTGCTGTTTGGCATTCCTTGGGGTATAAATTCATTTATATAAAATTCTTAACTTGTAGGTAAAAATTTTGTATTAAGGTAAAATAAAGAAGTTTTGTAAAACAAACTAATTTAATTATTTGAGTAGAATATGAAAAGTAGCATTGTGTATCATTAGATTGGTTCACAATGGTGGCACATGAAGTTCTGTAAACAAGATAATAATTAAACAGACAACTGCCGGCTAGAAATGTCTAACTTGAAAAGTTATTTTATATAAAAAACCAAAATAGATTTTGTACTATTTTGTCAGACATGAAATATTGTTGACTCAACGTTGTAGTATTGATATAGTATTATTTGGTCACACTATATTTTTAAGCTATTATGGAAAGTCAATATTTGTATTTAATTAGATATTTAAACAAATAATATTGTTTTCTCTTGCAGAAACTTGTGTTTTTGCTTACTTAGGACTGTCAATTTTTAGTTTTCGAATTACGTTGGATTTTTCATTTATCATTGTCACACTGGTAAGTAATTGCATTTATTTTCTGGAATACAATGCTGCTCATTTATATATTTCTGGTTATCGTGATTTATGAAATTTATTCAGTCTTTAATTTTGCGATTTGTTTTATCTTTAATATATATATAACCCAATGTCTGTCTGTATGTATGAACGGTTATAACTAAAGATCTACTGAACCGATTTGGATAAATTTATGTCTATTAGTAGATTATTGAATGCGGATTCGACAGAGTACACTTTATTACACTGTAATTATACAAAGAACAGTAATTATACTTACAAAATATTTTTTGCCGTATTGCCATCAATGTTTTAATTATGTCCGAGTAGAAAGTTTCTTCGGAAATGAAACAGTGTTGGCAACAGTTGAATGTAAACAAATGAGTGCTTTGAAATTAAAACGTGTTTCTCATGCATAATCCAAATTTTTAAATGTGTTTATAATGCCGCTATGGGCAGAATTCAGCTGATTCTAAAACGCTTTGTGCATTAGGAAACTTTAGACATCTTATTGCTGAAATCCAAAATACACGTACTTAACTTTTGATATTGTTAATCCTCGGCTACAAGGATTTTTTTAAACTTTGTGAAAAGCCAAACGCCTTTGAAAAAACTAATCCGATAGTATAGGACATTTGGCAATTTTTTTTCATTTAGCGGTAAGAAAACTCACCCGAATTAAAAACGCGATGACTAAAATAAAATTTAAACATAAATAATAAATGAAATTGAAATATAACTTAAAATTAAATCCGTTGCCAGAAACAGCATTTATCCGGAAAGAAAACGTGAAATAAAATTGTGCCACATAAATTTTCTGTACTACTTCTTCTGTACTAAACAAACTTGTTGACAATTGAAGGTTTGCCTCATTCACTGTAGGACTATTGGAGAACGACTCTTTTTGGGACTAGAAGAAACTGCGACCGAACTTGCAACTCTGGAAAGATTTTCCACCTAGGCGTTTAATGCCAATAAATTGTAGCAGTTTAAATGCTTCAGATTGCTTTGATTTCATAATAATATAATCTAAGCAACTTTTAGCTCAGAATCCACACAAGAGTTAAAAGTTTTACAGAAACCTTCGTAAAAAAGCTATATTGGCTCTAAGAAGTGACGATATTGAAGCTCTTAACAATTTAATGCTCAGAAAATAATAAAACCATTTTTATGTTGTTGCGTGGATGGGTTCGAAAGATTTGAAGCCAAAGCAGATCAAAAGTTACAGAAATTTATTCAATGTAACTCTTCTCTTACAACTCCAGAACTTCTCGCTCTAGTAGACAGAATACAGCTCTTTTCACAACAATAGAGCACAAAACAGCAGTTAAAAACTTGACAACACAACTGCTCAAATCGCTGCACAAGACAATGCAATACAGTTCGCTTTTGGAACTCTCTGAACTCTCACTGAGACTCAGTATCTCAACTCAGTAATTCCAGTCAAGTAATGGACTCAGCTAACAACTAACTAACTAACCCATCTCATGGCCGGGCTTATTTATAGGGGAGACGAACATTCTTGAAATTTCTAGAGGTAGATATTTGGAGAACTTTCCAGATCGTAGTCGAAAAGTCCTTATACATGTACATGGGGACCGAAAGTGTCGCCAAATGGTCGCCAAGTTTGGCGACATTTGGCGATTTCTCGCCAAATTTGGGGAGAAAAATGAGTCGCCAAAACCGTCACCAACTTGGCTCTATCCTGCCAATTTGGCGAGATTGCCATTACCATAATGTTAAATGCCCTGCTCCTTAAAACTCGCTTCCCAGAGTTATCTCTGTAAAACTCATTATCAAGCATCAATACCCATATTGCAGGGAAGCTAAGCTCAGACGAACTATTGCACTGCCTTATGCAAAATGTACATAAATGTTCCTATTTACAAAATTAACACTACGAAATATTTGCAAATATACAAAAATTCGTAACATTGCCCCCCCCCCCCTTCCAAGGACTGCACGTCCGAGGCAGTACAGTTCCCGGAAAGGAAGGCTTACTTTCAAAGCAATAGCAAACACTCTGTGTTCATAACTAAACTGTAAAACTTACTAAACTTACTAATTTAAAGACAGAAACATTACTGAAGAAATAAATAAATAATTAAATAAACAATAAACTTAAAAATTTATATACACATGTGACCATGGTCTTTTAGCGATGTTGTGATCCTTGGTTTAATTATCTGACTCCATTTTAGTTTAACATACATTTATTAGACTTTAATTAACTAAATAAACACCAACGATACAACATGCTAAGAAAATATTCATGGAACACAAGTAATAAAAATAAAACTGCTCGGCCGGGAAAGTTATTTTTTCCGTCGCTATGCAACGCACGAGACATCATCTCATCTCACGCTGATGGAGTTCAAAATGTCATATCAACAAGCTCGCGCCGCCACAGGGGTCCCCCACCAGTCCAAGGGACGATCCAAGTTAATATCCGTAGCGATCGACGAACCGCACCCGTCTACCGGACTTGGTAAGTGTTACTTCCGTAGGAGCACTCGTTGAGGAACTTGACAAGGAATTGTCTAGAATCGTTGAGGGAACTGCTGTTGTTGAGGGAACTGAAGTCGGTGAAGGTACTGGAATCGGTGAAGGTACTGGAGTCGTTGAGACAACTGGAGTCGTTGAAGGAATTGGAATCGTTGAAGGAACTGGATCTTTCTGGAGCCCGTCGTTATCCATAAAAGCAGGCTTCAGGCGATCAATCGACACCGTGTTATGATGCCCGTTAACCTCTAACACGAAGAACTTGTCAGCTCTAGATACGACTCTCCATGGTCCTTTATAGGGCTGTTCCAGGGGTCGTCTTACCGCGTCAGTTCTCACAAACACATGGGACGTTCGGTGGAGATCTCCGTGAATGAAGGCACTTTGCTTAGAGTGATTTGAGAATGGGACAGGACGTACCTCTCTCATCTCTGCACGTAACCTTCTCACAAACTCAGCTTGCGAGATGTCTTCTGGCCCTGAAGAATTCCTAAAAAATTCACCAGGAAGTCGCAAAGTAGTTCCATACACCATTTCCGCAGCAGTTGCCTGTATGTCGTCTTTGAGACTGCAACGCATCCCCAAGAGAACGGTCGGGAGGATGTCACACCACCTTTCTGTGCTGTGGCACTTGATGGCTGCCTTAAGCTGGCGGTGCATACGCTCTACAGCGCCATTACTCATTGGGTGATAAGCAGTGGTTCTGATCCGATGTACCCCTAACAACTTAGTAAGAGAAGCAAAAAGGTTGCTTTCAAATATAGTTCCTCGGTCAGTAGTTACAATATCGGGTACACCAAAACGAGCAATCCAATTGGCGTAAAAAGCCTGTGCTACAGTCTCAGCTGTCTGATCCTTTATTGGAATGGCTTCAGGCCATCTGCTATACCTATCTACGCAGGTCAAAATGTAACGACAGTCTTTCGATGGTGGCAAGGGTCCCACTATGTCGATATGGACATGTGAAAATCTGGCGTTAGGTGAAGGAAACGACTGAAGCACTGATTTATTGTGGCGTTGCACTTTTGACTTTTGGCAAGGTATGCTATTCCTACACCAATTTTTGCAGTCTTTTGTCAAATCTCGCCAAACAAAACGCTTACGAACTAAATCAGTCGTAGCCTTAATGCCAGGGTGAGAAAGTCCATGACAAATATCAAACGCCCTGCGACGAAATGAAACTGGAACATAGGGCCTCCCAGTACCATTGGATACATCACAAAAAATACTTCGGCTTAATGAGGGGAATGTCAAAGGCTTCAACTCAATCTCTCTCTCATCAGAATCCTGCGCGATGGCCATTTCGTCGTAGTCTAAAGGTCCTGGGACCTGAATTGCAGAAATACGAGAAAACGCGTCGGCAACTGGATTCTTGTCGCCAGAAATGTGATGGAAATCCGTGGTAAATTGACTTATAAATTCAAGATGTCTCTGTTGTCTCGGAGAACATCTATCTGTTTTTTGCTGAAATGCATATATTAAAGGCTTATGATCAGTCAGAACTTTAAATTCGCGTCCCTCTACCATATCTCTAAAATGACGAATCGCAGAATATATCGCTAACAATTCTCGATCGTAAGTGCTATATTTGCACTCAGCTGGTGTTAATTTACGCGAAAAAAAACCTAAAGGTTCCAAATTGTCCCTACAGATTGATGCAATGCGGCACCAATTGCAATTTCAGAAGCATCAGTAACAAGAGTCAACTCTGCATTCGGAAGAGGGTGCACTAAAAGTGTAGCATTAGTTAGCATTTCTTTACACTCATTAAATGCTTTTTCGTTAGCCTCGTTCCAAACAATTGGGGTCTTGTCTTTTTTGGCTTTGCCTTTTGTAAGCTCATACAAACACGCTTGAACACCAGCAGCGTTCTTAAGGAACCTGTGATAAAAATTTAGCATTGCCAAAAAACGACGAAGTTCATCAACCGTTTTAGGAAGATTGTACTCTTTGAGTGCCTGAACTTTGGCTGGAAGAGGAGAAATTCCTTTACCAGAGACATGAAAACCCAGAAATTCAATTTCACTTTTACCAAACTCGCATTTCTCCAAGTTTATAACTATACCATACTCACTTAACCTTTCAAAAACTCTATTAAGGTCAGACTCGTGAGCTTTGGGATCACTTGAGGCAATAAGAATATCATCAAGGTAAACATAACAACACTCAAGACCGCGTAGACTTCATCCATAAACCTCTGAAAAGTTTGCCCAGAGTTACGTAATCCAAAGCACATTTTTACGTATTCAAAAAGCCCCACCGGGAAAATGACTGCGGTTTTTGGAATGTCTTTAGGCTCTATGGAAATCTGATGATAGGCCTTTACGAGGTCTACCTTTGAAAAAATATTTTTCCCTGCAAGTCCATGTGAAAAATCTTGAATGTGAGGAAGGGAATATCTATCCGGGATAGTTTGGAAATTTGACCGTCGAAAATCGCCTACAATTCGCCAAGTATTATTTTTCTTTGGTACAAGATGTATTGGGCTTGCGTAAGGACTACTAGAAGGTCGAATTATTCCTTTTTGTAGTAGTTCTTCAAATTCTTTTTTGACGATTTTAAGTTTTTCTGGCGATAAGCGCCTAGTTTTAGAATATACAGGTGGACCTTTTGTCTCTATACAATGAGTGACAGAATGAGTCATTCTCTCATTACTTAAATTCAAGTTAACAAGTTGGGGATATTTGGCCAGAATTTTATGGTACGGGGATGCCTCTGAAATTAGAGTTAATCCTAATGTGGAACCAGGACAAATTGTGGCTTTGGCATTAAGCTTAGTTAGGCCATCAACAAGCTGTCTATTTTTAACGTCTACCACAAGACCAAAATGCTCCAAAAAATCTGCGCCTAAAATCGGATGCGAAACATCAGCTATCCAAAAAACCCATGTAAATACTCGACGCAACCCGATATCTAAGTTATACTTCTTAGTACCGTAAGTGCGAATTTTACTGTCGTTAGCCGCGTAAAGAAAAAGTTCCGAAGGTGTGCTTTCTTTCACAAGTCCTTCAGGAATGCAGCTTATTGCAGCACCACAATCAACCAAAAAACGAAAGCCGGAATTTTTGTCAATAACAAACAGACGACTGGAAAGTAAGCTGCAATCTGCCGCCGTTAAAACAGACGCGCTTAATTGTTTTCCGTAAACTCACATGGTTTAATGCAATCACGGGCTTTATATCCGAAACGTTAGTGGTACCAGCATAAAACATTGCATGACCCCTCTCTACTACGGGTGGTTGTTCTATTTCTATTACGACTTCGAAAGCGCTGTTTAGAGCCATTTAACAAACTTTTCATATCAGAGCGAAGTGCTGCTACTTCAACCCGTAGAATTTGAATCTCTGTCTTTTTATGTCCTGATGATACACTAGAAACTGCAAGTGTGCAACCTGATACTTCATTGACCTTGTCGGCTATTTTTGACAGCCCATCTAAAGTTTCACTGCTTACAGATAAAATCTGTTGCATAGAAACAGGGAGGCGTTGAAGCCACAATGATTTTAAGACTTCGTCAGTAATTTTCCCATCGGCCGAATTCCGCATCTCGAGAAGTAGCTGCGAAGGCCTTTTATCGCCAAGGGTTAAATCTTGCAAAAGTTGCTTGAGGCGAAAAGAATCAGATTGCACAAAATTGCTTAAAATTCGCGATTTTAAAGTTATGTACATATTTTCAGTGGGGGGGGGGGGGTGCGAACTAAATCGGTTGCACAAGAAAGTACACTTGCATTCAAGGCTGTAACCACAGAGTGAAATTTTGTGGCATCTGCTGTGATACCAGAAATGTGAAACTGTGACTCGAGTTGGCTAAACCATAATTCTGGGTTATTTTCCCAAAATGGGGGCGGACGAAATGCAACTCTAGCCACCTCCATTGTGGTAGGTATCGAAAATGTATCCTGATCACCTTCGTGTGACACATTTATATGCGAAAGCCCAAGAAAATTCTTACAAAATAACGTACGAAAATGGTCACCGAGCAGGATCTAATTCATCACTCACCAAGTTGTGAAGTTCTTTATTAATTCTTCGGAGGTGGTGTATTGACTAGCAACATCCAAATTCGAAACGATCGAATTTCCACAATCTTCAAAAATAAACCATTCAGGCCACTTTACTTTCACATTGGTGCTTGCACTTCTTATTACATTCCGTGAAACTTTCCAGTCCAGCCGGTATTCGCAATAAGGTTACTCATGAAAGTTCAGAGTCCGTAAAAAGTCACCACTTTAGCGATGTTGTGATCCTTGGTTTAATTATCTGACTCCATTTTAGTTTAACATACATTTATTACACTTTAATTAACTAAATAAACACCAACGATACAGCATGCTAAGAAAATATTCATGGAACACAAGTAATAAAAATAAAACTGCTCGGCCGGGAAAGTTATTTTTTCCGTCGCTATGCAACGCACGAGACATCATCTCATCTCACGCCGATGGAGTTCAAAATGTCATACCAACAAGCTCGCGCCGCCACAGTCTTAATGACTATTTACACTTTATACATTAGGGGGATTACAAACTATGGCCAAAGTAAGGGGCTAACCTGTCGTAATGAACGACTCTAGGCTTAGAATTTGGTGACTTACGTAAACGGACCACGACATCATTCAGCTGGATGAGGACTGAGTAAGGACCATCCCAGTGAGACTGAAGTTTGGGAGAGAGTCCTTTTTGTCGTTTCGGGTTCCAGAACCAAACCTTGTCACCTTCGTGGAATTGATGTCCTGTAGCCTTCGTGTCGTATCTGGTATTCATCTTCTCCATCACCAAGTGGATTCGCTCTCGGACAAAATTGAGCACATCTTCAAACCATGCCTGAAGATCCTCGACGCACTCCTCTGGCGATAAAGGTGCATCTTGAGGGCGGCCAAACAACAGATCGCAAAGCAGAAAAAAGGTTACGACCGAAGAGCATCTGGGATGGGGAATAGTCGGTGGTCTCGTGGACAGCGCTGCGATAGGCCAGAAGAAACAAAGGTAACTTCTGATCCCAGTCCTGTTGGTTTCTTGAAACCATCAGTGAGAGGTTATTGAGGATGGTTCTGTTAAACCTCTCCACCATGCAATCCGACTGTGGGTGTAAAGGCGTCGTCGGAGTTTTGTCAATGCCAAGTAGAACACAAAGTCTTTTCATTACAGCAGAGGTAAAATTCCTTCCTTGATCAGAATGTAACTGAAGAGGAACTCCAAATCTGGAAATCCAGCGCTGAACCATTACCTCTGCAACGGTGGTAGCCTCTTGATCAGGGATAGGATACGCTTCGGGCCACTTCCGTAAAATAATCCATGACAACAAGGACGTATCTGTTGCCGTCAGAAGATCGTGGTAGTGGTCCCAAGATGTCAAACGCAATCCGTTCAAAAGGAGCTCCCACGTTGTAACGCTGCAGTTTTCCTCGACTGCGTTTCTTCGGTCCTTTCCGAGCTGCACAGGCATCACATGATCGGCACCACTTCTTCACGTCAGCCCTCGCCTTACTCCAGTAGAACCGCTCTCGAACTCTTTACAACGTCTTCATTACTCCGAAGTGGCCTCCAGCTGGACTACTATGAAGTTCTTTAAGAACGTCTGGGACTCGGGATCTTGGAAGTAATAGCTGCCATCGGGATGTCTTTCCATCATCAGATTCGAACTTTCGGTACAGCATGCCGTTTCGAATATGGAGAGAGTCCCAGAGGGCCCAATATTGCTTTGTCGTAGGACTAAAGGTGGAAATGTCCTGCCAAGTAGGTGTCGCATTCGAAGACTCCTTTAAATCGATTATTGCCATGATGTCAGGATCTCCCAATTGGTCTTTTCTGACTTCTCCGTCACTCCACAGGTCTGGATTCGATGAAGTTGAAGATGTAACTTGGCGTATTACCGGATTGATCAGTCCGTAACTCGCCTTAACCCTGGAACAGTATCGGCAGCTCTCTGGGCAGGATCTCCTAGACAGGGCATCTGCGTTTCCATGTGATGATCCTTTCCGATGACGGATATCGATGTCATACTCCTGGAGTCTCTCTATCCATCTGGCTATCTGACCTTCGGGATTCTTGAAATTTAGAAGCCATGTCAACGATGCATGATCCGTACGGAGCAGGAATTTCCTGCCGTAGACGTAATGATGGAAATGCTCTACGGCTTTAATTATGGCGAGCAACTCTTTCCTGGTGACACAGTAATTCCTCTCCGGTTTAGATAGGCACTTACTCCAATATTCTACGACTCGTTCTTGGCCGTCTATTTCTTGGGACAAAACAGCACCGACACTCTCGTTGCTCGCGTCCGTGTCAAGAATGAATTGTTTATCGGGCTGAGGATACGTCAGGATAGGTGCAGATGCTAAAGCCTCCTTCAGTTGGTCAAATGCATCCTCACAGTCTTTCGTCCACAAGAATTTCTGCTTGCTCTCTGCCAGTCTGTGAAGGGGTCTTGCGATGTAAGAAAAGTCCTTCACGAATCGTTTATAGTAGGTGCAAAGCCCCAGGAAACTCCTTAATTGATGTACGTCTTTGGGGCGTCTCCACTCTTTAACTGCCGACACTTTTTCTGGATCTGTGCGTACATCCTCAGCAAAGATGACATGTCCGAGGTAGGTCAATTCATGTCGGAATAACTTACATTTGACCGGATTTAACTTCAGGTTGGCGTCTTTTAATTTCCGCAGCACCTTCCTAAAATTTTCAAGATGTTCCTCGAAACTTCGCCCCACGATAATGATATCATCGAGGTAAACGAGACAGGCTTCGTAGGAAAGACCTCTTAGCACTGTTTCCATTAGGCATTCGAATGTTGCTGGAGCATTGCATAATCCAAATGGCATCACCTAGAACTGACAAAGTCCTTGTCCCTTGTCCGGTTGTGAATACTGTCTTCTCTTTGTCATCAGGGTGTATCTCAACCTGCCAATATCCACTCTTTAAGTCTAGTGTCGAAAACCACTTGTTTCCAGAAAGAATGTCCAGAGTGTCATCAATTCTGGGAAGAGGGTAATTGTCCTTCTTCGTGACATCATTCAACCTCCGATAATCGACGCAAAATCTAGTTGAACCATCCTTCTTCCGAACCAGGACGATGGGAGAGGACCAAGGGCTGGCTGACGGTTCAATCACGTGGCTATCTTGCATTTCCTTTAAGAGTCTTCCTACCTCTTCCTGTTTAGCAAACGGTAGTCGTCTTGGGTGTTGCTTGATAGGTAGGTGGTCTCCTGTATCAATTCTATGCTGCGTCAAACTTGGGGTCTAAATGGGGGTTCTCAAGAACTGGCAACCTCCGCCTGGCGAGATGGCTTCCATCCTCCCTTCTGGGAGTGGTCTTAGCTCCAATGTCTTGGCGGGTTCGGCAGTTTCTCCGTATGTGGCCCTCGCCTCCACAGTTCCAGCACTTCAGGCTTTGCTTCTTTTCTGGTATATTTCGTCTCAAGTTATTGATCTGTCTTATCAATTCATCCATACAAGCAGCAATTGGGTGTCCTGGCTCCTGGATAGTAGCATCCCTGATAGGATGGCGTTCTCTACGGGTTGCTTGCTGGGCTGCCTCGTACTTCATGGCATACATTAAAGCACTTCTTAAATCCTTGACATCTGCCATTCGCAGGGCCTTCTGTATCTCAACATCCCTTATGCCATCGATGAAGTACTGTAGAGACAGGATTCCTCTCGTTTCAGCTGGGCAGTTTGAAAAGGCGAGATGGGAGAGCCTTTCAACATCCGTGGCGAGCTCGTGGAGGGTTTCGGTAGGCTTCTGTTGGCGAGATTTCAACCGCAGCCTGTTGCAGTCTTTCACACATTTCGCACGTTCTAATGCACTTGAAGTCCAAGCGTTGCTCTTCGGAAAGCGTTTGTAGTATATCTGCAGCTTCAGCTCGCAGAGATGCAGCTAACTGGCAGGCTTTTGTCACTGAGTCCCATCCGTTGGCTTTGGCGACAATTATGAATTGAGTTTTATACACTTGCCAGGAAGATTTTCCATCGTAAGCCGAAAGCTTGATTGAAGGTCGGGAGGTGACTGGTATACATTTCAAATCTTCCGAAAGAGTTCTGCTCGACAGTCTCTTCTCTAACATTTGGTCTATCTTTTCTTCTATCTCATCCAAATTTTCTTCTAGATTCTTCTTTTCCAGAATCTCTATCTTCTTCCCCAAGTCATTAAACTTGAATTCGAATGTCCCTTCCAAACTGTTACACTTCTTTTCGACATTCTCGAATTTCTCCTCTAAACTATTACACTTCTTTTCGACATTCTCGAATTTTCCAATAAATTTGTCTTCGATTGGTTTAACGCTTTCCTCCATAGTTGCTAAAAGATGACTCTTCAATTCCTCCTGTCCGGCAGAGATATTCTTCTGCATTTGCTCTTGACCAGAGAAAATGTCTTTCTTCATCTCTTCTTGGCTTTTTGTCATCTCTTCCTGCCCTTTGGACATTTTCTTCTCCATCTCTTCTTGGCTTTTCTTCATCTCTTCTTGGCTTTTCTTCATCTCGTCTTGGCCTTTCTTCATCTCATCTTGGTCTTTCTGCATTTCTTGCATGAAAGCAAAAAGCTGTTGAAATTTTTCATCTTGTTCCGCCATTGCTCTGGTAATCGGCATCAAACTCCCCTTCTGACACCAGTTGTTGCGTGGATGGGTTCGAAAGATTTGAAGTCAAAGCAGATCAAAAGTTGCAGAAATTTATTCCAATATAACTCTTCTCTTACAACTCCAGAACTTCTCATTCTAGTAGACAGAATACAGCTCTTTTCACAACAATAGAGCACAAAACAGCAGTTAAAAACTTGACAACACAACTGCTCAAATCGCTGTACAAGACAATGCAATACAGTTCGCTTTTGGAACTCTCTGAACGCTCACTGAGACTCAGTATCTCAACTCAGTAATTCCAGTCAACTAATGGACTCAGCTAACAACTAACTAACTAACCTATCTCATGGCCGGTCTTATATATAGGGGAGGCGAACATTCTTGAAATTTCTAGAGGTAGATATTTGGAGAACTTTCCAGATCGTAGTCGAAAAGTCCTTATACATGTGCATGGGGACCGAAAATGTCGCCAAATGGTCGCCAAATTTGGCGACAAAAATGAGTCGCCGAAACCGTCGCCAACTTGGCGAGATTGCCATTACCATAATGTTAAATGCCCTGCTCCTTAAAACTCGCTTCCCAGAGTTACCTCTGTAAAACTCGTTATCAAGCATCAATACCCATATTGCAGGGAAGCCAAGCTCAGACGAACTATTGCACTGCCTTATGCGAAATGTACATAAATTTTCCTATTTACAAAATTAACACTACGAAATATTTACAAATATACAAAAATTCGTAACACTATATACAGGGGAAACTTTTTGTATATGCATAAAAAAAATTACACCGATCGTTTATTTAAAATTCACGATACTTACAAATTATTCCATTTACCAATTTCAACAAAACCGAATCTGTTGCTAAAATGCTGCTTTAGCGGTAATGGACAATTCCCGCATTTTTTAAAAACGTTAAATTTCTTTATAAAATTTATATTTATAAAGAATTTCTTTCTGATTCTGAATATCCAAATAAAAGTTCTTTAAAAAAATTAGTTATTTAAATATTAAGAAAAGAAAATGCGAAAAAAACCCCTCAAATTGCGATCCGCTCAAAACGGGCCGAATTTGAGTATGACGTCAAGAGACCCGAAAGGTTCGGTGACGTAATCCGTTTGTTATGGTGAGCTTTCTACCACAAAGTGTCAGCTATATACTCTATAGTTTCTACTTAGTAGTTGTCGTTTCTCAAATATATTTGGTCGCCTATTTTGTGGGTATTTGTTTATTTATTTAATTGCAAAAATTGAACCTGGTTTTGTAAGATGTCAATCAGACAATTTGCCAAAAATTGACTCGATAATGATGGGTGTCTATTTCAGCAAGAATATGGATTTTGTAACAGCGGAAACCCGTGGCGTAAAAGCCAATAGGTTAGATTCCCTGCTTTAATTAACTTGAATGGTTTTGTTATGCTTGGAATAAAAAGTTTGGTGAGAAAATATCGGTATTTTTCGCCAAAGGGGGCCGTTGTCAATATCCAAATCCGGTATGGATTCTGCGCCAAGAGGATTTTTGCCAAAAATGGCTGCCCAGCTATAATTACATAATTTGGAGCGGTTTTATGTAAACAATTCTTGGCGCAGAATCCGTACCGGACTTTGAATTTTAGCCCATTACTTTGCACTTGATGTTTACAAAAATTTAGAATAGCTTTCCTAACATATAGCTTGTTTTAAACTTAAAAAGCAAACATTCTTTAATTCTTTAATCCTCTAACATAAAAATTATCATAAATGTAACTTTCTTCAAAATGATCTTCACAAACATAACGTTCAGTCTTTGTTGACAGTGGCATATTCTTCATCGCTTGGCACCACTTTTTTCGAGTATTTTCATTCCATGATATGTAAATGAAAATTTTGTCAGGAGTTGTTATGGTTGTGCTTTTACACATTGGCACGATACAATATTTGTAGAAAATGTTAGACATTTTAAGAAAAAAATCAATCAAATTATCTCAAAACAAAATGAAGAGAAGACAAGTATTTGAAATTTCCATGATAACAACGTTTTAACAGACGCAACCGCCACGTGACCTATGGAGATATTTTGGAAGCGGTGACGTCACAATAGAGTTGCATAAAAAAAGGTCCGTTTTACCACAAAAATCTGACAGGGAAACTTAAAATGCAAATTAAAAAAAAAAAAAAAAAAGCGTGGAAAATAGAAATTTTTGTGTTAATGGTCATTTCGAGACATTTAGAATTGAATAAAAAAATAATAAAAAAATGGTTGAATTGTCTATTATGGATAACATATACTTTCATATAATAAAACAAGCTGTGTGTTTGTCTGTGGCTCTGGGATCTATAGAAACCTACTTAAAATTAGAGTAGAGCTCTGAAATTTTCAGCATAAGTAGTTTTGGCCTTCTAATTGTATACATCACACACCGAATGTTAAAATTTTAATTATTTCTTTTTTAATTAATTTTTTTAATTAATTAATAAATATGTTACAAAACGATATCTAATAGGGCTGCAGCTCTGAAATTTTCAACATAAGTAGTTTTAGCCTTCTATTTGGACTTTTGAAAAACCGAATTTTAAATTTTTATTTTGTTTCTTTTTAATTGATTTTTTAATTAATTAATTAATTAATTAATTAATTAATTAATTAATTAATTAATTAATATTTTACAAAACTATTTCTAATAGGGCTACAGTTCTAAAATTTTCAACATAAGAAGTTTCGTCTTTCTAATTGAACTTTAGAAAAACAGAATTTAAAATTTTTGTTCAGTTTGTTATTAATTAATTTTTTTAATTAATTAATATAGATATACTACAAAACGATTTCAAATAGGGCTACAGCTTTGAAATTCGTAACATAAATAGTTGTGGCCTTCTAATTAGATTTTTGAAAAACAGAATTTAACCTTTTTTTTTTAATTTTTTTTTTTTTTAAATTAATTAACAAATATTTTACAAAACGATTTGTAACTGGACTACATTTCTGAAATTTTCAACACAAGTAGTTTTGACCTTCTAATTGGACTGACAAAAAGAATATAAAAATTTTAATTTATTTTTTAAATAATTTTTTTTACAAAAAGTGACTTTGAATAGGCTCTGAAAGTGTCAATATAAGTAGCTTTAACCTCTAATTTTGCTTTCCACAAACACGTGTAAAATAATGTTAAAGAGGTGTTGTATTATTGTATTACGGGGAATTTTTTTTTCTTGACAAGGGAGAGGCTTCCAATATTAAGTCTTTAAGTAGCAATTAGATTTTAATGAGTGAAGCGAGCTTATGCTTACGCAGCAAGGAGCCTTTCAGCGAGCGAAGCGACCCTATGCTTGCATATGAATGAACCTTTTAACGAGTGAAATAAGCCTATGTTTATGTATCCATGAACTTTTCAGCGAACGAAGCGAGCTCTATTTTGCGTAGATTTGAACCTTCCTACGAGCGAAGCGCCAAAAACTGGGTCCTATATACGAATAATAGATTTCCGCAACGCGAGGCCTCACAGCTAGGTAAAATATTGCACATGTTAAAATTTCGTAGCGGGTATTTAGCTAGTACGTAATATTTGTCAGTTTATACTGAATTCATTTACAGAACAGTCACGAGTATTGTCTTTTGTTTTTATGGTGTTTATTTTTTAATAATTATTCAGGGTGAACAGCGTAAAAGATTCCAGACTTTTAGAGTGCTAGCGCTTCAGATTGTTGAACGTTATTTCAATTCCAAACTTCTGTTTTGAAAATAATCTGATGCTTCTTCTATACTGGCCACCCTCTATTATTCAAAGAAATATATGCCACAATAAATACCAAGCAACGCGGGTCCACGCAGCTAGTGAGAAATAAGATAGATTTATAAAAATTAATGAACACTTTGAATTGCTAGTTTCTCCAAAATCGTTCAAGTTTGACGGAAAGAAAATAATCACTGATATATTTTTCGTAAGTGGTTACATAATAAAGCCAACTGTATTTTAAACTCGTGTAATTTTTGAATTTTTGTAAGGTAAAAAGTATGGGGACAATGTAATAAAAAACTAGGTATGTGGAACATCGCACAACTTTCAGTTACACTATTGTACTGGTCATTGCATTTAAATTCGACGTGGATTGGTGATATTTACAGTTTTCATATTTCTCTTTTATAGCATTTTTACGGAAATTTCGGAGGTGGGCATGTTTAGACACCTTAAAAGACATCACAGCGATTTTAAAATTAAAATCGTCTGAGCCATTTTTTGACAATAGCTGAAAAGCATAGATATTTTAATGGCAGCTACCTTATGCGTATGTTCTATTATGATGAAAACCTTAATGACATGTCCCATGGTCACCACTAACCCGTATACAAAATTTGAACATCGTAGGTCAGTTCATTCGTTCGTTCGTGAGATATGCCGACCACAGACATAGGAGACGGACAGATATACATTTTTTGTAGACCACAATTTTGAACTTCTAAAACATGCTATTTGAACTTCTGAAGTACCTTCTAAAACATATAGAAATGCAAAAATGGTTCTCTACAAAATGATCTTTGAAATAATCGGCTTATTGCTGATGCACATTTACCCCGGGCCTTAAGTTTTTTATAAAGTTTTTTTTTTTTTATTTGAGTTTTATGAAACATTGATACATCAATACAATTGAACAACATCAGCACACATTTATTTTTATAAAAGCAGGCGGAGCGGGCGCATGCCCACACAATGCCTTTCTTGCGCATGCTCAAACATTAAGTGGAGATGGCCACCGGACCACACTTTTGACCAATTGGAAACTATGCCCTTGGACTATGTCCAGGGTAAAAATAAACTTTTTTTTTAAATGCAATTCTTTCTGTTAGGGAAAAAAATCTCAATATATATCTGAAAACGTAATTATCCGCGCGTTATCAGAAGCTACAAAATATATCCCAACATTTAGGAAACTAAACTAAAAGAATGTCTACCAGACATAAGCAGGTTCAAATCTAAACAAATTAAATTAAACAACTTCTTTCACCAAGTCCTGGTTTCGAGTAATCCAAAAAAAGAGACAGAATAAACTTACTTTCGTAGTTTAATTCATGTCAAAATCTCTGCAGAAATCGTGTAGAGCGTGCACTAATAAAGAGGGTGAATTCTTATATTCACAATTATATTGCAGCACATAACACACTTTTAAAGAGCACAAACTAAAGAACAGGAACCACAAAAACATAAACACATAGCAAATATCACAACTAAAAAAGATCCCATACAAACCATCTCTGTAGGCTTTTTATACCTTTCAAACATTCTAAAAAGAGCCTACATTATCTAGAAATTATAAGAAAGGTCAACAATTGTCTTGCAAACAAAAACCATACATCGGCGTCTTTAAAAAGTATTAAATTGATACGAAATAAACAAGAAATAAATCTATTATTTTACTCATTAATTAATTTTTTAAAAAATTAATTAAAAAGAATTAAATGCAATTAAATTTTTATAACCTTCAAAAATATACAAGTGCTGCCATCTATTTACCTTATGTTCTCATTACCTTATGTTCTCATTACCTTATGTTACCATATGGATAATTAAAAGTAAAAATTATTGAACAATTTGAATTGCTATTTTCTCCAATCAAGTTTGACATCATGAAAATAACAACGAATCTGTTATTTTGTGTGTGGTTGCATAATAAAATCCACAACTTTTTAATCTCATAATATTTAAGTTTTATTAAGGTGAAAAATATAGCGGCAATATAATAAAAAATAATTCAAGCATTCAAATGTATTGCATTTCAATCATATTTAACTGGCGAGAGTACATTTATTTTATACTTTTAAGGAAAGAATAACAATAAGAAAATTGAAACATTTCTTTTTCTATTTCTTTAATGAGTATACCCCATTGTACTTTATGAGAATTTAACAAAGTCAGTTAATTATTAAGCACAGAAATTTGATCTTGAGAAAAGTCTGAGAGGCTTTAATTAGATGAGATACAGTTTCTGCGTGGCGTTTCTTATTAGTTAGAGAAAGAAATAGTTCTAAATTTTATTAGTTGGATAGCGTTTAATGCTTTTGTGGGTTTTTAAACTGCAATTTAAAGTTTTAAGATGTTAAATATGCATTTTAAGCATCTTATTTCATAGATGCTTTGCCTTGTGGCTCGAGCAGTAAATGTGTTCCCTCTCAGCATCTTTGTGAACTTTTTTCGTACCCATGAGATCACGCCAAAAATGATGTTCATAATGTGGTTTAGTGGTAAGTATGAAAGTATGTTTTTAATTTTTTTTTTTTTTTTTATAAATAAAACCGTACTTTTTAATTTAAGTAAGATATAAGTTATAGAGAAATTTCGTGCATTATAGATTAATCGAGTTATAGGAAATACTGAAACTTCTGACCAAATACTTCTACGTTGGAATATCATAAACTACTTTTAAATACTACTATACAGTAAGTAAATTACACTACTATACATTAAGGCAATTAACTTACTTTACAATAAGTTAATTACAACTTTACCGTAAGCAGACAAATTAACTTACTTTTGTCTGCTTCACTACTTTCGTCGTGGTACAATTTTTTTTTCATTTCATGGAATTTTTACAATTAATATCGGTATGAATTATTACGTGTTTACTTTGTATTTTGAAATTAAGGGTAATTTACAAATACGAGTATTTCTTAAATGCAATGTTTATTTTTCAATTAGTGACTCAATCCATATAAGTAGGAGGCTATATTTTGAAAAAAGGCGTGTTGGTTTTTATAAAACACTAAGACATATGTCTTGTCATATTTGATTCAAAGATAAATATGTTTTATGGTTTGTTACCTGTCACTTTAATTAACTTAGGTAGATGTTTACTCACTGGGATGATTATCCCGGTGAGGTAAAACATAAACCTAAGTTAATTAAATGTGTTTATTGTAACATTTAGTTCGTTTACTTCCATTTCAAACTCCTATTCATTAACATACGACTATTTCACTACCCTCCTTCCACACGTTACACAGAAATCCATCGATTCCAGTTCTTATGACGAGCACATTCATACTTTTTCGTCGATAGAATTTTTTAACGTGTTTGTTTTCTAGATAGAAAGTGAAATGCTCCGTGATATTATAATGCACTTAGAAATTCGTTACTCGAATGCTCTTAGAAATAATTATTTTCTGTTAATTTCTGAAAATTCAGTTTCACGTATAATGCTGAAGAATGTACTTATGCTTCATAGTTTTTCAATGTTCTTAACACCAAAACTACTGATGTTCAAGTTAATCTGAAGTGGATAACATTTAAATTCCAAGCAGGTATTATATGTTTTGGCTGGATGTGTCTAGGGGGATGTTTTTTGGTCAGTAACGAGGCAGTTTTGCCTTTGAACTGTTCTTTAATGAAAGCATCTTAAGTAGTTACAAGAGAGGCTGTTAAGCTTTAGTTATGGCTTCACTTGCATTCTCAGATCCGGAGAGGTCAGTCACCAAGTGGTCATCTTTGTCTCACATCTCTCTGCGGAATCTTCCCTCTCCTTCTCTGTGCTGCTGTCTATATCTCTTGGTGACGGTATCATCGCCGAGGGTGGAGTTGCTGTTCTGACGTGGGGGAGGGGGGGGGGGATAGAGCGTATGTTACATATATTGAAAATGAGAAACGTAGAGTTTATGGCGCGGAAAGCAGAATTTAGTAATTTATACTTATTGAAATATTAATTTAAAAAACTAAAAATTCCATAATTATTAGAAGATCATTTGGACACGTTGATATAACACTGGTGTGTAAAATTAATGGTGACTGCTGCACCTTTAAATCAACGGAAATGCCTCTCACAGGTGTGGTGTTGATGTGGACAGGGGGAGAGGTTAATTCAGGGTGTCAGCCTCTCGTCATCTGATCAAGTTCCAAATGACAAGGAGTAGTAACATACGTTATTGTTACAATCTTTAGAGTAGCATGGCCCACAGGAGTCAAAAATTTTCTAAAAACCATCCGATGCCAAATGCAGTGAGAAAAAAAATTATCACGGTTTTGTTTTTCGAAATAAAATAGTTTTGTTCTATCGAAGTATAAATTTGTTTTAGCGTAATAAAAACAATTTAATTAAAATAATTTCACACATACGTTCACTCATGTAATACTTCTTGGTATTCATAAATAATTATTGCGGTGAGATCTGGCGAAATCAAAAAGAGACAACCGCTAAATGAGATTCGGCTTAAAGCGGTGATACTTCTTCGCTCCCATGGCCCTTCTCCAGACGAGGATGGGTTGATTGGTAAGTGTTTTCGTTACCATGGAAACGCTGTAAATTAGATTCTTATAGCCCTGAATGCTTTCTTTAGTTTGATGTCCCGTTCTTTCTTTGCCATTCGTCAAGAGTGACAGGAAGTGAAGTTTCCTTTCTTTTGCAAGGTTTTGAATCAGGATTGAAAGTTTAACACTTTGTTCCTTGCTTTATTTGAGATCTTTTGGATAATATTTCACATTTGACACTGATATGTATATTTTTCAAGTTTATTGACGACTAAAAACAAATAAAATGTTGTGGTATATTTAAGGAACTCTTCATATTAAGTAGTAGAAGTCTTCATGATATTAAGAAAATAACTTTTCATAGTATTTAAGAAAGTTTTTTATGTTATTTAAGAGTCTGATGAAGCTTGGCACCTATTAAAATTGATTTTTTAAAAATAAAAACTACTTTTTTGATAATTTTATTTTTCAAACTTATTTACGAGGCATTTTATAAAAAAAAATCCTGCGTGCTGGAAGTTTTTAATGAAGTATATTTTGAATTTGGAAATTGTTCATTTGCCATCTTTTTTTGTTTAAATATTAATACTTAAGAGTGTGTGCAAAATTTAAGTACTGATTTTTAATTAGTAAGGGCAAAAACAATATAAAAGAGTTTTTTAAATTTATAAATATATGCATAATATGCAAAGATTCGAAAATTAAACACATGTTATTGTCATTTTCATAATTTATACCTTTCATAACTAAGGCCGTGGAACATCGCAAAACTTTCAATTACACTATTGTATTGGTCATTGCATTAAAATTCATGGCGTTGTTTACCGTTTTCAATAAATTTATTATAGGAAAAAACTCAACAACAACGTCTCCCCCAAAATGTGATTTTGGCTATATACTTTTCGAAAATTCTTTTATTATCCTTTCTTATAAGTGAAAGTGAGGAGAGGAAAAAAAAAGTATCGTTGATGAATGTCACAAGGAAAGAGAAGTTGAAGATATTCATTTTTCAACTGTTTACTCCTATAAAGCATTTTTACCGGAATTTCGGAGGTGCGGATGTTTAGAACACATTAAGAGGTATTACCACAGCGATTTTGATCAAAATCGTTAGTGCCATTTTTTAGAAATCATTGAAAAACATGATTTTTTCAAAGGCAGCTACTTTTTGCATATGCGCGATTTTGACAAATACTCTAATAAACAACTTATCAAACGACTTAAAGAAATTTACAATAATTCGTTAAGTCCTAAATGACTTAACGAATCCTAGTCTGTTTCGACACTGACAATGCATTAGTGGATAAAAAACTTATACAGAACAATCCTCCTCATGTCTTTAGTGATGGAGTGAGCAGAATATCAAAATAGAGACACGATACAAATTTTCATCTCAAAGGAAACTTTTGCAAGATTAATCAGAAAAAGACAAGTTCTCAGAGATGCAACTACTTGTAAGATAAGTTTCAGATTAGGACGTTTCCTACCCAATAACACTTTTATGTTATTGAAATTTACTAGGATTCGTTTAGTTCTGTTTCATAATGCTTTGCTTAATATAGCTTTTTTTTTATATTTGACGGAAAATTACCCTCCCCCTTCTTAAGATACATTTCTTAAGAGGATTAAATGTTTTGGAGGAGAACCCATCATGTCCTTTTGCAATCTTAATCACATCATAATTACTAAAAATACTGATTAAGAAATAAATCTGTCCAGTTATATTTTATACGAAATAACAATAATTCAAAATTTCTCAATTATTTTCTTTGAATTTATTATTATTATGAACGATTTGCGCGTTATCTAAATATCAACAGTTTTCAATTTTTTTTTTTGCAATGCTTTTGTATTTAGAACTATGTCCTAAAAATCTTTAGAATATGATAGATCAATAAATAACTTTTATAAACTATTTCTAACTAATATTAATTTTCTATTTAAAATTCAATGCTTCTACATGTAGGTAAAGAAATCCAGATTATTATTATTATTATTATTATTATTATTATTTTTTTTTTTTTTTTTGCAAAACATCACCAGTTAGAACTTTTGTCAAGTTGGATTACGTTTCCTGGATTGTCATCCTTTCATTTCCCATCAGACTTTATAATTTTTTTCCAACCCATCCCAGTTTCAAATTCTATAATTTTACAATTTGTTAAGTGGTCTTATATTAACTTTATGAAATTACATAAAATAATTCTTTGTAAGCTATTCAGCAATCGTTTTTATCAATTATTCTCCTACTAGCTCTATGGAATAGGTTGGATCGAAAAAAAAATATTTCAGAATTTCAAATCCGACCTATGGGGAAAAGATGTTCTATGGTATATAGATACATGGAAAATAATTAAAAAAATTAAATTTTAAGTTCAGTACTGCCACAAGAAGGATGAAGTTTAGGTATTTGAGCGTTTTTATAGCAAAAAGTCAAAGTAAATTGAATTTTTTTTTTAAAGAATTTCAAAACCTACCTGTACGGAAAAGATGTTCTGAGGTACATTAATTAAGGGAAAAATAAAATAAAAATAATAAATTTTATGTTAAGCTCTTTGCAAGTGTGATGAAGTTTTGGTATTTAAGCTTTATAATGGTAAAATGTCAAAGTGATTTTTGTTTAAGTGAAACCGGCCTTTAGTACTTTTAAATGTTTATTGGAATAGAGGACATATACTAAATGGTTACAGAAAAAAAAAAGCTTTAGGAACATATTACAGCTTCTTAAGAATTAAATCAAGAAAAATAAAAAAATCTTCGGAATTACAGTAAACGGTAATCACGTTTGGTGTTGAAAACGGGCGTGAGGTTTCGTGATTCCAGGCTATTTCTTTTTAACCCATCTCTTCTGTATGATCCGCTTACAGCAGAAAATGTTTCTGTGACTATTCGTTCTGTAGCTTGAGTAGGACAGGGATACCTCTTGATAGTAGGTAATGCTAGAGTAATGCCGTAGAAATGATTGCTGGGTTTACTATTGCTCCTGAAATCATGTCATCACTAAATCGTTCTGTCACATTCTCCCACTTAATCAAGTTCACATAATCTGTCACACAAGGGTCAAAAGTTGGTATGTTTAAGATACGGATATTAATCGCTAAAAGGGTTTGGGTTGCAGCAGACCGTTTGACTTTGCGCAAATTCAAAATTCTTTGGAGGACCGATTCCTTTGTGTTATTTCTGTTGTCAGCTAGCATTGATATCCGGATATTTTCAGGAAAGCCCAAACCCCCGTTTAAAAAATTACTGGATAAATGACTTTCTTCAAATCAATTGAGAAATAACGCGATAGAAAGATTGATTAATGCAAACGCGCCTGCGCCATAGATTACAGATTGTTTGGTTTTGAACTTGAATCATATAGGTGCCTAGACTTTTACGATGAACGTAATTAATGTCAATAAAGCTTTGGTTAGACTTCTTCTAAGCCAAATAGAACATGAGAATTCTGTTGGGGGTTGTAAACCACCTTGAGTGGCAAATCTTTCCAGAGTTTCTCTTCAACAACCCTTCGCTGCTTTGTCCGCAGTGATGGCTTCACAAATTTCCATTAAGCACAGTTGATCAGTACTTAAGTCTTTCTTGTTAGTCAGTTCGCATAGGTTGGTTTTACGTGAATGAAACTACAGGTAGTATCACGCATACGGTCACTCTTTGGCTTGTAACTGGCACACAAACCATTGTAGAAAATCAGTTCCATATTTCGTATAACACCTTCTTTGATACCTGTATTGACAGACTACCTATTATCGCAACCAATATTGTTGTATCTATGTCATTGTCGACGCATGACCTAGCCGACCAAACGGTATAGTGGTTAGTGTGCTAGCTTCTAGACCACGAAGTTGCGGGTACGAGTCCCGTGTAAGGCATGGGTGTTTGTTAATGTATGTTGGCTTGTCAAATGATGAATGTTTCGGCGAGATTATAGCCCTCGTGTTGTTGACGGCACCAGATAATCGGAAAATAACCAAGTCGACTCATGAACAAAACTTACGATGTGCTTTCCCTGAGATAGCTTTCAGTTAATTTTCTAGCTTTGAAATCGCGATATTTGTCGTAATATGAACTTATTTTTCTCAAAATGCTGCAGCGGTCATTTATTGATATTAAAACTCGTTTCCAGGTCTCTCCTAACTTACTTGCAACTTATTGACACACGGAGAAAAGTGTATTTAAATACACTGTACTTTGCTTCTCTTTTTGAATGCCAATATACGCACCTTATACGTTTTTCGTACGTAGGAAGCATAATCGTGGGCATATTACAGCCTGACCCAAATATAGGACAAATCATGTCTTTTCTTATCAACGCCACAGTACAGTATTAGTCCAAGTACACAAACAAACAAATGTCACATAATAAAATTATAATTTAATTTACAAGAACAGCGCTCACCGATTAGGCGTCGAATTTCGTAAGCCGCTGACAACTGCACTATACGGTTCTACGGTTGATTCAAAGGTGATATGGGGGGCGGGCGGGGCAGTTGGGTCAAAAAAGGTTGAAATGTACATTGTACTACTAATTATTCAATAATCATCACTTTTTTAGGATTTATATTGCAAAAAACAATTATTTTTAGTGTAAAATCATTTAACAAAAATTAGGACTTTTTGCATTTTTTTCGAAAATTCTACCCTTTTGTGGCAGTGCAAAATTTTAAAATTAATTTTTTTTATTATTTTTTCTCTAATCTCTATATCATAGAACATCTTTTCCCCATAGGTAGGTTTTGATTAATAATAATTTTTTTTTCTCCATAGAAGAACGATCCACCCTACTATGGAATAGGAAAATGCTGACTCTTGGCCCAATGAGCTACTAATCGCTTTGGTTTTTACCAATTCTCAATATTAGGCACTACTTATAACCAAGGCTCTTGTAAACACTATATTTTATAAACAATCCTGTTTTTAAATCCTTTATATTAACTTCAATTTTGTGTGTATGTTTGTCAGTGGCGGGAAAATCTGCGAAGGCCTAATTAACCCCCTTGTCATCATCCAATCAGACTGAAACTTGACAGATAGTTTCGATGTCGCTGACAATGCATTCTATCAAATTTTAGGACTGCTACTGTCACTAAAAGGTCGCTTTAAGGAATACTAATAAACTAACTTGCTATATATATATATATATATATATATATATATATATATATAATATGACAAACATATATATATATATATATAATATGACAAAAATATATATATATATATATATATATATATATATATATATATATATATATATATATAATATGACAAACATATATATATATATATATAATATGACAAAAATATATATATATATATATATATATATATATATATATATATATATATATATATATATATATATATATATATATATATATATATATATATATATATATATATATATATATATATATATATATATATATATATATATATATATATATGAGAGCATAATTTCCCTTTCATTTTTAATAAATAAATTTTGAAACGTAGTTTGCCACACATTTTGCAGCTAGATATGTTTTTGATATTTAAAATTAGATGCAAGCACCAAGCACGCGTTGGTTACAGAATCGACGCTGTATTAATGAATATAAAAATTGGCAATGCATATAAGGATTTATATAAAAAACTTTATTTTTTGGGTTATATATTTTTTTTTATTGCAGCCATTCGAGGAGCAGTGACCTTTGCTCTGTCTCTGAGGTTCGAGTTCGAAGAAAAAAAGCGCAATGTTATCATCACGACTACATTGGTAATAGTCCTCATAACCACCATTGTGTTTGGTGGGAGCACTATGCCGCTGTTGAAGGTAAATATGACTGACTTACAAAATTAAGCTTTTGTAAAAACTCGATTGAATCCATACTTTTGGGGAATGATCAAGAAATAAGGAAAAGAAACAAGGAACAGTTTTTCTGATTTAAGAAAACGTCGATATCGGAACGAACGTCGAAGACACAACTAAAATATTAATTCTCATTTAATTTAGTAAAAAAAAAAAAAAAGTTTATACGCACTTGGCCAGGTTAAAGAAGTATTGAATTTAGTTTTGAGTAATTGAAGTTATCTTATTTTTTCTTTGAGACTTTTTTAAATTTTTTTAAAGTATATTTTTAATCTTTCTCTGTTTTCATGGATTACTGTATAATCTTGCCACTCAGTCTGTATTTTCGTTCTTGAAAAATTGCATTATTATTATTACATGTGTGATGAAAACGATTAGACATTATTTACGAACGAAAAAAACAATCATTAACAAAGAAAATAAAAAAAAGTAAAAAAAGAAAGCAGACAGAGAGAGAATTTTTCTTATGTTTAAAATGTCTGACATTGAGTTTCAAAAAAGTATTTTGAAACATTAAAACAATCAAAAATGTGCTTGTTTAACCTTTAACAACCAGATCTCATGTAAGCCTTTAACGATAATGATTTAAATTTAACGCATGATTAAAATATCCTAAAAGAACACTTAAGACAAAGAAACCTTGCTAGACATTTAATCCATAGATAATTAGCTTTCTTTGAACTTGATTAATTGTAACGTAAGTGGTATACTGTTCTCCGATGGAAAAGTACTTTGGATGTCAACATCGCTTCTGCCAATACTGTGGAATGTCATTAGACTGTTCTGTTTGACGGATGAGGAATTCTTATTTGTTTAGTCTGTGTGTGCTTTTTTCCTTTCTAGTGTCTGCAAAGAAAAGAGAATGGTAAGAAGAAAGAAGACGATTGCCATAGCGAGATTTGTTTGATCAAAACGGAAAAGTTGGTGAGTCAATATTCTAAAAAGCATATTCTTTCCTGGAAGGATAGTTCAAGTATTTGGACAACGTAAAGCTGCCTTAAAAGCCATTCCCGATTCTTTTAACTCCATGTTTATTTTAAAAATAAATCCAGATTTGCCAATTTCAGTTTGTGCAAAAATAACGATTTGTGAGGACATTATCTTACTTAATTAGTTGAACTTATTATAAAAACATTTTTTTTTTTAAATTCCAATCTTCAACTTTAGGGAGTTTGTGATGTTATTAATTCTTCTTTTGAAAAGAAAGAAGTATTATTGAATTACTGCATTATTCCCTTTATGGTTTTCTATGATTTTATTTGTCTATTGAATTTATTTTGATATTTTTAATGTCTTGAACTTTCCTCATAGTAAGTTTGATAACATGAAGAATTACTTAAAAGGTCAATATAAATAAATAAAAAAAAATAAAAAAATAACTCAAATACGACTATTAAACAAGCTGTTAAAAACGATCTACACAATTGAATGAAGTAAATTCAAACGTTTTTTTTTATTAAGTTTAACATTGAGTTTCCTTCCAGTAGTAATGACGTCCAGACGTTACTTTATTTTAGCTTCTAGATTACACTATCGAGAAGCTTATACTTTCGATTTTCTGAGGTTAACATCGCCAGACAAAACTACAGATTGCATACTTACATACATGTGATACTGTTTCACTCCATCCCGTTAGAGCCATTCCGTTACTCATTCCAACTTATCTATCTCATGTCGATATTAAATTAGGCAAGTATTATGTGTTTAGATGAATATATATCGTCAAAAAATCACGAACATGATGTCGGAACAACGTTACTGATGAAAGAAGAGGAGTTTGAATCATCATTTCTTTTTATTAAGTAAGGTCGATCTTAACTCGACAAATAAGATGATGAATGCTTCTACAAAGCAATTGAGCTGTGTAGAGTTTTATCGTAAACACGTTATATCAATTGAAAAGGATGGTAGAAAAATAAAATACGTAAATACTGAAAAAAGTATTTATTAAACTATGATGTTTTTATTTATTTAAGGGGGAAACAATTGATGCTGAGCAGTTTTCTGAAGCAGAAGACTTATATATGCTTGGAGCTCAAAGTTTATTTATTAAATTCGATACCAAATACTTGATGCCATTCTTTACAAGAAAGCAGTGTAGTCAATATGTAAGTCCACGACGTAATTTCAATCATGTTTGAAGTGTTTTCCAAACTTTGATATTTACAATTGTAACTAAGCTTTTAGAAATGTATTTTTTATGTAATTTTAATAACTTTAAATTCACGACTGCAGTTATTCAAATATATTAGATGTTTCCAAACAAACTTTTAAGATATTTAGTGTCAATAATATATTTTTGATGGTAAAAAAATCCATTTGTACCTTATGCGCAGTGTCATTAAGAGTGGAGGTTGCATCGAATTCTAACATTTGTGATCTTTAAAAACACACCTTTAAAACGAATTTTCAAACTTTACACGGCAATCATAATGAGTGTTTCATTTAGATACGCTATATTCAATTGATTGTGATGCTGTCGCATAACCTTCATTATTCCCTAAAGAAAGATGAATTGAACGTAACCAACTATTTTTTTTAGCAGAAATTTATTTTATTGTTAAAAAATATATATTTCATAGCAAAACTTCACACTTTTGGATAAAAAAGGAACCTTATCTTCCACCAGAATGACAACCATCTTAGGAAAACAACCACGACAGACACAGAAGTCTTCGATACCTACTCAAACTCTTTGCAAAAAGCAAGCCATCACGTTGTCTGATTGAAATATTATCCCTTTTTTGTCCATCGATTCCATGCTGAGATCAATTCCTAGAATTCCGGGGGTGGATCAGGATCATCAAAATTCCCGCCATTCAGAATATCGTTAAAATATGGGGCTAATCAAGAAGATGTTTGCCTGGGGAAATGAAGAAACCCCACTTCGCCGGCATATGTTCCGATCTCAAAGACATGGTCCTCACGGCAACGAAGCTTTTGTTTGTTGTATCTGTGTAATGCGTTACGAACGTTGTGAATTAGAATTGTGAAGTACCGAGATGAATGATGACTCTGATATTCTGGAAGGTTTCTTGGAACAATAACCCTTAAATAATGAGGATTTTGGTGAATCCTTTTAGCTACTTGTAACATTTGTTTTGGTGGAAGGTATTATTATTCAGGAATAAGGGAGATAAAAATGGGGGGGAAAAAAATAAAAAAATACATGATTATGTAGATGGAGAATGCCGAAGAAAATTTCCAACTAAGATTGCAAGGAATAGCTTTATACATATGACTGTCTCTATTTAGAGAATTTATATTGACCAATAGAGTTAACTTTTGAAATAGGTATATATTATATAGTACAGTAAGTTTGAAAGTATACCGAGTTTGTTTATTAAATTAAAACAGTCAGTCAAAAATTCTAATAGGTGTGGTTAAAATAGTTTGAAATGGCTCTAAAATTAATGAGTCTGTGTTTATCTATGTAGGATTTTTATTATCCCATATCAATTGTTTACCGTACATTTCAATTTCCTCTTGTAAAGACAGATGGCACTGCAAGACGATGTTTCTTTTTTTTTTGTTTGTTATTACGAATAAGTATTCGAGTTCCGTGATTTTTTTTAATCAGAAGCACACCGGCTCTCCACTCTATCGGTCAGTTTATTTTGGGTGCACTCAACTCACTTCGCTAATTGGGTAATGTACTAATTAAACACTTAGTTTTCGTCGACTTGTGCTGCCATTTGGCTAGTAGTACTTAATACTTCCCCCCCTTTGTTTTGTCTAAAAGTGATTGTGATGTTTGTCTAATAAATTTAATTGTACTTTCCATTTCTGATTTGGAAGTTTATTTCTCTTTTATTTCATTTTTGCTTCCCTAAATAAATCCCCTAGACATTTAAAAAACCGAACCACTAACCCCCACATCTATACCAATAATATTTGGAGTAGAAAGCTAACAGTTTTCGAGTAGTGTTAAAAATTCAAGAACTTTTCACTTTTAGCTTATAATGTCAATAAACACAATAGATATTTTTTTAAAAACTCGTGTAACATTAGTTGGTGACCCTTACCGCTAATGAAATAGTAAAAAAAGTTTTATGATTTTATATATTGTAAATTTCTTGCCAAATAGGCAGATTTCGGCAATTTATGGAAGGTGTTTCTGTGACTCAATTTTTGACTCTTTCTAAACATGTAAAAAGTTGAATGGCTAAACTTGACCTTCGTAAACCTGTCCACTTATATATGTAACTAGCTAAATACCCGTGCTTCGCTACGAAATTTTAACATGTGCAATATTTTAGTTAGCTGTGAGGCCTCGCATTGCGGAAATCTGTCATTCGTGTATAAAACCCAGTTTTTTGCGCTTCGCTTGCAAGAAGGTTCATCGCTACTCAAAATCGAGCTCACTTCGTTCGCTGAAAAGTTCATGGATACATAAACACAGGCTTGTTTCACTCGTTAAAAGGTTCATTGCTATTCAAGCATAGGCTCGCTTCGCTCGCTGAAAGGTTCATTGCAGCGTAAGCATAAGCCTGCTTCACTCACTAAAATCTAATTGCTACGTAAAGCCTTAATATTGGAAGCCTCTCCCTTGTCAAGAAAAAAAAATCTCCGTTAATACAATAATACAACGCCCCTTTAAGATTATTTTAACAAGTGTTTCTGGAAAACAAAATTAGAGGCTAAAACAATACTTATGTTGAAAGTTTCTGAGATCTAGGTCTATTTGAAGTCACTTTTTTGTGAAAAAAATTAATTGAAAAACAAATTAAAATTTTAGCATTCTTTTTGTCAGTCCAATTATAAGGCCAAAACTACTTGTGTTGAAAATTTCAGAAATGTAGCCCAATTACAAATCATTTTGTAAAATATTTGTTAATTAATTAAAAATTTTTTTTAAAAAAAATCTGTTTTTCAAAAATCCAATTAGAAGGCCACAACTATTTATGTTGAAAATTTCAAAGCCGTAGCCCTATTTGAAATCATTTTGTAATATATAAATTAATTAATTAAAAAAATTAATTAAAAAATAACAAAATAAAAATTTAAAATTCTGCTTTTTAAAAGTCCAATTAAAAGGTCAAAACTACTTATTTTGAAAATTTCAGATTTGTAGCCCTATTATATTTCGTTTTGCAACATATTTATTAAGTAATTAAAAAATTAATTAAAAAAGAACTAATTAAAATTTTAACGTTATGTTTGTGATGTATACAATTAGAAGTCCAAAACTACTTATGTTGAAAATTTCAGAACTGTATCCCTATTAGTAGTCGTTTTGTAAAATGTTTATTAATTAATAAAAAAAATTAATTAAAAAAGAACAAAATAAAAATTTAAAATTCTGTTTTTTAAAAGTCCAATTAAAAGGCCAAAACTACTTATGTTGAAAATTTCAGAGATGTAGCCCTATTAGTAATCGTTTTGTAAAATGTTTATTAATTAATTAAAAAAGAACAAAATAAAAATTTAAAGTTCTGTTTTTTAAAAATCCGATCAAAAAGCCAAAACTACTTATGTTAAAAATTTCAGAGCTGTAGCCATATAAGATTTCGTTTTGTAACATATTTATTAATTAATTAAAACAAATTAATTAAAAAAAAACTAATTAAAATTTTAACGTTCTGTTTGTGATGTATAAAATTAGAAGGCCAAAACTACTTATGCTGAAAATTTCAGAGCTCTACTCCAATTTTAAGTAAGTTTCTATAGATCCACAAACAGACAGACAGACACACAGCTTGTTTTATTATTATAGATATGTACCTCACAAAAAACCACGTGAAAAATTGAAGTTGATTTTTGAATTTAAGAAAAGAAATATCCAACTCCTCTAAAATTGCGATACATTTATTTTACATTTCACTCTTCACTTAAAACATAGATTCATTTAAAAAATGTGTTTCTTAGTAATTAAATCCATTTTCAAAATACACTCGAACAAACACTGGCATTTGAGGTATTTTTCGCTCTGCCAATCCCTCGCCAGAGAAGGTCAACTTCAAATTTGCACAGCTCTGTGGCAAAAGAAAATGAAAATTATTCACTGGGAGATGTGAGGCAAGATGCTCCAGATACTTGTAAACACACCAAAGTAGTTTCAATCCGAAAATTAACAAACTATTTTTTTCCCATTTGGCCAGCTTTTCATGATGCTTCATTAGACAAAAGTTTTTCTGTCTTAGTAACACGATGGAACTATTCGATTACCAAAGTGAGTTTTTTAGTCAAAGTATCACTCTTTTTAAAAAATTTCGTTAAAAAATGGCTAGCTACTTGATTTCAAATAATAAATTTACAAATTGACCACATACCATTAATCAAGATGATAACAAATCCCAAATTGGGCTTCTCAAGGTGACTGAGAGCAGTGAATGAAGCAAGTTTAGATGATAAAAAATTATTAGGGAATTAGGAATCGCGCGAGTGGCAATACAGATTCCTCTTCCTCGGAACTCGCTAGTACACGCAGTTCGTTCTCTGCGACTGTTTATTTGTTGAAAGTTCGAAGTTTAAAAATTTGGCGCAGTATAGACAAACTGTTGCACTGGCGCCAGAAAAATCATATCAATTAAAAATGCTCAAAGCTCACCTAGTGATCCCAATTTGACCCGTCTGTATTTTTTTTATGGGACTACCTAAAGGACAAAGTTTATAAGATATCGCCTGCCAATTTGGACGAGATTAAGTCAATGAATTACAGAAAAAACTTAAAGAATCCCACCCTGATAAAAGGACGGGCTTCAGAAATATGTTTAACCGTACAGAGCGCTGTCTATGTGAACGAGGGAGACATTTTCAACATTTATTGCAATTTTTTGATGTTTTTGTATGTGTTTCGAGAAGAATATACATTTTTTGAATAGTTAACGAACTGGGTTGCACAATGCCCAATTTATGATCACTCTGTATATAGGGTATTCCCAAAAGGTTTTTAAGGAATTTATTTCTTTAACTATTAGAGGTATAGTATATCCTCAAAATTAGGCATGGAATAATTATAAGATAGGGCAATTTTTATGGTTAATTTAAAAATTATAGAATTTGAATTTTTACATAAAGCGTCTATAAGGAAAAGAAAAGGTTAATTTAAAAAAATATTCAAAGGTCAATTCTCATTAATGTAAAAAAAAAAAAAAAAAAAAAAAAAAAAATTACATTACTTTGAAATTGAGTAAACGGCATCGTTAGTTAAAGAAGTAAAGAGCAATAGAAAAGTTAAAGAGTGTTTTATTCATTGTGTCCTGATATAATCTCTTTTAAGCGTTTAATTAAAGCTTCTTTTTGAATAAAATACTTTGTTTCTATTTGTGTTTTCTAAATGCAATCAATAATCTTGATATCTCTAGGTATAGAAATTTAAGTAATCAATTTTTGTATTGTTTCTAAAATTCTTATGTATTTCTTTTCTTATTCTTTTCTCAAATGGTGCATTTGGTTATTTTTTCTTGATCAATTTTAAAGAGAGATTGTGAATTTTTGATCTGCAAAAATGTTATTTGTCGCCAACATCACTTTTGTAATTGACCTTTATCTCTACAGTGAATTTATAATATTTTTTAACGTAAAATATTTTACTCATGAATATCACATTATCTTTTTATAATTCCTTATCTTGCTTTGGTTTTTTAAAAAAATTATTCTATCTGCAGTAGTTAAAGAAAGAGCCTAATGTTATTGACTTTCTTTTTATGTTAACAGGGAAGTGAATGTGGTTGCAAATTTTCTCAGGACTTTGATCCGAGCTGGTATAAATCAACGAAGCCCCATTTCACGTGCGAAGAATCCCCATGAATATTTAAATTAATTTATACTTTTGTTTTTAGATTTTCAATTAAATTATTATAAAATTGCTTTCTGGTAAAATATTTAATTAATAACTGGCATAAACCAACAAAGCCACATTCAATGTGCAAAGAATCCTCATGAATATTTAGATTAATTTATACTTTTGGTTTTAATGCTTCAATTAAATTACTAATACCGCGAAATATTTACAAATATACAGAAATTCGTAACAATATCAACGAAGCCACATTCAACGTGCAAAGAATCCCTATGAAAACTTAGATTAATTTATACTTTTGGTTTCAATGCTTTAATAAATTATTATAAATTTACTTTCTGGTAAAATATTTAATCAATAACTGGTATAAATCAACGAAGCCATATTCAATGTGTAAGGAATCCCCATGAATATTTAGATTAATTTTTACTTTTGATATCAATGCTTCAATTAAATTATTACATAATTGCTTTCTGGCACAATATTTTTTATTCGTAATTTATCTACTTTTGATTTAAAGGTATAATCAACATTTAAAGGTAAACAAAGTTATTTCTATTGATAGAAACACTGTTATGATTCATTTGTAAAATTCAATCCCATTAATTTTCCTTATAAATGGTTATTAGTTATAAATATTGTTCTGTGTGGTGTTACAAAATTGTATTTTTTTGGCATTTCAAACTAATTGAATTATGCATTTTAATAATAAAAATTGTATGATTTTTTTGTCACACATCTTTACAAGTATATAGGAACTTGTTATATCTTAAACTATATGTACGTAAGAAAATTAAAATTAACGATATATTTTTGGATCTGTGTTTTCAGTGTTTTCTCCTATATGTATTTGAATTTCTGTAGTCCAGTCTAAAAGTTCATTCTTAAAGGGTCGCATACTAGTTCATTTGTGCAAAAACTGAAATTTTCACTACATATCCCCTATTTTTTTATCACTTTATTCGGTTAAGAATGTTTCATGTATCTTCAATCTAAGATTGCATTAATTTACGTTGAAAACACACGTTATATATGAGCTAAATGGTTTAAAAGATTTTATCATTGTAGATAAAACGTATTTTGTAGGTAGTGGGAAAATTAATAACCTGACACTTAATTCGTTGTAACTCTCATGCTTTTAGGTATACGTTCCCGCTAATGGGAAGTAATTACATATTTCCTAATATTATTAGAAACTAAAAGCCAGAATAGAAAAGAAAAAAATCTGGAGTTATTTTGACTATGCTTTATCTAATGGTATAAAACTATACATGAAGAGAAGCATTTGAAACAAAAATGAATAAAATATATTAATTACTTATGAATATCCTTACATTGCTATAACATTTCTCAATGCATGCATTTTAGCAAGTAATTCCTTAAGCTGTATGTACAATATTTCAAATTCTTAAATCTGATTAATATGGTAGAAATGTATTACAAAATCGTCCTTAATTAACTACCTAGATTCACTAATAATCGGATTAACTACTTACGATGACAATTAGCTTCATGCCTCTATGAAAGTAATGCGGAACAATTGAGGAAACCAAATTCAAATTGTAAAGCAGAATTCTTATTCTACATTTATGAGAAAAGATATTTAATAAAATAACATTAACATCTGTTACTAGAGAAGATTTATTTATGTATCGGAAATGAGGTATACCATTTTGTAGGAATTAAGGTTATGTGTATTATACAGGCTTCAAAGAATGCCCCAGTCTCAATAGTATATTATAACAGTTTAATTTAGATTATTTACAATAAATCATACATCAAATTGAAAATAAACTAACCTAGTTTATCTTACAAATGTTCAATACGTGCACCTTTAGTTACACGGCACACATCCAACCTATAGTCCAATTCATCCCACACTTTGGTTAACAAGTTCGGTGTAATGGAAGCAGTAGCTTCTTCAAATCTGGGTCTCAACTCTGTCAAATCATTAGGTAACGGCGGAAGTTAGACACGATCTTTTATAAAGCCCCATAGGAACATATCGCATGGTGTTATAGCAGGTGAACGTGGAGGCTAACGACAAAGAGCTCTGTCGCCTCGACCATCACGCCCAAACCAATGGTCTGGGACTACCACGTTCAACCACTCTCGTACAAAGAGACTCCAATGGGAAGAAAACTGTCGGAGTTTCTCTATAAGTGTGATCTTGAACTAACACTCTACAACGCTTATAGTGGATATTATTAAAATTTATAACTGGGACATTCTTTTACGGACACCCTGTATAATAAATAACAGGGCACAGTTTAAAATTTAAAAAAATATTGTTCACGTTAATATACTAACGTACGTCACAGATATTTTGCAACAAATGTTTTTCAGATATTTAGTAATTAATATTTTCACACATATATCATGTTCGTTCTATTAATGTTTTTAAAAAGTAAACTTTAAAAAGAGTCAAGATATAATTAAAAATTTGTTTCCTATTAACATTTCGACTTAAACTATCAATTAGATATAGAAATGTTGCTTTAAAAGCTTCGGATTTAAATTTTTGTGGTGTTTTATAGAGAAGAAAATCTACAGTGATTTGATAGCTCTCTATAATAAAAAAGTAATGATTAAAAAGAGTCACCACTGCTTCTGAATTTTTATACTTCTTTTTATCACAGTGTAAAAAGTACTGAATTTAAAAGTATGAAATTTTGAACATTTGCTGAAAAATGTTTACGAAAATCTGCTGGCAAGAAAATTTTTGAGACAAACTTTAGTGTACAAGAACTTTTTTTTTTGCATGCTCGAGCCTCTCCTAGGAAAACTAACCGCTGTAGAAATCTGATATTTTGAAGGCACAGAGACAAGTCTTACTAAAACACTCCCGTTGAATTAAAAAAAAAAAAAAAAAAAAAAAAAAATCGATGTAGTTTTGGAATTATTAAGTATCTAAATTAAAAAAAAAAATTCAATTTTAACTTGTTTAATTTATGGGGTTTTTTTTATAAACGGCGGAAAATTATTGAAAAATTATTAATTTATTTTAATAAACTCCCCACGATCTCATTATCACGAGCTTTTTCACCGCTAGGCAATTGGAGCCCTATGGTGTTTTTTTCTTTTACTCATACCAAGAGAAAAGTGTTGCCAGATGTAATATTTTGAATAACATGGTAATATAAAGATCATAGTAGTATAAAGATTATGTCAAAGGCAATTCGTGAGGACTTGAGACTTATCAGAATGTTCCGAGATGTTTTTAAAGGTGTGCTTTGATTGGTCAAAATTCCACAAAAGTTGCTATAACGTGGCCATGTAATATCCTCATTTTTACATACATTTTTGGCTCAATATTTTAAGTAGTAGTTTTCAAAAATGTGTTATTTTTTACTATTAAATTATTAGGTATTTTATGGACCTTATGCAGAGAGGTTGGTTGGTTGTTTTCAGATTATCTGGCGCCGTCAGCAACACGAGGGCTATAACTTATGCAGAGAGGAATTGAACCGAATAGTAACACTTGTTACATGCTTGTGACCAATCACAGCACACGTATTAAACTTCTTATATTTGAATATTTTAAAACCAATATCATACATTACCAGCGAATCATACAATTTTTCTCCACTTTATATTTAAATTTCATTTTATACTTGAATTGATATAAGGAAAAGTTAGCTCAATTTAAAAAGAACTTTGTTAATAAATTTTCACTTTTCTATTTTTTTTGCTTACAGCTGCTTTTTCTTTTTCTTCATAATGATGTTCATAAAATAGTTTTCTATTGTATGTTTTTTAGAGTTCAGATGAAATAGGCACTTACAAAATCGTCTCCGACATTGTGAGGGGGTGTGGTGATAACTGAGGCATTATAAATTTTAAAAACGTTTTAAAAAATATCTTACGAAATAGTGAATAGAAACCTTATTTTACATACTATTTTTTTTTTTAAATGACACTAATACATATAATATTTTGCATTATACCGAAGCCGTGCGCAAAAAACCAAGTGTCTTGCTAGATGCTCAGTCTACAAGGCCATAATCTTGAATTCTTAAACGAGTTTGACGTCACAGCAAAAAGCTATGAAATTTGTGTTGATGTTGTTTGCACTTGTAAATGGTTCACTTTTCTTACGGATATTAATTATTATTTACAATATTTTCGACAAGTATATTTTTTTCAAAATGTTTTTTTTAAAGTATAACGCACCAAATGCGAATCGGTTGCATTCTATTTCAAAAGCCATTTCTAAAAAATGGCTTTTAAAATCTTGAATGTATACTGCATTTAATATGTCTTTATTAAGCCAAAGCTATTTTCCTGTCAGATTTTATTAGGTAGCAATTAATTAATGATTTTCAATTTTTGAACTAAGGAATCTAACCTAGTTTTGGGGTAATTTTCTCGTAATTGTTTATGACATTCTTGATGTAAGTGTATTTTTGTAAGGATTGAAAACAGATTTGGTACAGGGCATTTGGCATTTTTTTTCTTTGGCATTTAGAAAATTCGCCAAAGTTAAAAAATAATTAACTGAATTAAAATATAACTTAAAATAAAACACGCTGTCAGAAACAACATTTATCTGGAAAAAAGAAAAAATGCCAAATAAAATCGAGCCAAAGAAATATCCTATACTACATCTGTACCAATGATTGTTTTGAGATCTTTCTATGGATACTTATCTTCTTAAGCTTGGCGTCAACTATCGCTAAGCAGAGAGAGCAGATCAGAGCGGAGTGGATTAGAGACAATTACAAGGCTGCCAATGTCTACTATAGCACGAGCCTCGAGCTACAATGGACGTTGACAGCCTTGTAATTGGCTCTAATCCACTCCGCTCTGATCTGCTCTGCTTAGCGATAGTGGACGCCAAGCTTTAACCGTTTAAGTAACATCTGACTGAAGGCTTAGTTGAATCTTAAAAAAATAGTACTGTTTGTTGACATTGTCTGGCAGTGTTTGTCAAGAAGCTAGAGTTAAAATTTACATTTGTCCTGAGGATCACAAGTTTAAGCCCTCACTCCACTTAAATGTTGGCTTGTAGAATAAGGTGGGTTTCTGTACTATAAATTTGTATATATGTATAATGATAGTATAAGTACCGAATACTAAATAACAAATTTTCCTATAAGAAACCAAACGCATGATGTTTTGTATTCTCATATCCTAAAAGTGTTAGAAATGTTGAAGAATACTAATTAGTTTTTATTCATATTTTTCAGAAATTTCAAAAAGTTATCGGAGTTAAACATGAAGAAAATTTTTGAAATTCAAAAATCAGAAACAACTTTTGAAGGAACTAGGTTTGAAAAAGATAGATCTTCTTCCTGACATTTCTGATCGACAATGTGATTGTGGAACAAAGATGAAAATTTGAATAGAAACTTGTTTGTCAGTGAGCATAACTTATTTACTTAATTAGGCTCTTCACACCATTAAGGCATCCAGCCTACCTCTCCATACCTTCCGATCATTTGTCAGGGATCTTGCTTCCTCTAGACCATTTAAATGATCCTTTTTTAGGTCTGATTGCATTTGACTTTGGAAAGTTGTTCTATGCCTTCCTCTTTTCCTCTTGCAATCAGAAGTCCAGGAGAGAGAAACGTGTGTTAGATTCTCTTTTGGCAATCTTAACATTTGACTAGTCCATCGTCATCTTCTCTTACTGATTTCTTCTTCTATTGAAGTAATGTCTGTCCTTTCTAAAATTGCTAAGTTACTAATTTTAATAGGCCAAAAGATTTTATGGTTTCCCCTATTACAATTATTTTGGAAAACTTCAAGATTTAATTATGTCAAAATTCATAATGATAAAGTGAAATCTCAAAGTAAGAAAAGAAAATTAGCCACTCTTTCTGTATGATTATATATATATATGTATATATATATATATATATATATATATATATATATATATATATATATATATATATATATATATATATATATATATATATATATATATATATATATATATATATATATATATATATATATATATATATATATATATATATATATATAAAACTAACATACTAGAAAATTGAGTCTTAGTATCGATGAGTTTGATTTCTTTTGTTAGCGCTATGCATTTTTTGATTTCCGAAACAGACATGACAGCTTATCGAGACACTCTTGCGTCGATTGTCGAGTTGCCTGGTCGGAGTTTTCTGGGTTTCTACTTAATCAAAGCACAAATGTGAGGCAGATTCTCTTTAAAAGTCCTCCGAGAAGGCATCCGTCCTAGATTCTTGGAAATGTCTATTGTTTGGACTTGATAGTTTCAATTATATTAAGAATAGAAATTGTGGTTTTGAATTGCTTTTTTCTTTTTTTAAATTGCTTTTTATGCTTTACTGAATTTTTTTTTTGTGTACAAGAACATGCATCCATAGCATACCATGAGGAGATATGGATAAATAGGTCTACTGATTTAATTGGCTATTTGAAACAATGTGTAAGTACAAACTTTGGTAGATGAAATATTCTTTATTATCCGAGCAGACAGTTCATGGAAAAGTAACCGATTTCTAAAAAATTGAAAAGAATTTAATTTACTTCGAAATAGTTGTCTTATTTTTTATACAAATGTCCATTGAAAAATAAAAATATTACTTTTTCAATTACGCACTAAATTATATAAGCTATGTTTTGCTTTAAATCTAGATAAGCGAAGTTTCTTAAATATCAAAAGATATTTTTATATAATAAGTCTCTTAAAAGGAAGAATTTGTGGGGAATGTTCAATTTCTTCGTAGAGGAATTTCTGGTTTTAAGTAAAAGATTATTTATTGAATTAAAATATTATTTAAATCATTTTTTTAAATAATATTTTTTTCATATTTTAGTATTTAAGAAGAACTAAACTTAAATTTTTTCAGAGTAACCACTTATCAGTTTTAAAACAACAAGCTTTTAAATAAATTAATTTGAAAAAAATAATTTTTAAAATTTATTTCCTAAATTTATAACAATTTTAAATTTATTCCTGCACTTTAATTTAGAATTGATTACGTATTTAGGCATTGCAAATATTTCAACTTGGATGCTTCTTTACCCATCTTCGAATGCAATCTTACCTTAGTAGCGATCTGGTGATGGGTTTCTTCTTTGACGTCACGATCTGGTTGTTTCGGTCCTGATACAACTAATAACTCTCCGCTCGCAAAACTTAGCATTTAGCAAGACACTTGATTTTTCGCGCACGGCATCGGTCTGACGTAATATTTATTAAATGTCATTAAATAATTATTTTAGAGTAAATAAGCAATTGGTGTAAATAATAAATTAAGCTCAATTTCCTCCCCTCCCCTTCCCTCTCCTAATTTCCTTCCACACTAAGTAACATAAAATACTTTTCAGACCAAGAAACATCACTGAAACCAATTTAATAATTTTCAAAACATTTTATGAGGCATATTTAGAGAAGTATAAAGAGAGTTGATATTTCCAAAAACCTAAAATCTAAAAGTAATAAGAAAGAGAAGGAGAATATTTAAAGTGATGTGAAAAACAAAGATATTTCCCTTGAGGAAACATTGCCTATGTTTCAAGTAGCAAAACAAATTGGCGTACGTGACCGAACCCTATTTCCCGAGTACTGGTTTCGTTCTGCATTTTATTTTCTCGATCAGCTGTATGAAGAGAAACAATACTTATCCTTCCAACGTTTAGTGGTTGTTTTTCTTTGATGGGTTACTCTGGAAACAGAACAATATTTGTAAGTGCGATTAAAACATTTTGCTTAAAATATGTGTTAGTAAGACTGAATGACGAAAATAAAAACGTTGAAAATTTCTAATAAATCTTTTAAATTTAGAATTGGTTCCTTAAAAAATTTAAAGCTTGTTTTAAACTCAGCGCCATTTATATAAAATTTTTAAAATATGTTTTCCATTAATAGCTAGAAAAAAAAATCCTTTACTATTGGATTTATGAAGCTAATTAACTTTTTCCATTATATAGGTGTAATTTTGAATAAAGTTATGATTTTAAACCTATATAAAGTGAAAAATTCTTGATTAAAATCTTCCAAATTTGAAAACACTATGAAGGAGGGTTATATTTTGATATAGCTCTGATATTGAAAATTTAAAACAATCACAAAGTGCAGTGAGATTTTCTGAACAAAGTTAGGAATGCCTTGAACCCATTTACAGCAGCTTTGTGTGCTAACAGTCTTATTTAGAAGAAACCAAATGAAAATTTATTCTAAGATGAAACTAATAAGCGATGAAACTAACTAAAGGAAATCAACCAAGCATAAGCATTCTCAATCTCATGTCGCACAGGAACTGTAAGGTAAAACATTATCTTTAAGCAGAATTAAGAATGAAGTTTGAAATTACAAGTAATTATGTAACAGTAGTATTCAGCCTTTTACCAAGGATTGGTAAATCTAGTTGAAGTGCAACAGAATCTTTCAACAGATTTCTGTGTTTCTATGGTAACAATTTCTACGTGCAATTACAATGGATAAAGTACCTGTGGCTTCAAGTTTCTCTATATTGTTCTCTTCAATCCCGGAGCTGTAATTCTAATTTGTATAACTTCCATTCATAGTATCGCATTGATAATGTGTACATTTTAATGCACTAAAGTGCAAGCCCAACTGTTAAAGATAAATGCATCATTGATTTGTTCTAATTGAAAAGTGCACAAAAATTGTTCTGCTTTATAGATGAAAAATGATAAAAGAAAAATGGGAATAGGCCTTTCAATTTTTAGGTGGAAACCTATTTTCAAGCTTTTGAGTATTTGAATAAATGTTGAGTTGTTTCTAAAGCCAAGAAACCTGGTTTTGAATGCAGCATACGGTGAAAGTACCCACTGGTGGAGTTATTTGGGATGGATTTTTATCATCTGTACTCCTAGGTCAACAACGGGACAATTATAGAATTATATCGATGTCTGTCTATCTTTTCAAAACACGTTTGAAAAAGATAGGAATTAGTTGAACGATTGAAATAAAGTTTGATACAGCTAGTTCAAATATAAGCTCTCTGAGAAAATTAGAAAACCAGAGTTTTCTTTTGAAAATTTTAAAGTTGTTTCAAATATGAATTAAAAAAAAAAAAAAAAAAAAAAAAAAAAACGATGTATTTAAAACAAATGAAAGCTACAAATGAGTTGATTTTAAAATTGTATAAAATAAAATTGATAGGATTGACCAAAATGGAATATTTATCAACAAGACATCTAATTTACAGTAAAAAATTATCTATCTCCCATTATTTCCAAAATTTAAAGGTAGAAGGATTTGAAAACATGAGTCCAGTAGATGTGCATAAATAGTTTGTAGGACAATTCTTTTAATTTACCAAAATGTCTTTAATTCTAAGAAATAAATTCAAATATTTAATATTCAAGCTTGACGGAAAAATAGGGCTTTAATTCTGCTATTTCCGTAAATAACTAATATGTTAACAGTTTTACATATTGAAAATTGCGCTTTTTAATATATGAATAATAGATGATTTTGTCAACTTCAGGTTCAAGATCTATATAGAAATTTGTAAAGTGGTGTTGATGATCCATCTTTGAAAATGCCTAATATACCGAGTTTTACCATTGCATATTTGTTTTCATATTATTTACTAGCTGGACACTCGTGCTTAGCTACGAAATTTTACCATGTGCAATTTTTTAGCTAGCTGCGTGGCCCCCCGTTACGGAGATCCGTCATTGATGTATTGGTCCTAGCTTTTGGCGCTTTGTTCTCAAGAAGGTTTGTTGCTACTCAAAATCAAGCTCGCATCGCACGTTGAAAATTTCATTGACTCAAGCACAGGCTTAATTCACTCGTTGAAAGGTTCATTGCTATGCAAGTCTGTTTTTAAAATGTCGAAGTAGAAGACTAAAACTACTTTTGTTGAAAATTTCAGATTTGTACCTCTATTTGAAGTCCCTTCGTAGAAAAAAATTAATCAAAAAAGAACTAATTAAACATTTAACATTCTATTTGTTATAGGTACAATTAGAAGGCCGAAAATACTTATGTTGAAAATTTTAGAGCTCTATCCTAATTTTAAGTAGCTTTCAATAGATCCACAGACAACTTGCTTTATTATTGTAGAAACTTGTTTATTATTGTAATGTATGCACTTTTATGGTCGACAAAAACGCCTTCCTACTAAGTTCAAAATTGCATTTAAGAATGCATTATAAACCTTGTTAATAGTTAAACAAGATTTAAAGTCTTTATGGAGTCTTTAAATTGATTACATGTAAACTTTTTGCTAATTTCAGAACGTACTTAGTTCTTTTGTTCAAAACGTTTAATAGTTAAAAAACTGTTGATCACTAAATTAATGAAATTCAGCCACTAAATAAATGAAGCAACAGGCATAATTACTTTCAATTACCCATATGTTAACATAGTGTAATGAAAGTAAAATTCATTCACATTTTTTTCGATATTTTGGCTTTCGTCTTCGTTTTAAAATGTACTGAGTTTAAAAAAAAAAAAAAAAAAAAAAAAAAAAAAAAAAAAAAAAATTGTAGAGAAAAAATATGAGTGTGTGTGTTTTAGTCTTTGTTCAGCATGACTCCCAGTCGGATTAACCTACAGTGTTTCTCTTTTGCATACGGGTTAGTAGTGGGGTGGCACGGGTTGTCAGTAAGGTTTTGGTTAAAATTAAAATTGCTCATGCGCACAATGTAGCTTCCATTGAAAGGATTTATATATATATATATTTTGCAATTGCCACAAAAAAAACAACAAAAAAAACAAACAACAACCCTGATTTCATAGATTTTGATCAAAATCTTTGTATTAATGCCTTTTAAAGTCTTCTAAACATCCACAGCTCCAATTTTACGGTAGGGATTCGATGAAGGTGTATAAAGTTAAAAACAAATTTCTTTAAAACAGAGTTTTCTTCTCTCGAGCATTGTCATGTCTACCAACCACTGTTTTTCCCTTGTTTCATTTACCCTAAAGGATAATGTAAGAAATATCGAAAAAAATATTGCTAATTTCAGCATTTTGGTGGTGGTTTTTTTTTGCCAATTTAATAACTATCGCGACACTGATTTTTTTTTTAAATTAAAGAAATTTTTTAAAACAACCACGGTAAGTTACGCCAATCTATGTCAAATTTAAATGCAGCGACCAGCATAATAATGCAATTGAAAGTTGTGCGATGTTTCACATCCCTTGTTTTTCCTTCGATTCTACTTGGGAAACATAAGTTATAAAATTTAATTGACTATTGTAATCAATAACATTTATCAAGGAATTATGACTTAATTTCATTGTTATTTGTACACACAGCGGTATTAGCTACTGTCAAAAACACGGGTTTTGGGAAGATTGAGCAGTTCATGCGGAATCGCGAGCATCGTTCAAAAGTACAATATTTTTAAAAAATAAATAAACATGTCATAACCATTACAAAACATATTTTTACTCCTCCATCCTTTCTTATAACACTATATTTCAATTTTAAAACTCTGCATCAGCATTTCTGAACTTTCAGTATATTTTTCCCAGCACTGGGTGAGACTAGCCAAGATGCCAAGATCAGTAGTAACGGCCAGTCTACAACGGTTTACATCGGGATTGGCGAGTATCGAGCTGATATTGGCCAGCGGATTGGTGCTACTGAGGATGGTGCTTAGAAAAATTATACTGCAACAGTTGATAGTTGTCAGATAGAGGATGCTCTAATAACCATATCTTCTTAATATCTAGTTAGTTATTTACCATTGATACAAAGTAAAAAAGGTTTCTCAAAATAGAAAATCAGTTTAAGGAAAATAAAAATAAAATGTTCGCCACCAAATAAGAAATATGATACTTTGAAGATCAAATGACAGATTATCAAATCTATATTTAAAAGTTGCAAAAATGAAAAACTTCCAAAAAAGTTTAAAACACTTCTCATATAATTGGATCATTCTTCGTAAAACGCACGAAAGTTTGCTTAGCAATTTTTTTCACCAGTTGATAAGTTGGATATTTCTGTTAACTATTGAACATATTTGAATGCAATCAAAACTCCTTAAAACAAGTAATATACATTTAAACATATTTTTAAAACTAAAAAAATTTCCACGGACATGATTTGTCATGTCCGTGGACTGTCGCAACATCAGGCTTGCTTGTTTTATCAGTATTTTCATTTCACTTCATATTTCCTTGACGTAGATATTTATTTTTTTCATACATACAGTATATTATGCCTGCTTATAAAGCTTTTATGAATAGTAATATCATTACAATTAATGCAATACCTATTGACGCAAGTCTGACATATCATGCTCGTGGACAGCAGTTTTAGTTATTTAGCAGCCCACTAAGTGACACAACAAATGAATTGTGATATTGGAAAGAAGTCTAATGTAACTATTTTGGTTCCAATACACATTTTGTATTTAATTTTTCAATACAAGAGTCATGTTTTATTATTTACATGAGAAATCGGTGCAATTGTAAAGATCATACCATGGTCAAGATAAAATTAGTTAAGAATAATTAAATATTTATTATTCATTACTTATTTGATAGTACTAGTTATACAGATATCAATTTAGTAATCTCATGCTTATAAACCTATAGTTCCATTCGGATGTAAACAATAACAAGGAAATTGTCATGTCCGTGGACACCACTCAATGTTATTACTATCTACGATCTCTATATATAACCAGGCCATCTCTGCCAATATCATCATTGATAAATATTATTGGAGAAAACAATTCTAAGCATTTTAAGTTTTCAAATGTTTTTTCTCTCCTGCTGAAATACTGCGTTCTGTGGAGAATGACCCAGTTATAAGTTTTTGAAATGAGCACAGTGTAGTTTTAACCTCCCAACAAGATTTAGAAATATCATTTTCCCTATTAGCATTTTTTTATTATTATTTCTTATTATTGAACTAATAATTATATTTTACCAATTAAAAAACTTAATAACTTATTCCGCTTCATGTATGATGCACTTAAATGACTCATAATTTTTTTAGTAGATAACATTTGATCCTACCTGTTTGAGTTATGGTTCTATATGTTTTCCCCTTTACTCAGCTTTCCTTTGGGGCACAATTTATTTGAAAACATTCCTACTTCTATTGATGTGAGAGTGAAAAGGAAGAGAAAAGATGGTTTCTTCTTGCACTCTCTGCATTTTATGCATGTACCTTGAAAGAAAACATGTTCATTATATCTGGGTCTCTGACACTTTTGACGTCAGAAAATTTCGTGGATTTTGTTATTCCATTTCATACATCAAATCAAAGTACTATGGTTTTGAAAGGTTTCTTCAAAGTTTTGGTCCTAACAATTCCTTAGAGCCATATTTTTTCTATTTAAAGATTATTTGATGTGAATTACTTCTACTCTCCATGCATTAAAAATATATACTTCTGCCCTTCATGAATAAGGATATTCTCGAAGAAATTTAATATTTTTGTGTTGTTAATAATAGAAGAATACGTTATACATTTTACCTTCTTTTCAAGTTTAGTAAAAATCTGTTTTCGAAGTCAATTTGTTAGTTTTTTTTTCAAATTAATAGTAACATATTTTTTAACTTTAAAGTTTTGATAAAGTAAATCGAAATTAAATATTCGTATCACAATGTTTTATTTTTCGAAATAATTCTTAGATAACTGAAAAAGTACAAACTTTTTGGTCTCAGTCTCATTTCTAAAACTAAATATCTCAAACTCACATAATGTAAGCAAACTTACATTATGCGACCCCAATCATAATTTATTTAATGAAAAGTACTCTTAGCTTCAGCCAAAGTTTTGCAGGTTGTATGAAAGCTCTGTTCTTTTTGTCCGTCTGTCTGAGGTCAATATTCCCAGATAAATCTACAGACGCGTACGAGTCAAATGAAAAGTCTCTTCAAGAGGAGTTTCAAACTTCACACCCTGGCTTCAAATAGAGATCTTGCATTAAGACATGGATATTCGGTGACTTTTTTTCTCGCCAAAATTTATTTCTGAACTCGCCAACTTCGTAAATTAATAAAAAAAAAAACACCTCTGAATTCAATGGGGCTTTGTTGTTTGATGTTGCAAACTTATACAAGACTAGATTTCAGTCATTACACGCGATCAAATTTTATACATTCCGTATCAGTGCTTTATTTACAGTAAAAAAAGGCGTATGCAGAAGCGGCCTTTTTTTACTGGCAGTGTTTGTCATAACTCATTTTGTTTCTAAGTTTCTAAGAGAAGGTGTATGATATTTGGTTGCCTAATACAATTTTTTTTTTAGCTTTTTCACGTTTTGGAACATCCTGACTTAAAAAAAGTAATCTAAAAAGTCTGTCTGTGTATCTCTGTCCCCTGAACAAATTGACCTACAATGTTCAAATTTGGTGTGCGGGTTGGTGATGACACAGTGACGTACCATTAAGGGTTTCGTCAAGCTGCTATTGAAAAAATCATGCTTTTCAGTAATTGCTAAAAAATGGCTCTAACGATTTTTTTTTCAAAATTGCTGTGGTAATGCCTCTTAAGGTGTTCTAAACATCCCCACCTCCGAAATTTCTGTAAAAATGCTTTAATGGCGGAAAAAGTTGAAAAACGAACGAGTTCTCTTTCCTTGAGCATACCTCATCAACGATCTTTTTTTCCTCTTGCCCCAATTTCACTTATAAGAAAGGATAATATAAGAATAATCGAAAAGTATATCGACAAAATAACCATTTGACATTTTTTAAGATTTTATTTTAATGACCCATACCAGAATTATTGCAAAAACTATCGCCAAACTGGCTATTTTTGCTAAATGAAGGATGAAAATATAAAAACGGTAAATAACACAAATCCACGTCAGTATTATAGTGCAATTGAAACTTGTGCGATGCTCCACACTCCTAGCATTTTAATAAAAATGCATAAAATATGTTCAAAATTATTCTCATTTAATTAAAACAAATAACGTTTCTTAAATAACATTGATTGTTTTTAATCAAAGAGAATAAACACAATCAATGTTTAAATTTAAATAAACACATATGAATAAAATGAGTTTAAAGATCAAATTTAAGCTTATATTGCAATAAGATATTTTTAAAGAAATTCTTTTTAATAATTAGAAATATTGCCAAGATACAAAAATCTTTAATAAAATTCTAGCTACAATTACAGAAGCACTCTTACTCATTAAATTAATATAAATAAATAAAAAATACTTTAGTAAATGTATTCAATTAGTAGCTTTAGCTATCTTTGGGAAAATGCTTAATTGTTTTTAAATGTTTACACTGTATTCTTTCGATTGTCTTTTCTTAAAGATTTTTTATATTTTTGCTTTCTTGGAAGCTAAAGTAACTTTACATAATTTTGAAGCGCAGTATTTTATTTGCTTAAATTTATGATTTTTTTTTGCTCATTAAAGCAAGATTACAAATTTTTGCATTAATACCCTTGAACTACTCTGTAATGATTATAATATTTAAAAAATAAATAAATAAAGTTTTAAAAAAGATAGTTTATCGTTTATTCTCAATTGATGGCAATCTGAAAGACGTAAAAATATGCCCTTATAAAATAAAATTAAGTTATACATAAATGCGTTTTGCAGAAATATGTAAGGTTCATATCATATTACACTTAAAATATATGTTGTTACATAAAGTTTATATCGTTGCTTCAATTCTATCAATTCAAAAATCATCTTTTAAATTGAATCGGTAAATGCAAAAAGGGGCCCAGTCATATTTTCCCAATTTTTATGTTTTTATGGATTTGTGTGATGTGTGATGGAGACTCCAACGCTTTGTATTAAGTTAAAAATAGAGGTCTCATCTCTGGAAGCTGAGAAAAAATGAATGTTAAGAGTTAAAACAGTACATAAAACATCAATTGTATTTGCTTACGAATCTTCCCAATTAAGAAAACCTAGTCTATTACTGACAACAGACCCAAAACAAGGTTTATTCATCGGCAAAACTCCCAAAAGCCTAAGAACAACAAGAACGACTTAAATTTTACTACACCAACTATTAATTCATTAAAAAGAAACCCTAAATAGAAATACTTTTGATTCCGGTCTAATAACAGATTGTATAATTTTTACCAAGTTTAATACAGTTTGTTTTACTGTCAATATTTGCTATTTGGAGTTTTTCTGAGATTTTCTATTTAGAGATCGGAGGCTCAAAGATGTTTAATTGTATATTAAAATTCAATTAAGTACTTTTAACAGGCCTTATTAATCAAGATAATTTAATGTATAGTTTAGAATTTATTTTAATAATTTAGCATTAGTTTAATATTTAGTTTAGCATTTATATGACATTTACAGCTACTTTTCTAAATTTCACTCCCATAATTTTTTGATAATTTACCGAATAGTAACCAAAATAGTTTTTTTTTTTAACTTTTCACTAAAACTTCACAAACGGCATTTAACCACAAAACAGAAAATGTACTCGAGGAACTTCAAATAGAACAGCAGCGCTTAGTTCAATTTTTCAGGCATTACTAGCACACTTTTCGAAAAAAAACCAGCACTTAAACGATTCTTTCTCAATTGGAAAATAAGGAAAAAACCATTTTAAGATTTGCTCGTTTTGAAGGAAACTTCTTAAATCAGGTTTTAACTGGAACAGGTAGTAAGTTGTTCACGCTATTTCTAAATTAAACCCACATTTAACGCAATAATGTACGAATCGCATGACGTCCGTCATAATTGTGCTTCAGTTATGATGTGTCTTTTCAAATATATTTTATAGGTGGAAAATTCCATTGGGTGAGCTTCATCACCTGACGAATAATTTGCATTGCCCTTCAAAAAACATTTTTATACATTAAAATGGCATTTCTTCAAGGTAAATTGAACAATCTCGTGTTATTTTGGCCGTTATGCAAATGAGTTATTAACTGCCCTTTGGTCATTTAAAAGATAAACTTCTATTTTTGAAGTGTTGTGTGTTATAACGCAATTTATTTGACATTGTTTTGCGTCATGTTGAGAAGAAAAAATTGATTGAAACGTGCAGTAGAAAATATATTAAAGTAAACCTAGCGAATTGTGGTAGTAATGGCGTATTGTACATTATTTGTAACAGAAAAGATTTTAAAAATTGATCATTTTTATTTGTCGAATCGCATTTGTTGTAAAAGTTGATAGAGATGGTTAAAACCAAAAGTAAAAGAGTTTAAAATTAGTAGTGAATGGGGCGTTTGATCATTTTGGAAGGAAATTAATTGATTTTACTATAAAAAGTAAAAAAATTAGGCAACCACACAGATACACAAAAATACTTTTTGAAATTTGTTTTAATTTTGATAACATATTTTTATATTGATTTCAATGCTAATTTCAGATACCAAATCCATTTTTTATCGCATTTTTTTTTCATAAAGCAGTTAATTGTTTTGGTTTATTCAGATAAAATTATGCCGCATAAATTTGCCTCTTCAAAATAAAATTAAGCCTTAAACAATTTGTAAATACAATACCATAAGAAGGATAAAGTTTCAATTACTCTTGTGAGAAGTTTTCGGGTTTCTCTGCAGCAAAGCTGAAGTAAGGTTTATTTGTAAGAACTTACATTAGAATATTAATAAAGAATGAACATTTTGAGCTCACAAACGTGACAAATTGGAGAAAAGCCTATAAATCTTTCAAATTAATAGTAACCTGTATTCTTGGAAACCAATTATGAATTTACTGTAGAGATGTTAGCAAATTTTGAGGTATTAAGGTGTTATATGAGCTTAAACGCTTATTTTCTCTATTCGTAACTAGATTATTTCCAGAAAATTTATATAGTATTCGCAAAAGCAAGATGAAAAGATAACAAAGGAAAATGAAAAAGTGATATCAAGAAACCGGTAATATCAGCATGATAGACGACGTTACTGCTGGATGTTGAAAAGAGACTATTCCTTGTTAGTGTACAGTAAGAAAAGAGGAGAAAAAAGTTTTGAGACATAAAGAAAACGTGTCTATGATTTTTACCTTTTTTATTAACTAATTTACCATTCAAATTAAGACAGAACTAAAATATAAATACAAAGTATGTATTTTTGAGGGGATAAAACAAATACAATTTTTTAAAAAAATATTTTGATATGAGATGTTTCAATAAAAATATAAAACTGTTTTGTGTGAAAGAAACTTATATCACAGGCAAAAATGGATTTTGTATTTGTTTTGTGTGTGTGTGAAATCAGCCTTAAAATAATATAAAAATCAGTTCTAAAATTGAAAACAATTAAAAAAATATTTTTGTAGATAAAATCAGTAGCAAAAACTAAAACAATTGAAAAAATATTCTTTTTAGATCTCTGTAATTGTTTTAAATTATCATCATTTTTTTTTAAATTTCAAGAATTTCTATTTCTAGATCAAGTAGGTACTTACAGTTAGGACATTTCAAATGGATATCCTTATTGGGTGATAAGGTCTAATTTTGTGAGCTTACCTTTAGTTGCTATGAAACATTATTCAAGCTGAAACTCTTTGACTTTGAAAATCATTGTTACATGTCCTTTTCTAGTTGAAAAGTATCAACAGAGATTTCAGAATTCCAGTTTCTACTTTTAATTACTTATATGTATACACTAGCTGAATACCCGTGCTTCTCTACGAAATTTTACCATGTGCATTTTAGCAATCAAAAGACATTCATGTATTTCATATTTCAGACGTTTGATCCTGTTTCGTTCCCGAAAAATTGATGTATCAAAACAGGCGTATCTTCCTTTACCTATGCTTGCCTTTGTTGATATTTGTTCTAAAATTTATAATTGTGAATATATTGAAAATGAGACATTTGAATATCCCTCGTTTAGAAAGTTAACTCCCTGTTGACCTTTTTTAATTAGCTAATCGAGATTGCAATAGTCTATTGTGTTTATATTTGCTCTTAGCTCTAATTTTCAAAGTTGTAACTGTAATGGAAGTGAAACATTATGATATCCCTCGTATAGTTTGAATGTTGCGTCGACATTTTATCCCTTAAAAATTCATTAATCGATATCGGAATAATTTATTTTTTCTATATTTGCCCTTCATAACTTCTCCACCAAATATCAGAGTTGTGATAACATTGGAAGTGAAGCATCCGAATATCTCTCGTTTGGAACATTTACCCCCCCCCCCCTTCTCGATCGCATAAAGTGGCTTAATAGAGATCGGAATCGCTTACTTTTTCTATGTTTGTCTTTGCTGACATTTGTACTAATTTTTTAGAGTTGTGTACCAATGGGAAGTGAGACATTCGAATATCCCTCTTTTGGAACGTTTAACCCCTTTTCTATCTCCCTAAAGTGGTTATTTTTTCTATGTTTACCTTTGTTGACATTTGCACCAATTTTCAGAGTTGTGACCATATGGGAAGTGGGACATCCGAATATCCCTCTTTTGGAACGTTTAACCCCTCTCTCACCCCTTAAAGTGGGTTAATTGAGATCGGAGTAGCTTACTTTTTCTATGTTTGCCGTTGTTGATATATGTACCAATTTTCAGAGTTGATGTGATCATATGGGAAGTGGGAGAATTGGTGATGAGTGAGTGAGGGCTTCGCCTTATATGTAGAGATATAGGGTAATGAAAGTATTGCATTCGATCAAAAGACATTTTTTGATTTTTTTGCATTTCTCCACATTTTGAAACATCCTGATTTCAAAAAAGTTATATAGTAAAAATGTCTGTCTATGTGTATGTGGTCAGCATAACCCCTGAACAAATGACCTAGAATGTTCAAATTTGGTGGCGGGTTAGTTATGACATTAGACATACCATTAAGTTTTTGTTAAAATCGCTCATTCGCATCAGGTAGCTGCCGTTGAAAAAATCATGTTTTTCAATGATTTCTAAAAAAACGCCTCTAATGATTTCGATAAAATCGCTGTGGTAACGCCTCTTAAGGTGTTCTAAACAATTCCCATAAAAATGCTTTAATGGCGTAAAAAGTTGAAAAACGAATGCCTATAACACAGATTTCTCTTTCCTTGAGCATACCTCATCAATGATAGTTTTTTCTTCTCTTCTCAGTTTCATATATAAGAAAGGATAATATAGGAATTATAGAAAAGTATATTGCCAAACTCATCAATTCAGCGAAGGTGTTTCTTTTTTCTTCTTCTTTTTTTTCTTTCTTTTTTCTTTCTTTTTAAAGACATATACAAGAATTATCTCAAAAAAATATCGCCAGACTTGCCATTTTTCTAAATAAATGATGAAAATATCAAAATGGTAATTGACACAAATTGACATCAGTAGTATATTGTAATTGAAAGTTAAGCGATGTTCCACATCACTAGTTTCTCGATAATTCGCTGCGACACGATAGATTTAAATTGCGATTGGTATATTTTTTAAGGTTTTGAATGCGTATGATTATAACTTGGATTAAATAGAGCAAGCTACTTATAAACTATTGGATATTATCTTCATTCGTTAGAAATTTTAGAAAGACAAACGATGAAACAATTCCGAAGACATACACTCTTGTATTGCAATGAAAACCGAACAGACACATTCCATCAATGAATCAGGATCGATTGGGCGGAACGCGTAATAATAATCGCTGAAATTGGAGTTCTATATCACGTATCTTTCAAGTGGCTTCCCTTTGACTAATACTTAAAAGGTTGTCTTTGGACTTTTCGCCATTTTACTGAACGTTTCTCAGTAATCCCGACTTGACAAACTGCGAAGCTGTAATGATCTTGTAATCATTGACCATTTTAATGAGTGTTTAAAGTTTTTCAGTACACAGTGAAATGATTTGAACTAAATCATATCTTTGAATATCCGTAAATCACAATTTATATTTACAAGCATTTTTACTTTCAATTACTAATATGTTAACATAGGGTAATGAAAGTTTTCTATTTGGTAAATTTTTTAATTTTTTTTTACCTTTTAATAAGTTTTGGAACATTGTTGAGTTCAGAAAAATGGTCTAGAAAAATATCACATGTGTCTGTGCTGTGGGCATCATAACACTCAAACGGATTGACCTAAGATGTTTAAATTTTGTGTAAAGGTTAGTGGTGGTAATAGAATTTGACATTAAGGTTTTTGTCAAAATTACGCATACGCATAAGGTAGCTACTTTTGAAAATTTATGTTTTTCAGCAATTGCCAAAAAAAAAAAACCCCGCCTTGAACGATTTCGATCAAAATCACTGTGGTAATGCCTTTTATGGTGTTGTAAACATCCCCTGCGAAATTCCCGCAAAAATGGGATAAAGGCGTAAAAAGTCGAAAAACGAATATCCTTAACACGGTGTTCTCTTACAAGTTTTCCATTGTTTCATTTACAAGAAAGATTAATGTAAGAATGATCGAAAATTAAATCACCAAATTTACCATTTTGGCTTTTTTTTGGGTAAATGTAAGAATTAATTGTAAAAATATCGCCAAAGAGGCAACTTTTTTAAATGGAAATATGAAGACTTTAAATAATACCAATACACGTCAAATTGAAGTACAGTGACCAGTGTAATTGAAAGTTGTGGGAGGTTTCACACTCCTTGTTTAGAAATGCAATGAGTGGAGCTGACAGGTGACATATCCATTCGTTGTATGTAATAAAAAAAATTATTATTATAGATTCGCCTAATTTATCTTTTTTAATTTCCAATCAAGACGTATAAATGCTTATTCTTAAAAAAGCGTGATTGTTATGTTATCGCAAATGAACTGTGTGCTTTTAATAAAGTTAATTGAATACAATATAATTTTCAGATTGCTTGAGATAGTCATGCATTTAATTTTAAAATATTATAAAAGGAGTTTTAAGTATGATAACGAAAATATAATTTGAGAATTATTAAATATTTATGCCATTTAAAATATTGTTATTTGAAAAAACCAGTAAAAATTATATAGTTCTTTTGCTTTTGAAAGCGATGAAAATTACTTTTCCATTTTCTTTCACTTACAAATCAATAATACTCAACTCTTAAAAGTGACTATTACATATTTCAGAAAAACAAATTTCGTACGCTAGAAATATTACCTCAAAATAAGTTCTTTCAATAATAAAGGATTGATAATATGTGAAGAATTTGCTATGTGGCGATATAATAATGCTATGTTTCTCGACCACATTTAAATAATAATGTTCTATTTTTTTAGTTGAACTTTTATTAATACCATGTGGCAACTTTCTGGAAGTCAGAACGTTCAGGATTAGATTCAGCTACCATAGCAACCAACCAATACCTATTTATTATTTGTATTTCATTTTGTTGCATGTATGGAACTTATTTTACGTTTTACGTTTCTATGTTACGTGAAAATAAACTTTCCCCTTTGCTATAAATCCAAATTTTCTTCTAAACAAACTCTAATCATATAAAAACGGAGTAAGGTAAATGAAATATTAAAAATTAGTTTAATAAAGAAACCTCTAATGATAGCTTAAGTTCAAAGAAGCTTTAAAAAATATTTGACTTTTATGGAAGTACTTGGTTGGTTTAAAAAAAAAGTGCTAATTAGATATTAGAAAAAGGTGAAAAATTTCATGAACCTCATTATTAACATAGATAGAAAAAACAAGATTTTACTTACTGGGATTGCATGTTGTCAGACATTTTCCCTGCATGCAAGAAAGATATTTAGAGTTCTCTACACTCACCTATATCAGTGATCGTGATTTTTCCAGATGTTTCCTTTTTTTTTTTTTTTTTTTTTTTTAGTGTTTGTCTGGTTAACTTTGCTTGATAAATAGAAAAAAAAATGTAGTTAGTAATCTTTAAAATGGTGGAAAGAAGTTTACTATCAATTATATAACCAAAATAATGTATTCCTTTTTAAGTCCTTTCTATTTACTTTGGTTTTGTTTGTTTGATGTGGAGGAGGATTAATTAAATCAAATGCTTTCCTCCACATGTTGAAACTTGGCAGACAGATTCGTTGTCGATCACAATGCATACTCTCAAGTTTTGGGACTGTCACTAAAAGGTAGCTTTTACACACACTACTATTAGTGATTCGTATGACTAATTAGCTCACTTGTCTTCATCCAGTCGAGCTGAAACTTGGGAGTTAATAAGGTTGTCAATGAGAAAACATTCTATCAAGTTTAGGTGGCAAAAAAAGTTCACCGCACGGAATCGATGATTTTCTTTTTTAATGATTAAACTCTATGAAAACTTAATCTGAGCTAAAAAATACTTGATTAAATTACAACCGCATAAAAAAGTTGACAATTTTGTTTTTATTTATTATAAAAGTAAAGTAAGGGTTCTGATTGTGATGCTGCTTAAACAGAAATTGGCTGCTATACAAAGCTGTAAATGGCCGCATTGAGGCCTCTGCAATGAAGTACTTAAAAAAACATTTAGTTGTTTAGCCAGATTATTTCGAATATTTCTTTTAAAGTAACAGACCGAATGGTCCCGAGAAAAAGTATTTTTACATTTACAACTTACATGAGTTAAATACAGTGGCTCAAACAATTGTGAACACACCTAACTTTTACTTAATAAATCCAACTTTCAATTTAAATAACATAATACCTAGAAATGCAAACACGTTTCTAATTTTGCACATAATAAATGGTTTAATTTAAAGTAAAAATAAAGAACCATCAACAAAAAACTTCCAATTTGAAAAATTTCATAAGCATTTTAAATACACTTATGCAGAATTTTACCTAAAAAAATTGAGAATACACCAATACATTTTTTGTAATGTCTCACAAACAAAGAGCCAATATTTAGGTGCACGTCCTTTGGCATTTATGATGTCCTCCAAACATCGTGGTATCGATTTGATAAACTTTTTGGTTTACATTCATAACTAAATATTACTTTCTTCCAAAAATTATTTGTCTTCAATTGATGAGCTTTTGCAAATCCAAACGCTTTTTTAGATTTTGCAAGCTGACGAAAGGCTTCTTCCTAACAACTCGACTTTTATATCCAGCTTGTCTAGTTACATTTCGCATAGTTTCAGCACTTACATTTCTGCCAATTATTTGAGAAGTTTCTGATGCAAGTTTGACAGCATTTACTTTATAATAAACCTTGATTTCTGAATTTTTTTTTCCTTTTTGTGGTATCACTTAGAATTCCTTTCCTTTTTCTTCTACTTTTAATTTCAATCGATCCCTCATTTAAAAGTGTTCCCATGATATTCTGGACACACGCGTGTCTTCTACTAACAATTTGAACCATTTCAGTAAGATTTTCTCTTTTTAAAATTAGTTTTAATAGGAATTTCCTAACATCAATACTGGTTTCTCTTCGAGGAGGCCTTTTCTATTTAAAAATTTGAATTTTAGTTCGTCTAACAAATTTCACCACAAAAAAATTATCGTTGAAAAGTTTAAGGATAAGATTACGCAAAATTGCATTAAAATAGCAGCCAAATAGAAAGTATTTAAGGATAGCTAAACATATTTTTCCTAAGTGTATTCTCAATTTTTTGATTGCAAAATTTGTCTAATGAAGTTTTAAAGCTGTATGAATGGTATAATTTATAATAAATTATTATATTTTTTGTGCATATACAAAGTAAAATGTCCATAGTTTAATGCTTCTGCAAAAAGTTTTGTTATAATTAAATTTTTTGCGCATTAATCCAACACCTCCTATATAAGAAAGCCTTCGCACTGACTGCGTGACGTCACATAGAGTAGTCAATCGTCCTTCGCATTGGTAGCATAGGAATTATCATTTTCTTAGTTTTGCTAGTTAATTTGAATAGGAGAGCATTTGGAATACATTTCTTTTTTATTGGCAGAGATAATTCAAATTCTTTTTAATATTTATGTTCAACTAACATTTTGAATTTTATTCCGAAATAAAACACAAAATCTAAATTATTTTTATTTTATTCACAAATCATAGTTATTATTAATCAATAAAATATTTTAAAGCAAAATAGTTTAGTATTACAATTCCTTAACTTCAAAATAACTTTAACGTTTGAAGTTTTCTTTTTTGTTTTCAACTTTCTTTTGCTTCAACAATTTTTTTTCCCCTAACAGGTTGTCATTTTGTTGCCTACAATAACTATTTCGATATATGTTTGTAGCATCTCTTACAATACTTTCTACAATAAATTTAATATTATGTTCTTTACATTCATGCTGAATGTTATATATTTCTTTACCATTAATAATATCTAAAATTAAACTGACCTTCAAAAATTCTAAAACAACGTCTCATATATTACAGAAATGAACTTTTGAATTACAACATATAAATACAAAATAACATTCAAAACCACAAGTTTTGGATAGCATAAACCATCTTTATACAGATTCAAAATATAACTATTCTTATCATTATTAAGAAAATCAAAAGCATCATCGATGTTTTCAAGTGTCAAAATATTTTTAGAGCTAGAACATTTGCTGAATTTCACAATGGAATGGTCACAATAACCGGCACTGTAAATTAGTAATGGCAATAAAATCTTCTTCGGTAAGCGTAATTTCTTCAAAAGAAGATATGTCGATATTTTAAATCAGTGACTGGCGCATTTCAATCCTTTAGAGTCCATTGGATAGCTTTGCTGATATTTTGTTCATTCGCTATTACCATCTTTTCTGCAGGACGTGGGTCTTGATACTGTTGCTTTAGACATGTAGCTCGGATAGCTTTCAAAAATAAAAGGAACCACTCCATCTCTCAGCTTACCCTTCAACTAGAGAAGTAACTACGAAGTTCGAAAACTTTTCTCGAAACAGCAATTATCCATCTTCTTTTAAGTTATCTGTGGGAAATATAAATACCGGAACTCTTGGCTCATTTTTAAAGTTTCCTTTGTAGTTTACCACAGAGCATTGAAATGGCATTTAATATAATTTATGGCACTCTTAATGCAGTAGTCTTTACGTTTTCGGAACAGAAAATACAGCAAACTATACGTGTTTGAAACAGAAAATGCAGCAGACTCAACGTATTCGGTAAACAAAATGGCGATGTTGATTTTTGCTATCGTCCGGGGTGCGCCAAAGTTATGCGCCAAAATAGATCTTGACGAATCACAAGCAAGTAAAACGTCGCCAAACCATTTATCGCCAAATCGAAAAGATATCTTCTTCTAAATGGCACCCCGTAAGGAAGAAGTTCGTAGTTTTCAAGTTTGACTATTTTAATGACGTCATATTTAAAAGTGGTAACCCGTGCAGAGGCTTTCTTATATAGGAGGTGTTGATTAATCACCTTACAAAGTGCTAAAGTGCTCAAAAAACGAAGTGTATTCTTAATTGTTTGTGCCACTGTACATTACAATTATTTCTAAAGCTCCTAATACCATTTTAAACTGCATCAAATGACAGACTGTTCGTCACACATTTTGAAGTCTATGTTTTCATGTTTGAACATTATTGATCGTTTAGCATGTTGGGAATTTCACAACGACCGACGGTTTGAATTGCCTGACTTCGACAGCCGACAATAATATGTAAACCAATGAATACGTTTAATAAAATGGGCTAGTTTGACAGTCTACATCATTATGGATAAAAAAAAATTCAGTGAAAAGTCGAGCAATCCTTTACAAAAGTTTGGGATAGATATTAATAAAGTCTATAAAATTATTTTTAATGGATTATTCTCTCCCCCCCCCCCCCCATAGCTTCGTTTTAAATAAGAATATATTTTCTATACCAAGTGATTATAATTAAAGTTCACTTTAAAGAAAGAACCTAAGGTTAGGATCATTCAAAATTTTATATGAATATTCGGAAAGAAGGGGATATGGAATGGCGTAAGAGGAAAAAAAAAATATTTCGAACCATTTTTTCTTTTGCCATACAAGTCATTTTAGTCTATACATGCTATTATAGTCAATCTTTTAAGAAAAATGACTTGAAAATTCTATTTCAATTAAATCCATTAACAAATACAATAAAAAATGTAGTTGGTCCCTTTCTTCTTATCTTTGAATAAATCTATATGCAAAAATGCGCAATCAATTGGGTATGACATCATGGCTAAGCACTAAATAATTTTAAATATTTTTTTTCTCAATTTAGCAACAGGAAAAAAAACACCCTAACAAATGTCAAGATTTCAGCTACGATAAAAAGGTACGAGATTTAATAACGAATATAAGAACCGTTTTTATTTTTAATTATATTCTTTATTTTAAAATACAGCTTAAAATACTAATCAATATTATTAGTTAATGGAATTTGTCGACCACTTTTTGAGATAGTATGAGGCAGGTTTGTAGAGGTAAAATACCCCCCCCCCCCCAGGACGTAAGAATCCCAATCGTGGTGGGAATCCCAACTGTAGCCTGGATTTTTTAAATATAAAAAGTAAATTCACAAAAATTCACAATATTTTACATAACTTACCATATAAAAATAACCTTAATTTCTCCTAATTTACGTATTTATTTTCTCACAAATGTATATCACAATACTTGCATAAATATCTATGCGTTATATAAATTAGTCCAAAAAAGTATTGGTACACCGTACTGGTCTCAAAAAGTATAGGTATGCTGTATTTATGTTTAGATTCAACAATGTTTTTAACTTTTTATCACTAGAAAGCACTAAGTAAATTATAAATTCAACAGGAGGATTAATTAGTCAGCGAAATTTCCTAACACTACTGTTTATCAAAGAAGTAAGAAAATTCAGAAAGCAGCATACTTGATAAATTGCGCTGAAGTTTTAAAGAAATGTTTTACAAGCACACTCATTATTCTGCTAATTTTTGACAAAACTATTTTAAACTTAAATTATGGATTTTTAAATAAGAAATACAGTACGTAATGCAGCATCTTCTGACATGCCGATGTCAATCAATTTGGTCTTAAAAAATAAATCAGTTAAAAAAATATCATTTTGTGTTTATCTATAGAGTTTGAAAGATTCTAAATAACTTAGAAAAATATCTATAACATAGTTATTTTTGATATTTAAAAACGATAAAAACGAAGCTTTCCAACCAAACTAGAAACTAATTTTGACAAATTCTTAACTTTGATTATTTTTGCTTCATAGGACAGAAATAGCAATGATATCCACAAAATAAATTTACACGATAAAAAACTATTTAACGTTACTTAACTCTTCTTATTATACTGCTGCAAATTTTCCGATACTCTTTCCAGGCTTAGATGCTAGATTTTTATAAAAATTATTTTCTTCTCATGTTTACCAGCTAAAGAATTTTTAATGTAACTGATGTTTAGTCCCACATACTCGACCGGTGTTTTCTCGTCCATTAATTATAAAGAGTAATTATTCGCAAAAGGTGCGTAAAAAGTTATTATTTTCCTTTATTTGCATGTACACGGAATTTATGCAAATCCCTTTCTTTACATGCTTCAAAATTATTTATAGCAAACAGCCTTGCGTTTAGTTCATCTACGAGAGCTCATGAATATCGCATTAGCTGCGAATTCTGAAATCTTAATAAATAACTTACGAATCAGGCAAGCGACGTTATGTATTAGACCCTCAGCAGAGAGCGTGTGGTTTTCACGCCAAAAGCTTCGTCATTTGCGTACGGTCACGACACTTACTTCGACCACGTGATAGAATTTTTCAATTACATTTATGTTGCCGTGCGTGGCATCAGTAATTTCTCTGACGAAAGCTGACCATCAGTTGTGTTCATGTTAGGAATTGGTTATCGCACTTTCTCTATGGAAAAGTTGTAGCACGTCATGAAAAGGATTTACATGAACAAGAAAATGTTGTAAAGGCTTTTGAATGAAAATTATGTCCTTCCTTTTAACAATAAATCACCCAAAATACTAACAATGTTTTATATGCACTATTCTTGTAGTAAACTAACACAAAATCTCAGGGATTTGGGATATAATTCAGTTTTAGTGAATGAGAAAAGATTTAATGTCTTTAGAAATTTATGAACACGCAGTGTTGGTTTGGTTCGAAGAATTTTTCACGCACAGAAAGGAGAGAAATAGTCCCAGATCTATATTGTTCTAGTTGAACCAGCAGACTAATGGCTTAATGGTATGGTAATTGATTACAGAATCAGTCACACGGAATTAGTTTCTTATGAGCATTGCTGTAAAAAAAACAGTAGAAACATTGAATGTTTTAAGGCGTATTTTATGGATTCGCTAGATAGGTGTTTTATTGGGATTTCTTTTTTTTTAGATGAAAATTCTGGTGCGTGATTCTGTAGATGTTATTTCGGTGCTATGGTTCAATATAGTTGTCATGTGACCCTTCACCAAGAAATTTATATGCAAAAACCAAAGCAAATAGAATAGGAAGACAAATCTCAACAATAACCATGCTTAGCTTGGGAATAAATTTTGCAGCCAATTAGCACAAAAAATTTTAGTGCGATTCAGTTGGGCAGTATATGAACTTTTCTATGAATGCCAATGTCAAAATGTGCTATGCCAAAGTAGAGCATTTTATTGATATTTTATAGTTGTAAGTTTTTTTTTTAAACTTACAGATTAAATATTTATTACTGAGATCACAAATAAAAATTATAAAAATACATTGAAAACTATTATATAGTTAGTGAAGTATTATTAATTTTGAATTTTCATGTGATTTTAACAATTAATTCAAATATACTTTAGTCAGTTTAATAAAGAGCAAACTCACTCATCACATGTTTTTAGATTTACCTGACAGAGTTACTAAATGAAAAATAAATCTATTTTTATCTTTTCCATTGGCTTTGAGCTTAAGAAACTGGCACCGTTTCTTATGTTTCTAAAACCTAACAATACTTATTTTATTGCTTTCAAAGATTCATTATTGAGACTTATTTGTCAAAATTTAATTGGGATACGCAAGCTCTCAATGCTTTAGGATTTTTTTTGTGCGCAGAAGAAAATTGTCTTGTTAGTAAAGTTAACAACAAATAATTCGTATTAAGTAGATAAATTGATCTATTTCAAATAAAGCTCGATATTTAACAAGTTTCTTTTTCCCTTCAATCACTTATTTTACTTTGTTGTTCCGTTTATCCTATTCTCCTAAAAGTATTGAGCTTTACGTTGGGTTTTTGCTTTTGATTCGCCTTGTTTTGGTGTATTAATTGAAACAGAATTAGTTAAATTTGAGTAATTCTGAAATAGTGATAATAAAAGTGAAACGTGCTTTAATGATGAAATATGCCAGAGTTATAACTGGAATATTGAGAGTTGGATCAAAGAATATCAATGATTTTTCTATTTTTTATTTAAAAATACAATAAATACTTAAAAAATCAGTTTATTTATGTTGAAATTAATCAGCTTTGTATTTTAATTAATTAAATTTTTTTAAAATACTTTTTCGAGATTTTTTAATAAAAAAGACGTCATTAGGCATTTGTGGTTATTAAGTCAATTTAATTACGTAAAATACAAAGATTAAAAAAAAAAAAAAAAAAAAAAAAAAAAAAAAAGATAGGTTTTGTAGAGTTTTTCTTCCAGTCAAAATAATTATTAAGCAATTAATTGCTTGTTTCTGAACGATTTTTTTTTTGGTTTCCGGATTAAATTAAAATTAATTGCCAGTAACGGAAAGGTCATATTTTAAGGAAGGTTTTTGTTGGAAGTATGTGAAATGTTTTGCAACACGCACGTCTGGGGAAAAAAAAATGTAAATCTTTGAATGTAGGATTGTTTAGTATTTGTTTTCAAGCGTGTTCCAAAAACCTGTAGTAAAAACAATCCATGTTTAATAAGATAATGAGGTTTCCAATAGTTTCGACTGTTTAAAATGGTGTGAACTCAATGCGTTTAATTGGAAAAATCTGAAAACAAATATTTAATTATTTCTTAAAACTATGAATTGCGTAATTTAATCCAAATGTTTTCGTTGAAAAAAACTTTTCTTTATTTATCTTTGCCCGGTTTCAATCTTTTAGAGATATAGATTTCTAGCTTCATATGATAACTAGTTTAGTAAACCAGTACAAGTTACCAACTCGAATTAACTAATAATTTTTAATACTAAATGACTGCACATTTTGGTGATTAAAAGAAAAATCAAATTTTCCAAAAGGTATGATCCAAATCCTAAAGTTATAAATTACAATCGCATTGCAAAATATGCCATAATTATCGAAACAATAAGTATTATTTTCTAACTAGCTCTCTTTAACTTTCTATGAGGAAAGCAACAGACGATTTTCCCCCTCGTTCCAAATAGTTGCTTAGTTATTTCTAAAATTATCCAAGTTGGCAAGTTATCGCGTCATCTTGGTTCAGTTTGCAAGAGAAGCATCTATTATGGGTTAGGGAAACGTAGTATAATTTTTTACAGTTTGAAAATTCTACATCAGTGGTTGAAGGCAAAGAGTAACTTATTATTTGATGAGTTTTGACATTCTTAGCTTACGGATGTATTTCAGCTCATAAAGGCTTTGGTTTTTCCCACTTTCTTCAATTTTTTTCTAGCTGGACAGTTTATTTTTGAACTTTTACACTTCACTATATTGCATTTAAAAAAAAAAAAAAAAAAAAGACGACACAGTTTTTTTTTTTATTATAATCTAATTAAAATAAAGCAAATATGTGTTACTCCGATGTTTTATTATTGAGTGGAAAAAATAGGGGAGAGAAGGTTAATATGGAATGAAAGGAAATTTTCTCAAAACGTAAGATCTTCTGAAACAATTTGAACAAGTTTTTTTTTAAATAGAAATATTGACCAATCCAGGTCCTTGGGAGCTCTGTTTAATTCCAATGTGAAGTGGAAAAAGGTGTGGAAAGAAGAATGCTCATAACTTGGCAAATTTTAACCGAGTCTTTTTTTTTTCTAAAGGTATCTTGATCAACCTAGACTGTCAGGAATACAATTTTATTTCAATGTTTTCAAATTAGGGAGTGAACTAGTGGAAAGGAGGTATGCTTATAACTTTAAATATACTAAACCAGCTTAAAATAAGCCGATTTTTGCTTTAGGTATACTTACCAATTCAGATTATAGTTAACAAACAATTGTCTTTTTTAGTAAAACTTGTATTGAGCATGTTTCCAATTGTTATTATTACTTAAATTATGTGTTCTTATTGCTAAATTAATGAGTACGAAAGTAAAAACTTTGATTACTTCCCAAAACTTATTATTACATGTTCCATTAGATTGAAATTATTTATAATCTTAAAATTATGCTTCTATGTAACCTTTATTCGCCACCGGATACCAGAAAACTCCGGTCAATAAAGATAAATGTACTTCTTTTCCCTAAATGCAACAGTAAACATTCAGAAATAGTTAATCATTGTTTTTATTGCTAATTAAAATTTAAGAAAAAATTAAACTAGTTAAAAAATAAATTTATTTGTAAAATATTAAAACTATTCACCAATAGATTTATTAAACATCATTTGGACAAAAAGTTTTTGCTGAAACTGGATCGATAAATTTTTAAAATTATTTTATTTGACATTGATTTTTATCATTTCTTGCTATTCGATATCGTTCACAATGGTATTCAGAACCAGAATTTCAAATGTAAAAAATAAATGAACGAGAACTAAATTTTCCACCGAAATTCCATTTATCTCACAAAATAACTTTTTGAAAAAGTCAAGGTAACCGTGCTTCTTTCAAATAATCAAACATTTCACTTCTGGATTATCACGCAGAAAAGCTCCAACAACAAGTTTTGAACAGACATAATTACAGTGACTTTCTTGTTGTAAAAAAAGGGTTGTTCTTGAAGCTAAGTTGAATGGAGGTTCGCTTGATCAATAAATACATAGAAAAAAAAAGTAAAACTTATCCTGATAATTAGTAGCGGAGAAAATGATGCATTTCCAAAATTGTCTTTTGAGAACAAAGAGAGTTGGAAGTACACGTAAAGATAACGTGGCCCTAATGGGTTTGTGTGAAGAATGCATTATTAAAGGGCTTCACTTTTGCAGTTACAGTTTTGCGTTGATTAAGACTGGGAAGGGAAAGAAAAGGGGTGTAGTTAGTTATGGTAATTTTTCATTAATAATTCTGCATGGAATACTATACTATGAATAAAATACAATTTTCATTACTTTGAATAGTTTACGTTTGGCATTGTCTTAGTAGAGTATTTTATACTCCGCAAGGTTTTGGGAATTAAAATGTTCCATTATACTTCACCTATGGTGCCAAACTATTTTCGAAAATATTTTCAATTCTTTAATATATTTTATTTTGTTGTTTGATAAACACTTTTAATCTCTTGTATATTTTAATGGGTTTTAAATAGTTTATTCTGCATTCATCTATTGATAAAGCATACTCCTTCAACATTTCAGAATTAAAACAAAAATTTGAATTATATGTGTTCTTATAAACCACTGTTAAGTATTGTGGATGTATTCTATCTGTCTGTCTGTCTGTCTGTCTGTCTGTCTGTCTGTCTGTCTGTCTGTCTATCTGTCTATCTGTCTATCTGTCTATCTATCTATCTATCTATCTATCTATCTATCTATCTATCTATCTATCTATCTATCTATCTATCTATCTATCTATCTATCTATCTATCTATCTATCTATCTATCTATCTATCTATCTATCTATCTATCTATCTATCTATCTATCTATCTATCTATCTATCTATCTATCTATCTATCTATCTATCTATCTATCTATCTATCTATCTATCTATCTATCTATCTATCTATCTATCTATCTATCTATCTATCTATCTATCTATCTATCTATCTATCTATCTATCTATCTATCTATCTATCTATCTATCTATCTATCTATCTATCTATCTATCTATCTATCTATCTATCTATCTATCTATCTATCTATCTATCTATCTATCTATCTATCTATCTATCTATCTATCTATCTATCTATCTATCTATCTATCTATCTATCTATCTATCTATCTATCTATCTATCTATCTATCTATCTATCTATCTATCTATCTATCTATCTATCTATCTATCTATCTATCTATCTATCTATCTATCTATCTATCTATCTATCTATCTATCTATCTATCTATCTATCTATCTATCTATCTATCTATCTATCTATCTATCTATCTATCTATCTATCTATCTATCTATCTATCTATCTATCTATCTATCTATCTATCTATCTATCTATCTATCTATCTATCTATCTATCTATCTATCTATCTATCTATCTATCTATCTATCTATCTATCTATCTATCTATCTATCTATCTATCTATCTATCTATCTATCTATCTATCTATCTATCTATCTATCTATCTATCTATCTATCTATCTATCTATCTATCTATCTATCTATCTATCTATCTATCTATCTATCTATCTATCTATCTATCTATCTATCTATCTATCTATCTATCTATCTATCTATCTATCTATCTATCTATCTATCTATCTATCTATCTATCTATCTATCTATCTATCTATCTATCTATCTATCTATCTATCTATCTATCTATCTATCTATCTATCTATCTATCTATCTATCTATCTATCTATCTATCTATCTATCTATCTATCTATCTATCTATCTATCTATCTATCTATCTATCTATCTATCTATCTATCTATCTATCTATCTATCTATCTATCTATCTATCTATCTATCTATCTATCTATCTATCTATCTATCTATCTATCTATCTATCTATCTATCTATCTATCTATCTATCTATCTATCTATCTATCTATCTATCTATCTATCTATCTATCTATCTATCTATCTATCTATCTATCTATCTATCTATCTATCTATCTATCTATCTATCTATCTATCTATCTATCTATCTATCTATCTATCTATCTATCTATCTATCTATCTATCTATCTATCTATCTATCTATCTATCTATCTATCTATCTATCTATCTATCTATCTATCTATCTATCTATCTATCTATCTATCTATCTATCTATCTATCTATCTATCTATCTATCTATCTATCTATCTATCTATCTATCTATCTATCTATCTATCTATCTATCTATCTATCTATCTATCTATCTATCTATCTATCTATCTATCTATCTATCTATCTATCTATCTATCTATCTATCTATCTATCTATCTATCTATCTATCTATCTATCTATCTATCTATCTATCTATCTATCTATCTATCTATCTATCTATCTATCTATCTATCTATCTATCTATCTATCTATCTATCTATCTATCTATCTATCTATCTATCTATCTATCTATCTATCTATCTATCTATCTATCTATCTATCTATCTATCTATCTATCTATCTATCTATCTATCTATCTATCTATCTATCTATTTTTTAGTATTTTTTTCCTTTTGGGATAGTTAGTTTTAGGACATTAAAGTTCTTTATAAAATTTTTATGTTTTAACACAGCTCTATTTAAATTTTCAAGAACAGCCATTAGGTGATCTTGATGCACGTCAGTGTACCCGCCAAGTTCACTGCCAGAAACCTTTTACTGGAAGTAATTCAGCATCATTTGGACCCCCTCGTATGAAGATTTTAGGACAGAGAATTACGAATAAGATTTAGAATAGAGAATAGGGTATTTGACAAATTTTCAAAATATGTTTTAAATAAAGCATATGCCCAAAATAAAAGACACGTATTTTTTCTTTTTCCAAAATAATGTCGCAAAGCGCCAAAAAATGTATTTTAAAATGCAAGCAGAAGCCCCGCCCCTAAAACGCTGCTCAAAAATCCATCTGATTGTGTGACCAGCATCGCGCATTTTTCCAATAAAGCTTCTTTAAATAAATATTTCCTAAAATTCACCTTTAATGGTCATAATTAATCATAAAGTAGGAAGAAAGACAAACCAAGCTTAAAAATAAACGTATGAAGTTGTTTGTTCACAAACTTCCACTCCACAATACTGACGTCACATTCTGGGAGGAGCTTAAGCGATCGTTTCTGGTCACATGACGAAGCGCTCAGAAAACCATTTTTTAGAATTCGATTTATAAAAATTTGAGCAATTATTTCGAGTAAAAAATGCTTGCATTATTATTACCTCGTTAAATACTATTCATAGGCAGCATTTGGTAATTATTTGTTGATGGTGTCAAATACCCTATTGCTAATCCTGAAGAGGTTGAATAAAAATTAAGTTTAAAGTTTGACTCAATCCTAATCCTGGAATCCCCATGCATTGTAAACAATTGATCAGCACACAAATTAGTTAAATTAAGTTATTAGGTAAATACACAATCGCAAAGCGTTAGGTGAAATTAAACGTCTTCACCGGGACAGAAATGGAAAAAGTGTTCTTCTATAACAATATAAGATGATAAAAACGCTGCGGTGCATTTGGGTGAAGACACAGCCATCTCGTGAGACATTAATCAACATCTTATCTGCGCATTAAAGTAAACCTGGAATCTGAATCGAATTTTGTAAGGGTAGCTAGTTGTTTGCCGCTTTAGTAAGACCCTTAAGTTTCAAGTTTCCAATTCTATTGGTTGTCTAGAAAAGCAAATTCGAAAATTGCATACGATATACTTTTCATTAATTCTTACATTATCCTTTCTTGTAAGTGAAACAGAGAAGAGGAGAAAAACGATCGTTGAGGAGCGATGCTTAAGGGAAAAAAACTCTGTGTTAAATAAATTAGGTTTTCAACTTTTTACATCTTTATAACATTTTTATGGGAATTTCAGAGAAGGGGTTGTTTAGAACAACTAAAGAGGCATTACCATAGCAATTTTGATCGAAATCATTAGAGCCATTTTTTAGCAATTGCTGAAAAATATGTTTTTTCACGTTTTTTTATTTTTTGCATAAGCGCAATATTGACGCAAACCTTATTGACAGGTCGCATGGCAAACTAACCAGTTCATTAAATTTAAACATCGTCAGTCAATTTGTTCCGGCGTTATTCTGACCATATACACACAGAAGACACACGGACACACTGACAGATATTTTTTCTAGACCGCTGAAGTCAGGAGTTTCAAAAACAAAGAGAAATACAAAAAAAAAAAAAAAAAAAAAAAAAAAAAGATTTGGGAAAAAAAAGAAAAGAAATCGATTTTTTTTTTTTTAGGTAAACAATGCTTTCATCATCCTATGTTAAAATATGGTTAATTGAAAGGAAAAAAGGTGCTTACGGATTGTACCATCGACCTTTATCGGCTACGAAATGATCGACAATCGCTGAATTTTTTCCCTTTTGTCAATCCTTTTTTTTTTGTTGCAAATCTGAATGAACAATTTACTGTACATAATTTTATACCCCCATCCTTATTATTGAATGCATGAATATACTTCATGAACTGTGGTCTGGTAAATTGAGCTCTCTTAGAAAAATCCCGGTTATTCTCCGGTAAATCCGGCTTAGAGACCGTTTTTCAACAACTTTTTTAAAACAAAATAATAGTTTAAATTAAAAAAAACTGAATAGTCGGCTAATCCTATAGTTCTCGCAGTCGACTGCCAACAAAAAGTTCGTCGATGGTATTATATGTAAGTATACAGGAAAGGTATATACTTAATCTTTTCAATCCCAGAAAGTTTTGTTGCAAGTTTTAAAATTATGAATATTAAACATTTTTAAATTAGCTGTTTTTATAAAAATAAGTAATAATTTAAATTTTTAAATTAAGTAGTGTAAAAAAAAAAAAAAAAAAAGAAAAAAAAAAAAGCGAAATCATAACAAAAATCTCTTTGTAAAAATCGCCAATTTCATCATGCAGTATCCATGACTGTGAAAAGTATTTAGATCAAAGTAGAGCTAATTTTAATACTATTGTAAATTACTGGCAATGAAAATTAGGATCATTTTCAACAAGATATTTTCTTTTTGAAATTTAACCTTTATGTGCCTAAATGTCCAGTTACACATATATTTGTGACAATTAACCATTTCGTATTCTGGAGCACTTATATGTCTTGCTGTTACTGTGAAGCATAATGGCTATGTCCTCCAAACTTTTTATAACTAATTATTTAGGTCTATGATGGTTGAAATTTAACAAAGGGAAGAAAATACTTAGTTTAAAATCTCACTAATTTTCACTGTTAGAAATTTACACCAACTTTAAACTTGCCTGTATTTTATACTCAATACTTTTCATGGTCATAGCTATTGCATGAAGAACTTTGAGACTTTTTACAGTGATATTTTTGTTGGGGTATACTTTGTTAATTTTCAGCATATCCATATAGGCATTTGTGTTTTAGTGTTTTACAGTATAAGCTCTTGTTGTATCATGAGGTTCGAAATGGATTTTATGTGTTCACTATTATCATAAGGTTCGTCCATTGTTCAATTAGAGGTTTGTATGAAGAATGACATCCTACTTCTTTAAATGAATCAATGAGTTCGTAGTTCATAATCGTTGCCAACAAATGTACAAAAACACCATAATTCAATTAAATGAGATAGAAATGACAAAGAAAGCTACACCCAAACCACTTAAAAAGAACATCTGGGTCAACTATGCTATATTTAGAACAAGAGAGAAACACGTAAAAACATTATGCCACTATGCAAATGAAGTGTAAATGCAAAAGAAAAAGATAATAAATCGAAAAATATGCGCTTAAAAAGGATTTTTTTTTATGTTTATCTTTGCACTGTCTTATTTTCTTCTTAGCTATTATTCATCTAAGAATGACAAAAATGAATACAGTACGCAAATGGAACTTCCAAACCGAATAAAAAAATTCGACTTTCTTTGTTCGTTTTTTTCTTATTTTTTTTTTGTTTTTGTTTTGTTATTTTGCTTTCTTGTCTTTTTGATGATTAAGAAAAGAGAACAAATGATTGTTCGTTCTGGATTCAAAATGAATTTCGGAATTTCGAGTGAAAGAATATCGCATTTTTTTCCCTATCTCATTTATATTGATATGCGTATGCATCATCTCGAGGTTCTTGATCTTAACTTTTTGATAATTATACCGAAACAGCGTGCTTCACTGATTTATGACATTTTACTTGAAGATAATTGGATGAAGAGTTTTTGTGTACTGCTGAGTTCTGGGAATGCGTTACTAATGAAGTGGCAAACAATTTTTCTGATCATTAAGAATAATAAAATATTGAGTAGTATCATAAAAGGTGAAAAAAAAGATATTTGAGTTGTTCTCCGTAAAAGAAAAAGAAAGATTGCATAAAATTGAGTTCAGCGTTTTTTAATGTTTATAATGACTAAATTTGCTGTTAATTTACCAACCAAATGGAGAAAAAGATTATTTGTTTCAGCTGAATAAGTAATAACATAAGTGTATTTTTTAAAACTGTTTTATTTTTGCATCTAAATGAAGTTAACTTTTTTGAGATGTCTTTAAAATAATATTCTTGTTAGTTGATTGAATTGGTAATGGGAATCTTTTTATTGTTGTAATTTTACATTTTACTACATGAAAAAAATTGTATATGATTTTTTTAAATCAAAGTTTTAATTGTAATACTATTTTAAACAATTGTGACTAAATTGATTGTGTAAAATTATTTTATTTCTAGAAGTGAATTTTTTTTTTAATATTTTCCGTTTACTCAAAGTAAGTTGTAAGTATTCGTAAAACCTCACTCTGGTACTTCAGCCAATGCATTGAAAAGTATTTTAAGTAAATAAAAATTCTCCTTCATTTGTTAACTTGATAGAATGGAAAGGATATAAAATAGATAACGATATTTTATATTTATCATTTCAAAAGGCATGTTTTAAGTCTGTCAACAATTTGATTATTCATTTGTCTATTTTCTCTTGGGAAATTTTCTAAAATATTTCATTTTTGGTAGAAACTCTATACCTTGATTGCCAAATGAATAAAGCGTTCCTTGAAATCCTTTTGCGACGTTTATGAACTTCATTTGTTATAGAACTTTGCATTTATTTGAGAGCAAGACGATAGTTCAATTTTAACTTCATTAGGTAATCATCAAGGGGCAATAACTTCGATATTTCGCTTCAGAAAAGCTTTAACTATTAGATCTAATTCCTTTGCCTATAACTGCATAAATTTGAAACCTTAGCTCTTTGCTAATGTAGATTTTATTATACTTTTCAATATTTTCCAGTAAGAATTCAAATGCATCAAGTTAACGGTTTAGTTAAATTATATCACTCAGTGTATAATGATTTTCTCTATCAAATTTTATTTAAAAATATGTATATTGATTCTTTCGTTTAAAATATATAGTATTTTGTTAAATATGATCAATTTATGGTGTTATTTTGAAAACAGAAGAATGATTTATTTTTGTAAGTAATTCACCAGTTAAAGTTATTCGCCAAGAGCATGATATCATATGAATATTAACAGTACATTTATTTATAATTTCATTTCTTTTAAAGGCATAAATACTCTGATTACACCAATAACTCTGAATCAATTCGAATAAGCATTTAATCATTTAAAAAACTTTTCTTAAGGATTCATTATTTCATAAATTGAATAACGTTTCTAATAAATTGCTAAAGGCTATTCTACAAGTACACTTACAAATACTTTTAGTAATTACAAAAAAAAAAAAAAAAAAAAAAAAATATCTATTTATTAGGCTACTAAGAAAATCAATCTTTGACGCCTCTCACATTGTTGCAAAACAACAGAGAGTTTTCAAGCAGCCCCAAATCCTTGTTGGTGAGCTAAAAATCGATTGATTTTAAAACTCTAGAAACTACTCCTTTTGAAACCCGAAGAGTGTTTAGACAGAAGCCTGTTATTTATGGTCAAAATAAGAGCTCGAGATTAATAGAAGGACGAAGGATACGACGAAGGCCTAAGGACACACGTTCCCATCAAGTACTTAGGACAAGAGAAATGAGTATGTGATGTGCTTTGACTTTAACTCCTGCCATTAAGTTGCAACCCTCTCGTTTTAATCAATTAGGCCTGGGACTCTTCTAAACTTTCATCGAGGAAGATGCTTAAGGAGAAATAAAAGTTTAAAAATGATTAAATTAGTCGCTAATTACTCGACAGGGGAGGTATTAAGATAATCGCACATTTTAATTAAAGCTGATTTTCGGTTTAACAAGCCGTGAAAACACAGATTATTCTCCTAGGAAGTAGGTTTATTTACCGAAGTTGTTTACGTGTTCTCTGCCCTAAAAGTGCTTAGCTGAGTGCTTAGCAAACAATGACTTTCTGAAAGCAGTCAAGGTGAAAAGAATGAATACCGATAAAATCCACGTAAGCTTGCTGGCTTCAACCTATTTACTTCAACGATCTTCTCTGTTTGTACTTAATATCTTATGTTTCAATGTAAGACTTTTAATTAACCGTAGTTTCTAACTTGCCATCTAAGAGATTACCAAGTAATGAATACCAGTTTGTAATAGCAGTTGCTCAGATTTAAGAAAATATTACTGAGCATTTGAGTATTGCATTTTATGAAATTTTAATTCATATACGTGGCTCCCTCAGCCTAATTCTGAAGTAGCTGTAGCATGGAAAAAACGCTGTAGTTTTAATTTTATCCGAAAAATTAAAATTTGTGTAGATAATATGAATATCTAAAATTAAAGAAAAGATTTCGAAGTATTAAAAAAAAAAAAAAAAAAAAAAAAATTACCTATAATTGGGATGTTAAAATTCAATAACATTTTGGTTTATTTTTCAGAAATTGGTTCAATAATAAAAGAAGACCTTAAATTTTCAAGTCAATGTAAATTTTTTTTTTTTTTTACTTTTGCATGGTAATATATTCATTTTGAGCATTATATTATTTTATTGCTTAAGGTTTAGGTTGTCGTGGAGGAAAAATTTGCAAAACTCGACAATATTTTTGTAATTTTCAAAAGTATGTTCGTTATTATTTTTTTTTTATTAACAATGGATTTGTTACTAGATATTTTAAATAGTATTGTAAAACATTTTATTCTCTTTTGATTTCGTATGGGACATATCAATTTCAAAATGTTTGTTAGAATAAGAGATATCGGACATACGGATTTACAGTTTTAATTTAGGACACACTAGTCCCTATAAATGGCAATTATTATAATATTTGTGAGGTGGACTTAACATATTTCAATAATAATAAAGCCCTTTATTAGAAAGTAAGTAAATATTAAAAGATTTTTTTCCATATATGTATAAAGTTCAATAAAAAATAAAACTTAATAAGTTTGAAGTATTAAAATTTAACACATTACTCTTACTGTATCTTCTGTTACTTCCAAAAAATAGGTTTAAAAATTATAAAATTCTTTATTTAGATATTTTTTACTATTTGCTAGAGCGAATAGTAAAAAACATATTGTTTCAAACAATAACCTAAGAATCATTGTACATATTGTAAACGTTTCGATAATTATAATTCTATTTATTATTTTGTAACCTTTTAATTAGACATTTTTATTACAGTAAAACTTTATAAATAATGACAAAAATACAAGCTTTAAAGTAGTTGCAAAGGTTTTGGGTATTCAGATTCTTCGAAACATTTGTGTAAACTCGTCAACCTATAAAAGCTGAAGTGGAATTTTATTGGAGTTTAGAGCAGTCCACTTCAGCATTGTAGTCCCCGATATCATATTTAGTTTCCGTGTGATCGGAGCAATGTTCCCCCCCCCCCTTTCCCCCCTTCTTTTCCGAATAGTACAAGAGACCTGTGTACATACGACCACCTTTTTTCAATGCAAAAAAAAGAGCCCCTGATCCGTTTAAAATTGTGAAACTGATATGCATACGTCGTTATAGTACTAACTTCCAACTGGGATTAGTATGAATATTTAAAATAATAAATTCTGTCAGATAGAAAGTTTTTTGAGAAACTTCACAAATGGCCCTAGGTACACGATCTAGCTGTATCTAGGGCCAGTAGCTGGTGTACCTAGGGCCTTTCTTTTAAACTTATGTTTCACTCCGTAGTGAATAGAAAACAAACATACACAGATGAATTTTATTAAAGGAACAATATCAGGTAATTGATTTATCAGTCAATGGTATATCATATAATAACTATAATAATTTGCAATGTGTTTATTGAATTACAAGTATTTTCATAAATTAGTTAACACTATAACTTGAAAAATTTACTTTAAAAGAGTTAGAAGACAGAACTTCAGAAAATTCAGCAGCACTTGAAACGGAGTTTGATGTCGAAGACTCTGAAAATTCTGCTGAACATGAAACTGAATTTGATACAGAACGTCTAGTTCCATCATTGTTGACTCAGTTTCTTACTAGGGAAAATCATTATTTTGATAATTTATGGATGGATCTGGTCTGTCAGTCACACTTGAACTCAAATATTCATCATCATTGAATATGTTTGGATTCATTGGCCAAACACCAGACACACGAAATCCCTGCTAGAATGTTTACAGAAGAAAGGATAGGATTTGTACTCATTCTTCACATCGTCGTATATGATGATTGGTTTTTCAGGGTTTGTCAGCATCCAATTACTTCACCCTCTACTGTAATATTTCTTAAAGGGTCTAAACTCCCCTCTGTTCCCCTCTCACTTTAAGAAATACTACAGTTTTTTTTAAATAAATTCTCATGTTTGCATGAACAAATCAATAATCCTGAATAATAATAATAATAATTGTCGTGGTTAGCTCGTACCCAAGTTAAATTGTAAATGTTGTGCCGCAATGATAATTAAAAACAATAGCAACTTTGTGATTAAAAAGGTCCGTTAGTATTGAGTCTGAGAGACAAGGAAGAGAATCATTAACAATTAAAACATAATTTATTGATTTACTCATTCAGAAATTAAAGTGCATTATGAAGTTCGCGGAAGTGCAGGGTTTAATTAGAGAAGAGAGGGGAGTTCAACTTACGGTTTGTCATGGCTGTCGTGTGACTCGGGTTCTGGACTCTTCGGTCAAGGGTTCCGGGGGGGGGGGGGATTCTCTGATCAGGTAGTCTGGTGGGATCGAGGCCGTGTTGTAGGGTCTGCTCTGCGGTCTGTCTCTATCAGTGAGGGCTCCTGGGTTTGCTTTATCATCAAGGGTTGCTAAATTCGTCCGGTCATCAGGCTTTGGGTCCGGTCGTTCGGGCTCTGCTGGGTGCTGTCAGTTGCGGGCACCAGAGTTAGCTTTATCAAGGTCCGGTCATTAGAGGTTCTGCTGTGTACTTCGGTAGAGGATCGCCGAAAGGATCATCCGGCTAGATGGGCTAGAATCGCAAGTGGACTTTTCCGTCTGCTACAGCTCTCTTCTCTACCAGGTCCGTCTCTCTACTCACAGAGTCTCTTTGGAAATTGAAAAACGAGAAAAAGAGTGGCTCCTGAATGCTTGCAAACCCTTTTACGTCGATCTGGGATGATCCCTCTTCTTCCTTGCAACCAATTGGACTTGAAGGTCCTCCCTCGAGAAATCACCTCATCTTCACCTCTGTCCAATCCATACCAGGCTGTAAATTCACCCCTGACCTCTTGACCTGGTCCTGCCAACTCTTGGGTCCAACCGCGCCAGCAAGTCTAGTCCCCTCTCATAAAAATTGCCCTTTACATCTAGGGTAGGTCTGTACCACCCCCTAATACTTATAAAATTGTGTAAAATTATAATTAACCTCACCATCACAATAATAATAATAGCAAACATAATTTTTATTTGTCAAGCACATTGAAAGTTCCAGAGCAAAATATACTCCTCTCCCATTTAAATAATAATAATAATAATAAAAAAAAAAAAAAAAAAAAAAAAAAAAAAAAAAATTGATGAATTTAAGACGTCAAATTTGTGTGGTTCATTCTGAATGCGGATCATAAATACAATACACAACTTCATTCCAACTATTTATCTTTTTAGTCTGGGACTCAAAATTTAAAAAAGTTTGCTGTAGTGTAAGAAACATTCCAAGAGGCCCCATTAGGGTACCTTGTGTGAGAGAGGGCTATAGTATAAACAAGATGAGGATAGAGAGGCGGGGCCTGGATGGGGGAAGACCTCTTTTCTCCGCTCTGTGAGTTGTGTTTGATTTTATTCATGTTTTATGTTCTTTGTCTTGGGATTGTGTTTAATTAGTAGGGTTTTATGTATAGTTAGTTTTGTGAGGCGTCCTTGTGATTGTTTATTGTTAGAATAAATTATATGTTCTAAGGCAGGAGACAATGGAATTAGAAAATGAAAGAGAACGCACTTTTGAGCTAGAAAAGTCTCGACTTGAACTCGAAAGGCTAAAAATTATACAACAAATTTAGCTCGAGAGCTAGAATTAGAAAAATTTAAACTTTCGAAATGAGAATCAGAAACATCGCGCTATCAAACTGATGATTTGGACATTAAATCAATTGAAAGTGTTATTAGATTGATCAAAACATCAACGGTGCCGATTCCTAATAAAGTAGAAGGAGGGCATATATTCTTTCAATCGTTAGAAAGGGCGTTTAAGACCAAACAATTGTTTGTTTGAGGTTTTATGGCGCAAAGGCAACACAAGGGCCATGCTGCGCCAAAACAAAAGATAAAAGAAAAACTAGGATGGAAGATGAATTATAAATATGATGAGAGGTGACAGAATATAATTTAAGAATGTTAAAATCACATTTCTAAAATGATGAAGATGTTAATAAAATTTAAAAAATGGATATGTTTAAAAAAACTAGATGTGATTTAAAAACCCGATTGATCTTAAAAAAGCAAAGAGATTTGGATGGGGAGTTTCCCCAATCAAATCCTGAAGACTTAAAGTGGTACTCTTAATAAACCTAAGACGATGTGACTGAAACTTAGGACAAGAAATTAAAATATGAGCCACAGAAAGATCGCAACGACAAGTATCGCAAACAGGTGGATCTTCTCCCAGCAATAGATGTCGATGCGTCAATCGGGTATGACCAATGCGCAGACGAGTCAGTTTGACATCTGTTCGACGCATAGGATTAACTGGCCATTTAAGAAGATGATTTTTAATGCAATGAAGTTTGTTATTAACCTGCAAATCCCATGTTTCTTGACGTAAGGATAATATGAACTTGTGAATTGATGTCTTAATATCTTGGTAGGGAACTGGCTGCTGCAGCGGGATTGAAGCCGCTTTAGCAGCAGAATCAGCCAATTCATTTCCTGAAATTCCCATGTGACTAGGTACCCAGCAGAATAATATAGTAAATCCTTTCCTCTCAAGTGTGTGTAACTTTGACAAAATGTCAAAAGCAAGTGGATGGCTATTGGTTTTAACCTGCTCCAGACTTGACAAAGAACTCAAACTGTCAGTATACACACAAAATTTGCGATTGTGGCAGAGTGAGATATGCAGCAGTGCACAAGAAATTGCTGTCATCTCAGAAGTGAAAACCGAGCAGGATTTATGAAGTGTAAAAGCGACTGTGGATGTATCGGACACAGTAGCACAGCCAACACGTTCACCTGCTTTGGATCCATCAGTAAATACTGCTTCATAGTCAGCATACTGAGAGCGGTGATCACAAAAGATTTGCTGTAAAATTTCTGGGGCAGTGTCTGCCTTGCAATACATCGCAAATGGATTGAGAAAGTGGAAAGATGGAATATCCCGCGGTGGAAAGTATTGAGTGGTAAATGTTTGGGTAACTACGTCACTTAGAGCTGCATCCAACAAGATGGATTTCGTTCTTTCAGAAAATGGTCGGATATTAGATGGACGAGCATCATATAACCTACCAAGATAGGCATCAAGTCTCAACTTACGTAAAGGGTGAAAAGGATCAGACATAACTCTACAGTAGTAGTTGGCGCTACATTTTTTCCGTCTCAAGTCAAGTGGAAGTAGACTACACTCTGTCAACAGACTTTCAATGGGTGAAGTGCGAAATGCACCTGAACAAATACGGGCAGCAGTGTGATGGACTGTATCCAATCTTCGTAGAAGGGATGATCCTGCAGACCCATACGCAACACATCCGTAATCAATGCGAGATAAGATTACAGATTGATAGATACGTAGCAAAGAAGTGCGGTCAACACCCCAAGAAGTATTTAAGAGTACTTTGAGGATATTAAGCGACCTATCGCACTTCTTGCGCAAGTATAAAATATGTGGAAGAAAATTCAATTTGCTGTCGAAAATGACTCCCAAGTAACTTATCTGATTCACAACTGGGATGGGAGAATTGCGTATGTGAATTTCAGGATCAGGGTGAAGACCCCTCCTCATACAGAAGTGGATGCAACTGCTTTTAGATGGTGACAATGTATGGCCGTTTTGTTTACACCATTCTACAAGTCTGTTAACAGCAGTTTGTAATTGACGTTCAATTAAGCGCATGTTTGATCCTTGGCATGAGATTTGCAAATCATCAACATACAAAGTTCCATGAACAAAGGGTGAACGGACATGAAGGATGTTGTTGATGCGTAGATTAAAAAGGGTGACACTTAAAACACAACCTTGAGGAACTCCCTCAGATTGGTTAAAATAATTAGAAAATGTAGTTCCAATGCGAACTCTAAAAACACAAGATGATAAAAAATTTTGAATAAAAAGGGGCATATTACCCCTAAAACCAAAATTAAATAGAGTTTGCAGGATACCATATCGCCACGTATGATCATACGCCTTCTCAATGTCGAAAAAGATTGAAACTAGATGATTCCTCTGCACAAAGGCATTTAGAACATCTGTTTCTAGTTTCACGATGTTATCAAGAGCGCCCTCGTAGGAATCCACTCTGGAGAGGTGAAATACATCCATCTTTTTCTAACATGTAAGAGAGTCGGGCGTTTACAATACGTTCAAAGGTCTTACAAAGGCAGCTCGTTAAGGCTATCGGTCGATAGTTCAGAGGATCCTTGGGATCCTTTCCAGGTTTCAGAATGGGGATTACAGTAGCTTCCCGCCACAAGGTAGGAAAGATGTTCTCCTTCCAGATTCTATTAAAGAGAAAAAGGATGTTAAAAAGAGAATCTGGACTTAAATGGCGAAGCATTTGGTAACTGATCCCATCTGGACCTGGACTGGTGTTATGTGCTTTAGATAAAGCACTCTTCAATTCGTACATCTTAAGGTCACAGTTGTAGGAATAATCAATATTGCTTTTGAAATTAATTCCAGTCCGTTCAGCACGATTCTTAGTCACTAGAAAAGTAGGACTATAAGAATCGGAACTGGATACTCTTTCAAAAGTTTCACCAATAAGGTTAGCAATATCTTCAGGGGAAGAGAACACAGCAGCTCCGGTTTGAAGTATCGGACAAGAATATTCCGGATACAAACCATTGGCTGCTCTAACCTTCTTCCACAACTGCTTGCTTGATGTTTTGGATGTTATTGAAGAAACATAACTAATCCAAGAATCTTTTTGACCCTGGCGTCTAACCCTACGAACAACTGCCTTAGCCTTTTTAAAGGCGATAAGGTTTCCTGTTGTTGGGTATCTGCGGAAAATACCCCATAACTTCTTTTGTTTCTTGTATGCAGACTGACAGTCTGCATTCCAGTATGGTTTACAGTGCCGCAGTGTTCTAGTTGATGTCTTAGGAATGGAGGAGTCAGCAGCATTTAAAATTGCCTCAGTGACATTTTGGACAGCAGCATCAATATTCTCACTATTCACCATTATTCGTGTTACAATAGCCAACTCGGTAAATTTGTCCCAATTTGCCCTATGGTATTTATTGTAGGTAGGCGATTGGTCACCCTACCATTACCAGTATGGGAAATGAGGATAGGGAAGTGATCACTGTTATGTAGATCACTCCCAACAGCAAAATTCAAGTATGGCAGAAGCACGGGGGAAAAAATGGCTAAATTAAGTGAATGGAATGTTCTTGTGGGTTCATGGAAATACGTTTTCTCCTCGTTATTCAGGAGACAGAGACAGTGATCTGATAACAACTTTTCGATCCGTCTCCCACGAGGATTCGAATTATCATTGCCCCACAGAGTACTGTGACCATTAAAGTCACCGAGCAATAAAAATGGTGCTGGAAGCTGGTCTATCAGATCATTCAGCTCCTCTTGACGGATGATAGCATGTGGCGGTAGGTATAGGCAACAGACTGTGAGAAGGGACTGTAAAGGAAGTCTCGCAGCCACAGCCTGTAGAGATGTGCGTAGTGTGATTACAGTGCTGGGGTAATTATGAGCAATAAAAAGACATACTCCTCCAGACACTGTATTACCACGGGTAACATCTTTCCTAATGCAGCTATACCTACGGATCTTAGATGTATATGAATCCTTCAAGAAAGTTTCTTGAAGGGCCAAACATGCTGAATGGTAATGTGAAATAATGTTCTTCACATCATCCTTCCTAGACCTAAAACCGCGACAGTTCCAAGAAACAAAAGAAGCCATTATTTATTTAAGGTAAAATTTAAATGGGGATCAGGCTCTTCACTAATATCTTCGTCATCATCAGATGGGTGAAGATTCACCACATCCGCATCTTTAAATGAACGAAGGATATTAAAAGGGTTAGAGGGCTTCTCTCGAGAGAATCCCCCTTTAGCTGATTTCAGTTTTATTGTTTGCAAAGCCTTAGATTTGGCTAGAGATTTCTTTAAAATCGTTGGTCGTTTCGTTACCTCTATAGATGGTCGTTGAGGTAACTTGATAAGAGATGATGCAGGCTCAGTTTCAGTTTGTGTGCTTTTGCTGATGAAAGTTTTTTTGCAAACATCAGCATAGGCAACACCAACACGAGGTGTCCTAGACTCAAATAGTTTTTTAGCTTCGAAGTAAGACAAATTCTGGTTCACTTGCACGGTCTGTATTTCTTTTTCTTTACCCACTGTGGATATGATCGAGAGTATGACGGATGTGTGCCATCACAATTGACACACTTCTCGGGTGCTTTGCAGTTAGCACTATCATGTCCATTACCTGCACAACGTGCGCATGTTTCCGTTTTCCCACGGCAAGCTGTTTGTGAGTGACCATATTTTTGGCACTTAAAACAGCGTAGTGGGTTCGGTATATATGGACGTACAAGGCAGTTCAGATATCCGGCTTTTACGTGCGATGGTAATGTGGGTAAATCAAAAGTGATAATTAGATGTTTAGTTGGTATTATATTCCCATCTCGTCGTGTTGTTATGCGGTGGACGGCTGAAACATTCTGATCACGAAGTTGATCGAGTATCTCGTCCTCCGTAGTATGGTACAGGTCTGATTCAGACACAACACCACGAGATTTATTAAGGGAACCATGTTCAGTTACAGTTATAGTCATAGTCATAGTGAATGGGGGAGGTCAATTGAGCCTAGGTGCTGATTCCACTAGGGAATATTGCACCAACCCCTTTATTTTACTACCCCCCTGTCAAAGAAAGCCAGATTCCTTAAGAATGGTCAAAAGGCTTTTGACAGGTTCCTCGTGGATTGTATCAAGTTCTGTTCCAAGACCTAAGCTTGAGTGCCTAATGTGAAGAAGAGCTTCACATTCAAAAAGTATATGGTGGGCTGTTTCCTCTACCATATTGCACTTCCTACATAAAGGTTCTTCTTTAAATATTCCCATTCTATGAAGGTGTTTTCTTAGGTGATAGTGGCCTGTAAGAAATCCAACTATCACTCTCACCTTATCCCTGCTAAGACGCAGGATCTGAGATGATAGTTTCATGGAAGGTTTTTGGATCATAAGCCTCGCATGTTTTTGATCGGTGGTTTGTTTCCACCTTTCTGTAGTTTCTTTAAGCATTTTTTCTCCTATCACCCTTTTTGCAGTAGTCTTGGAGATCCCACAAAAAGATTCAGGACTTAAAGGTAGGTCTGCAGTTCCCAGTTTAGCAAGCTTATCTGCAGTTTCATTTCCTTCTACACCAATATGACCTGGCACCCATGTACGAAGGATCCTATTATGGGTCCCCAAGTCTTGTAGAAGGTTTCTGGATTCCCAAACAAGTTTAGAGCTTATTTGAAATGAGTTTATTGCCTTTAAAGCTGCTTGACTGTCGCTAAATATGTAGATTTTCCTATTTGAGTAGGATCTTCTAGAGCATTCATGTAGACAGTAAATGATGGCAAGCAGTTCCGCTTGAAATACTGTGGCATGTTTTCCTAGTCTGCGGGCAATCCTTACTTTAGGTCTAACTCCACAGATTACAGCACCTGCCTTTTCGTTCTGTTTGGAGCCATCTGTGTACCACACAATGTCTCCATTCGTAAGCTTGTAGTTTTCCTCTTTCCATTTCTCTCTTAGGTCAATAAGTACCTCGAAGGGTCTATGAAAGAGGAATCTTGTCTCCATGATGTCAGAGGGCATCAAAAGTATAGGATCAAAGAATTTTTGGTCAATACTAGTGTGGGACACTTGGCTGGCAAAATTCATCCACAATTCAGCATTTTCCAGTCTGTAAGAGCTTCTTCTGGCAACACCACTGATGAAGATATCAAGTGGGACAACAGAAAGAATAGTTTCCATGGCTCTGGTGGGAGTAGAGGACATAGCACCTGTTATACTCAAACAGGCAGCTTTTTGAAGGCTATCTAGTTTGGTCGTAACAGTCAATTGTTCCGTCTTTTTCCACCAGACCACTGCAGCATAAGTCATAATAGGTCTAATAGCCATTGTACATAGCCAATAGGTCATCCTTGGCTTTAGACCCCATGATTTACCAAGAACTCTTCTACATCGTAGAAGTCCTACTTTTGCTTGGTTTATTTTGTTTTTCAAATGCTGATTCCAGGTTAATTTAGTGTCCAGTATAACTCCCAAATATTTAACCTCAATCAGCATATTTACTTTTTCCCCCAACAGGGTAGGTGTATCCCTTTCGTCAATGCAGGTTCTTCTTCGCGTAAATGGGACAAGAGTAGTCTTTTGAGGATTTACTCTCAAATTCTTCTCACAACACCATCTTGCGATTCTGTTCAGGGTCCCTTGCATGATATTTGTCACTGTTTTTTCATCTATGCCTGATATGTATACGACGATGTCGTCTGCATATCCTTGAGCGTAAATGCCTCTTTGATTGAGGTCTGCTATTAGGTCATCAACCACCAGGTTCCATAACAGAGGGGAGAGAACTCCTCCCTGAGGGCATCCCCTAGTGGGTCTAGCCTCAAGTGTTGCCCCAAACAACTCGGTTGTAATAATTCTATCTGCAAGTAAGGAGTTAATCCAGTTGCAGATAAGTGGTTCAATAGCTCTGCCAGCAGCGGCAGCAGCGATTGAGTTAAAAGAAGTGTTATCAAAAGCACCCTCAATATCTAGGAAAGCTGCCAAAGCCATTTCCTTGTACTCCAGGGTATTTTCAATCTTTACAACCTGGTGTTGCAAAGCCACCTCTGTAGATTTACCTGATTGATAAGCAAATTGGTTCTTGTGAAGAGGTCTGGTGCTCCTCAACACATCCCTGATGTGTCTATCAATTATCTTTTCCATGCACTTAAGTATGAAAGATGAAAGACTAATGGACGAAAGTTCTTAGCCTGGTCATATTGGTTTTTCCCAGGTTTGGGCAGAAAGACTACCCTTGCCTTTCTCCATTGTCTAGGGATGTATTCAAGAGCCAGACTGGCTCTGAACATTTTGCACAGGATCTGCGAGATGAGTTCAGCCGATTTCTGAAGCATAATCGGCATTATCCCATCTGGTCCTGGAGTTTTATATGGTTCAAAAGAGTTGATAGCCCATAATACCTGCTTATCAGTAAAGAGTTTCTTGGCAACTATCCAATTTTCCCTCCTCACCTTTTTAGGAAATCCCAAGGGAGAGGGGTTCAATTAATTGGATACCGAGTTGGATTTGGGAAAATGTGTTTCGACCAGAGTCTCTATAACTTCTTGGCCAGTCTTGGTATAGCCACCGGAATCATTCTTAAGAGTCCCCACCAAAATTGGCGTATCTCTTTTAAGAATTTTATGGAGTCTAGCACCTTCAGCAGCACTTTCAACTGAATCACAGAACTTCCTCCATGAATTCCTTTTGGCCATTCGAACTGCTTTGTTGTATTCTGCAAGTAAGCACTTATATTCTTCCCACTTACCAGATTTTTTTGCTTTTCTGAAAAGTTTCCTTACTGCCTTTCTCTGTCTCATGAGATCTTGGTTCCACCAAGAGTTTGGTTGTGTACCCTTACTCATAAGCAGAGGACAGTTGTTAATATATGACATGTGGATCGCCTGCTGCAGACCGTCTGCAAGCAGTTCCAGATCATAAGTGTCATAGATTTTCTGGGAAAAGTCCTCCAGGTAATTCTGGAGTTCATTATTGAATAAAGTCCAGTTCGTCCTTTTGGGATCCCTAAACGTTTTTTCCCAGTGATATTCAGATTTTAATAAAAAATGGATAAATTGATGGTCTGCCATTGAAGGCTTCTCCTCAACATGCCATTTGTCAACAAAACTACTTAGTTCTGGACTGGCTAAGGTTATGTCAAGTACTTCCTTTCTTACACTGGTAATGAAGGTCGGTTTATTTCCTACATTTAAAATATCTAGGTTATTTTCAAGTATAAAGTCTAAGAGTAACTCACCTCTATCATTGATGTTTGAGCTGCCCCAGATTGTGTGGTGTGCATTCACATCACAACCAAGAAGTAATCCTGATTGCTGCTCTGCACACACAGTCAACAATCTCTTCAGTTCTGCACTCACAGGATCTTTTTCTTCATATGGCAGGTACCCAGAGCCTATCAAAATTCCTTTGGTTCTCCCGCCATCATGAAGTGTTATCTTAGCAACTGCCAAGTCTCTAGAACAGAGTTCATGAATCGGCAGTGCATCAATGTTGTTGTTGATAAGCAAGCAAGCTCTTGCAGAAGAGCTCGCAAGATCATAAATCAGCTTACCTCCACTGTCCCTTAATCCCCTGATGTCTTTTTTATACAACCAGGGTTCTTGAATTAGGGCAATGGGGATTCCCTCAGTCCGGAAGGTCCCACTGAGGTTGGCAGCAGCAAGTCTTTTATGGTTGGTTGTTTTCAGATTATCTGGCGCAATCAGCAACACGAGGGCCATAATGCGCCGAAACATTCGTCATTAGACAAGCCAACATACATATTTACAAACACCCATGCCAACACGGGACTCGAACCCGCAACCTCGCGGTCTAGAAGCTAGCACGCTAACCACTGCACCGTTTGGTCGGCGCAAGTCTTTTATGCTGTAGGTTGATCTGCAGAAGCTTCAGGGACATGGTCAGAGAAAGCAGCAGCAGATGGTTTTTCCAGAATTCTGGCCTGCACTTGGGTAAAGCCTAAGTAAAATTTACTTTCTCTACCGATCAAGGTCTTGGCGTCTTGTTCTGGAACATTTACAACAATGGTCCTGCCCTCATTACCAGATTTCTGGTTGAGGATTCCCCATTCTGTGGCTGTTAGTCCTCCGTTCTGAGCTTCAATTTTCTGAAGAATCTCTTGGCCGGAGAGCTTGTTGTAGATAGCTGGGATCCTAGCTATGAATTTGGATGTTTTAACAATCCTACGTGCTTCGTCAACAAGAAGGGACAGGCCGTTTCACGGGGACATTTCTCTATTAGTTCTGGTCAGCCATTGACTGCTGTTAGAGTCTGCACATAGGATGATAAATGCCCCTCCTTCCAGGCGACAGTACTTGAATCGAGGTCCGGTTCCCGAGGGAATGCCCTCAATTCTAGCCATTGCGTCTAGTTGGAAGGACGTCAGCTGGTCTTCTGACAGTTTCTGGTCTGGGTATCCTTCCACGACAACTGCCATCTTCACAGCTGACAAAGTGTCACTGTAACTCGGGTCTGTCTCGTCACCGGGTTTGGTCCTTTTTTTTGGCTTTTTTCTCTTCAGAGAGGGGAGTGCTACCATCCGACCTTGGCCTCTTGGTAGAGGGTCTGATCGGGGTCTGTACCTCCTTTCTTCTAGGAGTAGTTTGAGATTTGGGCTTTGGTCTTTTTTCTTCCCAGGTGCCCTTGGCAAATTTTCCTTCTTTGGTCAGCCGTTTTTTGGCAGCCCCAGAGATTCTTTTCTTCTGTAGGTTAATCCTATCAAGCCCCGAGACTACCTTTTGGAGATCGGGATCTCTTTCAAGGTCTGTCTGTAGGGTTGAAGGGCCTGCTACAGAAGATTGGGTCTCCATCAAGGTCTGGTTTTCTTCCTCGTCGGAGTCGGTGTTTGTTTTTTTGTTTTTATTGGTATCCATAAAAGGTTGTATTATTTGCAGGAAGTATAAAGTCCACCCCGCCAGAGCCTGCATGCCAGGGTAAGGCAAAATACTCCTAGAGGTCTCCAGGCACTCTAATAGGCTCCGTTAAAGACACCACTTAACCGTTGGTACCATGCACCCATCAGCACGGGTCGCATAACACTTTGGGTTGACGGGAGCTGGTCCACGTCCCCTTATTCAATATTGGGGGGATATCCTGAGTAAGTTTCGGCTCAGGACATTCGGCTATCCGCCACCTGCCGACGCGCTCGGTAGCAGAGCTCATGCCCCGAGTCAGTTACAGTTACCGAGAGTGAGCCAAAATTTTCAATTTTTAAGATGTTTTTAGCTTGCTGATGGTTGCAAACTTCAACTAATAGGTCACCGAACCTCAGTTTTTTAACTGAAGCCGTATCACCAACCAACGATTTCAAAGTTTTCTCTATTAAGAAAGGAGAGACCTTTTCAAAGGATCTTTAGCGATGTAGTGATCCTTGGTTTAATAATCTGGCTCCATTTTAGTTTAACATAAATTTATTACACTTTAATTAACTAAATAAACACCAACGATACAACATGCTAAGAAAATATTCATGGAACACAAGTAATAAAAATAAAATTGCTCGCCAGGAAAGTTATTTTTTCTGTTGCTATGCAACGCACGAGACATCATCTCATCTCACGCCGATGGAGTTCAAAATGTCATACCAACAAGCTCGCGCCGCCACAGCGGTCCCCCACCAGTCCAAGGGACGATCCAAGTTAATATCCGTAGCGATCGACGAACCGCACCCGTCTACCGGACTTGGTAATTGTTACTTCCGTCGGAGCACTCGTTGAGGAACTTGACAAGGAATTGTCCGGAATCGTTGAGGGAGCTGCTGTTGTTGAGGGAATTGAAGTCGGTGAAGGTACTGGAGTCGGTGAAGGTACTGGAGTCGGTGAAGGAACTGGAGTCGTTGAGACAACTGGAGTCGTTGAAGGAATTGGAATCGTTAAAGGAACTGGATCTTTCTGGAGCCCGTCGTTATCCATAAAAGCAGGCTTCAGGTGATCAATCGACACCGTGTTATGATGCCCGTTAACCTCTAACACGAAGAACTTGTCAGCTCGAGATACAACTTTCCATGGTCCTTTATAGGGCTGTTCCAGGGGTCGTCTTACCGCATCAGTTCTCACAAACACATGGGACGTTCGGTGGAGGTCTCCGTGAATGAAGGCACTTTGCTTAGAGTGATTTGAGAATGGGACAGGACGTACCTCTCTCATCTCTGCACGTAACCTTCTCACAAACTCAGCTTGCGAGATGTCTTCTGGCCCTGAAGAATTCCTAAAAAATTCACCAGGAAGTCGCAAAGTAGTTCCATACACCATTTCCGCAGCAGTTGCCTGTATGTCGTCTTTGAGACTGCAACGCATCCCCAAGAGAACGGTTGGGAGGACGTCACACCACCTATCTGTGCTGTGGCACTTGATGGCTGCCTTAAGCTGGTGGTGCATACGCTCTACAGCGCCATTACTCATTGGGTGATAAGCAGTGGTTCTGATTCGATGTACCCCTAACAACTTAGTAAGAGAAGCAAAAAGGTTGCTTTCAAATATAGTTCCTCGGTCAGTAGTTACGATATCGGGTACACCAAAACGAGCAATCCAATTAGCGTAAAAAGCCTGTGCTACCGTCTCAGCTGTCTGATCTTTTATTGGAATGGCTTCAGGCCATCTGCTGTACCTATCTACGCAGGTCAAAATGTAACGACAGTCTTTCGATGGTGGCAAGGGTCCCACTATGTCGATATGGACATATGAAAATCTGGCGTTAGGTGAAGGAAACGACTGGAGCACTGATTTATTGTGGAGTTGCACTTTTGACTTTTGGCAAGGTATGCAATTCCTACACCAATTTTTGCAGTCTTTTGTCAAATCTCGCCAAATAAAACGCTTACGAACTAAATCAGTCGTAGCCTTAATGCCAGGGTGAGAAAGTCCATGACAAATATCAAACGCCCTGCGACGAAATGAAACTGGAACATAGGGCCTCACAGTACCATTGGATACATCACAAAAAATACTTCGGCTTGATGAGGGGAATGTCAAAGGCTTCAACTCAAGACCCAAATCGGCGCCGATCAAAGCTTGCATCTCCTCATCAGAATCCTGCGCGATGGCCATTTCGTCGTAATCTAAAGGTCCTGGGACCTGAATTGTAGAAATACGAGAAAACGCGTCGGCAACTGGATTCTTGTCGCCAGAAATGTGATGGAAATCCGTGGTAAATTGACTTATAAATTCAAGATGTCTTTGTTGTCTCGGAGAACATATATCTGTTTTTTGCTGAAATGCATATATTAAAGGCTTATGATCAGTCAGAACTTTAAATTCGCGTCCCTCTACCATATGTCTAAAATGACGAATCGCAGAATATATCGCTAACAATTCTCGATCGTAAGTGCTATATTTGCACTCAGCTGGTGTTAATTTAAGCGAAAAAAATCCTAAAGGTTCCAAATTGTCACCTACAGATTGATGCAATGCGGCACCAATTGCAATTTCAGAAGCATCAGTAACAAGAGTCAACTCTGCATTCGGTTGGTTGTATTCAGATTATCTGGCGCCGTCAGCAACACGAGGGCTATAATGCGCCGAAACATTTCGTCATTTAACAAACCAACATACATTTACAAACACCCATGCCTACACGGGACTCGAACCCGCAACCTCGCGGTCTAGAAGCCAGCACGCTAACCACTATACCGTTTGGTCGGCAACTCTGCATTCGGAAGAGGGTGCACTAAAAGTGTAGCATTAGTTAGCATTTCTCTACACTCATTAAATGCTTTCTCGTTAGCCTCGTTCCAAACAATTGGGGTCTTGTCTTTTTTGGCTTTGCCTTTTGTAAGCTCATACAAACACGCTTGAACACCAGCAGCGTTCTTAAGGAACCTGTGATAAAAATTTAGCATTGCCAAAAAACAACGAAGTTCATCAACCGTTTTAGGAAGATTGTACTCTTTGAGTGCCTGAACTTTGGCTGGAAGAGGAGAAATTCCTTTACCAGAGACATGAAAACCCAGAAATTCAATTTCACTTTTACCAAACTCGCATTTCTCCAAGTTTATAACTATACCATACTCACTTAACCTTTCAAAAACTCTATTAAGGTCAGACTCGTGAGCTTTGGGATCACTTGAGGCAATAAGAATATTATCAAGGTAGACATAACAACACTCAAGACCGCGTAAGACTTCATCCATAAACCTCTGAAAAGTTTGCCCAGAGTTACGTAATCCAAAGCACATTTTTAGGTATTCAAAAAGTCCCACCGGGGAAATGACTGCGGTTTTTGGAATGTCTTTAGGCTCTATGGAAATCTGATGATAGGCCTTTACGAGGTCTACCTTTGAAAAAATATTTTTCCCTGCAAGTCCATGTGAAAAATCTTGAATGTGAGGAAGGGGATATCTATCCGGGATAGTTTGAAAATTTAACCGCCGAAAATCACCTACAATTCGCCAAGTATTATTTTTCTTTGGTACAAGATGTATTGGGCTTGCGTAAGGACTACTAGAAGGTCGAATTATTCCTTTTTGTAGTAGTTCTTCAAATTCTTTTTTGACGATTTTAAGTTTTTCTGGCGATAAGCGCCTAGCTTTAGAATATACAGGTGGACCTTTTGTCTCTATACAATGAGTGACAGAATGAGTCATTCTCTCATTACTTAAATTCAAGTTAACAAGTTGGGGATATTTGGCCAGAATTTTATGGTACGGGGATGCCTCTGAAATTAGAGTTAATCCTAATGTGGGACCAGGACAAATTGTGGCTTTGGCATTAAGCTTAGTTAGGCCATCAACAAGCTGTCTATTTTTAACGTCTACCACAAGACCAAAATGCTCCAAAAAATCTGCGCCTAAAATCGGATGCGAAACATCAGCTATCCAAAAAACCCATGTAAATACTCGACGCAACCCGATATCTAAGTTATACTTCTTAGTACCGAAAGTGCGAATTTTACTGTCGTTAGCCGCGTAAAGAAAAAGTTCCGAAGGTGTGCTTTCTTTCACAAGTCCTTCGGGAATGCAGCTTATTGCAGCACCACAATCGACCAAAAAACGAAAGTCGGAATTTTTGTCAATAACAAACAGACGACTGGAAAGTAAGCTGCAATCTGCCGCCGTTAAAACAGACGCGCTTAATTGTTTTCCGTAAACTCACATGGTTTAATGCAATCACGGGCTTTATCTCCGAAACGTTTGTGGTACCAGCATAAAACATTGCATGACCCCTCTCTAATACGGGTGGTTGTTCTATTTCTATTACGACTTCGAAAGCGCTGTTTAGAGCCATTTAACAAACTTTTCATATCAGCGCGAAGTGCTGCCATTTCATCCCGTAGAATTTGAATCTCTGTCTTTTCATGTCCTGATGATACACTAGAAACCGCAAGTGTGCAACCTGATACTTCATTAACCTTGTCGGCTATTTTTGACAGCCCATCTAAAGTTTCACTGCTTACAGATAAAATCTGTTGCATAGAAACAGGAAGGCGTTGAAGCCACAAAGATTTCAAGACTTCGTCAGTAATTTTCCCATCGGCCAAATTCCGCATCTCGAGAAGTAGCTGCGAAGGCCTTTTATCGCCAAGGGTTAAATCTTGCAAAAGTTGCTTGAGGCGAAAAGAATCAGTTGGACAAAATTGCTTAAAATTCGTGATTTTAAAGTTATGTACATGTTTTCAGTGGGGGGGGGGGGTGCGAACTAAATCGGGTGCACAAGAAAGTACACTTGCATTCAAGGCTGTAACCACAGAATGAAATTTTGTGGCATTTGCTGTGATACCAGAAATGTGAAACTGTTACTCGAGTTGGCCAAACCATAATTCTGGGTTATTTTCCCAAAATGGGGGCGGACGAAATGCAACTCTAGCCACCTCCATTGTGGTAGGTAGCGAAAACATATCCTGATCACCCTCGTGTGACATATTTATATATAAAAGCCCAAGAAAATTCTTACAAAATAACGTACGAAAATGGTCACCGAGCAGGATCTAATTCATCACTCACCAAGTTGTGAAGTTCTTTATTAATTCTTCGGAGGTGGTGTATTGACTAGCAACATCCAAATTTGAAACGATCGAATTGCCACAATCTTCAAAAATAAACCATTCAGGCCACTTTACTTTCACATTGGTGCTTGCACTTCTTATTACATTCCGTGAAACTTTAAAGTCCAGCCGGTATTCGCAATAAGGTTACTCATGAAAGTTCAGAGTCCGTAAAAAATCACCACTTTAGTCCGATGTCACCACTTTAGCAATGTTGTGATCCTTGATTTAATAATCTGACTCCATTTTAGTTTAACATAAATTTATTACACTTTAATTAACTAAATAAACACCAACGATACAACATGCTAAGAAAATATTCATGGAACACAAGTAATAAAAATAAAATTGCTCGCCAGGAAAGTTATTTTTTCTGTTGCTATGCAACGCACGAGACATCATCTCATCTCACGCCGATGGAGTTCAAAATGTCATACAAACAAGCTCGCGCCGCCACAGATCCCTCCTTACGATGCACCACAAAAAACTTGGCAATAATGCGATTTAACGCTTGGGCACTTTGTTGCTCCCCGCTGGGGGGAGAAGAAGAAGATTGTTTACTTTCCATGAAAGTATGAATGACAAATTCGGGCACTAGAGTCCCACCCACCATGGAGTCCTCAATGTCGGGGATAGTGCATACCGGCAAGCAATAAAATAAGAAAGGAAAAGAAAACATCAACGAAACTATTGCGCACGGCATAACACTACCGGGCTGTCCAGTACCTATACGCGAACGACTCATCCCTGTAGAATAACATCCCTGTTAATTTATTTGGAGAGATAGCTTCGAATTCGCTTAAGTTCTTAGATGAGGAAAGCGTCACAAATTACGAAAATTGAAGAAAATTGTTTTAAGGGAATTTGAGCCGACTCCAAAAATTTGTCTCGAAAATTTTATGAATGCAAAACGTAATTTGGATGAAACGCATGTTCAGACCGTTTCCAGATGATCATCTAATTTTGATTATTACTGTAAACTGAGAAAAGTAGAAACTTTTGAATATCTTTAAAATTTAATCGTATGCGATTACTTATATTCATCATTCGACTCCGAAACGGTTTGTCACGTTGGCATAAAACAAGGCGAAGATTGGTTGGAACCAATTTTAAGTTGAAAAGAATGCGACATTTATTACGTAAAAAAATCTAAAAACAAATCGTTTTCTGAGATTCCGGAAAGTCCTTCAAATGTCTTTGGTAAAGAAAATTCCGATACCTCGCAAAAATATGTCCCGCATAATAAAAGACGAGGCATTGGTCAAGATAATTATAAAATTAACATTGAGTGTTATGTTTGTGGTGGGCTTCATTTAGCAAACAATTGTTTTAAGAAATACAAATGACTATGCAATAGTTGCAAAAGTAGACATTAATTCATGCAACTCGAATGTTCGTAATCGTGTCTTAATTCCTCTTTGCAGAGTGAATATTTGTGTCGAAGGAAATGAGCTGGAAACTTTGTTGAACTCTGGGACAGAAATTGTTTGTTAAACCCTCATGCCTTAAGTTCAAAATTAATTCATGGGCAAGGAAATATTAAACTCACTTTCGCCTTCGGAGAACAAGTCAAGGCAAAACTAGCAATTGTATAGATTGGTTTGAGTGAATTGAGTAGTACCATGAACCACAGTTAGACGTTGAGGTTGCAGTGACGGATAAGTTAATTAGTGCGGATTGTTTACTCCCTTCAAATGTGTATGAAATGTTGAATGAGAAATTTTTAGACTCAGGATCTGTTGTTGGTAAAGAAAGGCAGTCTCTAGACTTATTGTTAGATAGGGGTGAGGAACTATGTCTCCAAAGTTTATTTGTTGAACAGAATGTTGGTTGTGAGTAAGGTAGTTGCAATGGGAGGAGTGTTGATCAGGTTTCGGAGATTCCAATGTTGAAATAAGAGCAAAATAATTGTCAAACGCTTCTGAAAGAGGTAAAATTGGGTAAGGAAACTTTTAGAAGATTGGTGGGCTGTTGTATCATAGCGATAAGGTGTTGGGTCAGTTGGTATCTCAGTTGGTGTTGCCGTTGAGTAGGAGGCTAAGATGTTAGATGTTTCAATTTTTGGGGTACAGATTAATTTATTTTGGTACGCATTAAAATAAGTATTTATTTAAGGTGCGTATTAAAAAGACGAAGGAAATGATAAGAATGAGCTTCTTTTGGTCTAATCTTGCTAAAGATGTCGCAAAGTTTTGTAGTACCTGCTCAAAATGTCTATCCCGAAGTCCCCCAAGTTCGAACGAGTCGCCATTATTCCCGTGCAGAGACCTAAATTTCCTCTTGCAGTCTTCAACATTGACGTTTTACGTCCAATCGAGCCTCCGGCGCCGAGCCGTCTGGAAGAGGATACATCTGCATTATGACTCTCATTGGATCGGGTAAGCATAGACTTGATCATTACAAGATTAGTTCTATTACATTGCCACGACAACCATAAAACAAAAAAATAATTGCGTTCCGTTCTTGGAATTTGTAACTACTATCGAGATAACATACCAGGTAACGCAGAACTTGTATATCCACTAACAGAGCTAACGAAAAAGAGGGTATCTGGAAAAATTCCGTGGCTTCATAATCACGATACTGTCTTCAAACAGTTAAAGTTGAGATTCAATTCTGTACTTGACGAGATGTACGCCCCAATCATCGAGGATATAAATGCTCGGCTTTTGCCATTCAAAGATAAATCATAACAATGAAACATTGTCCATGTTCAAAGGGGTCCGGGAAAGATGAACTTTCACATTGATTGTGCTTTTTAAAAACTGATTCAACATGTGTTTTCAGATATAATGAATCCTGAATTATAGAAAGGCATCTTTACATCTGTTCATATTTTTATTTGTTCATATTCTGTGTGTCTTAAAATATTATAGTCATTAACCCTTTGAACTCCAGAGGTGTTTTCACTCACCACATGATTTGATGCCACAACTCGAGAGGACCACTAGGTTTGATGTGAAAATTCCATGCAAGGCCGATGACTGTGTTTAGTTTCTTTGAAGAGGATCTGTAACCGCCAACCAACCAAAAATGGCGGTAAACGTCTGGAGTTGCTGGACCCTCCGCTCGAAAAAGGCCTGGAGTGCAAAGGGTTAAGATAGTTTGAACATGTATTGCAAATTGTTGTTTCCCTTTTCGTGGTCTGCTTAATACTATGTTTACGTATATATTTCATTATTTTAGTTTTTGAAAGTAATGTTTAGATTATTTGATGAAATTTCGAAGTGTGTATACTTAGATATTTTTGCTAAATGTTTCCCTACGTTATTCACATAAGAGTTATATTAGTAATTAACACCACTCACACTTATCTTATGTGGGAGGTGTAGAGTAAGAAACATTCGGAGAAGCCGCATTCGAGCACCTTGTGTGAGAGAAGGCTATAGTATAAACAAAATGAAGATAGCGAGGCTGGGCTTGGCTGGGGATAGACGTGTCTTTTCTCCTCTCTGTGAGTTGGGTATGATTTTATTCGTGTTTAACGTCCTTTCTCTTGTAATTGTGTTTAATAAGTAGGGGTTTATGTATAGTTAGTTTTGTTAGGTGTCCTTGTGATTGTTTGTAGTTAAAATAAATTGTTTGTTTATTCATGATACCCTTTTATTACGTACTTAACATATCCATTAAAATTGAACCAGACATCACATTCGCAATTTGCTTTTATTAATGTAAAAAATAATAAAAGTATTTTTGAATAAAATGACATTAAAATTTTGTTTCTATCATTAGTAGAACTTGAAATATTCAAGTTTTTGTTACATGACAACTCTATTTCGGACATGCCATCTTAAAAGTTTAAAACTGTTTTTCTCGGTGATGGCTTTTTGTCCTTTTTTAGAGTTTAAATGGATATAACTTAAAAAATACTTTTTGTAAATGTATGAAACTTTTCACAATTATTTTTCATATCTATTTCTTTAATTTTTATTCGAGAATTGTGTATTTTAATTTAACGTTTTTAAAAAAAGTTTTTGGAGCTTAGCATATTGTGGGTTTTATACAGATTTTGCGCAAGCTATTTTTATTTATTTTTTATTTTTTCTAAGTACTTTATTAAAAAAATCATGAAGACAATTTTTGGTAGGAATTATAAGAAGTAATTTAATGCAAAATCTAAAAAATTAAAAAAAAAAAAAATTAAATTAGGAAACGTCAAAATTTTGAAGTTTTTAATTTAATATTCTTTTTTTAAACAAAATTTGAAGGTTTAAAATAGTTATTCTAGTTTCAAAGCATAATACAATATGCAGCAAAAAATTCAGAAAAATAATTCTAAAATCAAATTTTTAGAAATTTGAGTCCTGGACCCCCTTAAACAGCAGAACTGTGGTCTGACATGTATAGATTTTTGCACCCATTTCTTGTCGAATATATATATAATAAAATAATAATAATGTGTGCAAGAAGAAGAAGCAGACCATAAAAGATGCTTTTTTTGGACAATTCTACAAAGCAAAATAAACAGTCGATTCTGGTAAAAATTCCCTTGGGCTGAGATTACAGATGTTAGGTAAGTGGAAAGAATGTTGAGATTTTATATTACTTTTTAGAATGTTTGGAAATCACTGAATTATGCATTTATGTTAGCTTTCCAAATACTGAGTACGATAAACTTATACGTTATTTGAATCTGACAAAATATATACGGAACAGCATTGCTTTTTTCACTCAATCCGTAAAAATTATGAACACGGGTGGCACCAGGAAGGTACATTGCTTGCTCCAGCTGTTGATTAAAACTTAAAAATAAATTGTATTTTGTTTCGGGAATGGGTATGTTTACATTTACTTCATAATTTATTTCAAAAGTTTATCAGTAGCTCTTAAATAATCTGTTTCGCCGAATATATCTGCCGAAGTTTCAGAAAATCATGACTAAATGAAGTAGCGGCGATCAGGGGTTGCCCTTGCACTTTTTAAACCTTAGCGATATTGATGGCAGTATCGTATAAATTTTGCAGTTTACTTTCCATTCATACCCACTTTTGACAATTTTTGCTACCCAATCGCCATCATTGACTAAATGACAAACAAAACTGAGCAAGTTTCAGAATCCATGGGTGCCCCCCGCAAATTTTCTGACAAGTAGTATCTTTACATTACAAAAGTAGTATCTCTAAAATTAGAATTAATTTGGATTGGGGTAATGCACAAATTAATATTTTATCAAGAAATTCTAAATCAACTGACGGATTGTAGCTTTCCGATCGAAATTCATCGAGTGTAAACTTCATAAATCATTGCTCATTTCATTGAGCAAATTTTGAAGAAGCAGCGAAAGGTTTACAATCAAGACGAACTTCTTTGAATTTGCATCTCGAGAAGGAGAAAAAACAAATAAAATGTCAACCGACATGTGTAACAATCGAAAATTTGTCAATTTATTTTGAAAGCAGATTTCGATTAGTTACAGAATCTGGATATTTATCTTGCATGAAAGAAATATTGTGAGTCGATATTAATTGATTGCTATCTATAAAAACTAATGTGAATTGTAGTGAGATGATGAAGAAAGGATGTCAATGAATTTATGGCTATTTTCTTTTTAATAATACACGTTTAATAGAAAACATAGTTTATTTTTACATTAAATGAACAAAAAATAATTAATCAGTTTTAAGAGAACTGTATCAATTTACTAGATTATTGTATCAATATAAACACCATAAATGGACAGCTATATACAAATACCAGTTGAGTGGGGATTGTATTTTACTCCCCTGCTCCAAAAACCCCCGTCTGTAACTACGCGACCTAGGTTATATCCTAGATCTTAGGTCGACCTAGATTAAATGAAAGACAGGATTTTTTTTGTTGGGACTCTAGAAATCTTTGTGGGGTGGTATGAAGTTCGCTTTGGTTCTACAAGAAAGTAAGTAGAACTGTTACAGACATAGCAAGGTACCATGGAAAGTTTTTACTGGATTTTTACTTTCAATTACCCATATGTATTATACATAGGGCAATGAAAGTATAACATTTGGTTGGGGGGGGGGGGGATTTGATTTTTTTTTTAACATTTCTCTACGTTTTGAAACACCCTGATTTCAAAAAAGTGATCCAGAAAAAATGTATGTGTGTCTGTGGTCAGCATAATTCCCCAACAAATTGACCTACGATGTTTAAATTTGATGTGAGGGTTGGTGATGGCCCAAGGACCTACCATTAAGGTTTTCGTCAAAATCGAGCATAAGGTAGCTGCCATTGAAAAAATCATGTTTTTCAATGATTTCTAAAAAATGGCTCCAACGATTTTGATAAAAATCACTGTGCTAATGCCTCTTAAAGTGTTCTAAACATCCCCACCTCCTGAAATTCCTGTAAAAATGCTTTAATGGCGTAAAAAGTTGAAAAACGAACTCCTTCAACACATAGTTCTCTTTCCTTGATCATACCTCTTCAACCATTGTTTTTTTTCTTCCCTCAGTTTCAATTATAATAAAGGATAATTTAAGAATTATCGTAAAGTACATCGCCAAAATCACAATTTTGGTGATTTTTTTTTTTTTAAAGATCCATACAAGAATTATCTAAAAAAATATCGCCATATTGGCCTGTAATTGAAAGTTGTGCGATGTTTCACACCCCTAGTTTTGTAATGCGATCTGAGCAATGGTGTGTATTCTTTTGAGCTGTGGTGTGATTTTTTTGCGAATCGTTGGTGCTGAAATAAGAATTGTAGATTTCGTGGAGTAGAATAAAAAAGTTATACTTGTTATAATGTGTATCATCATTCCTCGAAAAGATATTAGAAATATTGTATTTAAAAGTTGGTGTAAATTGTATTTTACAAGTTTTAAAAAAATATAATTGTATTTAAAAATTATATTTCCATAGTTTATTTTCATGATTTGCAAAAATATGAAGCTAAAATAATATTTAAATTGTCTTACTGAGGGACCCGTTTAAAGCTATAGAAGATTACGTTTAAGAAAAAAGGGAATAGATGCAATATAAGGTATTTGGTGATTTTTTTTAAATTTAACGATAACAAAATCGCAACAATCAAAAACACGGTAACTCAAAGAAAATTAAAACATACATGGTAATAAAATTAAGTTAAAATTAAAATATAAAGGGTACTTCTGTTGGCCTGTTACCAGTTGGTGCCAAGCCAATGACGTTTAATGACGCGTAAATGTATCGCAAATCTTAAAATATAGAAATTAAAAATTATATTTGAAGGCTGTTAGTTTGAATAAGTTAGGTCTGCAATTTGGAGGTTTTTATCTTGTGTCCGGCTAACGGAATGGTACCGAATTAAGTTAAAATATAAATAACTAGTTGAATACCCGTCCTTCGCTCCGATGTTTTCCCATACGAAGTTTAAACAATCAAAGGCCATTCATGCATTCGACATTTCGGACGTTTGATATCGTTTCGATCAATACAAATTGGTTTATCAAAATTGCAATTCCTTACTTTATCTGTGCTTGCTCTTCTTGACATTTGTTCTAAATTTTATAATTGTCACCGTTATTGTAAGTGGGGCATTGGAATATTTCTTTTATGGAACATTTCAACCCTGTAGAATTAGTTGATCGAGATAGGAATAACTTTTAATTATCTGTGCTTTCCATTGATTCCAATTTTCAGTGATGTGACTAAATTGGGAGTGATTCATTTGAATATTCCTCGTTTGGTCCGCTTTAGACCTTTTGAACAGTTAATCGAGATTGGAATAGTTTACGTTTTGACACTTGTATCAAATTCCAGAATTGTGACTTCATTGGAAGTGGGACATATTGAGCTATTTGTTCTCGAAATTCGTTTCGCTATACTATTTCGCTATTCGTTGCGCTGTGGAACATCACTACCCCTTTTCGACTCTTTAAAGTGAGTTAATAGATATTAAAATAGCTTCTTTTATTTATGCTTGCTCTTAATACCAAATATCCCAGTTGTGACTGCATTGGAAGTGAAACTTATGAATATCCCTAGTTTGGAGCATTTTAAGCCCTTTTCGACCCATTCTAGTTCATTAATCAGAATCAGAATAGTTTACTTTTTTAATGATTGTCCGTGTTGGTATTTGTACAGATTTTCAGGATTATGAGTGTATTGGAAGTGGGACTTCTGAATAATGCTCATTTAGAACATTTGACTCCTTTTTGACCTTTTAAAATGGTTTAATCGAGATCGGTATGGCTTACATTTTCTATGTTTATTCTTTTTAACATTTGCACCAAATATAAAAGTTGTGATTACATTGGAAGTGGAATTTTTGAATATCCTTCGCTTGAAACATTTGACCCCTTTTCGACCCTTTAAATTTCGTTAATCGATATCGGAATAGCTTATTTTTTCTATGTTTGTGTTAGTTGACATTTGTACTAAATATCAGAGTTGTAACTAAATGGGAAGTGGGTAATTTGAAAGTTCATCATTTTGAACGTTTGACCACTTTTCGAACCTTTAAAGTTGGTTTGTCAAGAATGGAATAGCTTACTTTTTCTATGTTTGCGTTAGTTGACATTTGTACCTAATATCAGAGTTGTGCCTACATTTGAAGAGTTACATTCGATTATCCCTCTTTTCGAATGTTTGGCCTTTTTTCGATTCCTTAAAGTTGATTAATCGAAATCGGAATAGCTTACTTTTTCTATGTTTGCCTTTGTTGACATTTGTACGAAATAACAGAGTTAATACTATATTGGAAGTGGGAAAATTAGTGATGAGTGAATGAGTGAGTGAAGGCTTTGCCTTATATATAGAGAGATAATAATAAAAAAAAATAATATAACTGAAAATTAGTACCGTTGCCAGATACCACATTTATCAACTCGAAGCATTTATCTGTAAAAAGAAAAAAAAACATCAAATGAAATTGTGCCATAGAAATGTCATGTACTACATCTGCACCAAAAAAGTTTAGTATTCTTCCAATTTTTTTTTTAGTACACAGAGAAAAAAGTAGTCTCATGCTCCCTTTCCAATTTCATAACCACGGCCAAATTAAAGCACCAAAAATAAATTTCTCAAATGAAATGCTACGCTACTGGTGTAAATAGTAAAACATGTATAATACAAAAAATGTATTTAAATCTATATTAAATAATAAAGAACTTGACACATAGGACACTATACAAATAAAAACCATCAAAAGAAGGAATTTTGATATTCTGGTTTAAATTCTAAAGGAAATGAATAAATATTTGCATGGGAATAAAGGAAAATTAAAGTAAAAGAAAAATTAACAAATGTCAAAATGATTTGAAAGTTTTCGTTGAATTTCAATAACCTTAGCCGTTATGTTTATATTCAGAATTTCGCATCATTACGCTTTAAAACCGAGCATGCCCAGATCTTCTACGGTAGGTCGATTGACAGTAAATATATCAAAATATTAAAACAATATTCGAACCGCTTATCAAACAAACTGTTATAATACATAAAAATAATCCGAAAAATTAGTTGGACTCATTAAAATAACTTTTTGTTTTATTCTGATGTAATAAATAAATATCGTTGCCATTCTAATAATTTTCTTTGATCTCATAAAATTTTAATGAAAGCCACTTTTAATCTAATTTAAAAATTGTTCTCTACAATCTTAATGTACTAAAGCTTCTATGTACCAAATTTCGTACCTCTAGATGCAAAATTATGTATTTGTATAAGGTTCAGATGTATAGACACACATGTTTATAAATATAAATTATGTACCATTTATTTTACTACTTAATGAATTTAGAAGATTTGATGCTACATCACATGACAAGCTGAATACCCGTGCTTAGCTACTAAATTTTACCATGGCCATTTTAGCAATCAAAAGACATTAAGATACCCCACATTTCAGACGTTTGATCCCGTTTCGATCCCGAAAAATTTATTTGTCAAAATAGGAATACCTTATTTTATCTGTTCTTGCCCTTGTTGACATTTGTTAAACAATTATAAATGTGAATATATTAGAAATGAAACATTTGAATATCCTTCGTTTAGAACGTTTAACCCCCTTTTGATCCTGTTCGGAGCATGTTCCGAGCACAAAAGCACCCAAATGTTGGCACCTCGTGAGAGGGAGCTAGTGTATATAGTTCTATGTATTTTATCTCTTATCCAAAAAGGGCATTCTTGATCTATTCTTGGAGAGACAAGACGTATGTTTTGCTCTCATGTTAATACAATCAAATCAAATTAAATGACATTTTGAGTAGTCTGACTGTATACGAACAGTAGCGTTCAGACCCTTTTTAATTAGTTAATCGGGATTGTTATAGTTTATTGTGTTCATGTTTGATCTTAGTTCTAAATTTCAAAGTAGTAACTTTATTGGAAGTGACACATTAAGATATTCCTCGTTTAGTTTGAAAGTTGCATTGACTTTTCGTCCCTTATAAATTCATTAATCGATATTGGAATAACTTAGTTTTTCTCTATTTGTTCTTCTTAACATTTGTACCAATTATAAGAGTTGTGACTACATTGGAAGTGAGACATTCGAATATCCCTCGTTTGGAACTTTTAACCCCTTTTCGACTCCTTAAAAAGGGTTAATCGAGATCGGAATAGCTTACTTTTTCTATGTTTGTCTTTGTTGACATTTGAAACAAATATCAGAGTTGCGACTACATTACAAGTGAGATATTCGAAAATCCCTCGTTTGGAACGTTTGACCCCTTTTCGACTCCTTAAAAAAGGTTAATCGAGATCGGAATAGCTTACTTTTTCTATGTTTGTCTTTGTTGACATTCGTACCAAATATCACAGTTGTGACTACATTGAAAGTGGGACATTCGAAAATCCTTCGTTTGGAACGTTTAACCCCTTTTCGACCCCTTTAAGTGAGTTAATCGAGATCGGAATAGCTTACTTTTTCTATGTTTGTCATTATTGACATTTGTACCAACTTTCAGAATTGGGACCATATGGGACGTGGGAGAATTAGTGATGAATGAATCAGTGAGGGCTTTGCTTTATATATAGAGAGATAAAACAGAATTGCATGTTGCTATGACTTAAGGAGATATATATATATATATATATATATATATGCTATGACTTAAGGATATATATATATATATATATATATATATATATATATATATATATATATATATATATATATATATATATATATATATATATATATATATATATATATATATATATCCTTAAGTCATAGCAACATGCAATTCTGTTTTATATCTCGATATATAAAGGAAAGCCCTCACTGATTCATTCATCACTAATTCTCCCACGTCCCATATGGTCCCAATTCTGAAAGTTGGTACAAATGTCAATAATGACAAACATAGAAAAAGTATATATATATATATATATATATATATATATATATATATATATATATATATATATATATATATATATATATATATATATATATATATATATATATATATATATATATATATATATATATATATATATATATATCAAATGAATGGTTTTTGGGAGATAAAGTAAGATAAGAGTTTCTTTAAGTAACTGTTTCCTATAAAATTGAAATTTTTTTTTTATATGATCACTTAAGGAATATTTAAAGTTATGCATTCATGATATTTAGATAATGAACCTTAGTAAATGCATTTTTTAGTGGGATTCTATCATATGAAAACACTTGATGCGCTTGTTTTTGATTAAACACAATATACCTTCAATAGCAAATTCTGATTTTCACATTCTATTACCCAATCAAGATGTACATTTCATTGTTCCATAAAAATACTGCTGACTATGATGTAGACATGCATAACCTCCATCGGCATCATTCATTCAGTTATTTTAAACTTCTACAAAATCCATTATTATGAATAAACCAATCACATTATATCTTTGAACGAGTTTATGTATAAAATTATTTCTTCATTCAATCAGAAACGTGTATATCATTTTCGCAGCTTAGAGCACCTGACGGCGTGACGCACACGCTAGACGATTTAGTTCATTTTAAAATATTTTATTTTAATTTGGATTTTGTGTGGTTATTTGTTTATATCTGTGTTTCTGACAGGCAAATCTTTGGTTGACTAACTAACCCACTTGCCGTCACTCCATTGAGCTGAAACGTGACACATTGACTCGTTGTCGATGATAACGAATTTTATTAAGTTTGTGGGGGCGGGGGCAACATTTAGTCCCTGTCACGGATTCAACCGTTTACTTCGTATTGCTCCAACGTTATGAAAAGTCGATCAGCTCAAAATCGCTTACAAGTTTCAATTGCGCATAATAGTTTGGAATGCACTTGCAGGATTTATATTAAAAAACTAGATTTATATTAAAATATACGGGTTAATTTTTTAAATATAATAATGAAAAGACGAGATGTTTATAAACGTTGATTGAATAATCCATCTGAAATGTTGTCCCCACAGTAACAAAGATTAAAATTCCGTAGCGTCTAGTATCTAACTCGTTTTTAAAACTTGTGTGACGTAACATGTTACCATATTCATCCGAGGGACAATCGTTCTCTTCTTCATAAATTGAAATACGAAAATCCTTTGCATTGTTAAACAAAAGCAGTTCCATCTGAACAACCTTTAATTGCCTCAAACATGTTTGAAACGCAGGGAAAGGAAAATGCTTTCTGTTCTACCCGAAGCAAGGCTGTTAGACGCCACAATGCAATCTTTCCAGAAAAAACCTCTGTTTATTTTGTGATGGAAATTCCCTCCACAACCACCCCAAATGTCAAATGCGCATCTCACAAAAGTAAATTATGTTTCGAAAACAGATCTCAAACGCAGTTGGTTTGTTGACATATTGAAAATTCGCTCAAGGAAATGTGGTATGCGTAGTCCATGCAATTTGATATAAATAAATAGAGAGTCCCTTTTTTGAGATGGAAGTAAGTACTTCAAGTGTGGGGGAGGTCCTCTTGTATTTTGAAGTCATATTTACATTTCTATCGTGGTTGTTTTCTGAATAGAGTCCAATTGAGTGAATAAATTTGTGTTTAGGTTCACTTTCATCCAGAGTAATCGTTCGCCTCAACAAAAAATGGTCCCTTCGAGTCTTCTGCGAAGGATCAAAGAATGTACTCTTTTTAAATGGAATATCATGAAAGAAAGTTAAGTCCCTGTGTTTTGGTTGCTTTCATTTTTGTCTTAAACTCGTTAATAAGCACTAGAAAACTAAAAATTTACTTAAAAAGCAGAAAAACTTACTTAAGCCCGTCGACTACATAGCAAAATTTAAGCCCATTCATAGTAAAAATAGCAAAGTTTGGTGTTTGATTGCTTTAAAATTTTATGTTTAAATCCGTTGATAAACACTTGAAAAGTAGTGCATTCTAGAGAAATAATTTGAACTGGACAAAATGGAATCTTTTGTTTTAATGGAGGTATTTCGTAAAATAGTTGTTAAAAGTAAATATTTAGGTGGTCTTTTGAACCTTTTGAACGAACTAACGAAATATAGTTTGTTATTGATCATTTATTAAATTTTCTGCGAGGCAATGTTATTTTATCTTTCTCAATCTGTGAATTCAAAGTAAACTCGTATTTTATTGTTAATTAAGAACTAAGTACTTAACTAATTTATGTTCTATTTAATTCATGGCATTTATGTTCTTTGACAAATATTATTTTGCTAATAATTCTTATAAAGAATTCTGCTCTCAGAGCTTGTTTGTGCAGAAATAAACTCTGCAGTTTTGTATATTTGGACTTATCTACAGAATAAATATGTACAACTTCATGAATTAGGTTTTTAATAAATATAAATAAATTGATTCAAAGTCATAAATTGTTTCAATTTTCTATTTGATTTTTAATAATTATAATTTTTTATTTATAATATTCATGTGGCTAAATAATAAAGCTGAATTTATATTTGAGTTATTATATGAAAGACTTTTAAAATTAGTTGATGATGTAATATTTACCTTTCGTATTCGAAATAAATATCCTCACAAATTAATAATTAATTTCTTTTTGTGCTGCAGAAATTTGTGCTTAAAAAGCCAATGAGTGGCAGATAATTATGCATTTTTGACCAGAAAAATTTACTACTAATAATGTCGCTTTTAGTGAAAGAGAAATGCCACGATAAATTAAATAATAGTACATCCGAAAAGTTCATAAATAAAAAATACACGATTTTTAGATAATGCTATACGTTACCGTATTTTAACTTTTGCCAATTCCATCTGTCATATGTTTTTCCACCTTTAAGATTTATGCCTTGCTTATTTCAGTTTCTGAAGATGCCGTGAAAAATGATAGCTTAATGGAATCACATAATGCTTTTATAAATGCTCATGTAAACTGCACAAAGGAAACGACATTTATGTTCGAAGTTTATGCTATTTTTCTAAAATACATTACCTAATGCATAAAGCCTTAATAGCTGGCATTTTTCGTTAACATTCGGTCATGACAGGTTAGAACTGGTTGGGATTTTTATCTGAATTTCAAATCCCCCAGAAAGCAATATAATTTGTTTATTTCCGAGATCAGTAAACCGATTTTTGTTTTTATCCCTTTCTGCGATTTTTCTTTTCAGTTTCAGAAGCACTGTTAAAGTACCTTCTGGAAGTGCCGACTCAAAAGTCAGAGATCAACCAACTATTTCGTATTCACGAATTCCTTGCCATTCCATGTGGCGTTCTAAACGATCAAATGCACGCAATAATGTTTTTTTTTTTTTTTTTTTTTTTTTTACGTTTTTCCCTTTTCGGTATTTTTGTACAAAAATAATACATTCAATAGCTATAAATATTAAAATACGTCTTTTTTTCTTTTTTTTTTCTTGTTTTAGCGAATAAACTAGTTTTCTTCTTCAAATAGAGAATATTCTAGGACTGGTTGAGATTTTATTTCAAGAAAATGTTAGCTCAGGATAATTTTTATTTTGAAATGTTTTGCCAAAACTCGTGGAATAATTTCTTTTGGAAGAGAGAAAGGTGATCTTTTATATGAAAACGAATATTTAAAAAAAGATTAGTTATAAAAATTGTTGACTTTTTTTTACTGTTTATTGCATAATATTCCTAAATGCAATGATACAGTTAATAACTTTTTATTCGTTACAAATAAATGTTGAATTATTTGTTAATAAATATATACACTTCTTGTGGAGTCGAATAATGTTCTACTAATGTTATAAATTACTATTAAACTATTATTTTATATCGCACGATCAATATAGCATGCTTACTCTCTACTAATTTATATTTATGTCCCGATACATTTTGTTATAGTTTTATGATTTGGTATTATTTAAAACGTTTATTTTATAATTTTTAAAAACACTAAAGGCATATATTAAACAAGTTTAATTCAATTTAATATGTGGATGATAGGAAATCTTATTATTTTTTTTTTTAGTAATTTGATAAAAATATACACTGTCATAAAAATCGTTAAACTTTTGTACATAACATTTCTCGAAATTATGATTTTTTATGTTATTATTTTGGAAGAAATTTTCTTAAGTGATAAAATATACTCTATTTTAATGAAAATTGCGAGTCAACTTCTTCTATGATTGGACTGTTAAGAAGATAAAGAAAACGCTAGTGCTTTGCCATGTTATACGTGAGAATGAATTCTCATTTCAAAATGGTTACTTAGATTGCATCAAATATACAATATTCTAAATTGGGTCGCTTTCTTCTAAAACCATTCATAAAAAGAGAAAGATCTAAAAGCGTACATTCCAACAAAGTAAAATACTTTTTAAAATTAACTTTTTCTTTAAGGAAATCATAGAACTTCAAAATATATTTAATAACCTTAAATTTAATTAAATGTATATCTAAGACATAGAAATAATGCATTTATGAATTATTATTTTACTATTAAAATTTCACGTTTAAAAATGAATTTAGGTAGTATAAAAGGCAATATTACTTATTTAGAAAAACGTTTTGTTGTATTCACTTGTATACCAAATTTGTACATTATCATATAATTAACTTTACTCCACACGATTTGAACACAGTGTATAAAAAAATTAGAAAAATATGATTTTGCAAAAAATGTGGATGGAGATTGTACTGAAACAACCCACCTCATATTGGTATTTGGAAATGATATCTCTGTGTTTGACTTATGTATTAAATTGTGTTTTTTTTTTATAATAAGAAAATAAATTAAAAAAGAAAATGTAGTTATAAACAAGAAAATCTAGGCAACAAGAGAAGTTAAATGAATAAATTAAATAAGCATTAAAACTATACTTGATACCGGCTTAGGTATTCAAAAAAAAAGAAAGAAAAAAGAAGAGGTAATTTGAGAATCAAAAGGTTATTCACACTTCAAAGAATAATTTTTCTGCAGAAATAAAGGTTTATTAATCATTATCTCTTTTCTGTTTGACAATTTTTTTAATTACAACACGCCTTCAAATTATTCCTTTAATCTTTCCTTTGAAGTAATTAATTTTTTGTTTATTTTCCAATAGTTATAATAATCTAAATTAGTAAATAAATATTGGATAGTCTTTAAAGTATCGGACTTTAATTATTTTCTTAATTACTTTGTTAAACGACATTTGTGAAGGCTAGTTCGAAATAATTATACTCTAATATTAATAATTTCTATCTGTTTTTTATTCGTTTTGCCTGGAAGAACATTAGATAATTAGAATTTTCTAATAATTTTGAAACTTTTATGGAATATCTTGATAGTTAATTTAAAATGTGTACTTGATTTGGAATTTAAGTACTGCACACATTACTCGAATTTGGACATATTTAAAAGGAGAGTATGACATATTCAAAAATTAATTTTAATATTAAGAGTGTGGTTATATATATTTATTAATCGATAAAGATAAAATAAAACATGTGCGAAAAAAAAAAGTACATTTGAATATTGTACAGGGTTTGAAAACGCAATATTTTCTGTACCTTAATTTCTGGATTAGAAGAAATATGAACCGTTGTAAATAACTGACCACTTATTGGTTTTATCTGTAGAAACTTTATTTATCTTAAGTATTGCTAATTTTCTATGCAAATTGAAACATTTAAATTCTTAAGAAAGTTTCCAACATACTTATGATATGAATTTTCTTACTTACGAAATATTTCAAAGAAAATATATACACAATATAGTAGTTAAAATTTTGCTTGCAACTACACAAATGGACACCTTTGAAACATATATTTAAAAATTCAATAAACAGAAGAATTTATTAATCATTTTATTACCATTGAAAAATCAGTTTTCAAATCATAGCTCAATCTAATTAAATTCACAGTGAACTTTTAAACAATACATATAAGATAAAAAGTTTTACCAATCCTTTCATTTGTTTATGTACACGTAAAGATATTTTAGGGAAAAAATAAATCGAATTTTTAGCAAAGCAACGTTCTATATAATTACATCGTACTTTAATACTTTGGTTTAACAAAGCTGAATCAAATCTGATAAGGTCTGATAAGATGGGTTATTTAACCTTTTATGTTACATAGAAGTTTAAACAATTACTCTGGAATTATCTGGTTTATATACTATATACAATCGATATTGTAAATAATAATTGTTAAACATAAACGAATGATGATTCTGAATGATGTTTGTTAAACAAGAACAGATGAGGATTCCCATACTCATGAACAATATTAGAAAATATTCATCACTCTATTGAGGATGCTATCGAAGTAGAAGTGCGTGAATATCTGTTATTATTAGAATAAGAATTGCGTTCATCTCTGAATGACTCTATAGTGCTGTAAGTTGGCTCTATTATTGCAAATGTTTTTAAAATTATTGTGGAAGAGCCTGGTCAAAATAAGATAAGAAAAAAATCAAAGCATTTCAACAAGCAACCACAATGACATAGTTCTCAAATCCTTAGGATTGATCTTGTTCCAACCAACACAACATTACCTTTCATATTAAAACACCGCCAATTCCCGACATTCTATCACAATAAACAAGGCACAAGACAAGTCATTTAATCTCATTGACATCAATTTGGAAATCGCAGTATTTTCACACGGCCAACTGCATGCGGCTTTATCACGATCATGATTTGCAAGTCAGGTGATGGTGTTTATTGAATTGAATTCACAGCATGATTATTGAATGATCATAGACAATTCATACGTAATCTAGGAACGCGGCAGTGTTCCACACCAAGTCCAATGTCAAAGCGCAAACATGCAAGTGTATATTAAGTTGAGAGAGCTTAGGCCCGTTTGCGAACTATTATAGCTAGAACCCTAATATTTTTTTTTTCTTCTGCATTGTGTTGTGCCCCTGGTGCGTAGATGAAAAATAACAACACAATAGCTAACATTGAACAAGTAACCATGGTACAAAATCTTTTGACAATCGCCGAAGTCACCCGATTTTTGTTCTGTTTCTTCTACTTCTTTTTCTTCTTATGGTTGTGACCAAAACTTTAGCCAGATCTACAGCCAAACCTATTTAATGATTTTATACCATTCTTTTTTTATTCCTCCCAGTTTGATCAGAGAAGCGCCTTTTGTATGATTTGATGGGTAAGAGGGTCTGTACCCACCGAAAATGATCCTGATACTTGGGAATATTAGCCTGGCCTACAGCTTTAATATATTCAGACCATTCTTTTTTAATTCCTCAGATTGATTAGATGAAATGCCTTTTGTACGAATTAATGCGTAACAGGATCTGTACCCCCCTCCCTCCAGAAATGATTCCAGAAGTTTTCAGATTTAGCCTGGGTAATGACTGATTAAAACGGGTCAATAGATTTCGGATATTCACCTTTTGTTCACTTTCAAGAAGTAACTTTAATACTTTAAGTTGAACTATCGAAAAGGTGTAATTAGAAACAAAATAAAAATTACTTATTATTTAATTAAATTGCAGGCTTATCAAAGCTCTGAAAACATGTTTTCCAATTTTTTACTTAGAAAAACACTTTCAGTTTAAAATAAAGTTTCCTAGATGTCTGGCCGGATTTGAACCACGCCCCATGTGACTGAATTTCTCTTAGAATAATAACAAGTCTTATATTTCAAATTAAAGCGAAAATTGTTTTGAGACGCATTTTTTTTATATATATTTATTCATATGTAAAATTCGTATGTTCGCACAAAAGCAAGTAATTCGTTAGTATGTTTTAATTACTTTGTATAATTACATATTTGTTAGTACATAATTTCATATTTTTGTGTCCAAGTTATAATAAATACATATTTTTGATTATGAATTTTTTTTTCTTGTTATGGATTAAGATTTCTTCTTAAAAGAAACTTTAGATTGCAAACGTTTCTCTTTACAATATTTAATCATGATATTTATTATCACTCTCAATTCAAAGAGTAGTATGTGAATCTTATGGTGTTGCGCTTGCGCCATTTTTTTCTTAGAGCGAGGACATTATTATTCACGCTAAAACATCCATTGACCGTATCTTACTCATTTAGAACATAACAAACGCAAAAAAAAAAAAAAAAAGAATTGACGTCTCACAAAAAACAACTAGACGTTGTAAAAAAAGCCCGCTAACTAAAATAATCAGTCAGAAAAAGTTGTGAAATCTGATGTTTTCCGCCAAGCTGTCGCGTTTTGTTTCTTTGGAGTACTTGTACATAATGAACTAAATTGGGATTATTAGGAGGAATCTCCATAGCCAATCAGTACTTGGAAGGCTAGAGTTTTTATTAAATTAATCTCAATTCAGTGCAATGGGTGTCAAGTAGCTGAAGCAAATGACATGAAATTGATCCGAAATAAATCTAGCTTACCAAGTTCACAAGTTCTGATTGCCTATGGGGATTCCCTCTAACAATACCAATTTAGTTCATAGTGTACATGTACTTCAAAGGAAATAAACGCTGTCGCTTGGCGACAAACATTAGATTTCATTACTTTTTCTGACTGATTATTTTATTTTGCGGGCTTTTCTTACAACGTCTAGTTGTTTTTTGGGCGATATAGTTTTTTAAGAGGTACTTCATCCTTTTTCTGTGCGTTTTACAGCTAACTATTATCCACAGAAAACCTTACCTAGTGAGAACTAAATGATGCAGAGGTTATCCTGCAGAGTTTTTCGCTTACGATCACGCATTCAACTGGGACAGAAGATGCTTTATATACCTTTCAATGGCTCGTAATTGATGATGAGATTGGTAAAAAGATCTCCAGAATAACAAGTGCAGAAACCTCAGCTAATGAGGCAGAAAAGCACGAGTCGGTAAATTACCTTAATAGACCTCAATATAATTGGGCGAAGGGGAAACGCATTTCGTCAATCTGACCCCTTTTGGGTTTCCGAATGAGACGTGGCCAGGATTTCTAATTGTAACCACCAACGAATCGATGCGTTGAAGAGATACGAATACTTGGCGATTTTTTTTACCCCACCCTCTTATTCTTTGTAGGGCTGATGATAGCGGGTGAGAATCCCTCGAGATTCATTGGTAATGAGATTGAAGCGGTCAACAGGGCCTTCTTCCCTTTATTCCGAAAAAGATTTGTCGCACTCGCACCAGTTTCTAATGGGAATTAAGTAAACAAGTTTCCGAGGATTGCGTTGGAATTAATCAAGTAACTAACTGGCTTTTCGCACACAAAGGAGGCGTATTTCGTTTTGGGATACAGGATGAGGTTTATTCCGGTTAATTCTAAATAAATAAAGAGATCTGTGCTGAGAATCTTCGTATATAATGATGTTGGGGAGGAGTGGCGATGGAAAACGACTTTTCTTCAGATGCAGACTTCAGCGAAAAGTTTGTACAACCAGTTTCATAAAGAAATACAAAAGTGGACCAAGTTTCCTTGACACATTCAGAAAAATTACAAAACACAATACTTGGAGTTGTTGTTTGAATTAAATTGCTTGACATCAGGCACTATTAAAAAAAATACCTGGTTGACATAATATTTCGAATTGACCATATAGATGACAAGGACTTCCAATTAAAGTAATTTAGCTTACACTTATGCGGATTTTATAGAATTTTTTAGCATAATATTTGCTTATTTCTGAATATTCTTTAGAATTTTACCATAAAAAGAAAACTCTATCATGAAAAGAAATATTGAAGTACCAGACAGAGGTAGTTAACCCACTGACGGTACAGGGAAGGGTGAAATTCTATAATTGTTTTCACTGTAATAATTTTTAAATAGTTTAATTCAAATATATATATATTTTTTTAAAATCATTTTTTATTTATTTTGTTTTAGATGATTATAAACTATCATCCTAATAAAAATATTTAAAAAATATTTTATTTTAAATTTTATTTATAAATTTAAAAATGTTATGTATTGCTGGAAAAACTGGGGATCAAATGACGCATATATACTTGCATGACCTTCAGTGGGTTCTTTGATACAATGTATGAAAAAGAAAATTTAAACTTTTTAGTTAACTCTTACAAAACACGTTACTCGTGGCAAGTAACTCTACCTGAAATTATAAACAGCGTTATTTATACGTAAAATGTTGGAATATTTTTTACATATATTGAAGATAATTTTCCCTGAACAAATTTTTTCTTCCATACGCCAATTTTTATTTTTGAGTAACGTGTTCAGGACTTGAAATTCATTTTGTATATATCCACATACAAAAAAACTTAACTAAGAAGTAGTTGTTAAAAATGTTCTGCGTTCAAACCTGACATCAAAAGATTTTGATGCACATTTTTTTTAACTTTATTTATGTACTTTTAAAAGGGATGATTAGTTTAGAATTCAATGGGAGGGAAAGAAAACCTCTTCCGCTTTTCTCACAAAATCTCATGAGATGGAGCATATCCTTCAGCCCAAAAAATGTTTTTCTTTGTGATATACAATAAAATAAAGTTTCGTGGACAATTGAATTACAATTTAATAATATAGTATTACTTTGGCATGGACAGCTGAACACAATGCCATTCGACAGTTGGTCGTTTGAAAAACTAAAGTAAATACTTTTTTCTAGCAAATTGAGCTATGCTGAGTTTGATAAACGACAAAAACATCCTGTTTGGACATCCAGTAAACAAAATATGTACTATTTTTTGAAAATTGTACAACTTTACTCTCTTTGTTGAATCGAGAAATATTTTGGGCTTGTTAAGGACACAAAATCTTATTATTATTATTTGATTAGTTTATGTTTGCTATGTATTTATTCTATTTTTAAAAAAATGTAGCAAAATATCAATTTTTTTTTTTGCAATAGTGATAAAGTATTCCTCTTATTTTTTATATGGAGTACATTGGTATTTTAATTCTTCAGTTACAACTACGGAGGCGTAAATAAAAATTTTAGTATTATTTAATTAAACACTATCATTAGTAGCATTTAATTCTGCCAGAGTTTAAATAAACAAACTGAATGTTATGGCGTATTGCATGACTTGGTTCAGTGAAAACATGCTTTACTGAAAACTAATGAATAATATTTTACTGAAACTTTAACCGAAGAGGTAATGAACTAAGTAAATAATGGAATATTTTCCCACTACGCAGTAGAAATTCTTTATTTCAAATGTAAACAGTTAAATTTCTGTCACACTGAAGATAAAGCCATTTATTAAAATGTGTTTTCGGATTTAGTTCACTTCCTCTTATATCAAAATAACTATATATTTATGCTTTTCATGGAATATCGAATATTAAAATTTACTTGATAATTCATTTCGTTTAAAATTTTCGTATTAAATAATGAATTTTGCATCATCTAATATTGCCACAATTATAAAATTTTCTTATGGGAAAATTCCATAAAATCTAATAAAATCATTGAAACCAATACGAGAATAAGCAACACGCTGCTGACTCTGAAACAGCCGAATTCAATACACCAAGCAAATTGCAAAGTTCTGCAAACTAACCGATAAAAACAAATACTTTCTCTCCCACAATCACACGTCGCTTTTACATACTCTATCCCTCGACTTCAAAATCCAAGTAAATAGCACCATACAATATCTTGAAGATTACACTGTATCCTTCCTTTGACAACATTTCCCCCGTTCCTCAGCACAATTTACATAACTAACGCCCTGTTCTATGAGAGAATACTTATCTAGTTCGTCCACAAAGCTATTTTGCAAAGGGGAGCTTCAGATGTTTTGGAAGATGTATGATTCAATGAAGCCAGAAAAGGATCCATCAGATGGCATGTCACAATGTATATGGAAATGTGTGTCTGTGTTCTGAGGCCCGGAGGCTATCATATAAGGGTCTCTTGGTAATTCAAGGGGTCATTCAGAATTCTGCGCAAATTGAAATGCTATGTGGTTCAGTTTAGAATTGTAGAGTTTCACTTCGATTTTTAGAAGGCATTGTGTTTTGTATTTCTGTTTTTTGATACCCAGTTGATTAAATTATGTTTAAAAGTGTGTGTTTATAGTTTTATTTGTTCTCAAGATAATTCGACCTACCCCTTAGAATTAAAGTCATATTTGCATGATAGAGAAAATTTATTTTTGTAGTTTGTAGTAGGTTTTTTTTTTTTTTGTAGTTTATAGCCTAATACTAAATTTAGTTTTCAGAAAAAGAATTAAAAAAGTTTAATGAACAGAGTATTTTTTTAATTTAGTAAATTTGTATAGTTAATAAAATGTACATACGTTTAAATAGAAGAAAAAATTAAATATTGATTATGTGCGTTTTAGTTAATACAAATGATTTCAAATGCAAATAGGAGAGCAAAGACTATTAAAATGAAATTTTAATATCTATAATTATTATTTTAACTCTATAGTTTATAAAAAAGTATTCTCGTTTTAGTTAATACAAATTACTTCAAATGCAAATAGGAGAGCAAAGACTATTAAAATGAAATTTTAATCTCTATAATTGTTATTTTAACTCTAAAGTTTATAAAAAAGTATTATCTAATATTCATATTCTTTATGAATGTAACTCCTTTTCTTAAGATAAAACTCAGGTTAAACTCGCACCTTCGAAGAATCTGAATAATTTCTTTAAAAATGAATAGATTATATAAGCTTTGATAGAAACGAATAAAACCATTAAGTTTTTTATTAAAACTTTAATGTATTTTAATGGTGCTAGTGCATTTGTGTAAATAAGTAGCTGTGATAAGAAATATTAAATAAGTTTTTAAAACTCTCTAATACAGGCGATGATCATTAAAAAAGTTATAAACCATTCATACATACTTTTTATTATGAAAAGTATCTACTGCACTGCAAATTATTTTATAAAACTTCTTTAATGTAATAATTGTACTATTAGGATTGCTTTGTATGAGAAAAACTTTAGATGAACGAAATATTCCTTCTATAAAAACGCCGTTTTTTTAAACATACGATTCATAACATTTTTATGTAGGAAATGATATCTATTTTAAAAGAATTTAAGTAATTTAATAAATCACATCTAAAATTGGAATATCTCCAAATGTTTCAAAGAATAAATTATAGCTAAAACAATGTTGTTATGATATTATAAGAAAATCTTTTTAATATATCTTTAGTCAAAAGCATGAAATTTTTTTTAAGCAGTAATTTTCTTAGATTATTATTCCATCATTAGTTTTTAATTTCTTTTATTTTGATATTTACACTTAATATTCAGATTTTGAGTACTTAAATGAAAAGTGAAGCAACTATTGTTTTGAAATATTATATAATTTCGAAACTACTTAATTAAAATAAATCGAAATAAAATTAATAATTTTAATCAATAATGCAATAATTATAGTTAAAATGCAACTTTATGAAAAAAAGAATAAGACTGTTACTGAACTTAATTTTATAAAAACTATGGAAGTTATATAAAACCTTTAAAAATCTTTGATAACTTTTATAATGATTGAGTTGTCAGTTATAAAGATTTATACAAATATCACGTGTGAAACAGAAATATTCCATTTTCTGTAGAATACTCCCAATACATAACTAATATTCCCATCTTTTTTCTCGATTGCAAGAATGTATCGAGTCCCTAAATAACATTATCCTCTTCTCGACAACAAACCAAAGAAACTCTCACTCAACACAAGCACCCACTTCTAGCAGAATCCCCTCTTTCTTGTTTCATGCACACTGTTAGTGATGAGTGGCATCTCTTAGGAAATTGGCGTTCCCCGACAAATAACCGCGGCAAATAAACCCCCGACATGAAAGTGAATACACCGCGGAATGAAGAGAAATAGAGGAAGAGTTAACAAGTCCAATCCGACACGTTCCAGGAAGGTCCCACGTTCCCCTGATTTGATTCCTCCTCCAACGAGGATCCTTATTTTGACTCAGGGACCCAGGTCCCGCAGGGCACTGGGCCGAAATGTCCATTAATAAACACTTTCCCCCCTTTCCTGAGTTGCCTTCATTCCATCCACCGTTTATTATTAGTTGCTTCTGGAACTTTCTCTGGGCTTTTTGTGTGTTTTTGTTCGGACACATATTAGGGACATGAAAGAGATTGGAAATGGAGCGTTCCAATGACAAGAACTGCGGTAAAAGCTCCAGGCATTGTTGTGCTTCTTTTTTGTGTCTGTGGTAGATGGGGTGTAAAAGGCTGGAATTCCGTCTGATAGATACCTATGGTTGATGAATATACCTATTGGTTGGTATTTGTTTGATTACCCGAGAGGAAATGTATGGAAATAATCAAAATTACTATAAAGTATATTTGTTTTGGTGAAATGAATAATGGTGTTTGAAAGCAATCAATTGTAAAATAAATGGTTGGAAGGATAAATATTTTACAAAATACAAAATTTTATAAAATATTAAGAGCCTGCTTTTAAATATTTTTGTACCTTTGTTTCAAAAGCATTTTAAGAATGATGGGATATTTGCAAGATAGATATCCATTATTAGTTTTTCATTTGTAGATTATAGCGATAGAAAGATTATATAGCATTATAGTAATAATAAGGAAAATTCTGCCATAAAAACGGAATCATTAAGTTATTTAGTTAATGAATATTAGTGGTAATACATTTTTTACAAAAATAAATTATATATTATAATCACAAAGGTGAATAATTATAGATTGTATTCTTCTGAGGCATAAACGAGTTAATTATTTTACTTTTCATTTAATTAATTAAATTAACTGTATTCACGAAATTTTAGATAAGTAGAAAATAGTAAACTCCTTTAACTTGTACCTGTACAGTCTCTTTCAAGATTTTATTACTGGACAGAGTTGAAGTCCTTGATAGATGTTTTTTTTTTATTTTTTTATTTTTTATTATTTTTTTTTATCAAATTATATTTATTATAGTTTGATATATAAAATAGATTAATTATATATTCAATTCATCTTTTGATTCATTATTTAAATGAAGCTACATTTAAAGTATTTCAAGAGAGAGAGAGCGGATAAAAATGCTAACAAATAAATATAAATGAATTCTAATTATGATATAAAGTTTCATTATTTTTTCCAATGATATCTTTAACTCTGATGAACCTTTTGATTGTTTTCTTTATTAGTTCTTACAATATTATCGCTTAGTATCTCGCAAGAAAGTTTATTCAGTATAAATATATGTCTGAATATTTTCAAAAGTATTATATAGGAATTAAGTTACGATCAAATGTGTGCCTTATAAAAATATATAGTATTTTTGATTTACCTTAGAAATTTACCCAATTACTCTCATTGGTTCCCTTTATGTCAAGATTCAATCTCACCCACATATTGACGCCATCAGCAAATGAAGTCATGAAATAAAATTAAAGTAAATACAAATTTATTTATCTTTAAAACTATTGCAGATAAGGGCTTGCAAAGGGATTGAAGAAAGAGGGTTTGATTATTAAGATTTATTTCTAGTTTTTATCCATGTTTGATTTAAGCATCAAATTATACAAACATTTTCTATTCATTCCGCTCTTCATCCTTAAAATTTGTTCATTTTTTTTCTCGCATAATCTATATGATTTTATTAAATATCGCTTTTTAAATTTTCGTATTGGATTTGTAGCAAATAAAAATCAAAGGCTTTTTTTTAAATTTACCACTTATTGTCAGATTATTTATCTAAACTATTTGAAATAATTGTAAATGAAGAAAAATATTCAATACATTTACTTTAATTAATGTTGAAGTTGAATTTCGTTTAACTCTATATGTCTAAATGTTTTAAATTTTTTTCTTCCTTTTTCAATCATAGTTTGGTCTCTAAACTTCTCAAGACTCGTACATTTTATGATTCATATAAATAATCTTCCCTGCTTCATTCTTGTCCATTTTCAGATATTTTTAAAGTAAAATATATATTATAGTTGAGAAAAGTGGAGTACATTTATTTTTGGATTATTTACAGCTCTCTCAATCTTTGAGATGTATGACTCGAAACTTAACTTGACATATCACCCCTTTCTCAATTTTTAAAATCTGAATCAATCCATCAAGTCACTTCGAATTCTATTTTAAAATTCATGACTGTGAATAATTTCCAACATCTTAAGACAACAATCATCATGAATCTAAAATTCGAAAATACCAATTAAAAAGTTAGTCAGTAGCCACCTTTCCTTTTTTCAACCAAATACATATGCAGGCAATCCAAAACTTAAGTAGAAAACAAAAATACATCAAATCGACATGGAAGACAACCTTCTTTCCCAAACAAAGAATATGATCCATTTCTTTAACGAACCTCCAGCAGTACTTCCCCATTGTCCTTGGGTAACTCGAGTTTTCTGGAAATAAAACCCAAGTTACCTATCACAATGTCTCGGGAAGAAAGCGACCCCTTGTCCGGAACTGCAAATGATTAATAACAAAAGGAGACAGAAAACAAAAAGCATTCCAGGTGCATCGGGCAGCACGGATAGGCCTGGTTCTGCGAGCTTTATAAATGATGCAACACTTAGAGCAGCTGGTTTAGTGAAACGCTGCTCTTAGTTTACTGCTGTCTGTGAAACTGAGCCACAGGCAGATGGTGTTTTCCTTCAAGGAGAGAAAAAACGCGGGATAAGTTCTTCAAGCTTCTTACTTCTTCCTCTGGATCAAGTGCCTGAGTAGGTTTTGTGTCATCCTCGGTTGGGTTTGAAATTGAGATCGGCGATATATCGATATATTTTTTAAATATATTGATAAAAGTCACCGATGGTGATAAATCGATATTTTTTTTTAAATATATCGATAAAAGTCACCGATATATCAATATTTTCAAACATTTATAATTTTTTGAGAATCGTTTTGTAGTTCCATGAGTCGATTTTCTTTATTCCCTTTTCAAAAACTTCAAAATTAAAGTTTGGACTAGGCTGGGAGGCAGCTAAAAATGGCACCCCTACCAAAAAATAAAGTTTTGGGTTTGTTGACTTCACCAAGCAACAAAATGAGCCCACCAAAAGCAAACTACATTAAAGTATAGTTATGGTTTCAAAATATATGTTTTTGTGTTTGTATTGTAATATAGAAAACTTCGAGGAGTACCATAAACAGGGGGATTCACTTGAAGATAAAGCATACTGTAATGAAAACTAAGATCATTTATTAGTATTAAGCTATTTTGTTTGGGTTTGTATTGCATTCAGCCCTTTTTTAATTTTTATTCGAAAACAAATTCAAACCTGATCAAGGGATGAATGGCTTAATTTTCTGCGTTATGGTTTTTCATAAAATTACTGTGCATTTTGTGAGAAATAGGAATTGTGCTGCTCTCCCAAGATTTTCTCTGAGCATCACCACTCTCTTAGTTCCAATTTTGTAAAATGAGCCGATTTCATTAATCAAAAACTGACTTAAGTTAAATTCGAACAGATGAAATTATTCATTCAAAATGTCAATGCCTGAGACAGAAAGGGGTAAGACATTCTAAGTGGAACTGATATAGCGTCATGATCTGCGAAATTCTAAATCCGCTTCAGCACTAGGTGCAAGTTATGATTATTATGCAGTTCAAATACTTTATTTATGCAGCATACTTTCCAAAAATCTGAATTTAATTTAAATAGAAATAAGCAGACTTCATTTAAAAATACATAAGATGAATGGCAGACTGCATAGATCAGACATTGTGCTCTATGAAAAAAAAAAAAAAAAAAAAAAAAAAAATATCCGAACGATGGATATATCTTTGGTTCTAATTATCGTAGAATCTTTCGGTTTGCACAAAAATGTTTTGTTTACGATTTTCAATATGTCTTGTGTAAATTTTTTTTCTCAGGTGACTGTATACTAAGTAAATTTAACTCTATTTTTAAAAAATTCAGTATGAACCCCTATTTCTTATGTTTTTATTCGATTTCGTTTACTTTAGATACCAAATTTCAGGTCATTATGTTGAGAAACACGTCACTTAGGAGCGAAAATGTTTTGGCCGATCTTGAGGACAAATTTCATTTAAGCGGGGAAGAATCCGGACATTAGCGTGCTTCAAAACGTAATCTATTACATGGTCCCTTAAGGCGTCTTCTCACTTTAGGCACCTCGAAAATAAGCTATTTTCGCGATTTTTTTTCGAGGATTTTTGCAAACAATTATGGGATAAAATGGATCCTATATAATAAACACATCTTTCAAGTACAAGAGATTTTTTATTTTTTATTTTTTTGAACAATTATTATAATAAAACAGTAGCATCGAAAAACCCGTGTAGAAATGTAATGTTCGTGGCTTGTTGATGAAATTTCGGAAACTATCCGGCCGATTGTCATGAAATTTGAATGACATATTCTTCATAGTTATGGCTATAGCGCATATCATCAGATTTTTGAAATTTTGATTTGAAGTATTTTTTTTTTACAAAAAACTGCAAAAAAACGTTTTTTTTTTTACTTTTTCGAAAAACGTGCGCCATTTTGTTATTTTCGCGAATATCAAAAATCTGATGATATGCGCTATAGCCATAACTATGAAGAATTTGTCATTCAAATTTCATGACAATCGGCCGGATTAAGGCCCCTATATTAGGCGAGCCGGCGCGAACGCCATTTTGTGTCTAAAGGTTGGCTCAGCTTGGCGCTGTACCATTGAAAGCAATATAAAACTTCGTCAACTTCCATTGCACGGTATTTAAAATTAAGCTGAGAATTTTCAGAAAAACTGCTTGGAATACTTGTATATCCCTTTCCTATAATGTGTAAAATCAGAAAAGTTGTATTTTACACTCATTATGTCGTATTTAAACAAGATATTGCTGAAGTGGGTTTCAATTTTGGAGAGTTAGCGCTACTTGGCGACTTAAAAATGAATATGTTTTGATTTTCCCTATCGTTAGTGGATTTTCGGCGTTGACGATATCGTTCTCTTTTGTTAATTTTATTGCTTGTATTCACAGCTTTTTTTTTTAAAAAACTATTTTTTACCGGATATGATATAAAAATGAATTATATTAACACGATTTTTTTGTCAAGAAATTAGGAAAACCTTTTTAATTATTTAGCAGTTTCTTTTAAATCAAATTTTCCAATACTGCTTCATAGTGTTTGCTTTTATCTTATTTGATACATTTTTGAAAACCAAAAAATATTAATTACTTCAAAACTATATTTCATGAAACCCATATTTTAAATATTTTAAAGATGTTTCAAAATTTTATTTCTTAATTTAACCAGCACAGTTTCTTTATGAAAAAGGTAAATATGGTTCAGATAAGGACCTTTTCTTCAAATAGGCCCTTCATCATGTTTAGAATTTGGGAAATTCCTTATCTATAATTTTGCTGTATATAGTCTTTATATGAAAATGTTGTATATATATGAAAATAATAAGTTTTAGGATGTTTTTTAAATTCATATTTCCTACATTGAAAATAGAATGCAAATCATCTTTAACAGAGAGGCAATCCACTGATAATTCATTAGAAAACGTTCTGATTACTCAATTTGCTAACTTCATGACTTAATAATTTTACTGCTTCTTAACTTATACAAGTATATATTCCATTTTCCTAATAGCTTTATCTGATGTATTACAGTGAAACCATTGTATATCATTGCACTTTTTAAAATGGATGAAGTGATTTTTATCCATGAATAATATTAAAAAAATCTCATTAGAAAGTGTTACTTCTAATTCAGAGAAATGTTTCAACAACTTCCTTGTGGTGGAGAACAACATTTAACAAGGTATATTAAAATACAATCATAAAGAAACAGAAAAAAAAAAACTCTACCTTAATTGGGGATGGGATTATTTTATATATTATTTAAGTTGAAAAACAATTATAAATTTTTAGCATAATATTAAATTGCCATTCTTTTTGAAAAAATTACTTTCTTCTAACCTTAATAATAAACAGAAGGTAACCTTCATTCAGAACGTAAATGTCAGACTCGTTGCGAATTGGCAACAAAAGTATTTGGCACGACAGTACTGTTGCAAAAGTAATAAAAATAAAAAAGAATAAAAAACTTTTTTATTGTAAACTGCAACATTCCAAAAACTATGATGGTTTAATTTGGAAAACAAGGAAAAGGAATGCTTTCGTGTTTACAATATAAAAATATAGTTCAGTAACACGCAGAAGTTTGCAAAGAACATTGGAATAGGAAAGTGGTATAAGGAAATCAAAATTACTTCAAAATAATAATCAACGCAAAATCATAGACAGTTAATCGTAATAAATATTAAAATATAACTTCCGCTGCATATCAACACTTAGTGATGTGATTCACTTGTCTCGGCGACAATTTTGAATCCATCATTGGCGTCTGTTTGCTTGTGTTGGAAATTGAAATAACCTCCTTTTCTTTTCAAAATCTTTGTATTTAGTCGCACTTGAGCAATTAGAGGACAAACAACAACCCATTTTACAAAAAATATTATAGAAAAACGATAACTTTTTACAAATACCAAACGAGGAAAGCGCACATTCATCCAACTCAAAACCACGTCGAAACATGAATTGCGGCAACCCTTACGACACAAAATGGCGTTCGATCCGGCCTTCCTTTTATAGGGGCTCTAGGCCGGATAGTTTCCGAAATTTCATCAACAAGCCATTTCTACACGGGTTTTTCGATGCTACTGTTTTATTATAATAATTGTTTAAAAAAAAAAAAAAAAATCTCTTGTACTTGAAAGATGTGTTTATTATATAGGATCCATTTTATCCCATAATTGTTTGCAAAAATCCTCGAAAAAAAATCGCGAAAATAGCCTATTTTCGAGGTGCCTAAAGTGAAAAGACGCCTTAAAGTGAGTCTTTTTACATTTTTGCTAAAATATTGAGAAGCAAAAGTCAAAAGGGAATGAAAAAAATTCTGGAGAGGTTTTCGACCATGATAATTCTAATGGAAGCAAAAAATACATGTTTCTATTAAAAAAAATTTAAAACTTGTTTTATTAATTGATAATTAATTATTAAAAAACTGTTTAATACAAAAGTTGAATGTGCTTTATGTTTAGCCTTTTATAAACTATTGTTTGAAACAAAATTTTTTAAAATGTATTAACTATTTAAGAATTGATGGCTAAAAAAACAAATTTTCTTTTTAACATTAATTAGCCTTTTTTTGGCAACATTTAAATTGTTAACCACTCATTGGAAAATTATGAAATTTGGTATTTAAACGTTTTTTTTATTCTAAATCTAAATATGGTATAATATTATAGGGTTGCTAGTGAACTTTTTAAAGTTTGGTTTAATTTTAATATGTAGACGACCCCTCATGATAAAAAAAATTATGTACAATTAATAAAGACCTTCAGCGATTCACAACGGTACTTGACTTTTGTTATTTCATCAATTAGAATACAAGATATAGCCATCATTCGGATTTTTTTTACTCACTGTACCACTGCTCCCATGCCCGGAATTTTTCAAAAATAAACTATTATTTTACCAACATTCAAAATTTCGCCACTCACTTCATAATCATATTTTACTTTTTGTATGTTCAATTTACAAGTTGCAACTCGGCTATATTAAAAGTAAGGTTTTAAATAGAATGACTCTTATAGAATTTTTTCTATATATATATCCATCTATCTGTTAATTTTTCAATTATTTACATTGTAAAAATATTATGCTAAGTATTCAACGTTATCATTAAAAGCTATGGAGAATTGTCTACATTTTTGTTAAAATCACTGCAATAAAATATAACTTTTTTTTCTCTAATAGATCCATTTCATTTGGAACAACGGTTGTGGAACATCGCACAAATTTCAATTACACTATAACATAGGTCATTGTTTAAAATCCAATATTACCGTTATTTACCGTTTTCATATTTTCACTCATTTAAATAAAAATGGCCAGTTTGATGATACTTTTGACAATAATAATTACACCGGGAGTGTTGGAAAACACCCCCAAAATGTCGAAATTGGCGATGTTATTCGATAGACATTACATTGTTCATTCCTGTGCTGGAAACAAAAGAAAATCAATCGTTGATGGGCAATGCTCAAGGGCAGAGAGCTCTGAGTAAAAGGCACTACTTTTTCAACTTTTTACACTTTTATCGTATTTTTACGGGATTTTCGGAGGGGGGGGGGGCGACAATTATAACACATAAAGTGGCATTAGCACAGAGATTTTTATCAAAATAGTTAGAGCCGTTTTTGAGCAATTTGCTGAAAAACAGTCCTTTTTTCATGATTTTCACGATTTCAACCTTATGCACATGCGCGATTTGGACGAAATCTTAAATGGTAGGTCCCATGTCCACCACTTACTCGCAAATTTAAACATCGTAGGTCAATTTGCTCGGAAGTTATGTTGACCAAGTACACACAGACTGACATTCTTTCTAGACCACTTTTTTGAAATCTGGATGTTCCAAAGCGTGGAGAAATGCAAAAAGATTCATTACCCTATGTAAATATATGGGCATTTGAAAGTAAAAGTAGTCACTTTACATGAAAAGTAGAAATTGGCCCCCCAAAAAACTTCGTTTCTGATAAAACTGAAAATCAAATAAAAAAATTATGAGACATATAAGGTTATCGATGTATCGATATTTCTCGTTTCTTTTTTCCATGCAACGATAATGTATAGATTTTTTTTTTTTTGGTCGATATTTCCGACCTCAAGTTTGAAATGAGATGTTTATGTGCCCGTGAAGGATTTATGAGTGACTTCAAAATGTAAAAGTACTTATCACAGTTATTTATTAGTTAAACTAATGAAGTATCAATGACTTTCACAAATTGCTTTCTGCACAATGCTATGTAAATATTTTCTGTTTTCTCTCGTTGAGGTATATCCATCGATATAAATAAACAACTGGATAGACTGCTTAACGCTGGGAAAATGAAGCCGTTGCCAGATGCCGTTGGTGGGATAAAAAATACTGATTGCCGAGGATTGAAAATAATATTTTGGGTTGTAAACAGCAGAAATGTCAATAGTAGAACTTAATTAGTAATAATGTGCAAAAAATATATATACTCTAGCATTTTACAAGGTTTTTCGCATTCCCATCCAACTATAAAAGTGAACTGTGATTGGTTAATCTTCCCACCAGCTTCGCAATCCCCGGCGCGTTTTTCTCTTTGCATTGACAATGGAGCAGTCTATCCAGTTGTTTATCTATATCGATGGGTATATCTATGTAGATTTTATACAAATGTCCTCAAAATAGGAATTGAAATATAAGAAATTTGATGCAATTTTCGAAATTATTTGTTCCAAGTTAAAAGGCAAATTTTTAATTTTTAAAAGGGAGAATCATGAATCTGTAGTAAAATTAGAATTAATATATCCTAGAGTATTGTAGATAGTGTTGGCAATACAGGCACTTGGAGGCTTTTATTTTAGTTTCGAGTTTTACTAACAAATAGCCCCACCACCATTAAAAGGAAACTATAGCCACTCAACTTGCAATATGTGTTGATTATCCTTTTTTGGGGAGGTTTGTTTCATTGACTTTCAAGGTCGTTGTTGTTATTTCACTCTGGTAAGCTTACCTTTTTTCGTGTAGTCATTGAATTTAAAAATGTAATGCACTGTTGAATCTGTTAAATCATTCAGTACTCTTCTATGTTTTTTTTAAATATATTTTTAAAATTTTTTTTTATATAATTTATAGTGTATGCTTAATTCATTAGGGAAATCAGAAGCCTAGCATGCAGAGGTATTTGGCCTGTGACATGCGTGGATTCTATGAGCCAACTCAGAAACAATTTTATTTGTCCAGGTTGAAAATTTCGATCAGTCATTACATTTTTATTTAAAAATCAGGTAACTGTCTCAAACTTTGCAGAAGTTTGGTTCTTAGTAGTAATTTTTCATGTTTAGTTACTTATTTTGTTGGAAATCTGTTATTTACACTTGGTTCATTCTTAAGAAAATACTGTTGCGTAGATAAAAATAATGTAGTTGAGTAATTTTTTACTGTCCTTATTTATTAAGTACTGTAAAACTTAACAAAAGCTTATAATTTGGGAAACTGGAAACTGGTCAACTTTCATTCACTAACCATATTACATAAAAAGTAGTGTTTTTTGAAATTCATATTTGAAAAGGAAAATTTAAATGGAAAAAAATATTATTTTACAACTTAAAAAAACATAGATTTAATTAGAAATCACGTGTTTTGTAACTTTACCACATCCATCACAATCATAGTTTGAAATAAGAGTGGCCTTATTACTTCCATTTACCGTATAAAGAAGGTCCATAAATAAACAGAGTAGCAGAGAGGGTCCAAATATTGAACAGTTGTTAAATGATGCAAATATAGAGTCATTGAAATGTTATCCTTCATTCAGTAAGCTGTTTGAGAAGAGAATTTTTTAAATGAATAACGTAAAGAAGTACAAAAAATCCTCTTAGTTATACTCATCCTTGATATCTGATAACTAACTACATTTCTCAACTTTTCTACGTAACCAAACAGAAATAATAATTAGTTGCTTTGTGTTGATACGGGTTTTGTGGTTCTGAATTTAAGACGCATTTTTTTCCGAACAAGAGCAAAGATTGTTAGTTAGAGAAGGTGTTTTCTATTTTTATGAAATAGAAAAGTTTGCAAGATAAAAATAAATAAATAAAATAAGTATCGAGAGAGAGAGATCAAGAATTCACACCATGTTAATGAAAAGTCAAGTATAATTATATGCATACACGCTTTTAAATAAACTAAAATGCCAAAAACTTTCTGAGAATGACCTTTGAATTTTTAAAATAATTAAAAACAAGGCATTTGTAACAATAATTGCTTTTATAATCATCTTTAACCTCAAGATAATTATAGGCATGTTTAGATTATTTTAAAAAATGATTAAGAAAAACACATTTTCTGGCAGTATTGTGGTTAATATTTCAGGTACCGCCTATACTCAAAGTTTGAAATGATTAACTTTATTTTAAGGTCTGTAATACAAATGAAATCTTCCTAAATATGTGACAGCTATTCCTATGAAAAGGAAATAAATTATTCAGTTATTGAACTTTTAAGAGGCTTAGGAAATTAAAATAGAAGACATTTTATGCTTCTATTTCTCAGAGGTGTTAAAAATGTCTGACTTTCGACTTGTGGTGATGACAATGTGTTATTTCTAGCTGCATTCTTTTAAACAGGTGTAAGAGGATTAAAATGTTCAAAACTTGTTTGCTAAAGACTAAACTTAAAGTATTTAATTCAATTATGAATAAATCATTAAAATAATTGTTTCAATTAAGTATCACCTTTGATTGCTATTTCAAATATATTGAAACAAATTAACTTTCAAAACAATGTAATTCGTTAAGTATAATTTCACTTTGCATTGTGTTTTGAAATATATTGCAAAAATGTAAACCTTAAGATACAGAGTTTAAGTTTCATTACTTAAGCGTAAAAAAGAACATTATTTATTTTTACATTTAGTTAATATTAAATGTCTTTGAAAATTGATATTTTTACAGAATGAATGATTGTGGTCAATTTTACAAGAATTCAGTTTCTGTAATATTATCGCTTTCGGATATTTCTTTTCATGTCTATATTTTAACTTGCATTTAAAGAAACATATTTCGTTTCTTAAAATTACAAAATCATTGAACCCATATTTTCCTCAATTATGTATATTCTAACATCCTTTGAGGAATTAACAAAGACAACAAAAGTACTCTGAGAAGCTACATTTGTCAAAAACTTTATGATTTTGATGCCATTCGTAAGAAAGCTCTCTGCATTATAGATTGAATTCGTTGTAATGGGGATCTTTCAGCTCTGCTCTAAAAATGAGTAGACATGACTGTGATTGTTGAATATTATTTGTTATCATTCGTTGGGACTATACTCACATTTGAGACATAACAGTAGTTCAGTTTCCTTTGGATGACCTTCCGGAAGGTATTCAGACTGCATTGAAAGGTCAAGGTGATGTTAAGATATTTTGTAGAAGTAAGATCGTAAATATTTCTTGTGAATTGAAAAATCCAATGTAATCAACCATGTTACATTTTAAAAAGATTGTTGCAGTTATACAAATTGTAATCTTGAGAACAATTTATATTTTATATCAGTTTTCTAATGAGGTTTCAGACAACGTTTAATGATGTTGAAATTAATTACTTGAAAAGTATTTTTAAGCTATTTTATTTATATTTAAAATAAATTATGAGTCTAGACAATCTTGAAACGTTTTCTTATATTTTAAAATGCTGTGTTTTATATAATAAAATGTTGTGTCTTATATAATGTGTTGAATATATATTTATTCAAGATTCTTTATAAAAGCATAAAATACTTTATTATTAAAAAAAGTTTAGGAAAGTTAGTTATTTTGAAACTTTTAAAATTTATTTGAGTTTGTGTTGAAATAATATATATGACGGAACATATCGTATGAGAATAAGCTCTTTTAGACATCCAATTTTTTTTTCTTTCTAAATTTTATAAAAGAAAACTATTTATCATATTTAGTTCATCATTATTTTTTCGTCAGTGTAAAGGAAATTATCAAGATATTTACCATAATAAGTCTTATTTAAAGATAATTTTCCCACTAAAACTCTTATTATAAATCGGAAGTTTTAATATAAATTATTTAAAATATCTTTTATAAAAATATTCTATCGAAATAATAAATAATAATAAAAAAAAAAAAAAAAAAATTAATTTTGAAACTATAGAAATAACTTCTTTTGCTATCAATTTTACTAGAAGGAACTTCAGGTATTTTTCATTTCTTTTCAAGTCTGCTTCAAATAATGATTGGTACAGTACGCAAAAAAAAAAAAAAAAAAAAAAAAAAAATCAGAACAATGGATATATCGTGCATTCTATTTGCTGAAACTAAAATAACAGAAGTCAAGTACCGTTACAAATTGTGGACGGTCTTTATTAATTGTAAATAATTGTTTTATCATGGTCATTGGTCATCTACATATTAAAACTAAACCAGACTTTAAAAAGTTCAAAGGCAACCCCATAATATTATACCATATTTAGATTTAGAATCCAAAAAAAAGTCTAAATACTGAATTTCATAATTTTCTAATGAGAGGTTAATAATTTAAACGAGGTCGTAAAAATTATAAATTAATGTTAAAAAGAAAATTAATTTTTTTGGCCATAAATGCTTATATAGTTAATATATTTTAGTAATTTTTATTTCAAAGGATAGTTTGTTTAAGGGCAAATATAAATAAATGCAAATTTGTATTAAACAGTGTTTTAATAATTAATTATTAATTAATAAAACAAGGTTTTTTTTTTTTTTTTTTAAATAGAAACATATATTTTTTTTGCATCCATTAGAATTATCATGTTTGAAAACCCTTCAGAATTCTTTTCATTTCATTTGGTTCTCGATATTTTAACAAAAAACAAAAAAACAAAAACAAAAAAAAACCAAAAAACCTTATTTTAAGGAACCGCGTAATAGCGTGCAAAACGTTCGATTCATCCCGCTATAAAGAAATTTGCCCTCAAGATCGAATAAAACATATTTTCGCTCATAAGTGACGTGTTTCTCAAGATAATGAACAGAAATTTAATATCTAGGATAAACGAGGTATTCTAAATCGAATGAAAACATAAAAAAATTAGGGGTTCGTATTGAAATTTTTAAAGATAGTGTTAAATTTACCTAATATACAGCCTCATAAAAAATGCATTAGACATATAGAAAATCGTGAACATAACATTTTGATGCAAACTGCAAGATTCTACAATAATTAGAACCGTAGATATAGCCATCTTTCGGATTTCTTTTTTGCTTACTGTACACTGTACATGCAAACTCGTATAAAGATATATTTTTAACAAAATTAACATCTTTTAACTGAAGTTGTATATTAACTATAGATAGTTTCTAGTACCAACATTTTAAATTAAGTACTTGAGAGTCAGCATTAAATGTTTTTGTATCATTTAATTTATTTTTTACCTAAAAAGCATTTAGAGAAAAATTTATTCAACTTTATATATGGCTTGTAAAACTTGGTATGTTTTGTTATGTTTGAAATTGTGTTTCCCTCTTTAATAATTACTTTTTTTTTTGTATTTTGTATTTTTAGATTGTAACTTCAAAAATGTTTTTATACGGATATATAAAAGTTGGTTGTTTTCAGATTATCTTGCGCCGTCAGCAACGTAAGGGCTATAATGTGCCGAAACTTTCGTCATTAGACTGATATATAAAAGACAAGACACTTAAGAAAGTCATTTTTATTACTCTCAACTACTTGTGAGAGTGATGAAAAGGTGAAAAAGTGTTTTTATAACTATATTTTACATTTCATCTATTTCAGAGTGATATGTATATGTACTGTGATTTTTTTTACAAATACAAATATCTTCATCTATAGATTTTAACATAATATATACAATAATGATAACGATTTAGTGGTTGGAATAATAAAAACATTCTTTTTAGAATCTCTTTGTATGAATAAACAACATACACAAGCAACAATATATTCACATTTTTAATAAAATTTGATTTTAGCATATCAATAGAAAGTTTACTTGTACTAAATTTGTGTAACCTGATACAAATGATTATTTCCTTGCAAAGAAAAACTAATATAATTTGATTAATTTAACATCAGTTTCAAAATGAATGTCTTACGACACAGCATAACACATAACTAAAAAACACAAGGACAATAAATAATTTCGGATATTGAATCGTTTTCTGATTTGGGTTAACCCATTAACAACGGTTGTTAAGAAAATTTGCCTATCGCCATTTTAAGATATTCGACTTTTTAGGTTTTTTCTTTGTAAATAAATTGCGACTGTAGTTTCACTTAGTGTTTTTTTAAAAATCATAAAAATAATTTTCCAAGCAATCTAAAAAATTTCAAATACACTTTAACTGATATAAATACACACGGTTTAAGATAAAAAGTCATTGTTTTTAAATATTTCAAAGTCGTCTTTTATTGGTTAATGCTCTTTATTATCTAATCATTCCTATTGTTTTGTAATATGTTGATTGATTCATTTGGGAAACGATTTTTTGATTTTGAAACATAGCGAAACAAATGTATTTATTTCAAATTAAAATTATTTAATTTTTCAATTTATATAAGAATTTATATCATCTAATGTGAATAATTTCCTCTTCTCTCTGAATATGTAAATATACATTTTTAAAATAAGGTTAAATTGTAGAATTTTTCTAGAAATTATTTAAAAAAAAATTACATTATTGTTTTTTTTTTACAAATTTTATACATTTATCAGTTTTACCTTATTTTTAAGAGTTATCAAATTATTACTTTACTAATTATTAACATTTTATGATTGTTCATGAAATATGGCAACGAAAATGTATTTTTTAATTATTTACATCTTATTTTTTAAAACTTGTGTGATTGCAAACAAAATGAACAAGTATGTCTTATGTAGGTATAATAATAAATTCTCAAACACTACTTTTCTGTTATTAAAATATAAGCTACTTGATTTGTCTAATCAGTTCACATTGCGATCAGTTTTAAGCTACAAAATCCTAAAATTCTCAATCTCTGCATTTACTTTTCTTCACACATCTTCCATATAAGTGCGTCAAATAACACGGCATGTTTACTAAGAAAAAAAAAATAAAATATTTTTATAAATGTCTTATTATGATTTCAAGTTCTACGCCATGTATAGTTTCTGTTAGATTTTAAATTGGGCCATTTCAAGATTTTTCAAAATCATATTGTTTGTTTTATTCTAGCATTCAAATGCTGATGACAAATCTCGAACATTGGTTCAGTGGTACTGTGCTCTGTTGTCATTTGAGGTAAGATTCCTGATGTTACCTACAAATGATGCTTTAAAAAATTTGCTAGACGTGATGGATATTGAAGATTTTGTTTTCAGTTCAATTGCTTCGAGAGTTTTCACTGATATACTACAAAGTATCAAGAAACACGTCTAGGAGTCTATTTATAACTCTACACCTAACTATATATCAAGTGAAAAGCCTCATTGAGATTAATTCCAAAACTAAAATTAAACCGAAAGTAGCAGAAATTGCGACTAGGTGTCCACTTGTAACATTTAGATGTGGTATAAATCTTTTGAAAAGTATTGCTAATATGGTTACCCAGTGAAGATCTTTAGGAATTCAGATACTGAAACAAAACAAAACATTCTATTTGGTATGTAGCACATGCAAGAGTTGCTCGTGAATTAATGTTAGTTTTTTTTACTTCCATTCGAATTATTTCATTTTGAAATCAGACTTTTAAATTGACAGCTAAATAGTAGTTAAAAGTGGGATTCTAATCGTTATTTCCAGTCCTTCCTGCTACTATTTTGCATATAAAATGAGAGGCGACTGCCAGTTTAGGTACCTTATCGAAATGTATTCTGAATTTTTTATAGAATATAGAGAAATGTTAGTAGATCATGAATCCACTGGTCTACCGAGGCAAAAATAGCCGAAACTATTCAGAAATCGACTTTGAATGAGTGGAATTAAATCCGATTGCCAAATACGTCATAACTTGTCAAATAATGGACATCATTTTCTTTCAGGTAATACACCACTTTTTAATTTTCAATAATGAAGGCTGCAGACGATTTGTGTTTAATGTCGCTAATATATTTCATCTTTTAAATGTTATCCAAGTTGTCAATAAATATGAGGTCATCAGTGACGTTATACTTATCGCCATTGGCTGACTAATAAAAGATGGAAGTATTTTTCGCTAGAGAATAATATCGTCTGCACTTTTCCTCATTGAAAATCAAAGAGCAGTGGGTTATCACATAAAAAAGAATGCTCATTATTTGGCAAGTTATGACACGTTTGGCAATCGGATGTATCAACTAATTCACAGTCGATTTTTGAATAGTTTTGTCTATTTTTGCCTCGTAGACCAGTGGATTCATAATCTACTAACATGTCTCTACATTCTATAAAACATTCAGAATTATGTTTGATGAGATACCTAAACTTGTTGTCGCATTTCGGACTAATAGGAACTCGTTTTGATGAGTGCTTTCAGTTGATACATAGCACGATTTACAAGAGGACTTCTATTCATAATTTCTGTATTTCCAGTTGAATTTTGGTATGGGAGAATGTCTCTACGAGACCTTCACATGATATATAGTCCACATTTTTGAGCTCAACATACAGGGTGTCAACAAATTAGTTGGACTATGGAGTTCAAATAGATCTTTATAACTGTTAATAACAAGGCATAATAAACAATTTTTTTTTGCATATGGAATGACATGGTGAACATAAATTAATTGGGGAAAAATGGTTTATAAGGGCTAGTTATTAAGAGTTATTCCGATGTATTTGAACTCCATTGCCCGACTTATTTGTGGACATTCTGTATATATTTGTATATTTCACCGTGTATATTTCAAGTAAAGAAATGCTTTAAGCTGCGACAGTATCCATAAACTTACGCGTTTTTGTCTAATTTCAGGTAATGTACTTTTAAATATTTGAATATTGCGTTAAAGATGTAAATGCTCAAAACTTAAAATTAGTCACAGCTGACTTCATTTCTGGATTAAATGGAAGATTATTTAAAATCAATTTATTTTACGCAGTATGCGATTTCTCGAAAGTAATAACACAAAGCGATGCACTTTTAAGAAAACTGGATTGATTTTAAATGAGATGACTTTTAGTCACCTTAGAAAAAAATAATACAAGAAAAAAATCTCCAATTTTAATTTATTTTATGACGGAAAGGATGAAAGACATAAAAATGGCAGTAATATGAGTGATTTTGTAACAAAAATAATTGAAAATCTGCAATTATTTCGGAATGGCAGAAAGAAAAAGCCACTTTGATAAATGTCATGCTTTTATATTTTAATCGAAAAAGGATCATTTACTTATGAAATCAATCTAGATTTTTATTGAATTCCAAAAATAAATAAGAGTTTCATTTATGGTCCTGAAAAAATGGATATTAAAATTTGTTTTAGAGTACTTTTCTAGACCAATTTTTTTTTTATTATTAGCTCTTTATTAGACATTTGGTTGAAGGCTCATTCTCATAAACGTTATACCGAGAAACCCTGATGAAATAAGTTTTTAATCACAAATAAAAATGTACAAAATAATCACTACATTTGCGATTCAATTCATTTTGTATGCTTTTCTTCCTAGTCAGTACTTTTCTACATCATACCAATGATTACATGCGACTTCTTTTTTCAAAGCAACTACTTCCACAATAGCCATCTTACACCTATTTCACAAGTTTTAATCCAATATGCAATTTTACATGGATTACAACATCATGCAACCTTTGATCACATCTAAAAGAAATTAAGCTGGTAGATTCTTTTTTCTAATTTTGTAGATGATGTATCAAAGAACTGTTACTTTGAGTTCATCTAGTGACAGTTGTCGATCCATGAGCCTGGGATTGCTCATGTCAGACATGGCCGATTCTCGACCAGAATAGGATATTTGATTTTCTTGGCAGCGCAACAGACTGGAATGATAAAATGATAAATGTTTAAGAAAAATAGAATCTATGGGATTTGTTAAAAATATGCAATTTAAATACTTTATGATTTATCAAATATTAAGTTGTGTTAACAAAAGTTAAGTTGTGTTGGTACTTTTCAAAGAAGCGATAGGAAATTTATTACGTAAAAATTGCCACTTTTCTTCGGCAGTTTTTAATGTTTTATTTATATATTAAAAATAACTCTACATTGAAGGATGAAAAATTGGAAAGAAACTAGAATTTGAATAATTCTTTTCTGTCTCTTTTTTGATATTGTGCTGAAAAGTTACTTAAATCATTTACTTTACTCCAAAGTTTTTAATATCAGTTTTGATCAATATCTTGCCTTGCCTTGTATTGGAAATGTCCAAAAATGATGGACAACAAAGTTTGCGAAAAGCTTGTTTAGAAATAATTTCTATTGATATTAAGTGAAACAGTTTATAACGAATTAATTAAAATTTAAAATTCATTAAGTTTTTGTCATGTCTACCCACGTCTTTTTGAGATCGACTAATTTGGCTACGTGTAGGATTAAAAAAGTACCAAATCTCGTGGTGCATCTACTGATACATAGTTTAGTATATTCACTGGTAATTGGACACCAACTGTCGGTGTTAACTTTGTTAGTCCCACAATAAACACAATTTATTCAAATGATTGAAAACTGTGACGAAAAAGGTTTGTATTGAGTCATGAGATCAAGGAAGAGAATTATTAAAACTGATATGGTAAGCACACTATCACACCAAAATTTCTCTATTTTAGAAAGCCAATTTTAAAGAAAAAAAAAAAAAAAAAAAAAAAAAAAAGGGCTATTAGTTTGAGAATTACTTTATATAGTAAAAGAGTATAGTAATCAAACCCCCCTATCAAACAAATCAACCGAGCAATAATATCCCAATCTTTTTTATACCCTGATTCTGAAGCCTATCATCAAACTCTGCGTAGGAGTACCTGCCTCATGTTATGATGGATGTTTATTTTCTTAAGAGCAGTAAGATTAGCCTCATAAAACAAAATGAGGTTCACCTCAGACATGACGTATGAGGTGGGAACGTCCTCCTTATTAGAGGCGGTTAGCGGAAAATTAATGAGGTTCGGGGATAGTTTGAAGGAAGAATGATTAATTTCTGTCCTCTGATCAGTTAGGGCTGTTATCGAAGATCAAGAAAAACACACAAGATATTTCTAATTCATTTCTCAATGTTTTGTTTTAGCTTTTATTAGGAAGATTTAGAGTTGAAGTGAAGCAAGTCAAAAGCAGGGAATTATCCCCAAACGACCTTTTAATTCCTCCCAAAGCATATGCATAAATGAAGTTTGGTTAAAAATAAAAATGCCTCCCTCTTGGATGCTTATGAACAATCGACCTGGATCACTATCCCTTAAAATATATTTCCTCTGAAACTAATCAACTCTAATTAACATTGGCAAAATTTGACATAGTTCATTTCAATTCTAACCAGCCATTGATTTGGACTTAAAGGTGGAAAAAAAGATTTGAAACCTTTGTAAACTTGGTTCAATATTAGCGTTAAATTCTAAATAGTTTGGATATCAACTCCATTGCATAAGTTTGACCCTTTTTTATTTTTCTCCATTATATCTGTTGCTTAGCACTTTATATAATTCATATAATGATTGGATTTTCCCTTCTTACTATTTTATACGATTTAGTATTTTCATTTGTTTTATCCAATAATATTCATTCGGAAACTTCATTATTGCTTCAGTTAAATAGTTAGGAGAAGGTTTCAAGAGCTTAATGTTTATCATTTTTATATTTTACTTCTATATCATCTCTGGTAAGTTTGGATTTACAACCGTTGCAGAATATATATATATATATATATATATATATATATATATATATATATATATATATAACATAAACCCATTTTTGGTTTAAGTTTCTAATTTAATCAATTACCTGAGTTATTCGAATAAAATTATGCATGAAATTAAGGCTTTAAAATGAGATTCTTTAGAAATTTATATCCATATCTACTAAGTTAATCAACTAATTAATGAGCAAATGAATGGAAAAGAAATAGGTAATTATTTAGAAAAAAAAATTAGAAAAATCATTGAAGTACCTGAAAATTGGTGATTCTGGTATTGGATTAGTGTTTCTAATACCTTTCCTTGGAGTGCAACTGAAAAGAAAAAATAATCATTAGTTGCAACCTTGACACATTGTTTCACTATCTTCACAATGAAATTGATTATTCAAAGCATTCGGATAAACAGAAATTTGAAGCGTGAAGAGAGAAATATAACAATTGAATGCTTACAATGAAAAAGGGCTTGCTTCAAATGCTATTGAATTATCCATTTCATAAGAAAGTTATTAAAATGCGAGTTTGTAATGGAAATTGCTATTTTTAACTGGAATCTATTTTCATTTTTAATCATGTTTTAAATGATGAAATTGTCTTATTTATCATATTTTTTTGCAAATTTCATTAACAAATCTTTGATGTTTACAGAATAACAAATTTATCTTGTAATGAGTATTCCATACCAGACTGCTTGCTATCATTCAAATTAAAACAAATACGTGTAATTACAACTTAGTTTAGCATTTCCTTTTCCTTTTAACTTAATCTTCCTTTTCCTTTTCACTTAATCATCCTTTTCAAAGTTCGCGTCTTCTATTTTTTATTCCTCTTTCTGATCTTTACTTTCGTACAATAACTTTCCAACGTTTTATTTGTTTATGTCACGCTTTTCCAAAAGAGAGATCCATACTTATTATTCATTATTTCTCATCATTGTGTCAAACTGATATAGTTCTCATACCATGGGCATATTATTTCTGCTGACTTATTTACGATTACCATGGTTTTATACAATGATTGTTTTGAAAGTTTTCCAATTGACTTACAACAGTACTCATTCTATTAAAATTTCCTTTACGTTTCAAACCTGCGCCCTTCTCTCTCAAGTAACTTCATAATTTTTTTCCATGATTTTAACTAAAGACTGCTTCCTGACTCATCACCCACTGAATAACTTTTCAAAATGATTTAAACATTTAATATATTCTACATTCAAATTAGTTTTCCCCTCAATAAGCAATATTCATAACTACATTCACAATAAATTAAATACTTTAAGAAATCTTCAAATCTTGTAAACATGAGGATACACGCAGATCTAAACGCATTTACAATATAGATTTTATCTCGCCTAATACCGTATATTAGCAATTAGCCTATGCCACAGAAGTATATTACATATATATTTGCTTCTACTATCAAAATTTTTATAGTACACAATCAAATTACCATTAGATTATATATTTTATAAGGTTACCTACTACGATCAAATGTAATTTTTACAGGTAATACTATGTGTAATGCAGTTATTAAAAAGCATACATAAAATCATGGATTTTTTTAAAACACGTCTGAATCTATTTTTACATTAACATTTTTGGGAGAATGTCATTGCATTTGATTACCCAAAACACTATGGTTTCAAGTAGCGCTTTTATTCCCCAGACCCTTTATATTCCACACGTTTTTTTTATATTTATGCCCTCACTTGAAAGGCATGGTCTTTGAGCAGAACCCTGTGACTTTATTTGATCTGAAACGGAGTGCTGAGCGTGAGATATTGGTCATCCCTATAGATGTTGCAACGACAAATTTTGCTGTTCGTTTTCGAAAAATCATTGCGGTGTATGGAAACGTTGAAAGTGTGGTTATATAAATGGTAGGTCATATCCATTGCAATCTCCTTATTTTAACATGTCATTCATATACATACGTGTTCAATAAAGCTTTATTACTGGTAAGCATGTTTTGAGACACCCTTCATACTCAATATAGTTCCTGTGTTCACCAATTCATGTGAAAGTATATCATTAATATATTTTAATCCCATCTTCTCATAAAACGTAAAATTTTCAGAATACAACCGGAATATTTTAAGTTTATAACCACAAAATATAATGTATACCTTAAAGTATTCTATTGAATGGAACTGGGCTTTCCAATGCATTGAATACTTATTTTATTCTTCTTCTCGAATACAACTCAAGAGGAAGCTATATCATATAGAAAACATGAGAATCTGTCAATCGGAATCCCGAAGTAGGAAGGGAGAGGGGGGTTGAATGTCGTGGAATGACCGCCCTTTGTCACCCTCCAGCGCCAATATCTGGATGTTGACACAGCCGATAAAAAGAGTCCAGACGAGTGGACAGTATAAGAAACAGCTGCAAGTTTCTTCGAGTATTCGATAAACATTTGTCAACCGTCTGTTCAATACAGTCGCGTGTCCATACAAACCTCCTCATATATATGTATGACAAATAAGTTTTTTTTCAACACGATAAAGTGATTCGATTTCTAGGGGGCTGGTCCGAAAGGAATTGCAGTGGACCGAGCTAGGGATGGAATTTTTGGAAAGCCCCAGAATAAATCCAATCTGATTCGATTAAGGTTCGATTTTTTTAGATATTTTTTTCGTTGTTATTTTTCCGCTTGGAATGGCGTTTTAACGAAGCTGAAAGCCATTAACAACCATGGCAACAATGGTGTGGACACGATGCAAGCATTAGTTTTTGTCATGCGTTGCTGTTTTGGTAAATTATATAGAAAGGTAACAATCTATTTTCAGTAAAGGTGGACAAACAGATGAAACGCATTATTATTATAAGGGGAAATGCGATAGTTAATAAAAAAGGAATTCTGTATTCGGATATTTTTAATATTGTATTGGAGAAATAATAACGATGGATCCATTTAGGATTGGAATATTATTCATTAGAGTAACACTAAGTTTATGTTCTGAACGACAGTTGAGGAATAATCCATTTTAATTACAACTGTTGACTACTTTATGACACACACATCGTTTACTATAAAAAGCACACTAAATAATATTCATAATGATCATAGCTTTAAAATGTTTCCTCTATTAGGGTTAATGCCATTCGAATTAACACTTGAAACATAAAAAATTACTTTTTAAAAAAAAATGCATTTTAATATTTCATGAGTTAGAAACAGTATAATTTTCATAATTTTTAATTATAAATAATACTTGTATGGCCAATGAGGTAATGGAATCAGAGACTTATGGCAGAACTTAAATCACGTGTGGAACAGATTTTTGTTGTTAAATACTATTGTGCAGAATAAATAAGAGTAGTAACATTATTTCTTCATAATTTCTTGATTTATAAAAATGCAAATTGTTAAAATGTAGGTATGTGATTAGGATAAAAGGAGAATTTTATTTTTGTTTTGGTTTAAATGTATTCATGAGATTTTTGAGTGACGTATAAATCAGTTTGAAAATGCATTGGTGATACAAATATTGTGAGAAAAAAGTATGCAATGGAGAATAATGTATTTGTTAGAATTATATTCAAGTACGGTACCTACTTGAAAATAGATTATTCCACAAATTTCTTTTAGAAATAGGTAGTAATATAAATATCAAAATTTGAAAGATTTGTCTTTTGATTTGAAAGATTTTAGATTTCCAGATTTACATTACTTTTCTTATATAAGTATAGAAAAGGAAAATATTGCATCTTTTTGCATAAATTGTTTTGGAATAGTAATTAATGAGTTACATATGGCGTATATATATTAATTTGATTAATTCAAAGAATTATGTATCGAACTTTCATGGTATTTTGTATTTCGTCTGAAATTTATATAAATATAAATTTAAGATATAATTTATCCTAGTAGTGCAATGAATAAAATTAAAAGTATAACCACACAATTTGTAAAAAAAAAAAAAAAAAAAAAAAAAGGTGTTCTATAATTACTATCTTTACTTTAATATCAAGTCCATGTCTTGGTTAGTGTCAAGAAGAGAAAAATCAAATAAATTTGGTTAGTAACATACACGCTGTCAGCTTATTGGACCAATAAACCCTCCCAAATGAATATTACAGAGAGCGGAAATTGTTTTTTGGGAATTCTAGACACGTGTTCTTCAGATTTATTCGTCACCTAGATACGATATTTTCTTCTATTTCTGATTTCAGATGGGGTGATACAAAGCAAATAGAGTTGCGTAAGTTGACTAGACCGAAATAGTTTTCTCAAGAAATTTTTTTACTACATCAATATTGATGGGTTGACGCAACTATTGCATGAACTATTTTTACATACTTTGGATATTTTCTTAAGTTAACAAATTTATCAAGATTTTCCCCAATATCTGAAAAGATTCTTTTTGAGTTTGGATATATGTGTTTCTTCTTCTTTGTTTGAGCACTGTTTAGACTTACACTTAGTGTACGGATGATAGTGAAACTAAAGACATTTTATTAACGTTTCACGGATCAGATATTTTCTTTGAATACCATTCCAATAGAATTACAATGATCACAATTAATTTCAATTTAATAATCACATTGTTTTTATTTCAATTCAATAAAAACAATGAATAAGTGAATTATAACTTTCGGAGTTTTCAATATTTGACTGCTGTTTCGCTTATTAACTAATTGAGTTTTGATGTTAGAAAAGTACATTAATCTACATTATTTGCAATTATTAAATATTACTGCAGATATTTGTCGAAACAGAGTTGAAAGCAAAGCAGATCATAGCAGAGATGGCAGATTTCTAGAGGTATCGAATAGGCATTAATTACAATAAAAATTATGTTATTAAACTTTGGTTTGTTGATTCCAAAATGTTATTTAGCGATATCGTTTATAAATGCTAGCTGGAATTAATAGTACAATGTTTCAAGCATATGCTTTATAACATTTAGCATTACATAAGAAGTAATTAATGAATAATACAAATAATGATGAATAAGTAGATAATGCACTTGGATAGTTTATTTACCTAAATTAGTTTAAGGTTTTATTAATTTTGGTAAATGTTTAACAATTTCAAAACATTATTTACTTATAAAAGAGACTGCCAGTGATTTACTCATTTCATAATTTGTACAATACAATTCATAAATTTTTTAAAAGTCATTGCAAACTCATGTTGTATTAATTATAATAAATTAACGACTTATTTCATTTGGCGGATACATTTTGATAATTAATTTAAACTAAAATAGTATCTTTATTCACTTAAAAATTCAATTAAAAACAATACTTCTATACTTAAACGCATAATATAATATTATCATCAAGGGATCATTCTTTGCTTGTAATTATATCAAAAGCCTTAAATTATAACTTCAATAATTTAAATCATTCTTTGCAATTCCCAATTTGAAATAATTTATTAAAGTTTATTTAGAAAAATTCAATAGTTTTAAGCATTAAATAGTATTACTGAATTAATTTTTTTATATGCAATCCAAATAGTATTTATTAATGGCTTTTGATTGAAGAAACATTAGATGTTAATTAAAATGGAAACATTGAGTTATTCCATGAAATAACTTCTAGAGGAAAAACAGAGATACTTACATTCGAAAGAAAAATAACTTCAACCACTTTCATCTTCGTTGTTTACAGTATATAAAGCATGAATTAAAACCTTCTTAGATACTATTTCATTAATAGAGTTAACTTAATAATTTAAAACTGATTTTGTAAGAATATATTTGAAAATCGTTACAGAAACTATCCTGAGAAATCGCTACATGTAGTTTAAAAGAATATGTTAATTAAACAGCATTCGTTGAATATTAATTTGCTTTCCTTTAATTTATGTATGATATTCAAATTTTCAAAGTCAAAGTTTTAACTTTATTTTACGTCCCTTTAGAATAATGTTTTTAAATCCATCCTATTAAAAATAAAATAGCGGAATCTTTTACAGGTTTTTAAAAATGTTATTTTTCTGTGAATGGTGAATAAAATATTATCCTTGAATAATGCTAGAACCAGGCAAGAAAGCATAGGATAGGTGTAAAAAACAACAACAACCAGCATTTACGTTTTTAAAAACGTTTAAGAATAACTTTTTCTGAGTCAAAAACATTTCTGGAATCCGTGTTACGTCTTTAGGGAGTGATATATTTTTACGAATAATTTTTATGTAAACAATGTCAGAAAACTTACTTTTTAGAAATGTGATTAAGAATGTCAGTTATGCCTAGTTGTATGTGTGTATAATGTAATAAAATGTTTTTACGAATTGTAAGTAGAATTTTATCTTCGGTAATTTTTACTATACTTACTATAAGGCAATTTTTCAAAATAATTAATAGTTTATACTTGGAAATCTTATTTTTAAAACCCCAGACAAGATCTTGTATATTTCCCCATATATTTCAATGATAGCGATACATATTGCTTTAATAATTAAATTAAGTGTAAAATGAAATTTCATGTTAAAACGTAAAACAGGAAGAATAAACTTAGTTATAGGTTTTTCGACTGAGGTTTTTCGTAAAGAAAGGTTATTAAACTTGTGAATATAAAGTAATCTAATGTAAGTTATTTTAGAGTAACTTAATATAACTCCAGTAAATCAAACTTCCATTACTAAGTATAAATTTGGGTACCGGAAAAAAATTTACTATTTACTCTAATCGAAATGTTTTGCCGAATACTTAAGAAATCAAGTATAATAATTTTACACGATATTTAATTTTAAATTTACAAAATTATTTTATTAAAAGTTTTACAATTTATTCAATACAAATAAAAGCTTTGTAATTTATTCAATCGAGGTTCTTTTGATATAAGGTATTTGCTTCCAAAAATACGTGTATATTCCCTAAGTTCGGATATATTCCAAGCATATGTGGTTTATCTACATAAATACATTTATTGTTATACTACATTCCATTGAAAAAAAAGGAACAAAACTCCAAAATATAACCTAAGGATCATATTTCTTTTATAAATGTCAACACAAAGCTAATATGAATATAAATTTGTTTTGGCCAATATATCTCACTATTTTTAGGCGTATGTACATTATATTTTATGCTAAATGAATACCCACGCTTCTTTATGAAATCTTACTATGTATATATTTTAACACTAATTCCTTAATCTATAGTTACAACGTTTAAAATCCTTAGATGTGTTTATTATGGTAGAGAAAGTGTTATAAAACCATCATTAATTTAATAATCAATTTAATTGAATAATTACAAAAATCTGCTTGACAATGATATTTTTCCTAGTATCATTTCTCAATCCTTATCGGAAGCTATGACTAGTAATTAAGGCCGGATAATTATAAAGCAGATTTAAAGAAATTGAAATTATACCCTTCAATCGCAGTTTTCACTCCTAAAAACTGTTTATGAAAGATGGTTTAATTTTGCTTAGTAAACTAATCAGAGATCATTTTGCAAGGATTCAGGTTTAGTTTATTAATTAGTGAATAAATAACACAGTTTAAACTTAAAAATATCATCTCCTTAATATACTGGCTAACAGTAAGTTACTGAAACTATGACTAAGCCGCAGAACTGTAATTTTACTTTAATTATAATCTAACATGACTACCCTATTTGTAAAAGCCAAATCTTTCACTCACTATCTCACTCACACGTAATTAATTCTCCCAATTTCCATAAACTCACATCTCTGAAAATTGGTACAAATGTCAACAAGGACAAACATACAAAAAGTAAGCTATTTTGATCCCGATTAATCAATTTTAAGTAGTCGAAAAGAAGTCAAACATTTTGACGAAGAATCTTCAAATGCTTCACTTTTAATGTAGTCACAGATCTGATATTCGGTACAAATTTTAACAAGGGTAAGCATAGAAAAAGTATATTATTCCGATGTAAATTAACTATTTTTAAGGGGTTGAAAAGGGGTCAAACGTTCCAAACGTGGAATATTCAAATGTCCCACTTGCAATACAGCCACAACTCTGACATTTGGTACAAATCTCAACACAGGCATGCATAGAAAATTTAATCTCTCGATTACGATTATTATGATCTCGGTTAACCAATTTTTAAGGGTCGAAATAATCCAAACGTGTAATATCCCAATGTTCTTCTTTTAATATAGTCACAACTCTGAAATTTGATACCAAGGGCTAGCAGAGATAAAGTGAACGATTCCGATCTTGGTTTAAACTGTTTAAGGAGCCGAAAAGTTTCAAATGAGGAATATTTCACTATTTCACTTCCGATACAGTCAGCTTTGTAATTTGATTAAAGTTGTTAATAAGGGTAAGCTATTCCAATATCGATAAACTCATTTTAAAGGGTCAAAATTGGTCAAAACGTTTTAATCGAGGATTCAAATATTCTGTTTCCAATATAGTCAGGATATTCAAAGCAGGATATACAAAGCAAATAAATAAACTATTCCAATCTCGATTACCTAATTTTAAGGGGTTGAAACATTCCAAACCAAATGAGGAATATTCCAATGTTCCACTTCCAACGTAGTCACAACTCTGCAATTTAGTACAAATATCAGCAGAGGAAAACATAGAAAAAGCATTAAGCTCTTCCGATTTTGATTAATTAATTTTAAAGAGGGTCTAAGTGGAGTCCAATCATTCCATTCGAAGAATATTCTTATGCTCTACCTCCAATATAGTCAGAATTATAAAATTTTAAACAAATGTCAATAAGGGTAAGCATAAATAAAGTAAAGTATTGCGATTTTGATAAACACCAATTTTCAGGAGTTGAAATGGGACCGAACGTCAATAAAAAATGAATGCATGAATGGCTTTTGATTTCTAAAATGCACATGGTAGAATCTCGTGGCGAAGTATGGGTATTCAGCTAGCTCTAATATATTTTACAAATATACCAGTACTTGAATAGTATCATGACTTGAGATGAAAGAAACAATTATACGACATTATCATTTATATAAGTCTGCGTTTTGCATTTTATATTTTGCCACCAAATTAACCTTAAAATTTTACTAGAGATAAAATTATCTGATAAAAGTAAGTTTTAAAATATTTTAAATTGCCTTAATTGTATATAAATGGCCTTGTTTGTATATAAATTTCTTTTTCAGTCACTCTTAACTTAACCTTACGTTCACTCTTAATATACCTTAAAATGTTATTCTGCAGTGTAGCCTGGTTATGTATAATGTTTTGTTATGCGGTGGTATTGAACAATATTGCTTAAAGTTAAGATTACTTTTGCTTTCATTTATGAGTAAAATATAAAAATATATAACATGCAGTCAATCATGTATTCAACTAAGATTAATTATTAACACATAGTGTTTGCTTTCAATATATATCTTCAATGGTCTAGAAAAAATGAACAACTAATAACTCTTTTATGCGTTCCAAACAAATTATTATATTGTAAAGGTTTATACAATATACTCTCAGTATAACCCCCTTGTTCATAACCAGTTTGTCCCACTTTTATCCCATTTTTTTCTTCAAAAAAAGTAATTGTTCAGTGCTCAATATAATTTTAAAGTTTCAGAAATTCGTGTAAAAAAAAAAAAAAAAACCACTTAGCCTGCTCTTACTATCAATGAAACAGGATCTTCAATGTTTATTTTTCTATGAATTTTTCTCATTTCATAATATTTTTCTTTTCTCCTTCAGAATTTAATGGGCTATTTTGCAGACTATTCAATCATATTATTCCTGTTTTCCAAAATCCTTTGCTAATCTAAATTTTATTAAAGTAGAGTGACATTAAACTTGACGTCATACAGAGTTTCTACATATATTATCTGCCTTCTATACATCACTTGAGATATAGTACAAATTGGTTTGTTGTATCGGATTTTTCATTATGAGAGAACGAGTGCGTCAAGTTTTTTTTTACATATTTTAGATTATATAAAGTAGCCTACGCTTTAAATGCTATTTATAGAATTTAATTAATAATTTGGAATAAAAAGTCTTAGAATATTAGTTATTTTTGTGGAAGTTCATGTATTTTTTTTTTTTTTTTTGTTTTGGTAAACGTTACTACCAAAAAATATTAAATATATAATTCAGATTTAAAACTTCGAAGTAAATATAAAGTAGACATTTGACACTGAATTTGTTACTGTGAAAGACATATATTTGAAAAATGTTGATATTCTTTGGGGAATGCGAAGATTCACATAGATGCTTGATTAGGCTATTGTATAATCCTATGGGAATTTTTTTTTTTTTTTTAAAAAAACCCATCTTGCACCCTTCCTATGTTGTTCTCTATGTAATAATAATAATATGTACTGAATTCCGCATCATTTAATGAAAATTTGCCCCCACTCAATTTGAAAACTGATTTATCACTAAAATTCTCATTTTAAAATCAAGAAAAAAGCTACAATACATGAACATTTAATATTTACAGAATAAAAACGCATATTTATAGTTAATATATGCTATAAAAACATCATTTTATAAGAATTGTGATACATATTTAGTATTTCGAAGAAGCGTAAGCAAGGGAGGGGAATGGGGAGGTGGCTGTATCCCCTACCTAAAATCATTTTACTTGGAGTACTTAAACAAAAATTAAGTGTGGCCACTGCATGGTCATCATACATCAATTCCCCGCATTTCAAATAATTGGAACAAGGTATCAAATTCTTCCTATTTCTAATAGAAAATATTCTTTTTAAGCCTCTTTGTTGATATTTGGCCAAATAGAGTACCTAAATTTAATACAATTGGGGTTTGCTTGACGCAATGTTGTTTCCGAAAAATTCTTTGGAAACTGAACTCAGTATTCTTTAAAAGATATGATGTCGACATGCAAGAAAAAAAAATCTTGTCAAAGAGGTATTCTGGAAGAACACAAGCTCCTGTTTTCCATCTTGTTTTGGAAGCTGTCGTGTCGAACATAAGAAATCTCACATTATTCGAATTATTCCACTTGTTTCTGAGGACAAATGTAGCTTTTGCTTGTTCTGCACCTGTTATGATAGCTATGACTGGGATACTAAGAATTTTCCCTTCTTCGTAATTGTCATTCAAGATATCAAAACTGTTTGCCTTTCTTCGTTATTCTTTTTAATGTCTGGAATCAGTTTACCATCCAAATGAAGGGTTGAGTGCTTTGGTGAAATGAATTTAGTTTTAACTTCTTGTGCTGGTGATTTTCTATTTCTTTGCCGTCCAGGTGCTTTTGATTGAGAGTTGCTTCTTCTAGTGGTACTACGCCTTCTGTTAGAATTACTCTCATAAACTCTGTTCGTTGAATAGCTGAGGGATTAAACATATCCTCCATGGTTGATATTGTTTTACTTTGAAATGGATTTTTTTGGATAATTTTAAATCAATTGACTTTTTTTAAAAACTATTTGAACATCTTGCACAACTGGAAGTTGATGGAAATGCAAACTCTGTGGCTTTAATTAAATCCTTTTCATCATCCAAGCCATCCGAATCGCTGGAATTAAGGTACTATCAATTTTAAAAATTTCTAGTTGAAAACTTGTGCTTACCTTAGCTGCAGGTTGATTTTGGCGTTGCTTTTTCATCTCAAATAGATCAATTGCTTTATCTATATGTGATAATTTCCTTTTGGTTTTTGCAAATTGTGTTTTATCAAGATCACCTAACTCCATTTTGCTGCATGATCGTTGATTTTGTAAGAATTCAATATCTTCTAGAATCATTTTTTTTGTTGTACTTGTCATGTTCTATAATAAAAATTGTATTGTCATGGGCGAAATCAAAGAGTAAAAGAAGTGATTCAAACTTTTACTTTCAGATCTAGTATTCTTTCTTGCTTTATTCATACAGTGCAATATTTTTTTTTTTAGTTTTTCTTTGAAGTGCTCTGCTCTGATATAAGTTATAGGTATACCAGAGTGTCACCAAAACTGTTTTACTTTCAGGATTACAATATTAATGATCTTTTACCTTTCTGCATTGGCTCACGATTAAAGAAAAGGAAGTAGCGAAGAAATCCTATTTTGGTGGGCAATTGAGATCTTTTTTAGGTTCCAAATTTTACAGTAAATCACCTAAAAGCTATACTTTCTCATCGTCCTTTTTGAGTACAGGTCGGTTTGTAGTTGAGGAGTTCATTCTCGTAATGAAATAGCCAGAAAGCAGCGTTTATCGTGAATAATCATGATCATTTGAGAATTTTCCTAAGCAAAAGAAGCACCCTGGGATAGGAGATGGTTTGTTGACCTTTTTAAAGGGAGGGGGAGGGGGGGGGTATAAAGGACCGTCCATTTAGGTTTCTTTCGCATTTCCCCCTTTAGTTAGGATGTTAAGAGACATCTTTTTCTATGTTTTTGTGTTTATAGTTTTTTTTATGATTTAATTTGAAGAATTGAGTGTAACAGACTCTTACTGCATGGAAAAAATTTCAAAGTAAAAATTTGCTACTCTGTAGTAAAATTCGTTTCGCGCTGAAATCTTCTTTTGAAGTAAACGATAATCTAAAATTGACCTAGAGACCTGAAATTTAGCATATCTTTTAGTAATAAGAACGACATGAGAGGTGTGCACCTTGAAAATTCGAAAAAAAGTTTTTTTTTGCAATGATCTAATGCTTGATATAAGTCCGAAATATTTTCTAAATATTTTTATATTTTTTTTTACACCGGGAAATATCGATATTAACCGTGCACTGATGATAAATGTTGAATAAAAATATAATTTTACGTTTTTAAATCAAACTGTTTTTTAAAAGCATATTATGATACATGTCAAAATAGGAGAAAGCTTAAGTAAAAACACATGCAAGTAAACTTCTGAACTTAACGTAGTGAATTCTAAATGAGAAAAGAAAATAACACCTATAATAAACTTATTTAATTTAGTGATTGACGTTATACAATCTTATTTATTGAAACAACAAACAGTTATGACACGTTGAATGGCACAAGATTCCATTGCTTTTACAACCGCAGTTAGTAGTGGAACACTTCTTTTTGCAATGAAAGCATGCATAGCCTTACCTTCCACTTCTCGAATTAGATGCCACTGTTTCTCTTAACGACATTTCTTAAAAAGAAATATCACCTATGAAAAAGTTTCTCTACAAATTTTGAACTGATTACGGGTATAAAGCTGTTTGATGATTTCATTTTGTTTGTTAATTTATAAAAGTCGGAGTCCACTATTCTAACAACAGCCGCCAACACATTTCGGGCATCTGTAGGACGACAGTCGACATCTGGGACTTGTATTCGCACGATAGCACCAATTTGAGCAGAGTTTTCTTTTTCTTTTTAAGGTTCGTAACATTTTCTTTGCTTGCAGTAGAAGATTCTCTTTCGCATGCACTCTTTTTACAGAAATTAACTCGGGTGGTACGAATCAGGGCTTAATATGAAGACGTGGCAGGTCGCAGTTCTTCCTCAATATTTCCCTGTGGAGTATGGTTTTAGATTTGGTCACTGCTAAATTTTCTTCAAAAGTATTAACAATTATTTCCATAGACTATTCAGTTTCAATATTTGCGATTTGTTCTCCAGGCAAAGATGACGATGCTATGTCTCTTTTTGGTTGAACGCCAAACAGGGCTTCATAAGAACCTTGGTGTATTCCTTCGTAGTATGTACTATTCTTTGAAAATTGAACAACTATCTTACCATCTGATCATTTATTTGTATCGTTATAGTTCATCCATCAATCAACATTTTCCGTATATCCTGATTAGACCTTTAAATGAGCCTTGTGTTTGACTATCTGAAGAGGCCTTCCATGAACTACCTTAACAACTTTCTATATAGTTCGAATATGACTTGATAACGGAATTATCTCACATTATTGTCGGAATGCAATATAGGTGGATCACCAAAAGTTAAAAATATTTGGAGAAGGTGATACGTTACTTCTTCATCTGTCTTAGTTTTCACAGCTTAGTGTTTTAGTTTGAGTTTAATTCCAAACTGATCATTGGTTTCGCAACACTACCTTTATTAGGTGCATTATGTTTCATATGTTCACATAAATTTAAATACAGCGTTACAACTTCATATCTAGTATTTTTGTATTTAACTTACAATTCTTAAAGCATACGCGTTCTTCCTCCATGGCCTGTTCTGGTGCGAGTTTCATTTAATCTACTGAACAGTTCATCATTGGTCACATAACGCGATATACTCGTTTCTCCTGGTTTTAACAGTACAATAAACTTCTCTTTATCTTTAACTTTTGAAACGTCAAAACGTTTTAATCGCCTATAATCTAAAGGTGTACTGCACATAGTTTTAGTAAAAATCACTTTAGTAGAGTACTTTTCTTAAGAAAAATAAAAGCAATTGTCCTTTCATCGACACGTAATTAATGCCCGTAACTTAAAAAATATATTTATATTAATAAATAATAAAATAAATAATAAAAATATATAAAGTAAATTTTAGTGGTTATCTAGACAACAAAACAATTTTGGATATTTCAAATTATAGTCAAACCCGTTAACGCGAAGTCGACGGGGCAGTTGAACTGGTTCGCGTTAACCCGAATTTCGTGTTAAGCGAATAAATTAAAATTAAGTTTTAGGCACGGAGAACTACTTTTACTTAGCGTTAAGTGGGATTTCATGTTAAGCGGTTTCGCGTTAACGGGGTTTGACTGTATTATTTTTTGTATTGTTTCTATTCCCATAGAGTACAATGCAACTTCTCTAAAGAAAAGTCTGTTTTGAATTTAGGAAAATAAGTATGACAAAAGAAGAATCCAGATTGGATTTTCTCAGGATTTCTTGTCTTTTCTACATTAAACATCATTTTTCAATCTCGATGCACATCTACTGTTTCATAACTCATGTTCCGTAATTCATTCATTGAAAATCTCGTCTGTTACGACGATCAGGGTAAATAAAATGAACATGTCCTCATGCGTTTTTTTGAAATGTATAACTCTTATACTTCCAATTGACAGTGCAAAACGATAGACTGGTGTTCTGTTAGTTTTATAAACCATCACTTAGAAACAAGTTTACTCGGAACCTATTCTTGACGGTGAGTCGGTAATTAAATCCCTCATATACTCTATATCTGATTGGTTTCAAATGAATTGCATGCAATCAAAAGGTTTAGTGGACGTACAAAGGTATTGCAAACTTAGCATGATCATAAGTATAAAAAAACCATTCTCCTCATAGGACAATACAGAGCAATTTAAGAAACTTACTTTGGTGAGCTGTGGCAGTGAGCGCAATTATGAGCAGTCCAGTGCTCCCCGCACTGTGATGTCGGCACAACCGTCGGTTGGTTGAGGAAGCTGATAAGGCGTGTCTCCGGCAGAAGCAAGGAGGCAAGTCCTCCAATCACGTGCAAGAGGCCTAGTAACGTCATCGGTAATAGATGCTGTGTGCGTCCCTGTAGTAAAAAATGTAAAAAAAAAAGAGGCAAATTTACAATGCGTAGGGATATTATTTATTATATTAGGTGATCATAATTTATTGTCTAAGTGTTCTTCTCTTACATATTTTGACAAGAACATAACCATTATTATATTACATATTTGGAAAATTCATATTAAAATGATTTTTTTTATCCATTCCGTTGCCTGCTATACCATCCTTGTCTATCAACATTAAAAAAAATTAATGACGTAAATGTCGCGTTAACATGCATACAGCATGAACATTTCTGACAGTTGGCATCTGATTGAGATCATGAGAACTTTTTGACTTTGATATAGAGTTGTTCGAGGTACCTGGTGCCCGTTAGGGCGAAAACCTCTTCATATGAATTAGGCCACTAGGCAGTCAATTGGTCAGGTCTCACATAAAAGGCAGTCTAAGATGGTGGGGGGAAGAAGGGGTGATCAGTAAACTGGTCATACCTCAGGAGGTCGAAAAGCTGTATTGGATAATCTGAATAGTAAAAGACATAAAGAAAGTGCAATTATAAATAACTAAAAATACAGGACGGACGACAATTTTTATAGTAGGATTTTTTTTTTTTTTTTTTTTTTTTTTTTTTTTTTTTTTTGACAAAAATAAATGAGCCGTATACAAGAAGTTAGTTAAGCTAACATGATAAGCAATTGAAAAGAGAATTGGTTATGTTAATAACCATTAGAGAATAATAATGTAGTCTTTCTTTTGAAAGGACTATAGTAATAAAATAAAGGAAAATAGATAAAAGTAATGTAGCCTTTCTTGTGAAAGTGCTATAGTAAATTAAGTTAAAAGTAAATGGAATACATAATAATAGTATATAAAATAAGACTACTCCTCCACCCGCTTCCCTTTCCCTATGAAAGGGAACCTTCCACGGGTTGCTGGAGGGCTTTGGCTCCTAAATGGTGGGAAAAACTGAACACTTCAATCCCCATCCGCTTCCCCCACTGAGTGGCTTTCACGGATTGTTGAGGATTGAGGAGCAAGTGAGCAGTTCTGATCTGAGCAGGTAAGGTAAATGAAGATGGTAAATTAATTAAATGCCTCTGCAAGAATGGCATCTGAGAGTGCGAAGGCAGCAAAAGGTCTGCAGTTTGAGTCTTCAAAAAGGACCTCGTAAGCAAAAATACTATGGTAGTTGCTGGTTTCTGAGAGGGCATTTCTATAGAAAGTAATGTTGGTGTTTGCGATAAATTCAGAGATAGGCTCAATTTTGAGATCCCTGTGAATTAAATTGTTACGTATATATCTAGTAGCGTTAACGACTTCTCTTAATATTTTATTTTGACAAGTCTGGAGAATTTTGATCTCTTTTTTAGTAGCAGTGGTGAGGGCAGGTGACGCATAGGTCAGGATGGGTCTGATATTGCTGATATAGAGAAGTCTTTTTAGTTTCAGATTCAAGTTGGAGTGTCTACCAATTAAAGGGCGAATTTTGGACATAACCATATTGGCTTTTTTGACAACATGCTTACAGTGATCCATCCAGTTCAGTTTGGAATTTAAAGTAAGGCCCAGATAATTTGCTTTTTTAACTATTGGGATCTTTTCCCCAAATAGGTAAACTTCAGTGGTGATGGGGGTTCTAGACTTCTTCCCCCCCATAACGAGGATATTGGATTTAGTGGCATTAATGCTTACTTTCCAGTTCTCACACCATTGCTCTATTTCATCAGTCAACAGTGAGAGTTTGTAGACTGCATGATTTCTCTGTACGGAATTTGTAATTATTGCAGTGTCGTCTGCATAGAATGCAGTCATGGTGTTTAAGTTATCCCTGAAAGTGGGGAAGTCAGCTGTGAAAATAAGATATAGTGTAGGACCCAGTAATGACCCCTGGGGTACACCGGCTTCAATATATCTGGTGTCAGAGGTAGCAGCACCATATCTGACTTTAAAAAAGCGTTCTTGCAAGTAGGAGCTAATGAGAAGAATAATATCCTTTGGGAATTTGAAGTCAATTAGTTTGTAGAGTAGGCCGTTATGGTACACTCTATCAAACGCTTTTGCAACATCTAACATCAACATTGCAGATGCTTGTTTTTTATGTTTGGCATTACCAATGTGCTCCAGAATTCTGACCAATTGCTTAGTGGTGGATTTATTGGGTACGAATCCATATTGCTCCTCAGGGATGCATTGAGTGAAGGGTCTCATTCTGTTTAAGATTACTCTCTCAAGTAATTTTCCAAGAGTGGGGAGCAGACTAATTGGGCGATAAGAGGTGGTCATGATGGGATCTTTTCCTGGTTTTGGAAAAAGGATAATTCTCGCCTCCTTCCATGAGCTAGGGAAATAGGCATTTTGAAGGCAATAGTTGAAGATGTCAGAGATTTTGGCAAGGTATTGTGTGGGAAGGATTTTGAGCATAAAGTTGGTGATGGAATCATGACCTGGGGCTTTGTTATTTCGGAGTTTCTTAATGTAGCTGGTGATCTCGTTGATGGACACTTCTTCAAGTGTGCCTTCAGGATGGTTTCGGTCAAGCCAGTCTTCAGTTCTTTGCTCCACGTGGTCCTCGAAATCATCGTTTGTGGGCTCGGTATTGTTCCTGAACTGGAGTTCGAGTGAATCCGCCAGTGCATTAGCTTTTTCGATGTCTGTATAGACAAGACCCTCTTCCCCATGGATGGGTCTATTTAGAATTTTGTCTCTTTTTAATGTTTTGGACATTTTCCAAATTGAGTTGTCCGTGGTGCACAAGGTTTGGATTTTCTCCTCCCATTTGCCCTTCCTGAATGCTTTGCATTTAACTCTAATTTCCGCATTGAGTTCATACATTTCCCTTTGTAGCCTGGGATCAAGGGTTTTCTGAAATCTCTTACGTATCCAATTTCTGTGTTTAATTACAGCCTTGATGTCCTTAGGGAGTTTGATATAGGAGTCGTTAATAGGGACCTGGGTGGATGCCTCATCCAAAGCTCTAGTAATATCCATAGTGATTTTTTCAATATGTGTTTCAGTATCATCGTTACTAATAATGGAGAGGGGGTCGTCGTTGTTGTTAGCAAGGATATATTGAAATATTTCCCAATTAGTTCTTCTCCTCATTCTAATTTCCTCCTCCTTAGGTAGACCTAATATGGCAATTAGGGGCTGGTGGTCTGAGGACAGCTCATTAAGAACATCTATTGCAATGGGAATCTGAGTATTAGAGAGGATAATGTCCAAAATATCTGGTCGGCAACCCCGGGCAGGATAATGAGTAGGCTGTGTTGGGGCATGCACTCTGAAATTGTGCTGCATGAGGCAGTTGGCAATTGTCTTCCCATTAAAATTTGAGTAATTGCACCCCCAGTCACTATGCTTTGCATTAAGGTCACCAGCAACAATAGTGTGGGTATTAGTAGGTAGTAAGTTGATAATGTCAGTGGCATTAAATTTGTTGTTTGGGGGGTTATAAACTGCCGAAATATGGATGGGAGGGCGATCATTGAACTCCACTGCAATTGTGGTTACTTCAAATCCCTTGGAATTATCAGTTGAGTGTAGAGAGGTAGTCAGGAACTTTTTACAGAAAATAGCAGTACCCCCTCCCCTATGGTGAATGCGGTCAGTTTTATATGTGATATAGTTCTGAATTTTGAGGGAGTGGCATGGCTTACTATGTGTTTCCGTGACCACACCTATATCGATGTTGTTTTCTTCAAGGAAGTCTTTAAATTCTTCAAATCTGCCTACTAATCCATTAGCATTCCATATTGCCATTAGGAGAGGGGTGAATTGATTTAATTCAGGAGATTCTGTTCTTTTGTTGTTTAAGTTCATCGCGTATGTCTTTGATATTTTCAATGAGTCCAGACTCCCTAAGCCATTTTATTTGGTCTTTGAGATCAGTAAGGATAGTTTTAGCTTCCTCCACTTCATTATTGGTGGTGGGGGGTGAATCAGTTTGGGTGTTGTGTTGTATAGGAATGGTGATGGGTTGAGAAACAAAATTTGGATTGGAAAACGTCCTCGACTCATAAATTCTGTTATTTCTGCTAGTGGTATGGTTTACAGCTTGGGTGTCGGCAATTTTAATGATGGGGTAAAAAGGACAACCAGAATAATTGGCAGTATGAGCACCTCCACAGTTAGCACAAGTAGGGGGTTCAGATAAAGGTTTCTCACAAAATTTGGTAAGGTGGTTTTGTCCACACTTTACACACCTAGGCTCGTGCTTGCAGGAGCTGCTACTATGATGGTAAATTTGACATCGATGGCATTGTGTAGGGCCGCTTCTGCCTCGATAGGATTCTACCTCAATCCTTAGATTGAATAGGGATTCGCAATTGTGGAGGCTCCTCCCTCTATCATTCTTGTCTAGAGTAACCAGAAACAGGGGTAAATCTTTCTTCATTTCCTCCCCCCTTCTGCGGGTCGACAGTTGCTTCACCTCTTTAACTGGGTAATCTAACAGGATCAGTTCACTAACAATATCCTCTGTGACCGTATCCCTGGGTAGGCCCCGAATTACCGCTTTAATGAGTTTATCAGCAGGTAGGGTATAAGAATGATAATATACACCTTTATTATCTAAGATCTTAGTGAGTTTCCTCTGTGCCAATTCACTAGTGGCAGTAATGTTGACAGACCCCTCCCCCTTTACTACTCCAATGTATTCGGTTTGGGCAATTTGATTATCATAGAAGATTTGTTTGATATCCTTCCAGCTATACCTAGTGTCTCGTATATTGATAGGTGTAACGTCCTTGCATTTAGGAACCGTTTGTGTGAGGTTATTGTTCCTTCTAGTGTGACTATGTGATTTGCCATTATTGGCTTGGGAGTTGTTGTTATTTGATCGATTTTGATTATTCCTACTCAGGGAACCAGAGCTACAGGCATCTGCATAAGATTGCATAGTAGAAATTTCAGGATTATTGGTAATCCGGTCTTTATTAATAGGAATGGGTTCAGGTTCAATGTTTGCATTGCCAAGATCGTAGTGATACCCTGCTGGTGAATGATGGTCCAATGGCTGCGTGGTGGGAGGGGCATCGGGTTGTGTGTCAGCAGAGCTAGCGCCCCCTATAGTGGAAGACTGGTAGCTGCTAGTGTGGTTATGTTTCGGAATGGTAATGCCGCAATTTGGTGGGCCAGTGATGTTAGGTAAGTGGTCATTAAGTTCAGTAGTAGTGCTTTTTATCCTAGTTTTGTTGAGCGTGCGGCTTGAATCATCATTTAAGATCACCTTCCCGCTTCTTAGAACAGTGGATGAGGGCTCATCCAAATCAAACTGCTTTTCAGCTTCGTTGGGGGGTGCAGTCGAACACACACTTTGTCCGTCTAATAGCAGTGGGCTTTTAAGTAAATTGTAATGCTTGCTAGGGGATGACCTTTGGCCTGTCTCATAGTCTGTATCATTATCAGTACCTAACTCATGGGAGGGAGTACTTTCGATGTGGGAATGATTGGAAATCTGATCAGGAGTATCAGTAGTAATGGCTGTGCCAAGATAATCAGTGGAGTTCAGTTCACTATCTGACTCATCAATAGGTGTAAGGTGAGATCATGAGAAAGTTAGAACGATCCCTCTTATGCCTATGATGGTGGAGGAAATGAAATGGTGACGAAACGTGCTTGTTGCGTAGTCCGACCTTTGAGGTAGTTCCCGAGAACGCGACTGGTGCGTCATCCTGACGGAATGAGTTAATATTAATATCGAAGTTAAGAAATGATTATTCGCAGTCCATAAAAATCCACCGGACAAGAGTTTTAATAGTTAGAGATGGTACCTGCGAATGTGTATGTGTGAAAAGTTATGCATAGCTTCTTTCATTTCCATGCGTAGAAAGTACAAATGGTTCAAGCTCTGCACCAGAATGATAATCCACGTCGTTTTCAGTTTGATCAAAATGTTTGGTTGATATTGAAGAAGATGGGAATTTTCCTGTGGAGAAGGCTCTTCAGAGATGAATAAATACACTTTTCATGTGTCTGGGAAGGTGAATAGACATGAATGTTGAATATATGACTTAGAGAATCCTCATACATATCAAAATCAAGCGGCTCACAGTTGAACTGACGTCGTCAACACGTGATACTTCAACAAGATGGTGGGCCACCACTTTGCGGTATAATTATACTTGAGTTCCTAGCTTTCATAACTTTCATATAACAGTTCATAACTTTCTCAACTTATAGAGTAAAGGAGATTAAATTTCACGGCATCCGATATTGAATCGCTTGACTCTTTCTTGCGAGATATCTTAAAGATATTTATTATATGAAACGAAGTGATCAAAAACTGAAACTTTCTGGTATTGAATTTCTGGTACTAAAAATAATGAAGAACCCTGGATGGAAATTCTGTTCCGTCTGGATGTGTCACAAAGGCTGACCCATGGAACAACAAAATTATTTAACATCGGTAATGTTACTAAAAAAACTTTTGATTTGTATTTTCCGATTTTAAAATAATTTTTTTACATGCTCTTTATTCAAAAATTAAGAGATTAGGAAACCCCAACAATATATTATACGAGCACCCTGTATTTTTGTTTTCTCAAAATTTTGTGTTTTAGTTCGATCAATTCACCATAGGAACATAGTCATCAAATAATTGAGCTAGAATGAGGAACAATGATACACTTGATTCAAGAAATTATCATACCTATATTTTCAAATGTTGTATGTAGTGCTTATTTGTGTGTTTTCAGTTTTTACAAAATTTAAGTTGAGGAATAAATATTGATTTTATTGCATTTTGGGGATGAATATTTTTGTATGAAAATAAAATAGTTTCATGTAATGAAAATTTAAATAATTTAACTCCTAATTTTTTCTAAGAATGTGTAATGAAACAGATTATTATGCATATTTAAAACGTATCACAGTTGTTTAATTAACAAAATGATTTCCTTTGATGTGAATATCCTTTTAAACTCTGCACTAATTTGACAATCAATTAATTTTTCATTAATTCAAACTTTTTCAAGTTCATTATAAGTATTTTGTATTGCTTCTTTGAATACATAAATAATAAAAATAAAAAATAGAAAGTTTTACAAACACTTCAAACGGCCAACTATTTAAAATATTAAATTCTCCGAAAACATGCATTTAGCATCAATTTTTTATTAATGAGGTACCAAATAAGTAGAAAAAGTTTTCTAAAGAGTATACTTCGAAGTATTTTCAGCTCAAAATGGGTTTTAACTGAAGTTTGATTCCTTTCGCTTCCTTCCAATTTAAATGCTTTTAAAGTTAAAGGAAGTCAATTATTTATAACGAAAGTAGAATTCACGTCAATCCAGTAAACAGCAAGTGATATTATTTGAGATTTTTCATAGTTAACAGAAAGGATTAACATGTTTTCGACAACTCATTAACAACCAGTGCAGAGTAGTTTACGTTATTCATTATCATTAGTTCATGCATACTTAGACACACGATAATGCTTGAGTTTATTTAGATTAAATGGGAGAGTATTTCACAAAGAGAAGGTATAACAATCTGATTATTTAAAATGAGTTATTTTTATTTAGATGGATGAAGTCCGCAATTAGACTAAATCCATGTATTTTATTTGTTGGCATAGCTCAAATGAATCGTTAGTTAGAATTTCCAACCTTAAGCTTTTGTATTATACAATTTTGAGAAAGGAAAAGTCAGGTAATTTATTTGAATAGCTTTTTAAAGTGTAAAAAGCATTTTTTTTTTATTTGAACAGTAATAGGAAAAGAAGCAAGGTATAAAATAATGTTTTTTTCATCTATTTTAAACAATTAGATCTTTTTAAACAATTTTGTATTTTTTAAACAACTTTATGTTTTTTAAACAATTTAATATTTTTTAAACAACTTTATGTTTTTCTAAAACAATTTTATACTTTTTAAACAATTTTATACAATAAAGAGAAAATTTTCTTATTTTAATGTTTTTTTTTATTATTTAAGAAATGTACATAGGAATTTTTATATTTTGAATTTCATTATATTTAAATAATTTTAAAATTTAGGACATGGACCATTAAACGCAGTTATAAATACTGAACAAATATATGATGCGTACAATAGAAAAATAAAATGTAATTCAAATTTAAAGGAAATAATATGATCTTCTATTAAACTAATAAAATACGAAAAATTCATTACATAAATATAAAATCAGAGTGCTTATGAAGCTCAGACACTTTATTTTATAAACTGTATGTTCTTATTAATTGAATTAAACATTTTTCATGAGAAGATTAAATTAAAAAGTAGTTTTGGATAAATATTTCTTCAAACATATTTTATAACTAGATATTAATTTATTATTAGAATTGTCTGATTAGTTGATGTGATCTTTTTTTTTTTAGTATTGGAATTAATCAAAATCGAAGGCATAGAAGCACAAAAAATGAGGGACATTTTTTTCAATCTTAGTTAACAAATTATTTTAAATGTAATTTTAACATCCTTGTAGTTTCTGTGATTTCTACATATATAGCTTTTATACATCTGTTTTATTGTGAGCTGAGAAAGGAAATTAAAATAATCATTTAAATTATCGGTGTGTGCTTTTACATTGAAACAAGAGCAATTAATGCCAACAATATTAGAAAAACAGTTAAGAACACGTTTGGAAAACTCAGTTTCTAAAAATTTTAGTACACATAAGAACAACCGATTTCCATTTAAAAAACTTTCAATTGATGAGAGGCAAATAAATATCTTATTTTACTGTTTTGGAAATCTGTACATGATTTTTGCAGTTGTTTTTGCTTCAAAGTTTAAATGTACAGTTTTTTCAGTGCTGAATTGAAATTTTCCAGCGCAAATAGAACACGACGGATAATAATATTTACAGTTGCGATTAATAACTTTGAATATCATTTCTAAACATACAAACCACACCAACTTGCTCACCTAAAGTCTTCGACGTATTTTAAGTGGAGCAGAAGCCTTTACTATTCTGTTGTTGTGTCTTATCCCACTTAAATCCCAACACACCCAAAAGTATATAGCTATCTATCTTGATAAAATCTTATCATTAAGTAAAAAAGTTTCATCCAAGTCGTGTCAGTAGCTTCCGAATATATTTCTTTAATCGTGCACATATATACATATTTTATATCCAGATATATGTTGTTGTTTCTTATCGCACTTGACTTACAGCAGCATCAGATCAAGTACATGAACTAGTGAGCTTTCAGAAGGCGCAAGAACCACACCAGGATAAGAGTGAAGCTGGTCCTTCTGGCTTTCAATACATGCCAAGGCATGATCTGAACCATGTTACACTTCGAGCAATAAGGGTATACTAATAAAACATATTTAGAAAATATTTAATTTTAAATTTTATTTACACATTTAAAAATGATTTGTATTTCTGGAAAAACTGTGAATCAACTGACGCATATATACGTGCATGACCGTCAGTGGGATAAAGCACGACACAAACCGTAGAGCACGAAGATGACCTCAGCCGAGTCTGACCAGAGCAGTTTGATCTGTCCTACTGCTTGCCCCAATAAAAGCAGCACCATCCATTATTCTACATATCAGTATTATGATAGTGCGCTATCTTGATCCCACTACCATCTGGGTATGAGTCCAATGCCTTAGCTAACCGACGAACTAAAGGCTCATGTTCAGAAAAAAATGTACAAAAATAGGATGCTAAAAAACAGCAAAACTTGCATTTAAATTTTTATATTAGGGTACCTATATTTTTTTATATGCTTTTGTAAAATGTTTCTAAAATAATATTTATCGTAAATTGTATAACATTAGTCTTTCTAATACATTTTTTTCGGCAAGATTATGTATCAATACGTCTTATTTTGAAGTTCGTAATCTTTAATAGACTGAATGATCGAAATAATAGTCATATATAGAATGAATAAAACTTTCGAATAGAACCCTTTGTAGCAGGTAAAGCGACAGCTGTTGTTACTGTCTTCTCGAATGATTGACTTTGGTAAATCCCGCGTTTGATAATTTATTAGCGAAATTTCATTCCTGTTGATTGACTATCCTGGAGTTTTAGTTGGCATTCCCGTCAAACACATACCTGATAAATGAGTAGAGGTAGGAAGACTGGGCAAGCGAGGTTGATTATTTCAGAGAGGACAAGTGCTGTCTCTCGCGGACCCGGTGGCAGTATCTCGGCAGTCCACAGAGGGAACACGAAGTACGAGATGGAAACTGTCAGCTTCGTAGAGACGTACAAAGTCAAAGAAGCCGAAGATGACTTGCCTGAAAGGGATAAAGCACAAATAAGAGAGTATTCAGGACACAACGGACATTTTTATTCTAGATTGGAAGTCTTCTTATCTTTCTTTTGTTGATAACAATTAAATATAGTCAAAATTGATAACAGTTAAGCCCATGTGTAATTTTTGTTGTTGTTGCTGTGACTGAAAACTGATGTTTTGCCATTTGGCATCATGAAAAATCGGATGTTTTAGTAACTTTCATATTAGGCAACTTTAAGTGGTACAAATGTTATTTTTTATAACATTTTATAGCGTATAATTTTACATAGCACTTTTTAATAATGAGTTTTCTCACAACAACATATATTGTGGATTTAACTGAGGTAGAGTTTATTTGACAGATATATTGTTGATCTGACGGAAATGTTGTGAATCGGAAAAAACGTACAATCATTCTTTTCTACTAATTGTTCTTTATGATTCATCTATGACTACAAAGTAGAACATTTTTAGCCAGGACCAGTTTCTGTTTCAAGAGTAATATAAGTTCATATACATTGTATGTATGCATCGTAAGCAGGTGGTTTTTAGATATAAATGTTCGGGAAATAAACTGGTTTACTTAGTGGTCATGGCTCTGATTTTAAACCTATGAAGAATTTTTGGGATGAGCTACTGCGTCAGGTTTGAGACATGTTACAACGGCAAAACTTCGTTTCAGAAATAGTCTTACTTAAATTGAGTGGTGTGCTTTTACGATTCGAAAAAGTCAAAAACGGTCGATAGCTTTCATCATATAATGGAATTGGTTATCACAGCAAAAGTTGAATCAGTAATTAATTTTTGTTAAATGATCAGTAATTGGATATATTGAGGTGTTCAAAAATTCATAAAGATATAGTGTATAGTAGAAGTATTTCAAATTATGCTTTATAGTTCTCAGATTCTATATAATTCGCTTTCAAAAGTGTTACTCGCCTCTCCTTCCTATGGCAAGGCTGATGCAAAGAACTCCTCCCACGGCACATATGACGCAGTTGGAGCACCTTCTGGGCGCAGTGCATTTCAGGAGAAGTGCTGCCACTGCCCATCCGAGCACCTCTGCCACTGCCGACCACAGGACATTGTAATGCACGTCACCCTCCAGCTCGATGCACAGGTAGTTTAGTCCCAGGAACGAAGCAGTGCTAGTGAACCTAAAGGTAAGAGATATCCGTGATTAAAGAAGGCGAGGTGCTCTTAGGTGGTTGATAAATAATATTTTTGTGAAAGAGATATTAAGTCATATTTGAAGAAATTAAAAGAATAAAAATAATAACATTCTAAAGCACATAATAGGATATGTAGAAAATGAAAAAAAAAAAAAAAAAAAAAAAACATTTATAAATCAAATAATACTATTTTGCGAATTAATTGGAGAGTGTTTAGGATGCGTTTTTTGTATGCATTGCATTTCTTGTCAATTTATCTAAAAAAAATCCATCAATTTACTATAATAGGTTCCGGGTAGAAAAATATAGAAAAAGTATAATACTCTGAAATTTAAGTTTGGATTATGAAGTTAAATTGAAAAACATACATGCGAATAAATTGGATGATACGCAGATGGTCTAAAGAGGATTTAAAGCAGTTATTTAAATTTGTCAACGGGGTGGATTTCTAGGGATTGAAATATAATGCAGATGGAATATAATCAGGTATGGAAAATACAGGGATTAGAATATAATCCCCGTTTATTTTAGAAAACATAGAATATTTCTTTAAAAACAAAATAACCAATCTTCAGCACCGTATTGCAAACTTTACAAAAGAAACTAGTTTTTAAGGTCACTGATTTTGCATTGGATATTGTAGAAAGGTATTAAAATGAACAAACCTAGATGAGTGTTAAGCTTGGAGTTGGACTGAATTGGAGATTATAGCAATGTCCTTCCTTCATCAATCTAAATATGCTTTTAGCCTTTAGTTGGTTTTTATTTTTGTTGTTGTCATATTCAATTATAAAAATGATTTAGAGACATCAATTCGTAGACTAACAATTGTTATTATCCGTAGATTCAATCAATTTCGTAGATCAAAAATCATTGACTATTACTTGCAGGATTAAATTAAATCGACTTTATAAGAAAAATTAAAATCGAATTGAAAGGTTCAAAACTCAAATTAACATGTTGAAATGGAAATACATCTCAATCAATCCTGGAGACACCATGAGCACTTAATTGTATAACTGGCTGTTTTTAACAACTTTCTTATTGAAAATTTAAATAATGTAATATCACTTTTGAACAGTGACAGTTTCAGTATTTTTACACAAAACTCTTTTTCAATTTTGAAAAAAAGAAAAAAAAAAGAGTCGAAACTGTTACTTGTCATCTATTATAAGTAAGTTATTTTAAATGCTGATAAACCCAATTTAAAATATTTCAAAAGAACATATTAATAACTCCAACTTTAAATGAAACTTAGAGACCAAAACATCATTTACAAAGTAGCGTTTCCATAAGAATAAAGAATTGGAACATAATGTATATAAATATTTCAATTAAATCTATGACTGTAATCGGCGTATATCTTCTATGCATAAATTACATGCATCCATTACGTTTATATTTTCATGTCCCTGATCAGTTCTATGTTTAATGTACACGTTACATGATTATCCTTTCTCCTAGGGAAGAAATCAGTGGAGTTTGTTCTGCAATGCAATGTGTATGAGTGTTAGGAATTTACGTGACCAAATACAAGGTCGTGAAGTTAACTTAGTTGAATCATTTATACATAAATACATTTTTTTAAGAATATTAAAATATACATTAATAATTTTGTTTGAATATAAAATGAAGGAAATACGGACATAAATTTAAATAATTCTATCGAGAAATTTCGCTATAAATCTTCCCGAAAAACGGATAATCATTACTGTTTGAGTATCCTATCAAACACAAAATACATTTAAAAACATTTTAGCCAACTTCAGCAGAAAAAAAAAAAAGAAGTTATAAAACGTTTCCTTCCATAAAAACTAAGATGGTTGGATTTTTCCTGAAGCCTATTCGCCCTCATATTCATTCGCTTAAATAAAAAGCCAAAAAAGAAAAGTTTTAAGAAAATATCGTAAAAAAAAAAAAAAAAATGTCGACGTAAGAACACGTTGTAGGTCGAGAATGTTCAACAATTTTTCATCCTGCTCTCTCAGTCAAGAGCACAATAAAAATCTACCACCCCAGCCATCGAATAAAATAAAAAAACCCAGTTTTTCCACCTATCTTAGAGAGGATGGGTAATAGCTGACTATAGATTTACAGCAGTCAACTAAAATGAGATTTATGGGTAGTTATGGTCGAAAATGCCACAATTACTTTGAGTATCGATTTATAAAAAACTTTCAAATATACAGTCGTGAAAGCACCAAGATGAAAGAATGTAGGGGAAAAATATTAGAAATGATATTCCTGCGCTATTTTCTTTTATCTTCCTGTTATAAGTTTCTAAAAGGAAACTATCAAAGTTAGGTCTGTAAATATTGATTTGAAACACTGTTGAAATTTTATCATTAAATGAATTGATGTTGCTGGGTTTGAAAACAATTGATATATCAGAGTGTACACAATATTAGAGTCGAGATTTGTTTCTGCTTCCTAAACGAATTAGTTTATTAAATAAACTGAATAAAATAGCTTAAAGGTATTAAAAGGAAGTAGTTTTTTATTTCAAAAGGAAAATGTTTCCTTTAGCAATTAGTTAATTTGATTCGAACATTTTCTTTATTCATTTTGCACATACCTTTTATAAGTTATAAAGATTAAAGTTAACAAAAAAATACATGTTATCCGTGTCACTTATTAGATTAAAAGAGAAAAGATATTTCTTGTCACTCCAAAGCCTTTCTAAATTAATTAAAACCATTAAACTTCTTAAACTAAGATTGATTCTTAAAACATTGTCTTATAGGATAAAATATCTTTAGAAACTTTGTTGAATTTTCTAAGAGAAATCGTTAGATCTCCTAAGTTTTAATAACTTTATAAATTATTGTGTCAACTTAAATGCTGGTTTAAAATAAATTTGTAATTAAAGGTTCGTTCTAAACAAAGCTAACCATAATTATTTTTAAAAAAGTAAATGAACTTAAAGATCGTCTCTTATTCTTCAAAGTATAAATTTTTTTACAGGTTTGAATCAAGGAATATGGATTAAATTTTGAATAATATTAAGTATATGTAGTATGTTTTTAATAATTTCTTGTGAATGTCTTATCTAAAAGTGAAGCTATGAAAAATACATTTTTAATATTCTTTTGTTACATATTCTTGAAGCGGCCATGAATGTGTAGAATTAGAGCAATGATAAATTTGGTGCACGTAAAAAATTAATATTTCATTACTTATTCCTAAATTCATTGTTATATATAATCAGTTTAAAATCGAATCAGCCCTATTTTTTAAAGTAAATTCGTATGCTGTGTTGATAACATTTTTGCACAATATGATATATAATACAATTGCTTTAAACGTTTATAAAATCTTCCTAAGATAAAAATACTTTACTTCTAAGTATGCTTTCTTAGATACAAATAATTCACAGTTTCGGTAAACTAAAATATCCAATTTTAATTTTTATCTAATTTTCATTTCTACATGGCCTTCATTCAAAATAATGCTACATTTTTCAATGCACAATATTTTGTTCAATTTTAAAGCATGAATACTTGATTTTTTCCATAGGTACTGTTAAAAAATTAAAATGCATTGTATTCACACTCAATAGCTCTATAATAGTTAAAGAAATGAACCCCAAAGCAGCGTAATACAAACTCACATACCCTTGCTTACACTGTTAAAAAAAATTGTCCACCATGCACCAAAATTTGGTTAACATTTAGCTGCCACCAACATTTGGTGCTTAGTTTCGCGATTTAATGGTGCTTACGGTCCGAGGTTGCACCATTAAATCATGAAACTAAGCACCAAATGTTGGTGGCAGCTAAATGGGAACCAATTTTTGGTGCAAGGTGGAACAAAATTTTTAACAGTGTAGTAATTCATATTTTAATAACTGTTTATTTGAATCATTATAATATCTACAACATTACGCGATATTTACTATATTAAACATTATTTTTGTGTATAGTGATAAAATTAACTCCTACTATTAAGTATCCATGATGTATCGGTAACTTTTTACAGCATATATCTTTCAGGATAAAATTTATTTTGCTGTCTTTTGTGGAAAAAAATATTTTTAGCTGCGTCAGTTATTTACTTCAAAGTCACAGGCTTTATATTAAACAAGTAAAATATTAAAACTTAGATTCCTTTTTCTACATATTGCTAACTAGTAAAATATTTATATTGAGCATAACCAATATTTTATCCATTAATAGGTTTTCTATTTTAAAATGCACCGTTAAACGACATAAAAAAAAAATACTTTCATATTGTTTTGAAAGAAAACTTAATATTTTGCTTCTCAAATGTAGAAAAGGCAATATTAGAAAGCTACCATTTCGAAAATTCAATTTACAAGAGCATTATCACTCCTAACACACAATGTCTGAGAGCGCTTTATAATTATAATCCCCATGTAATTGTGTGAATTGAGGAGTATTGTGACGTCTGCTGACGTCAACACATTTGAGTAAAGCTTATGGCGACAATGGTTAATTCTTATCCTTGATTAATGCTGACAAAAGACGGGGTATTAAGTCGGATATTATAAGCCTTATAAGGTATTTATTCTAATACTTGTATGGTTCATAGATGGATACATCTTATATTAATCGTAGCATTTAGGGAATTGTTAGGCTTTTACTGTAATACTTGATGTACATATTGCCTATACCTGCAAACTACCTCTTGAATATTTTTTAATTTAACCTTTTTACCGACAGAGGCTGTATTAAAACTAATATCCCGTAACTTTTAAAATAAATTATCTCTACAAAAATCATATCTTTTTTATTTCTTATCTTATTATGAACAGCTTATACTTATACCTTATCTCTAGTACTTCAAGTGGCAAAACCAAAACCAGTAATAGCTTTTTTAAGATACTGTATATGCTGTAGAAAGCAAATTATTCACTTTAAAGAAAATAAGTCGACGAGAAAAAAAAAACACCTTTCTAAAAGTTTAATTCATGCGCAAAAACAACTTCTGCAAAGTCTTTTCAAATTATTTTTCTAATGCTAATGAAGTGATATAATGTTGTTTGTAATGTAAATGAGTGAGCTTTTGTAAGCATTTTGTCCGACTACTTTACTGATCACAGAGTAATTTAGAAACCTAATCCCAATGGATGCATAGACTAAACATATTTTGTTGATATTGCTAAAGCTAGACTTAATTAACTAAACTTACAATTACGAAGTTTTGCATACATATTTTAGCATCTAGAAGCATCAATATCATCCACCAAAAATAAAAGTCTTTAATAAAAAACAAATTTAGTTTTAATTACCAACTGAACATAAGCACTATAGTTCTTTTCCTTAGTCCTTGAGTCCTAAAGAGTTCGCCTGTGGCTTCTTTTTGAGTTTTGGGTTCATTTTTGTGCTCCCTCAAACTTCTTTCCAGTATAAATTTCCTCTAAAATTATAAATAAAAATTAGATAACATCAATTTTTATCGTTTCTTCTATTCTGATACTAAATTTTCGATTAGATTGACATATTTTGTTTGTTTAAATTTAAAAATTGCAAAATGAAAATCACCAAACTGCACAGAAAAGAAAAGTTAGTTAAGACTGCATAAATAAATCAGCTTCACCACACCTTCAATAGAACAGATCATTACAAACCTGTTTTTATTTCTGGAAAATCGTTTAAAATGAACATCACTGCGTTTCAGTGTAAGCAAAACCGTAGTTAATCCCATGTTATACATTATTTTAATAAAGGAATCCTATTAAGTGTATATAAGTTTAAAAAATATTACCTGCAAAGACGGCGAGATATTACATCACGGATGAAAATTTAATAAATGTCATAAAACATTTATTTGAATCAAGTTGCTAGGTTTTTTAAACTACGCTGTCTTGCTTCGCTTTAGATTTTGAATGAAAGCAAATTTTAAAAATATCTACTTTTTTTGTCTATCTAAAATACGCTTTCTTCTCCTTGGCAACATTTTTAAAGGTTCATGTCCAACGACCACAAAAAGACATTTATAAAATAGGACACATACTTCAAAGAAAATGCCCTGCTCTCAAAGGCACTAAGAGTAGATAAAACCCAACGTGAAAAGGGGGATTTAGAACTAAACTGATCCAAGTTCATCAAAAACAATTCTGAAGTAATGACAATTTTTCAAATTTTTTTTATTCAGTGGATTTCTTAAGTTCTGCCATCTAGTTCATAAGCATCGCCTTCTTGACTTGATTCACACCATTTCTAACTAACGCGTTGTTCCTAATAAGAAAGACTTTAACAAAGCATTGGCAAGAACTGACTTAATTCCCTTTTTCTCTCAACTGCTTCCAAATCTCACCCAACCACACAACAGCCCAAACAAGACCCCTAATTGTGCATCTTATCATCGTTGTGTGTGGGAGAAATACGTCACTGCTCCATTATGCGGGAAAATACGTCAAGACGAATCTTAGACGTCTGACAAGCCGTTCTGTGGACTTCATTACTCTGACGAGATGTTAGGGATAGAAGAAAAAAGCAACTTGACGGTCCAAGTGGCATATTTTATGCATCGAGATGACTCTTCGCCATTTTCCGGTCTCCCTTATGGAGATCATGTACTTATTTGCCATCTTTTGCAGGAATTGTTGCATTTTCTTTGGGTTTGAGTCTAAGGCATATAGATAAAGGAGGTATGGCTGTATCGTAACTTCTTATATTCTATGGGAATGATGTCATTGGAGGACGACTTATAAGATCTGTCATTGGTTATGCGAGTGCTACAATTTGAAAATCATATGATTCGATGAAAATTCTGGTACTCGAACCAATATATATATATATATATATATATATATATATATATATATATATATATATATATATATATATATATATATATATATATATATATATATATATATATATATATATATATATATATATATATATATATATATATATATATATATATATATATATAGAGCTGAATTATTCAAATGTTAAATTTTTTTAAAAAGAAAATTCTATATACATTAAAATATATTTCTATACTATTTTAATATATTTCTATATATATTTCAATGAGAAAAAATAACAAAATATGAACGATGAATCTTACTTTTAAGAAGTATTGTATTCAACTACAATTATTTCAATAAAACATGTAAATTGTTCTGATAACTCAGCCTTTATGAATCGAGCTCTAATTTACGCAGTCATGAGGTTTTCCATCAGGCCATGTTTAAAGTGTGTTATAATACAAATTTTAATACATAATACAAACTCTATACACACATTTTTTAATCAGATAATCAATCCATATAATTTCCAAATCATGCAAGATGTATTAGTTTTGTCAAAAATTCCCAGGAAACATAAATTTTAAGTCATAAACATAATTTGGATAAACAAATAATATTCTTAACACACTTTTCTGTCTAAGAGATATGAGAATGTTCATTATCCAGTGAATTGTGCGATTCGGTTTTACTCATAGTTAATGTAATCGACTCAGAACGCACTCTTTTCAAATAAAGGGGGAAATCAACTTATGAGGGCAACTTATCTTTCATCAACTCAGCCTTAGTACGAGGCCTTCTTCGGGATGCTCTTAGCGAAAGACAGACGTCTTTTATTAGGTTTAGTTCGGGATTTGTTTCATGAATACTTGTACTTTAAGTGTAGTGAACTTGAAGGTTTAGTAGGATAGATGGGAATCAGTAAATGGCTATTGCAAACAAGAGATGATGAAAATTCGGAGATTCATATGCGGCGGCTGCTTGTTTATTTAAGATGTGTGATAGCTTTTGAAGTTTTGATATTGAGTTTGAATGAGCGGAAGCAATTAATTCAAATGTTAGTTTCTGAAATTTACTGGGTAATTATATCGTAATTTTTGAGATAAATGCAGAGAAAAATTAAATACTATACAAAGTTTAAATTGAAATTAATAAATTTTATTCAAATTTTGCATTGAAGAATTTGTATTAGTTAAATATTATTGTGTATGCATTAAAAACAAAAATTCAATTGAATTATTAAATTCAAATTAAATTAAATACTTTTTACCCTATGGTGTAGTATCTATATATTTAATAGGCAATATGTTTTTTTGGGTTAGTCCGTCCGCCTAAAATGCTCAACCAATTTCAATGATCAAGGTGTCATTTTAAAGGAAATAAGCTGTAGATTTGCCAAAACGTGCCAAAATAATTTATTAACACTTTATTAATTAGTTAAATTTCAATATTTTTCATCATTAAGCTACTACAAAGCCTCAATGATTTTGAATATATGATTGGCAACATCCTTACGTATGTAAACAAACCGGCTGCACAGGGGTTCAACCAACCAACCAACCAACCGTTGCTAATTTTAAAACTATCTACGTATGTAAACAAACCCGTTGGTAATTTTAACGCTCTTTTAAACTCTTCGTTTCAAAGTTGATTTTTTCTGTTTTTCTGAAGCATTTTTGTATTAGAGTAATTATTATTTTGAAGTATTTCTATCCAGAAAATGCTTCGCGTTGGACGCCGTTCTCTAAAGGGGTGACTTATCAGAATAAATAAAAGATATTGGGACTTCAATGTAAGGGCATAGCTAATGAAATTTTAAGTCAGAATGTTGGCGGATAGTATATTTAACTTTCTATTATGAAACTTGCAATTTGGGTGTTTTCTCTATTAGGCCTTACATTAAATTTATAAAAAATTGGTTACATTTTTTATGGCTGGCAAACCTATTCGAGAGCAGCAAGATGTTTTAACCACAAATTCGAGCGGCAAAGCTGCTCAATCCGAGCGCAGCGAGGCGTTTGGGGGTTGGCGAGCGTGAGCGAGCAGGGGGCAAAGCCCCCTAGTTTTGTATAAATACACTTTAAAAATATATAATTAAATTGTAATTTGGGAATAACTTATACCAATTTATATCATATGAAAAGAAACAAATTTTTTATTTTAGTTACAGAAAAAAAATTATCGTACAAATTAAAAAAAAAAAAAAAATTTCAACTATATTTTAAGGAATAAAATAATGAATTGTAATTTTCTTCAATTTTAAAATGTTTTTTTTGAAATGACTAAATAGTAAAAATGCTATTCGATAGATTAATTAAACCATTGGTGATTTAAAAAACAACAATAAATTATGAAAGATTAAGCGATTTAATGTTTATTGAAACAGTAACACTGCAATTTTAATAGAGACAACATGTAATAGATAAAAAAAACCTGGTACGTTAGTAAGTATTCTCAAATAAATGAACAAAAAATATATTTGTGAAGAAAAAGATATAAATCCAGTCCATTAGAAATCATTTATCACAGATATAAAAAGTATAATAAAATATTTGTAATATATTAATACATTTTTTTTTTAATAATTTTCATCGACTCAATTTCACTTAACAACTTTTAATTTCTTTTTTACTGTGTCGTTTTTTCCTTTATCATATTTAGTTTTTCTCAGTTTCAAAAATGGCTTTTTTACCTTAAGTTCTTAAGAAAAGACTAATTTGATTGAATCGTAAATAATCAATTATAACATTCCAATGATCTTGTTAAATATCTTCCTCACCAAGAGTTAAATGTTTTCAAGAAACATTTACATTTCCCAGTATACATTATAATACTTTCTATTTTAAGATTTTTTAGTAGTTTTTTTCTCCCTAATCACACTTCAACTCCTAACTAGTTAAAAATCATATAAAAATATCATCATTAATAATTAATTTTTGCTTTTTAAACAATCGATTCTAACTAAAAATACTTCATGATGCACCATTTAAAAACAAAAAAGGTCTTGTGAACATAGATCTAATCCAATATTTCCTTAATTTATCGAACCCCGCTACTCTGTAAAATATGCGAGTAAAACAAACTCCCTCCAAAACTCGCAGGAACTTCCAGAGTTTAAAGCTGAAATGACTCCCTACTAAAATCTTTAAACTGTAACAGATCCCTTAGATAAACTCTCTTTTAAAAGATTTATCACCAAAGTAAGCATTAAAACTGAATTCCCCGGAGATTTATTTAGGTCATCACGAACATCATTTTTGGTAAAAGATAGACTGGCTTAGTATTTTATAATAAGCATATACACAATTCTAGGAGCACTTTCAGGATCATGGGTCGTATTTTATTCACTATTGACTACTTTAGCTACTGTATGAAATCCTAGGCTTCCAAGACCCATTTGGAATGCTCTCTATACTGAAAGAATTTTGTTTGGTATTTTTCTTCTACTTTTCTGAGAAGAGTTTGGATCGAACGTAGATCCAAGTATTGACATTTTAGTAGGTCTCAGTCTAGTTATTCTAACAATTTAAAGGCTTCTTTCTTCCCATATAGTAAAGTAATAGTCATAGGTTTCTTAAATGTGTAATAAATGTTTAATAATTGCAGTAAGCAATTGAAAATTTCTTTAAAATAATCTCTATAGACAATTTTAAGTACATATTATTTATAAATACAGTAAAAATACAATTTATTTATATCTCTGCCCAAAATTGGAGTTTAAAATAATTCTTTTTAAAAATCTGAACAAAACAATTTATGAAAAACTATTTATAATAAATTCATATTTTAATTTGAGATATTTAGCACTGGCAATTTCTGAACTCTTATTAAATATTTTATAAAGAAAATGTATGCATGGAATATTTTGGTAATTATTGCGATATATTTTTGAGGAGCGTTTTCAGGTTTAACGTTTGCAACCAGCAGGGACATGTAATATTCTCATTTGTTTCAAAATTGAGAACTTTTCCTTCAATTTCATGATTGCTAATGTAAAATTTTTGCAATTCATAGTGTTCATATATATTTTTCCTATTTATGAATTAATAAAAACATGTTGAAGATTTTGTGGAAATTTTATTATATTTCTGTTAGTAACAAAGTTATTTAATTTTAATGATATGTTAAAGAAAATTCGTGCTTTTAGAAATTTGTATTTTATCAAAACATCAGAATTTATATTTTATTTATAATTGTTTTATATTTATAATTGTTTTATTGCAAACAACTTATTTTTAAAGTCAATAAATAAGATATTTGGTGAAGATATTGAAGAGCGAAATTTCAAAAGTGTATAGATATAATACAACATTCTCATATGTTCCAAGACTAAACTATCAGTGATAAAATATAGGTTTTGTATGATACAGAATTATACTAAGAATTTAATTGGGTAGAGAAATATATTTCAAATACTTCTCAGAGAACACATTTTCTCCCAAATAGTAGTTATTCACGGAAAACGTTGAAATATTTGTTTCGTTTTAGGATTTAAATTTGCAGCATCATGGAATGCGGTACTCTAGAGAATTGAATATTTGAACTTTCATTAATATTCAAACTTTCAAAACATATTGAAGAGCCTGCATTGTTTTGTTACGAATAAAAGGAATAGATTCTTTGTAAATTCAGTTGTTACACTGTTGTCCTCAGGGGTTGATGTTTGTAATGCTCTGTTACCATATATGAATTCCTTAGAAATGCCTGAATATTTTTCCGAATAAAGTGACAGAAATATTGTTGTAAATATCTAACTATATGGGAACGAAGGGTGATAAGGAAATTATTTTTATCTTTCACAGTATAGTTTTCAGACAAAAATTAACGAAAACAGTGCTATATATTTGAACCCTGAAACTAGATATAATTAGACGTCATGACGTTGAAATTCGAAGCCGATTAAATGGGCTTTGAAATGGGATCAGTTTGGGAGGAGTTTGCTACCACAGTAGAGTTGTAGGAATTCACAACTCAGCAGTTTATAAATATGTTGAATTAGAACTCAGATATTAGGTAACAATTATTTATCCACTTTTGTCAGAATATTCATTTGCTTTAATTTTTATTAAAATAAAATGTCCATATTAATGAAAATTTTAGAACCAGAGGTTATCAAAGTTAAAGGATTAAGATTGCAGTCATTAAAAGTTACAAATTTGCTTTAGTTTGATTTCGAAATCAGAAGTACCATAGTAAAATCATTGGTTGAAGCGGTTTTTTAGTGACAGTAACTTTCAAAATCTAATTTATTTTTAATCTAAAACCTGGTTTCTGATTTAAGAATTAAAATAACTAATATTATTTTTATTCTCAATTATTTTCAGTCAGAAATTAGCAAATCGGTAACGTTAATGATATTCACACATCTAATTGAATTTGTTGAACACAGGTTCAAATAAATAAACTTTTTATGTAGCTACACTCCATCCAACTGCTATTTTTTCAGTTCTGAACTCACTAGGACCATGACGGTTTGTGAATGGAGAAAAAATTTAATTAATTTTTGAAGGTGTGTTTTGATTGGTAACAAGTTTGGTAGGCTATAAAATCTCATTTCAAACAACAACAACACGTTTACTGTACTTTTAAAATGTATCACAATTAATTTTCAGAATAAGGGGTTCTCACCTTTGTGGCAACGATGAAGTCTGGTGTGAGTTCTCTGCCGTTTGCAAAAGCAATGGCGCGGACCAATCGGATTGTTTCTTCAAACCTTCCTCTCGCCAACAGCCAATTAGGAGACTCTGGAAGCACCCTGACCAACTGTTGAATTATTGCGCTACACTCCACACATATTTATATCAATCAGGCATTATATATAAATAAAACTAAATGTGTTAAAGAATTTGGACTGGAAAAATAATGTAAATCTCAAATAAAAGATTCATTAATAAAAAGTTATCCAAATATACTTACACTTAAAAGTGCTAAAAAGGTATTATTGTAACACCCAAATTGTATTTTACCTTCAAATCATCACTTGGAGAGGAAAATGTTAATGATTTAAAAAAAATTGTATATTATAGTAAACACTTTTGAAAACTTATGTTTTAGGTAAAGTTCCAAAGTTAAGACCAAGGAAAAAAAAAAAGAAAACCTTAAGAATAGTGTTTTCATATCTGCCATGAAAACTTTGTTATGAAAGCATCGTTCATTTTCTAATTCGTCTGGAATTTCTCTAAAAATAGATATTTATCCTTTTAATTTTTACGTATATTAATAATTTATTTTACAAAAGAAAATTATTATTTCACAGCTGAAACTGGAAAATAAATAAAGCAGCTTACAGACATATTTAATTTATTAAAGAAAGAGGATGGGTGTTATATTCCATATATCTAGTACCACTTTAGAAAAATTTGTAATTCCATTATATCTTAAGAAGTCTTAAAAGCTTTTATATTGCAAAAATCAGCAAAAAATTCAGTGTATAGATTTTTATTTTATTCAAAATAAAACAAACTTGCAGGCTGAGCACCAATCATAAATGTTTACCAAACAAAAATATTGCAACAAACTTACAAAATCTTTTAAGCCAGTCCCTACGTGAATTTACTTAGAGATATCAATAGCAAGTATACTACACAAAAACATATTTTTCAATTTAAAGCGCCAGCCATAAAAAACCCACCACAGAATTGCTCGAGGTAGAAAGATATCCTACAAAATCCATCCAAGTACACAACACCAGAGTCTTCGTGCAAAGCCTCTAATCCACGGACTTAGTAAAATTGCCATTTTCAAACCTCCAATATGCCTTAAATGCTTTTTTTTATCCTCCTATTTTAAAAAGAAGTACATCTATTTTGATCTCAAAGTTGGTGCGTGGAGCGATTGCCTTTACGGAAATGGGATTTTTTTTTATCGTTCCTGAGATATCCCAGAATCAAGAAGCGCTATACAGTCATCGATTTTTGCATTAAACGCCATTTGACTCGTGACCACAAGTACACGTCATTAACTTTCCGAAAAATCCTTTCCTTCCTCTAACAGTGCTTAGTTCTATGGGATTCCACAAGAAGAAATTGCATGTTTCCCCGGATATTTTTAATACTCTTTTTAAGCGTAGTTTAATATCTAAAGCTGGCGTACTTCCCCTTTTTGTTGATGTAATTTTTTTTTTTATTTCTGATTGGATAAATAGTCTGGTCTTCAAAGTGTTTTTGTCGTGTTTTTTGGCTTTTAAAGGTTAAACGCGAGGAAAAGACGCATCATTAAATTGAGCGATGTTTGGAGAACTTTAGTATTATGATTTCGAATTAATTATGTTAAGTGGATAAATAAGTTGACTTATTCTTGAGATGAATTATAAAGGGACGTGATGAATTTTTAAGGAAACTAATTTATTAGAGGTACTGGAAACAAACACCCACCACGATTCTTATTGAAGACAAAATAGCACTTGTGTCCTAATGAATATGTGTACAGAATATATTCTAATTTATTTATTACATATCTTGCTAATTTACATATAAAAAAAATGCATCTGGATTTATTTAAAAAAAATTTATGTATTCAAATATATTGCCGTTAGTATATTTATTATCCTTTCTTGTTTAAATAAATTATATAAAACACTATAGTTTTATCATATATTTTTAATCAATAACCACTTTCAATCAATGACTAACGTATGTTGTTTAAATTTTGGGAATGGAATATTTTTATGTCTTTTGCTAGTATTGTATGAATTTAATTAGTTGATTTTAGAGTATTTTTTTATTGATGTTTACAGCGTATTAAAGAGTGTTATCACTTATTACATGTTTGAACAAAGTAGTCGAATCTAAAATGTATCAATTTACATATCTTTCAGTGCTATTTAAATAAAAATGTATTAGGGGGATAGTGCATAACCTGTACTTTTAAAACAACTGCTTATAAGAATTTATTTTATGGAAGTTCACATCAGAGATTGATATGTATTGTATTTTATTATTGAAAGATATAAGAATCCTTAGGTTTCCTTTACTTGTTTAAATTGCGATTTTTTTATTAATGTTAATTAGTACAGTTTTTAACTTTTAAAAAATTATTTATGATTTTTAGACTTCACTTTTCAAATAAATTTACCACATACCCAATTGCAAAAAATAATTAGTCAGAAGCAAACGTCTTAGTTCTTAAATTTGTGTATCATATTTCAACTTTAATTTTGTAAAAAGGAAAAAAAAAAGAGACCATCGAAAATTTTTCTGTCTAGAAATTATTTTTAAGATTTATTAGTATTATAGTCATTTAGATGTTTTGCCAATGGTATGCGGATAGCTGTATTTTCGTTCATTGTTATTTGTACGTCTCGGTTAAAAATCTTTTTATAACCGACTGCAAAAATATTGGTTTTGAGTTGAATTAAATAGAGAATGCATTGAATATAGTATTTTTCATTTTCTAAAATCCAATAAAAAGTTTTGTGTTCATGTGAAGTTTTATGGGACGAAAGTTTTTAAATTCATCACTCAAAATAAATATAGAGTATCTTTTATCATTTATTTGAATTAACAGAATAAACCCTAGATCAATGTTAAAGAAATCAATTTAGAAAGCAAATACCACTTAAATAAAAATTCTATAGATTTAATGACTCGTACTTTCTTATTACTTTTTCATTGTATTGAGTGACAGACACTCTATTTTTAAATCAAAGAGTAAAATCTTGTTACTGAAAGTTACTCACTTCTAAAATAACTTTAGACAGAAACATGCCCACCCAGATGGAAAAGTAAAAGGGAAAAATTGATTTTTTCCATGCTTCACTTTTTAACTGCTTGCATTCTGCAAGGGTATTTGGAACAAAAAAAAAAAAAAAAAAAAAAAAAAAATCGTGTCTACAATACGAAACTGTTTTGGCCGTTAGCGCTCCTTTGGCGATTTGGTGCTATGGTAATTTGACTCGGAACGAAGAAGTTTTTAAAAGACGAAACGAAACAGAAAAACAAATTCTCAAATCGAAAGATTTTTTGATGCAAAAGCATTTTATCTTTATTGAGCCGAGCAGGAATGAATAAATAATGTCTGAGCTTTCTGGTCCAGAGAAAATTTATCGGCAGTGACGTTGAAACATGGACAAAATGTGCACATTATGGATTTTTTTTAATAAAATTTACTTTTCGCTTTTTCAGGTAGAGAAATCTTAGATGAAAAAAAAAAGTTTATCCAAAATGTTATTTTGTGAGTCAGCTCTTGATTCTGGAGTAACTTTTAATGGAAACTCAGAAATGCGGTCTTGAAGGAAGAAATTGTGTACAGCTTTTTGAAATCTATGCTTTCCCAAAGTAAAAATTATTTGTATATATGAGGTAATCAGAATATTTTAGATCACGCACAACAACAAGCTAATTTTTGTTTTTGATTGAAATAAATCAGAGTTTTTACATTATGAACTTCAATAAAATTACATAAAATCTGAGCTTTTGGGTTTATTCCATTACTATTAGATATTTAAATTTGTGTATATAACGATCACCAATGTTGATTTTAAAACATTTGATTCTTTTATGTTTTTTAAATAGTTAATAAGATTTTTTGTGTACTTTTATTTCAGTAGCTTTGTCTGTAATTATAATTGCTTGCTAATTTCATGTAAATGCTAAAGTCCATAATATAAAGAGTATAGATATTTCCATTTTAGATGAAGTATTTTATTGATTTTATTCAACTTATATTTATTGTAATGAGGACTGAAAAACCAGTGGAAATTTTCCGTGAAAATACCGGGTGGTCACAAAATAACTTTGCCGATATTTTGACCTCTAGCTTCCATTCCGTTCAGGTATTGTTATTTAGAGGTATGAGCTTGGGATTCTGTAAATGGCAACAAAAAGGCGCTCACAGTTAAGGTTATAGTTGCAGAAACTCGAAATTTTGGAATGGCAACAACTACTTTTTCTTGTCGCCAAATGCTCAGCTCATGCGAAAACCCTAAAGAGCTTTGAAACGGTACGTGTATCACAAAAAACGGACGCGTTATTCAGGCACAAAAAACAACTTTGCGAATGGCTAATAAAAACACGATTGGAACCCACGGCGGAAATTTGCACATGAGAGAGACCAAAGTTCACATGGGTGCCATCACATCAATTTAATCGGCTTTCTACTCTGAATATCTGGTGAACGGCCTCCGTGGGTCCCGCTCGTGTTGCTGTTGGCCGTTCTCAGAGCTGGTTTTTGTGCGGGCATAACGTGTCCGTTTTTTGTGATACACATACAGTTCCAACCCTCTCCAGGGTTTTCGCATGAGCTGAGTATTTTGTGATAGAAAAAAGTAGGTTTTGCCATTCGAAAGTTTCGATTTTCTGTATCTATAACCGTAACTGTGAGAGCCATTTTGCTGAAATTCACAGAATCCCGAGCTCATACCTCTGAATAACTAACTATATCTGAAATCTTCTCTCGATCGGTTGAACGGAACGGAAGCTAGCAATCCATATGTCAACAAAGTTATTTTATGACCACCCTGTTTTTTTTCTTATTTAGGAAACAAACACACAATAATGAAAAGGGATTAGATTATAATGTCCAATTAAAAGTATCTATAGAAATCTATGCACAAAAAATACCATTTTATTTTCATATATTTATAATTTTCCCGTTGTGTAAGAGTTACTCAATGCAGATATTTAATCATAGATATTTTTCTTGTGTCAATAAATGCTAGCGTTTAATAATATTTCATTCTTGTTTAAAATATAATCAAGGTTTTGAGCATAAAGTTTTAATTCCCCCGTAAAAAAACGTTAATTAATGATTAATAAAAGAGTATTTATAAAATATTAATTATATTCTCACTTAAACCTACTAATTCAATGCAATTAATTCAAACATTGCGAAGTTTATTATTATCATATATTTGTAATGTTTCTCGTTATATAAGAATAACCCAATGCGGACATTATGTCATAGATATCTTTGCATCAATAAATTCACGAGTTTAATAATTTTTCCTCCTTGTTTCAGAATCACGATTATATAATCGTGATTCTGAACACAACCCTTCAACTCTTCTGTAAATACAGGCAAATCGTTGATTCATAACATTTGATTCATAAAAAAATATTTACTTTTTCTTTTAAACCTAATAATTGAAGGCATATACTTCAAACACCGCATATACATCAAGTACGTCTGAAAAGTAGGCTAAAACTAACTAACTATAACTAAGTGATTGAAGCAATTACGGAACTAATAATACAAATTTCAATCGCTGAAGCATTAGTTACTAAGTGCATACACCCGATTCACAAAACTCCTCTCTAATATTAAATGATCTGCAAAATCCTTTCACCTCCTTCAAAGTAGTTACTTCTATGTTTTGAGTAATAAACAGGCATTTAAGTATTCTCTCTCAAATTAGACGGCACCATACGAGCCATTTCTGTGCAAGTCGACATAATGTAAGATTAGACATACATAACTAAACTTCTCATGCCCTAAAGGAAAGCATTTTCCCTCATGATGTTGGCGTCTAACTGACGGTTGTCAAGACCTTATTGATTGACTCCAGGGCGGAATCAATGAGCTTTCGTCATTAAGACGGTGTATCACCCGTCGTTTTTTATTCTTGGGTTTCTTGTTTGCATGAAATGATTTGTGCAGCGTGCCCGGAAACGATGTCAGCCACATTTGTCTGATGGCTTTTGGATGAGAGTAATTCCGCGGAAGAGATACCAGATGGACAACGTTATCATGGGCTTTGGGGAAGGGGGGGGGGGGATATGGCTTGCAAAATTGGATCGCTCTATATGGAAAAAGGACGGATAGGCATTAAAAACAATGTTTTTCCTTGGAAAATAAAAAACGGCGAACATCGTGAAATGAGATTACCACGATAGTGAATATGTCGGGGAGGAATAAGAGTTGTCTAGGTGATCAATATTATATGTATGTTTAATATGATCTGTTTTCGATATTCGTAAGGTAGGAAGAATTTTTTCATGTGATGACAACTCAATATGTGCTTACTGTAACAGGATATTTATATTCAAACTTTACGATTTTGTTTTCTATGCTTGATAAAATATGATTTATTTTAATAATTTTTTTTTCATGGAACTTTTTGTTTTAGTATAAGTAGTTTTTTAGACATTCGTATTCTTGAATTTCAAGAAATATCGAGTATTAGTGAATTTCATGTAATTGTCATTAAACATCCATGATATTTGAGTTTCAGTAGCTGTTCCCGTAAAAAGTTTCGATGTTAATTTCTATAAGGATTAATTTGAAGATTTAAAAATTATGAAATAACCCATCATCGATAAATTAATTAGCTTTCCAAGTTGAAATGTGAATTACTTATTTTTACTATAATAAATTACAAGAAAGTGCTTTTTTTACTATTGCGTATTGAAACTATTTTCTGCTACCTAAACTGCTTCTAAAAACTGGGAAATACTTTCAAAAGAGTTGCCAAGCTATTCATTTTGTGTTCTTATAATAAAGTAATCAAACACGATTTCAGAATCAATTTATGTTGCATGTATGCAAGAAACAGAAATTTCAGTTATGAATAACTATATTTTGAATGACAAAAAGGTTCTATGAATACATTAAACTAAAAGTTTATTATAGCAAAAGTACATAGTGTAATAAATAATATCGTCTTTCAGTGTATTTTAAAGAATATTTCTTAAGTTTTTATACTTGCTTTTTAACTTTTTTATGATATGCACAATAACTGAAATATTCTAAGCTGGTGGGTCTGTTTGCTACCTGCGTATTTAATATTTCTCAGAAGAATTACTTTTTAGGAAATTCATCAAAATTATAAATTTAATGTTGTTGTTAAGAGATATAGGATTCAATAGGTTTCCTCAACGTTCTAAATTTGCAAATTTCTCTTTTCTATAGTGCTTCCATAAACAATATATACTATTAATATACTATTACAACTACTAAGAATGGATTATTTCTGATTTCCTTACTTCAATTTTCAAATAAATATTGCAATGTGAAATTGTTAATAAAGTATTTTTCAGAAACGGATGTCGTAATCTTTTAATTGTTAATTAGTATAACATTAATAAATTTTGTTTTGGTATTAAAGCAGAAAAATAAATTGCCACATTAAACACTGTCCTGAAACAATATATAAGAAGTATTCTAAGTAAATTTGTATAATAAGCATAATATTTTGATAATTTTATATCACTAATCTCGAAAATATTTAAGTGGACTTGTTACTCTTCAAACTTTTTTTTATTCAAGCCTTTAAAATTATAATTTTTACATATTTGGAAGTATTACTATGTAAAAACTAAATTTTATTTTTAAAAAAGCTCACATATTTCAAATTCTATCTTCTTCGTTTTTCAATATTTTTTTTCCTAACTTTAAAAAAAAAATGTTCCTAGTAATATACTCTAACTTTTTAGGCATCGGAGAATAAGTATAATAGTTTTCGAGAAAAATGATAATTACTGTACCTATATGTAAAAAAAAAAAAAAAAAAAAAAAAAAAAAAAAAAAAAAAAACACATATATTTTCAACTTTTAAATTTGTAAAAAAAAAAGTTTTGTTTTATTAAAAATTCAAATTCATGCCTATTTTTGTCAAATAGAAACTAAGAATGTCGCACAAAATTTCAAATTATTTCATTCATATTTGCTGAAGTTTTAGCATTTTGTGTACGGTGGATTATTTTCAGATTATCTGGTGTCGTCAGCAACACGAGGGCTATAATGCACAGAAACATTCGTCATTTGACAAGCCAACATGCATTCATGAACACCCATACCTTACACGGGACTCGAACCCGCAAACTCGCAGTCTAGAAGCTAGCACGCTAACCACTATACCGTTTAGTCCTTGAGTAAGGTGGGAATTTCAAAAATAACTAATAGAAAAATGCATACGAAACTTCAAAAGAGCTATTGCAGCAATGTTAAATTCTCGATAAAAATATAATTTTTCTGCAATTGCAGTTATCGGATCAGTTCAAAAACTTTTCAGAATAAAGAGAAGGTTTCAAAGATAAAATGAGGGGGGGGGGGGGAACATAGACACATAACAAAACAAAACACACAAAAAATAGAAAATTTATATTTTTATTATTTTTTGTGAAAACAAGGGGTACCAATTAAACTTAAAACTTGTATATGATACAAATTGCTCTAAGTTTATTAGTTTGGAAAATTATGCTATCAAGTGATTTCAACAAGTAATACAATTGATTAATTTTCCTTTTTATCATATTAAAACGTATACACATTCTTAGTACATGATGAAAGGAATAAATGTTCTTCCGAACATCTAAATGGAGCATATTTCCTCTAGATTTCATCCGCCAAGTCTGAAAGACGATATAGTTACCTTAATACGATCATACCTATGCTCATATATCTAAGAGGAATGTGTTTAGATGATCGAGAGAAGAAAAAAACTAGACACGGAGATACAAGTAGCAAACGTGGGAAAGTAAGAAAAATCAATCTGGGAAAGAGTTCTCCTCGAATCAGATGCGGAAATAAAACTTTTGGAGGAGACGTGTTTGTGTCATTACTCAAGATTGGATTTGGTTAGTTCTCTGAATGCAGTCTTATTATTCTGTAAATGGAAATGCAACTTGGGATAGTTTCCAGAGTATCGAAGAATGCATGAATTATTATTGACTCACTAAATATTAAAATATGCAATTAAGCTAATATCCCCTAAGTGAATTTAATTTGTTCAACTCTAGATATTTGGTTTCTGGTCTGCAAACTGTTGTATTTAAAAACTAAAAAAAACAACCCAAACTAACTGTTGTAATAGGAATGTAATATACTGTTAAAGTAGATTACATTACTGTTTTTATATTCTTAAAGTTATATCTTCCAGCTCTACTAAAATTTTGATGTAGGTTAGTTTTATAAATATTTTGTAAAAATAAATAAAAAATAATACCTATAATGCTAGGAAGTGACACTTTACTAACCATTTAACGAAAGAAATTAAAAAAAAAAATATCAGAGATGAAATGAAATTGAACTTTGGGAATATGGAAAATGCCTATTTGAATGATATGTGTTGAAAGGATAAGTAGTACGCAAGTTATTTATGGTTATTACTAAAATGAATGTTATTCTAATTTCTTATTTTAATTTATCTTAGATATTTGTGAAAATTTAGACATACGTATTTCTGTATCCCTTTGGATTTAATAAAGAATTTATATATGTAAATTTTTTTTTAGCCTCCTTCACCATATAAACAACAGCTATATAGAAACTAAAAAATATTGTTTTACACATACGTTGATAAATTTGAATAGTCATAAATTTACATGAAACAAAAAAATCTTATAAAAGAAGTCATAAACTAGAAGGGTCTATGGGTCATTAGGTCTATGGGACAAGGAAAGACTGACGATACCTTATAAGCAACTAATAGGAAAACAATACAAAGTGACCAATAGTTAGTTTCAGTGTATTTAGATGTATCAAAACACAAATTTTATATTATATAAAAACTTAATAAGTAATTAATAAGAAAACAATAGAAACAAAGATACCAATAATTACTTTCAGTGTATTTAGATGTATCAAAGATTAAATTTTATATTACATGAAAACTTAATAATTCAAAATCTGTTAAAATGCTACAATTCTCTAACATTGGCCACTATGAACTTACCACCAGTAGAGGAAGCAGGCAATAAAGGGTACTGTAGAAGCAAGGGCGATATGTGACCAGTCCCGGATGACAAACACGCACCCGGCCAGCAGTACACCGCCCAGACTCCGGTACAGATAGACAAGCTGCAAGTTGCGGCCACGCCACTTAGTCCCTACAAGTTCTTGAGCTGAGCAAGATGAGATCGTTAAGCCATGTTCAACAGTACATAAAAACCATGAATGTAATAATTATACAATGCAAAAAAAAGTCATTCCATTCGTATATCGTCAGCTTGGAGTGAAAAGCTATTAACTCCAAATTATCCAACTTTTTAATTGTAATTCATCATGAATTTGGCATTTTTGCATATCTTCTGACTATTTATAGGAAGTTAAAATAGTATTCAGTTATTACAAATCCATTTCACTGATCAAATTGAAGCTTTTACTAATCTGGATTGTGTCTTCTTGTTTCCAAATATACCACCATAGATTGAATTAGAACCTTTTCACTCTCTGACGGATACATAATAAATAATAAAAATCAACAAACCAGATCAACATGAAATAAAAAATTAATCAATAAAATCAGTATGAAGTAATTATCATTAAGGCAAATATTTGCTGGAAGAAATATCAGAGTTCCAGGGCATAGTTTGTACTTACTCTAAGGTATTAGTTGTTATAGTTTGCGCCAACTTTTTTCGGTAATTGTTGAAATGTTTCGTGATATAGGCGTTTTGAAATAATATTTTAAATTAAAAAAAAGTTCAACACAATTACAAGCATTTTACTGCAAACTACATTCAGAGTTTCTAGATTGTTCTACTTTAAATTATGGAAGACACTTACTGTTAAATCTCTACGAAAATAAATGATAAATAAAATGCAAGCATAGAAAAAAACGCTTTGAATCGGATCAAAAACACACCATTAAAATCCTTTCTTCTTACACTACAGAATATTGATTTAAATTTTTATCTAAAAGCTTTATATTTAAAAATTAATAGCATAATTTATACATACGATAATTTTATATCTATAAAAGTTTTTTAAAATCAATTAATTGACTTAGCAAATGATTTTATCAGGATTAAATGATAGTAGTTATAAAGCTAGAATATTTAAGCTTAAGGCTTATACACATTTCACTTAAAATTTTTTCGTATAAATTTCCATTATTTTGAGTTTTAGACATTAGATGTGTATTCAGAAAATTGAGAAATCATATTTTCCACCTAAATTATTCATATATTTTTTTGATAGGTACATGTTTCTTTCGTTTCTTATTATTTATTAGAAGCATGCATTTAAAAGCTAAATATTATTCATTTCACATACACCTTTTTCAAGAATATTAAAGTGATATTCTAAATTTGTTTTAATCAATTCAAATAGATAATGTAGCAAGTAGCAATAACTTTTTTTTTTAAATTTTACTCTTTTTCTGATTAACTGACTTTTAGTTACACACACACTATTCATGAGACTTAAATGGAAATGCGGTGTTCTTGCCATTTTTATTTTTTGTATTTAATTGTATTTGTACAATAATTGAACATAATGATCTTGCCCATTTAATATAAAATTTCAATATTTTTTGCCGTAATGTAATGTAGACGGAGTAATCTTAATATATTTTTGAATTTATATAAAGGATGAAAATATTTGTATTATTCAAAAATTGTTATTCAAGGTTTATCATATGTAAAAAAAAACCAATTGCTTATTTTAGCATAATTTTCTGACTTAACATTATTTCATGTACATGAATTTCAGCAATACCATTTGTAATAATAGAACAATGCATATATAATAATCTGCAAGGTATGAAATAATTTTAATGAGTTTTTAAATTTCTTTCGAGAAATTATTCGTGATATTGTAGATGTGTGTTATAAAAGCAACTAGATAAATTTTTACTCTATGGAAACATTTTATGAAACAGCAAACAGTAATTGATAAAGTTGCTAAAAATATGTTTTTCTGTATAACATTTGTACATTTTAAAAATGTTTTATCTCCGATAAGGATTCATAGGTAAGTATTATTAGATTGTTGATAATAGCTAATTAGTTGTTGACAATAACTAATTAGTTGATGACAAATTAGAAAAGCCAGTTATGAGGCAAAGCAATTTGAACTGTCTACTGTCTTTAAATGTTTATTTATTTTAATTTCACTTCGGAATGTTTACTTTGGTTGAAAGTATTTTAACAACGTAATTAACTAATTAACTACTACATTACTAATTTATATTTGTAGTAATTAACTAAGTATGAGAGTTATTTACACACCTACTTCAAAAAGGTCTCGAGGAAACACATTTTACATATTCACTATACATGAATTGCTGGTGAAATATACTTTACCATATTTAGTAAAACTACATAAGCACTATTGAAAGCATTGCTGGGTAAAATAATATAACCCGTAAATACAAATATTTTAATATAAATCCCTTGTATGCATTGTGAATTTCTTTGCACTGCAAATTATTGAGATCAGATCGAGTTTTCATAGTGTTCACTACGAAGAAAGCATCCACCCCGAACCATTTACTAAAACTTTTGTTGCTTCCAAAATTGATTGAATGTATTTTCAACGACAAGGAATCTGTCAAATTTCTGTTTGATTGGATGACAGCAAGTGATTTATTAGCTCTCTTAAAATTTTGCCTCTCCAACCTAACAGGGAATGATTTCAGTCATTAAATACAGCGGAATGTACACCTTTGAATTAAGCGTAGTATCTGAACTTGAATAAAAGCTAATAAGTCTGACGTAAGGCAATATGTAAGTGTGTAAAAGGATTCTTTTAGTAACAGTCCCAAAACTTGATAGAAAGTATTGACAACAAGTGTATCTTCAAAGTTTACATTAAAAAGTAATACGAGGAAGTGGGTTTATTAGTAATCCAAAGCGTCAATAGAAGCGTGTGAAAAATCGGCCTCTTAAAGACAGATCCAAAATTTGATAGTGCTTCATCGACAAAGAGTCGATCTTTCAAGTTTCAGATCGATTGGTTAACGGCAAGTGGTTTAATTTGCTCTCCACGGATTTTCCTGTCACACACATATACAAAATAGAGGTTAATATAAAGAATTTAAAAAGAAAAAATTCAAGAGAATAGTATCTTTGTATAGAATGAAATTTTATTTGTTAACAGTAATAGAATTTAATATGGATTGTATCATGAAAAAAAAAAGCAAAAAAAAAAAAAAAAAAAGCGCAAGCTTCAAGTTTTTCAACGAAGATTTAGCTGCTAATAAATACATCTATTTAGAAAGATTTAATAAAGCATTCAAGATTATTTCAGCAATAATAATAAGACTCTACTTAAATGTATGTTTTTATTTAAAATACAAATTCTGTCTGAGTGTATTCTATACATATATGATACACATGGAAATGGAAGTCGACCCATAATCCTTTTACTATTTCCTTTGCTTACTGCTAAGTTCATTTGTATGTGAAATATCAAAGCTGGAATGTTTCTTATCTGTTAGCTGGATGGTTTCCAGAAATCAATTGCGTTCTAGATTCCGATGAGCAAGCCAAAGTACAAGTTGTAATTTGTTTGATGTAGCCAAGTTTCTGGCAGATGTTATTGCTGTGCTCAAATTAAAGTATTAATCATCCTAACATTTTCTATACTTACACTAAACCAACCTTCCACTAATTTCTAAAGGTAACTATTTACAATATATTGAAGGCGTATTTTATTTAATAAATATGTGAATAATAGTTTTTATATCAAAAGAGAATTTTAAATCAATTTGTTCTTATTTATGAAAGTGTATGTCTAATTTAACTTCAATCCCTTTCGACAAGGATTTTGTATGTAAAAAAAAAACAAAAAAAAAAAAAAAACACTTTTATTTTTAATTTAATACTTGTCAATAATTGTAAATAGCCCGAGAGGCGACTGCAAATTTTGGACCTCATCGAATATCACTCTGAAACTCATATGAAATGCAGAGTTATGCTAGCTGATTAACAATCGCGTGGTCTGCCGAAGCGCATTTGGCCGGAAGTGTCCGAAAAGCGTGACCGCAAGTGCAATTTTAGGAGCCCAAAATACCTCATCGAACATCACTCTGAAATTCACAGAGAATGAAGAGAATTACCTACCGAGTAAGAATCACTTGGTCTGCCGAACCGCATTTGGCCAGAACTGTCCGGCAGACCAATCCGAAAGTGCACTTTTTGGAGCCCAAAATACCTCATCGAACATCACTCTGAAATTCACAGGGAATGAAGAGAATTACCTACCGAGTAAGAATCACTTGGTCTGCCGAACCGCATTTGGCCAGAACTGTCCGGCAGACCAATCCGAAAGTGCACTTTTTGGAGCCCAAAATACCTCATCGAACATCACTCTGAAATTCACAGGGAAGGAAGAGAATTACTTACCGAGTAAGAATCACTTGGTCTGTCGAACCGCATTTGGCCGGAACTGTCCGGCAGACCAATCCGAAAGTGCACTTTTTGGAGCCCAAAATACCTCATCGAACATCACTCTGAAATTCACAGGGAATGAAGAGAATTACCTACCGAGCCAGAATCACTTGGTCTGCCGAACCGCATTTGGCTGGAACTGTCCGGCAGACCAATCCGAAAGTGCACTTTTTGGAGCCCAAAATACCTCATCGAACATCACTCTGAAATTCACAGGGAATGAAGAGAATTACCTACCGAGTAAGAATCACTTGGTCTGCCGAACCGCATTTGGCCGGAACTGTCCGGCAACAAAATAACAACTTTAGGAATAAATTAAAAATATCAATCAAACACGCTCCTTCATGATCGATGCAAAGACAGCATGGAGTGTTGTTTGATATGATATCATAAAGGACGATCATGGACGTCATATGATGAAGCTTATTAAACTAGGGGTGTGGAACATTGCACATTTTTCAATTACACTAGAATACTGACATGGATTTGTGTCATTTACCCTTTTTATAATTTCATCCTTCATTTAGAATAAAGGGCCAGTTTGGCGATATTTTTTGCGATATTTCTTGTATGGGTCTTGGAAAAAAAAATCGCAAAAATGGTGAATTTGGCGATATACTTTTCGATCAACGATCGTTGATGAGGTTTGCTCAAGGATAGAGAGCTCTGTATTGAAGGCATACATTTTTCAACTTTGTACGCCATTAAAACTTTTTTACGGGAATTTCAGAGGTGGGGATGTTTAGAACACTTTAAGAGGCATTAGCACAGCAATTTTTATCAAAATCGTTAGAGCTGTTTTTTAGCAATCATTGAAAAACATGATTTTTTCAATGGCAGCTACATTATGCGCATGCGCGATTTTGACGAAAACCTTAATGGTAGGTCCCATGGCCGTCACTAACCCTCATACCAAATTTGAACATCACAGGTCAATTTGTTCGGGAGTCATGCTGACCACACACACACACACAGAAATATTTTCTAGATAAGTTTTTTGAAATCAGGATATTTCAAAACGTGGAGAAATGCGATTTTTTTTTTTTGACCGAATGCTATACTTTTATTATCCTACGTATATATACATATGGTAATTGAAAGTAAAAAATATATACATAGATCGTTTAGGCCAAGTATTACAAAATCATTTGCTGAAATGAAAGTCATATTCTAAAAATTGAATGAATGTATGCCGATACTTCTGATCAGAACTTTCTACATTGTTATTTTAAGCAGTCGTCTTATTTTTCTATGGTAATTTTTTATTTCTTTTCAAATACAAATTAATGTTTCAAAATAAGTGTTTTTTGTGCAAAAAAGAAAACAAATTGTCGGAAATGAACGAAATGCGCAGAAGTAATAAAATATCAAGTATGGAAAGATCTTGGATCTGTTTCCAGATCTTGGATATCATTTACGATGTTACCGAAAGATTATGACATTAAAGAAAGAATATAAAGATGAATTGGACAACAGCATATCACCGAAAATTGTTAGTAGAATTAGTTTAATTAAGTGATATACGATACGTCTTTAGGTACCCCCAAAGCTGCGCTTGCGGATTGGTCTACCGGACAAATCCTGCCAAATGCGGTTCGGCAGACCATTTGATTCTTACTCGGTAGGTAATTCTCTTTATTCCCTGTTAGCACAATAGGCAACTGCAATTTTTGGACCTCATCGAACATCATTCTGAATTTTTTATAGAAATTGGAGAAAAGTGAGTAGATTAGGAATCCACTGGTCTGCAGTGGCAAAAATGGCCGAAACTGATCCATAATCGATTTGGAATGAGTTGAACTAAAATCCGATTGCCAAATATGTCATAACTTGCCAAAAATAGAACAAACTTATTCGTCTGGCAACCCACTTCATTTTGATTTTCAATGAGAAAAAGCGCAAACGATTTCTGATCTTTGGTTCGGAAAACTTGTATCTTTTAAAAGTAAGCCAAATTGGCGACATCAGTTACGTCATAAGTGAAGTAATATTTTTTGCCAACTTGGCCCCATTTTAATAGATGCAAGTAGACCGTCGCCAGATATATGAATCTTCTGCAACCTTCTTAATTGAAAATTAAAGAGTGAGGGTTACAAAAGAAAAATGTTTTTTCATTATTTGGCAATTTATGGCGCATTTGGCAATTGGATTTCGTTCAACTTATTAAAAATCAATTTTTAACCAGTTTCGGCCATTTTTGTCACGGCAGACCAGTGGATTCGTAATCTACTCACTTTTCTCCAATTTCTATAAAAAATTCAGAATGATGTTCGATGAGGTCCAAAAATTGCAGTCGCCTCTCAGTCTATGTGAATTTCAGAGTGATGTTCGATGAGGTATATTGGCACACAAAAAGTGCACTTTTGGATTGGTCCGCCGGACAGTTCCAGCCAAATGCGGTTCGGCAGACCTAGTGATTCTTACTCGTTAGGTAATTCTCTTCATTCCCTGTGAATTTCAGAGTGATGTTCGATGAGGTATTTTGGGCTCCAAAAAGTGCACTTTCGGATTGGTCTGCCGGACAGTTCCGGCCAAATGCGGTTCGGCAGACCAAGTGATTCTTACTCGGTAGGTAATTCTCTTCATTCCCTGTGAATTTCAGAGTGATGTTCGATGAGGTATTTTGGGCTCCAAAAAGTGCACTTTCGGATTGGTCTGCCGGATAGTTCCGGCCAAATGCGGTTCGGCAGACCAAGTGATTCTTACTCGGTAGGTAATTCTCTTCATTCCCTGTGAATTTCAGAGTGATGTTCGATGAGGTATTTTGGGCTCCAAAAAGTGCACTTTCGGATTCTTCTGCCGGACAGTTCCGGCCAAATGCGGTTCGGCAGACCAAGTGATTCTTAGTCGGTAGGTAATTCTCTTCATTCTCTGTGAATTTCAGAGTGATGTTCGATGAGGTATTTTGGGCTCCAAAAATTGCACTTGCGGTCACGCTTTTCGGACACTTCCGGCCAAATGCGCTTCGGCAGACCACGCGATTGTTAATCAGCTAGCATAACTCTACATTCCATATGAGTTTCAGAGTGATGTTCGATGAGGTCCAAAATTTACAGTCGCCTCTCAGTCTAAAATGAAGCCTGGTATGGGATATAAAGGTTAGTAGCTATGGAGGTTCAGGGGGTTGAATTTTGTGGTTGAGATAAACGCACAGGGTTTTACGGATGGAATGAAATTTAGATTTTACATTAGCACTAGTAACCAATAATAAATTCTCCTCAAAAAGAATGTTTGCTTACAAATTATTTTGCATCGTTAAAATTTGCTGAAACTTTTCAAAATTATAAAGAGAAAAAACAGAACAAGTTTCAATAACTTCTTTCTGACATATATGTTCCAAACATAGACTCGTTTAATATTATTCACAGACGATTTTTAATTTATTTTAATTATAACATAAAGATAAGTTTTCTTTTGAAATTTTGAGAAGTAACTCATTTGAATGTTGCAAAATTTCGAAAGATTAGAAAAAATTCAACCACCAAACCCTTGAGAGATTTTACTTTTTAGAAATAAGATCAGCATTATGGTAAACAGGTCTCATTTACTAATTCCTATTTGTTAATTTAATTAACTTCAACATTTATCCTCTGTATTGATTACCATAAAACCAAACGTGTTAATTTTAAGAATTCTTGACGATTCGACGCGTTGTTTCTCCGATTACCGCATTTATCAGTTAGGAGAAAAAGCTTCCGTAACTAATCAACGATTTGCTTGGATTATCTCTCACGTTGCGTTTTTCGAGATTTGTTTGTGGAACAAATAAAATTAATGGGAGAAGGGGGGGGGGGGTGGCTGATCACATTTCCTTTATTAAATGGGACAACAGGATTGCACGAAATGATCCAAACTCACCAAGGATACTTTTAATCCATACTTTGTATTTTGGGCTTTTGATTCATAAGTTGTTAAAGTAATGAACGTTAAGTAATTTCGATAGATTTATATTTAAATGGTAGATCCCAATTAGGGTGTTAAGTAAAAGTATGTTAAGTGGAGACTTGAATCGATGCAATGCTTTTTTTTACATGGAAAGATCAACAGCTTTTCTTTAAACTCAATAAAAATAAACCCTAAGAGAAATATTAATTATTCAACTTCAGAAAGTGTACCGAAAGTGTACTGTGAATCTCTTATTCGACATCGTTGTTATTCAACGATGTCGAATAAGAGATTCAAATTTTAAAATGGAATACAGTGCAGATCATCACTATTACGGCGGCCTTTTTTTATGGAAAACACACACACACACACACACACACACACACACACACACACACACACACACACACACACACACACACACACACACACACACACACACACACACACACACACACACACACACACACACACACACACACACACACACACACACACACACACACACACACACACACACACACACACACACACACACACACACACACACACACACACACACACACACACACACACACACACACACACACACACACACACACACACACACACACACACACACACACACACACACACACACACACACACACACACACACACACACACACACACACACACACACACACACACACATTCCATAAAAAATGCCACTGTAATAGTGAGGATCGGCACTGTATTCCATTTTAGAAATTGAATCTCTATTTTGACATCGATGTTATTGTACACTTTCGGTACACTTTCTGAAGTTGCTAAATAAAGTTAGAAAATAATTTGACTAAGCCTTCAAGAATTTTATGTTCATACAACAAAATTTTTCCATAGGAGTTTAACAAAAATAAGTTATTCCCCTATTCTTTAAAAAGTTTTTGATGTTTACATTTTGAAAGAAGTTCTTTTCCGTGTAAGTTCATTTAAAAACCTACAAGTATATAAAAATAAGTTTTCCCTCTGTCCATTAAAGAACGTCTAATATTAAAATTTAGATAGAAGTTCCAAATTTGTTTCGTAATACGAAACATGGGATGCCACACATGCTGACAATGAAGATCTCCCAAGTCACGAAATTGCATTGAATTCATATGCACAACTCGACGCCGCGTTTCCCATAATCTCCCACCCATTCTGTTGGATTCTAGGAAGTTTTAGTTTGGACATGGCTTTTAAGTAATGCTGCGGTACAACATTTTATGAAGCGTGTGCTGCATAACAAAGAATAATGGGTCGTGGAATCGTCTCGCTTTCTAACTTTAGAAAAACAATGGAATTCACTGAAGCAGGGAATATTTTACTGGGATACTGATATTAATGCTGCTGGAATCTTCTAATTTTAGGAGACTAGTGCCTATATTTTCTATAATTATATGCACATTTTGAAAAATGTAGGACTAGTTAGAGTATTTTACTTTAACTTATAAGTTTTGGAAGTTGTTCAGAAAGAAGAATAAATTATACAAATGGCTAAATTTATAAAATATATCTTATTTCTCAATTAACTTTTTTATGACAGGTATTGAATTATTTTCTTCCTATGTGTTGCGACCTCAAATAACAGATAAAACTTCTGTGCACTGGCATACTCTTTTGCACAGCGCTGAAGTATCTGCCTCGAGATACAATGGTCTCTCAATCGAGGCCCATCGCCCGCAACGAAAGCTGCTTACGCTTATATGCATGCTATTATTTACTGAGTGAAGATTTTAAAATATATTATTTAAAGCCTAGAGAATAGTCTTTTTATGATATTGTAAGAGTCCCGTTAAATCAATAGGAGGCTTTAGTAATTAATAACATTTCTTTATGAATGATTTCCATTTTTATGTCCTTAAATGATTCCGATATTTATATATTTTTTTTAATAAAGAGTGATTGAGTTTTGGATTGTTTAAAGTACATAAATTCTACAGTAAATTTTTTCTTTAACTTCAATATTTGATAACGTTATAAAATATTTCGTTTTGAAAAATTTCGTTTGAGAACATATTTTTTGTCTAGTGATGTAATTTCACTGTTTAATGTTTTTTAAATTTTCATCTATATAATTAGTTTATTCATATCATGTCCTTTCTTCAGAGAACGGCATTAAAATTAGTCAATAAGTTCTATATACTTGATGCTCCACATTTTAAGAATATTTTGCACAACCTCCTAAGGAACTGCTTTTGAAGCAATGTGTAACCTATCTGTGAAAAACTCAACATAACGACTTCGTTAGTTGCGTTGTTCTGAGAGTGTTCGAGAATTATACATACCTAGGGCGGCAGGAGTAGCAACTGAGGCAGGCACTGTAAGTCCCAGCAAGAAACGAAGAATGATGAAGCAACCGATGTTGGGCGCCATTGACGTCGCGGCACCGAAAAGGCACTCACAGGCAACGAAGAGGAAGAAGCTGAAACGACGACCCTGCCTGAAAACAGAAACACTTAACTAACAGTGGCATACCCGACACTTTTTAATGGATTGTGCCCTGTGAGAATTTATTATTCTGGTAACTATGCTTAGAAATTTAGGCATATAGTTTCCTATATGGTTTTAATTTAATTAATAAAAAATAAGGTTCATTGAATTGTTAAGAACAGTAAAAATACTATTGCCAGCTTAAAAATTAGATTAAATTTCTACTATTTGCTGATTTTTTAAGACTGGTGCGTTCTCAAGTAGCAATCACTTAATGGCGATTCTTCGGCCAATAATCAAAACTCATCTGTCACCAATTGCTGTCCATAATTATGTATCGGTAGCTTAACTTATTTCCATTCCATGACGAGGATAGTAAATGAATCGAGAAATCACCTCCGATATGTTATCGAAAATGGTAAAACGCCTACACATAGTCATTCACAAATCACGAAAGATAGCAGCAAAGCAAGGATCTGGTGGCTTTGCGAGTAAGAGCATAGATCTCGTGTTCAGAAGATCATGGGTTAGCGTCAGCCACGTCGAGCACATGCGTGTTTGATAAGGGGGACCGGTGGCTATAATACATGCAAGAAACCCGCAATTTATTGTATAAGTTATATTGGGTTAGTGGATATGGCTCAAAGAGGGAATAATCCGTTTTCCACCGGTCGGGAATAAATATTATTTTCATAGACAAGTACTTGAATCTAATCTGTTTTAAACTCTATTTTTATAGGGCTCTGAATAATATGTTGCATTTTCATTGGGAAATGTTTTTATACACATCAAACTTATATCTAATTGATCCTTTACCGATCGTTATAAACAATTTTCATTCTCATAGACATTCATAGACGTTCGATCGTATATTTCTTGAATTCCTATGATAATTCATCGCAATTCATTCGATTCATTCTAAGCGGAGATGTGGGCCCAGTTGCTTATGAGTTGATGAGTTTTATGCAAGAGACCGACGATTAGTCACTCATCGTGTCATCCGTGAACGATGCTTTCATCGCTCGTTACCAACCATCGACCGAGGAGTGATTGCTATTAGTTTTGGCTTTTCGTACAGGATTTATGACGATTAAGGTAAAAAGAAGTATTAGGCTACGTGATCTTTTCCAGTAAATGCCTGTCTTGTATACTGCAGTGCTAAACACATATATAGTATCAGCATTTTTTGCCCAAATTGAATTTTTGTTACCTGGTGGTTCTCTATAATTTGATCTACATCATGGTAAAGTTAATGGTCATATCTCCACTGGAGAGAAATATTAAAAAGTTAATAAATTAGTCAATAAATTAACACCAAGTGAATGAAGTCGCTAAACTTTAAACCACCATTTCTCATTTTCAGCTCAATTGTAGATACCAATATTGTGCTTTGTACGACAGTATAAGTTTAGCTCTGCATTCGGGCCTGACTAAAACAACAAGATTTTACTGGTTAGAAAAACCTTGCACAAAATGTACCTTGGATATATAAACAGCACGCTTTGTTTATTTTATCTTTTTCACCATTAATGTTGTAATAAGTTTATACAAAAGTTTTGTATGTCCGTCTAGTAAGAATCATGTACAAAGGTTTTGTCTTTTTGTTCTACGTCACAGTTACCAGACGAAACTAGATATACAATATTTTCTGAACAGATAAAATATCTATTGTTCAAGAATATTTCCTTCGGTTATTTATAGGGCATCTCACCATCTTAGAAACTTCTGTGAGATAAGATATTATTTGTATTATTTTAATTATTTTTTCAATATGTGTATCTATAATTTCGAAATTGGATTAATAGGTTAAAAACTTATACAAATCATCCTTTCATCTATCCTTCTCATGTCAACATTACTACACAAAATTACAACTGTTACAGACACATGCAGTATATCAAATGGAAGGTATCGTCAAGACAAATTTCTATTCTAAAAGCAACCTTGAGTATTATCAAACTCAACTGTAAGGGGGCTCCCATTGTAACTGTATAGGAATTTGACATCTAGGTTGCAAATAAGATATCGGGTTATAACTTAAATAAATGGTGATATATTTTCATGCCAACTTGGGTGAGTTTTTTGTTCATAAAAACATCACATTACCGGAACTTCTGTTTTCATAAGTCGCCAACCATAACATCACCCATTAAATATAGTTAAGATGTATAGCTTGTTATTTGGGTTTGAAGTAGTACATCAATACTAATTTATGCAGAAGCAATCCTTTAGTGACAGTTACTATCATAATACAACTTATTTTTTACAACTATATTGCTATTATTCAAGACAATATATGAAGCTCGAGCAGCATATTCACTAAAAATATAAGGAAGAGTTTTTCGTACTTTGGAATAGTTATAGCTTGAAAATAGTTTAATTGTTCTTTGACGTTTTGAGTAATCAGCAAAAAAATACACAGTCGCTTTTTTTTATTTTATCACTACAAAGTTTGGCAATCTTCAGGTGTTTTGAAATTTGATAAACAACTAATTACCATTTGTTTTCCAGTAAGAAAATGTTTTGGATTTCTCATTTTGATTTTTCTATTTCCACTGATCATAATAATATCTTTTGGTAGGGCTGATAAAGTTATTATAAAATAAGTTCTGTTCAATCATATTTTATTAACATTTCAATCAAACATAAAACTACAGTCTAAATTACTTTATTTGTAAAGGCATCCTGTTGTGCCTTGGGACATCCCAATGCGCTTGTGAAGGTATAAATATCCAAAGATACAAAGTAAACAGTTATATATTCCAAGAGAGAATAACGCTTTGAGCCTTGTGCATAGATGAAAAAAAAACAACAACATTTATTTAACAGTTTGGTTTGAGGGTAAAAGTTTATTAAAAGATAGTTAAATACTTAAAGAAGCAATGTATATAAATATTTGAATTATAGTTTTGAGCACAAACTGCAGGCTACGTTATAGACTTGTAAGGTACTAAAGTTAAACTGTCGCATACTCCAAGGAAGAATACAGTGCTAAACCGTGGTGCATATGCATGGATTAACAAAACAAACAATTAAACAGTTTGTGTTGAAGGAAAAGTTAAATAAAAAAAGAATAAAATACCTAAAAAAAAATGTATGTAAATAATTGATGGATAACACAAGCTGCAGGCTATGTTATAGACTCATGAAAATAATTTTTTTTTAAACTAACACTTTCCAAAATAATTCATTTGATAACAAAGACAGTTTTTAATCAGCTAAAAGATTTTGTTATTTTTCTGAAGACATTAATAAATCTTACCTGTAACTGACATAAAAATATAAAGGCAAGCTCAAGAACTCTCCAATTCCATAGAACATGAACGCTAAAGTTGGCAACCACCCGCGATCACACACCAGATCCCACTAAAAAAAAGAAAAAATTACTAAGAAACAAATAATATATTTAACTACACAATAGTAAGAAAATATAATAAAAAATATATGATTGTTTAAAAATTATAGTTTAAAAAATAAATAATCTAATATTTTTTATTTATAAAAGTGCGTCACTTGTCTTGAAAAATATTTATTTATTTATAACGGAATTAACTTAATAGTCAGCTAATTCATTCCTTCCACACCATTCTAGAGTTTGTAAATGTAAATTAATATCAACTTCATAGTACATTGTGATCTTCTCGTAGAGTTTGGCTTATTCAAAATGCAGTTTCAATTTAAATATAAAATGTTGTGTCCTAATGTTAATTTCAGGTATCATAAATTTTTGTGAATTTCATTGACCATGTCTTTTAATATAAATATAAATTTCTAAACTGGTGCATACTACAATTCTAGGAACAACATAAAACTTATATTTCTCTGTATTTACGTTAAAATGAAAAATAGATTACATTTCTAACTTGAGCAATCGTGACATTTGCAATTGATCAGAAAAAAATATTACTTGGAGTTTGAAAATATTCTATTAATTAAAATAGATAAAATATAGTATGATACCCCCATCCCTGGAAAATAGAATAAATTTGCAATAGCATATAAATAACGGTATTTTTTTAATTGCACAGTCGATATTGAAGAGAATAAATGGAATGATCAATATAAAATAAAAAGTATATTTAAGACAAATATATTTGTAAGGTATATGAAATAAAATTATCTTAAAAATAGGTACCTTGAATTCAAATATATAAATATTTGAAATAAAAAAGTGTAATGGTGGTTAAGGCATATTAAAATTGCTTTTCCTTAGATACATCATAGATGTTAGAAATGTTAGTTTTAGCACTTGCGTTAATTAAAATCACCTGTGAGTAGAAGTGTACGCACTGAATAGGCGAGAAGTATGGTCTCAGATTTTTTATTTTAATTTTTCGCGCCAAATCTTTTTCTCTCAAAATCCAAGCTATCTTGTTTAAACAGACATATCAAAGCCTACATTCTTTCAGGTATAACTCTATAAGCGAAGCTTAAAATCCCTAAATTCGAACCATACAATTGGATGAGGCTCAGTTTCCAGACAGATATAAACTTTTCTTCAAAACCCCTAGAAATGTAATAAAGACTTTCGAATCGAAAACATCTGAAGATCTGAAAAAACGTCGAGCTTTATTCCTCAAAATGCGTTGTCAGAACCGTCATTGTGGAAGCCCCTCGTCCGCCTTTTGCCATTCTATTATTAATATTTCAATTTTAACGAATTCTTTCCCACTTTAGCAGCAGTATATAGAAGGAAGATGGGAGAGGAATCAAAAAGTTATAGTTTTTTTTTCTCCTTTTGCAGAAGCTTCCATCTCACTATGCCTTCCGTGACAGTTTTCCAGAATAGATTTGTCCTATAAGAGCCTCCTGCGAAATGTTGAGATCCTAAATTGAAAATCAATTCCTTAGAGTGTATAACGGAGTCTTTTGTCTTCGATTGATAGGAATGAAATGATATTTTCCCGAGAAGTTCATTTTTTTTCACACCAGGTATGATATGCAGAGACCTTTTTATGCTGAAAAATGTAAGGTAAAAAGTGTAAAATAAAAAATGAGAGGAAGGTAAGTAGAAAATAATGCGGAAATTTTTTATTCTGAGTCATGGATGTCTGAAATGTTCTTATTTGTTAAGGTTCATCCATTGTGTGCATTGAAACGCGTTTTGGACTAAATCACCCAAGTATTAGAATTCTTATGAATATGCTAAGGAAAATGCTATAGTTTATATTTCAAAACTGAACCTTACAAATTCTCCCAAAATACTAAAATTTTTAATATTTGTTAGAAGTATTGTCTTATGTGTTGAATACATTCTTGAGAATTTCGTATGCTCAAACACTAAAACTGATTTAACTCAAAAGAGAAAAGTTTAAATATTTTTTTTTATTGAATAAATAAAAATAGGGTCAAGCGCGAGCACTCACAAGCACTATAGAATTTAAGCAGTTAAGAGAATAACTAGAAATTTATTAAATATTTGTCTCTAAATATTTCAAGAGTCTTCAATAGTAGCCATAAAAATAATTATTTATTTCATTAAAAGATAATTGTATTAGTTAAAATAATTTTCCTGGAAAATCTGAATGAAATCCCGTCGCTCCTATTGACTATGTTTGGATATTTATGGACTTGATGCTTGTCAAATTTAATTTTAATTTTTCAACCTTTCATCGCATTATATATTTAATGTTTCGAAAGGACATACATCGAATCTAACGGAAACACAAAGGAATACCTCTTACAACCCATTATTAATGTGAAATGGCAACATTTTTGAAGTGTACTACTGCGTATGTTGGTGTAGGAATAAAAATCAACCAGTCATGGAAAGTGATTAAGATAATAATATTAAATTCTGCATGAATAAATGTAGTGAAGGCATCGAAAGATATGAGAAAAATAATAAAAATTTTATACTCTATTCTAATTTGAACAGAGAGGTTTGAAAATTATCAATACTTCCCCGATATTTACCATTTCAGGATAATTAAGCGTCATGCATAATGCCATTAAAAGGTTGCCTAAACTATGAAAAGTACATCTTTACTCTTAGAAAGCGTCAGTTAGGGCCATATACGTGTTTGGGTGTGACCCACTAAATGTGCTCTCGTCTTTTCTTCTGAAAAAATTGAGAGATCATTTAAAACATTTAGAAACAAATCGCACAACTACCCTTTTGATTGAAATCAGAGATTGAAAGAAAACATTTATATTTTCTAAAGGGGAGATATACTTTTGCGTTTTCAGATGTAGTAATTTATGAATATCTAAATGTAGTAATTTATGAATATCTAAATGTAGTAATTTATGAATATGAATGCAAGATATTTTATAAAATGAAGGTGACTCTTTGAAAAAATAAACAAATATTTGCTTTCTTCAACGGTTGAAAAATGAAACATCCTATTCATATGAAATTTATTTAGCAGCTGTAAATAATAGTGTAGAAAAATTCCAATTTATTTGTTTGAAACACTTTTACCAACATTTGTAGTAAACTAATATATGGAATGTTGCCAAACTAATGTAAAGCTTTTACCAAAATAATCAAAATATTACATAGCTAATGTTGTAGATATTGTAATGAATGTTTCTCAAAAGAAATGATGACGCAGTTTTTATTAGATAAAAACTATAATGTATTCTTCCTCTGAAAGTTCACAAAATATCTTCAAACAACAATAAAATCTCTATCAGTTTCAACACGAGCTTCAATGCACACAATTCCGAATACAGCATTAATTCAAGTAAACAAAGTGCACAGCTTCTTTCAAATCGACATCTGAAGTTAAACTGATCTCGAATAGAAACATCTCGAATTTTCCCGATTGCTTTAGATATTGCTTCCTTTTATCTAACCTGTATTATCGCTGTTAACAAATAAAATACAATAGAATATAACTTTAAAATAAATGCGTCGCTATTTACAATTATATACGTACTATTCTGAATGAAAATAACTATGGATACCAATGGATTCTCACTGATAGCCGTAGTTCACTACAATAACTCGACCCACGTCGGAGACAAACCTAGTATCTCTATTTTACTCAATTTAAGGTTCATTTTCCTTCGACATGTATTCACCTCCAATTGACTCCTTCCCATGTGGATCTTTTCCGAAATGAATCGGCAAAAAAACTAGTAAAGGAAGGTTGCAACCACCCTTCCCCCACTTCTTCAGAGCTCTCTTACCTGGAACTTTACTCTCAGATTAAATCCCAAACTATGAAGATTTGGCTGGAACCTTCCACCCACTACTGGTATAGAGGTACTAAGCCGGGTCTTCCTTTAGCCTTCACATGTGACAGAAAATCTTGTATCAACTTCCCGCGCCTAACCAACGGCCATCTTAAATGTCTGCACTATTTGCCTAAAGTATGTGCCACCAGATCAGGCCTTAGCTGAACATATCTTGAACTGTTTGGGTCTCCTTTGGGAGGAAATTGATTCTTCTATCCCTTAGGTCATAGACTTTTTGTATGTCAACGGATTCCTTGACCTGGTCTGACTCCTTCAGACTGGGTTGGAGATTAGAAACAACAACTACAACAACAACATTTACATAAAATTTATGTAACAATATTGTTTCACTTTAGACTTGTAGATTTTAAGAAATAAACCAAAGTTAACGTTTCTCTTTGTTTGATTTTATGTATACAAAATAGCAACTAATATTATAAGTTAATGTTTATAAGAATTAAAAGTTGTTTTGTTACATTCCTTAATACTTTTCGTTTGTATTTTTCTGATAGAAAAAACGACACAGATCTATTTAAAATTAGCTTATCGCTTTCCCATGGAGATCTGGAAAAAGACTCTAATGACATGTTCTACGCATTCAGTAATTCTGTTAAAACTGTAAACGAAATTCTTAGGGCAGTAACTTTAAAAACTTTTCAATGTTGTACTTAATTTCATCAGTCTTAAATTTCTTAAAAGTGTTTGTCGTTTCACCCCTCTACTAAAGCTTATTTATAATCTAGTGTGAAGCTTTTACAAATGCTGTGTTTGTGAGAGGTCAACATTCCTAAACAAACTTCGGAGGGTAAGGACACATGTGATGATATGTCAAATGAATTTTCTCGCAGAGTAGAGTTCCCTTACACAACTTCATGTGGAACTTGCAAAATGAAGTTTCGGGAATGGCAAATGAAAGTCATTTGGTATTACTTCAAGCCTAAACAACAAATGCTATAGAGATGTAGGGCAGGGACAATGGGGGAATAGTGGCGTTCCTTTTCAATAAGGGAATAGGTTTTGCTCTTTGAATATATATATATATTTTAAATATGGAAACAAATTCTTTATTTGACTCAGACACTTAAGTCTCTGGGAAAAAAACAACAAAAAACTGAAAAAGTGCTTTTATGGAACCGAAGTCCAGCATTTGATTTCAGATATTTGGAATACAATTATAAGATATACAAATACCACCTGGAACCAACCTGCACTTGGACATATCCATCAACAATACAACACATGTACGCATCATACAAATCCTCTTCTTCTTTATAGAATTAAAAAGTTATCTTTCGATTTTACATCCTTCATTAGAAACAAAATGTTACGAATTTAAACCATCACCCATTGTTTACAGCAATGACTTTTGGTGTCTGGGAAAATGAAAAATATGTTAAAAGAATTAAAATGGCATCAGGCAACCATATTCCTTCGTTCAGATATGTTTTGTTTACAATAGCGTGCAATTGAACCTTAAATGTATGTGTAATAATAAACTTATAATGCCTTCAATTTAATTTATCTTTCAAAACGTGTCTTCTATTTTTAAAACCTTACCCGATCATCTCTTTAAATCAATTACGTTCCCATGTTTCGTCAGTCTATGTCAGCGCTTTTCCTACCAGTTACATTAACTAATATTCAAGAATCCGAAAGGAGTCGTGAGAACGCAATTCAATAACTATTCTCACCATTTATATTTTGTTTGCTAAACAAAAAACTCATGCATTAGAATTCCAGCCTTCTATGAGAAGATTACTATTAATGTTCTTTACATTGACAATTACTCTTCCATTAGGGCAAGTAATTTCTCTCTCTTCTCAACCCTTTCTAACTGAATAAATGTTTTCGTCTACTCTTATTAAAACCATTTCGTGACGCACCACACACTGTTAAATTTTAAGTATGATTTGTTACATGCTCATGTTGATAATCAAGTAGTTATAAGTTCCCCTGTTGCCAAAGATTGTACACCATCTGAGACCCCTGTAATCCAAAAAAGTACAGTCGGTTCAAAAAGATGATTTGCTCTCTACGTTGCTTCAGGAATACCAGTGAATTTTTTCAAAAGATCGGCATGATATTAGCAAAATTAACTTAGAACACCAAAGATTTGTCTTGACGTTGGACAAGCCTATATGTTATTTTCGATGAGATCGAAATTGAAACTCATGTTGAAAAGTTGTTAAAAACTGGTGTCATTAGAGAAAGTTACAGTCCTTATTCGAGTTCCGTAACCTTAGTTATAAAGAGAGATGAAGGTGTTATGTGAAACGTTTGTATGGAAATACCGAATCCATACTTTATTAGATAAATTGAGTCAATCACGTTGGTATAGCTGTCAAGGCATGATTTCAGGTTTTTGGAATATAGAGATTCCCCCTGATGATACTGAGAAGCTGGCATTTTCCATAACTTTTGGTTAATGCTAATGGCCACTTTTTCCTTGCGGTTTGAAAGTCACACCAACCAGATTTAATCGTAATAAATGGCCAATATTTCTGTTTGACTATGCACTTTGCTTTTTGATATTCCTCTTGCCAAGAGTCACAACGCCTCTCTTCTCTGGAAATAAATTCTTGTTTACTCGGACACGATTTGCTTCTTAAGACGATCTACACTTCTGCACCATTTTATATATATTATTTAAAGACCAAAGGGAAGGAATGTTTTTATACAATCTTTTGGAAAAATTGAGTTAACAGAATTATATGTTGACACAGTAGCACTACTAACCGATGGAAGATTACCATCAAAGGCAGGTAACCGATGGCAGGTCTTAAAAAAAGGAATAAGGAAACAGTTCGGTAGAAAATTGACAAAAGTAACTAAACATTTAAAGTGCTTTTAAACATGTTCAAATGATAAATTACGTTATCTAAAAATCGTTTCTATTTATGATCTTCAATTTTATAAAGTTTGAATATTGAAATATTTTCTTTTTAATTTTTTTTAGGAATGATTTTGATGTTGGTTTCCCCATTTTGACTTTGCTTGGTTCACAATTTCCTCCACTGCTTTCTATCTGATTTTCATTGGTATTAAAATGTATTAGTTTCGCCCAAGACAGAAATATAACATTTTCCTTTGGCAAATGATTAAAACTATTTAAAAGGTCTAATTAAAAACCTTTGAAATATGTGATAAAAGATAATTAAAAATTAAAAAAAATCTTGCTTTTAAAGGTTTCCCGCAATTGATGATCAGATCTGAACCAATATTAAACAATCAATAATTAGATTACAAAGAATTTGTATAATTATGCTATTATGACATATAATTCGTGAATCGCAGACTTGTCAAATACATGAGCAAATACATCAGCAAACATGAATAATACTCGCGAATGTTTGGGGGTTTATACACGAGCATTCGTGGTTTAAGATCATAAACGTTTGAAGATGCAAACATGAAAGGCCATAAAAGTGTTGAGAAGTATTTGTAATTAAATGATATGTTAAGCTTTCATTAAGCATCAATGATTTAAACTCAAATGTAGGGATAAACTCACCGAGTTCTGACAATTTGGCACTGTGTTCATAAATTTAGATGAAGTCGAGTAAATTTACTGTAAAATTTTAGCATACTCTAGATTATTCTCTTTTAAAGCCTGGCTCAATAATTTATACTATAGCTTTTATAACTCAGAAATATTGTTGATCATAATTAAGTAGTTTAAAGATAGTGACTATTTATCATAGAAATAATTTATTAAATTGTTCACCGTCACTTGCTAAACTACTGAAATATTTGAAATATTGAGTGCAAAATCCTTCTATACTTCCAGTAGTCTGCATATATGTTAAAGTTTTCTGAGTTATTAATTACGTTTGTGTGAATATTAATGATAACTTCCTGGCATCCATGGCATTTTGACGAATATACATTACTCGAGAAATGGTTGTCGTATATAAACAGGGAAATCTGTTGGCTAGAGATTAAATAACTTGCCATGCACATTTTATATTAATTAACTCATATATCAAACGAAAGTATTACAGTGATTTTCATGACTATAGGGAAATTAAATGCAAATCTATTATGGATGAGTTTATTTAGATTAGAGGACTACAGGATATATGTCAATGCTACAAATACTTTTTTGTGGTATAAATATACGAAATCCGCATTCAAAGATATTTTACGTATACTAATGAAAATTGAAGAAAACCTCAAAATTAAATGCAAAATCTACAAGGATTTTTCATGTAATTGGTATAAAGTAAAATTCGATCCAATTGTACCTATCATCCTTATCAAAAATTATAAATTGGTAAATATTAAATATTACATTCATTGAAATCCGTTTTTACATTGCAATGTATTATTTAACTTTACCTGAAAAAGCAACAACATTGCCTTGCTAAAACATTGCTGGTTTCTAATAGAGAAACGTATTGAATTAATATTCTGTTCCCAAAACATAGAAACATGTTGGCCCACATTACGTTTGATAGTCGATGCATCCTACACATTGTGATCAGAAGAAGAATTTGGGGTGCATATATTATTGACAATCTCATGTTGAACTATTCAACCATATGAATTAGGGAGAGAGAGGGGTGGGGGGGGTGGAAGCAATGTCACATGATCTTTAATTAGAATCCAACTACATGAAAATAGATTTCCATGGAGCTAACGTAGCAATGCAACGTAATAGATTTGCATGGAGCTAATGTAATGGAGCAACGTAATTGCATTCATTCACTTTAAATACATTATGGGAATTTTTTTTTATCCAAGTACGATTGTTCATTGTATTGACATAACATGAAAGACCAGGTAGTATTATTGATACCTATATGTGGTCAGTGATTTTTACCTTCAGATTAACAGAGGTAATGGAGAATTATGTTTGTTGTATGGTCATCAATGAAATGTAATAAATTTCGTTGATGTTACAAATGAAAGTTATTGAGCGGGCTATTAAAGAGTTGTATAAGGATTCAATGTGACGGATTTATGTACTCAAATATTAATTTTCTTCATAATGCTATTAAAAAAAATATTTTGAGTTGAGAATATTGGGCAAGGTGTGCTGCTGTTATGGAATATCATTTCTTAGTAAAGAATAAATCTTTTAGTTATTTTTTTGGCTAGTTCAGAAAATCTGAAATAATCCGAGGCATTTTTCTCGATGGATACAGTATAAAATTTTGGAAGTTTTACAAAAATATCTTTATATTAATTCAGAATCTAATCGCTTATATAAACGTATGAAACGGTATGGGGTAAAAAAGGTCAAGCTTTGGACGTATAAATTGGATCTCTTGAACCAGTGTTTACATTTTCACACTTTAAATATTTCATGGGAGTTAAACGCAAAAAGAAAGCGTAAGATACTCGGGTTTCTATAAACATATTTCTTTAAACTTTTTCGTTTTCTATAAACATTTTTCTAAAAACTTTGAAACTTTACCACCTTTATATTTATCGGGGTCAACATTTATGTTCATATCCTTATTTTTCCACGCCATGATTAACTTCTAAGTTCAGATTAAATAAGAATAGTAATCTACTGTTGAGTAGTGAAAGCTCTTTAGCCTCATACATTCTATTCTATGCATCCATTAGAGTATGGTACAGCAAATTAAGGAGATTAATTTTGACGGCATTCTTTAAATTCTCAGGTATACTAATAGCGCATGATTACGAAATTTCGCGTCACAAAACTACCTTTAGAAACTTGAAACATACTTATCTTTGTTAAGTGGGATAATTTCTTCTGAAAAATAAATTGCTTTCTCTGAAAAGACTTATCTTAGTTGATCTACTAAGTGATTTCTCCCCTAGTATTTAATTTTAGGGATTGCTGTTGTTAATAAAGGAACAGGAATATACATTTTGTGTCTTTGGACGAAAGTGAAATTCCTTTTAAATTAATTAGGATATCTTACTTAAGAGACAGAATTTGTACGCCTTTTATTTTAAAGTAGCAGTCTAGTTTGTTGCCTTAACGTTAGTTTATTTGACATTAATAAATAAAATATTGTAACATAAAAATTATATTTTAGCTTTCTTAAGCATTAAAAGTCGGAATTAGCATAAAAGATAAAATAAACATAACTCCTTATGACTTTTATCTTTTGAAGTTAAAGTACGGGAAAATTCAAATACACTTTCTAAGTTAAATACAGTGAAATTAACTTTTTCACCGTAAATATTGTTTTGTTAGCTGGTAGCAAGAAAGAAGAAGTATCATTAGACTGATATAAATAAATTGAAATTCTTATTAGAACAATAACAACACGTCTCAATTATTTAAATTATTCAGTTAAAAATTTCTAAATATAGAAGTTAAAGTTTTAAAATGTAACTTATATTTGTTTAGGATGATAAAAAAATTTAATAAAAAATATTTTGTTTCTAAATATTTTAAAAATGAGTTTCAAATGCAATTAAATGTATAAATTAATATTGGGTCTTCCAAAAAGTTCTGCCCAATTTTAGAATAAAACAAAATAATTTTTTTTACCGTCAATAAACTTTATTAATTAATATAATTGCCATTATTATTAATGACTTCTTGCCAGCGTGAGGGCAATTTGTAAGTCCTATTTTTGAAATTTTTTTCATTTTTTCATGCGAAAAATTGAACTATTGCTGGTTTGACATCTTCATCATTTTTGAATTTTTTGCACTTCAAAAAATTTTGTAAGTACAAAAGCAAGTGATTGTCGAACTGTGCTAAGTCCGGGGAATATGGTGGATGCGGCAGAATTTCTCAGCCTAGTTCTGCAATTTTTCGATGAGTCCCAAAGCAGCATTTGGCCTAGCGATGCAATATGATGTGCTTCCTATTGAATACCGCCGGCCTCTTTTCTTGGGATGCTGTCTTTAAATTATTCAGTTGTTAACAATACTTTTTTCCGAATTGAGCTTTTCTTTCGGTTTTAAAAGCTCATAATGTTCTCTTGTTTAGAGTCAATTTGATTTAGAGGTGGAAAGGCTAGATTTTCCAGGTTCACAATATTCCCTTTTTCTTACAATGTTTTCGACCAAACGGTATAGTGGTTAGCGTGCTGGCTTCTAGACCGCGAGGTTGCGGGTTCGAGTCCCGTATTAGGCATGGGTGTTTGAAAATGTATGTTGGTTTGTTAAATGACGAAATGTTTCGACGTATTATAGCCCTTGTGTTGCTGACGGCGCCAGATAATCTGAATACAACCAACCAATCTTACAATGTTTTCGTAAGTAATCCACTTTTAATCCCTAGTTATTATCCGGTTTAAGAAGGGCTCGATTTTGTTCCGAGCATGCAGAGATGTGCATGTGACGACTCGATCATCCAAATTCTTCTGACTTAATTCATGTGGCACCCATCTTGAATATTTCCACAACAATCCTATCTTCCGAATATGATCTGAAATGGTTTTCTGAGCTGAGCTAAGCCTTTCTGCGATCTACGATGTTGTCAAAAAAGGATCTTGCTCCAATATAGTCTTAACAACATCGTCGTCGATCGAAGATGGTCGCCCAGAAAGTGGCTTATCAGAAAGGTTGAAATCACCTGTTTCAAATTTTTTTAACCATTTTTTGCATGTCTTATCAGAAATTGTACCTTCACCTAACATTTTCAATAAATTTCTACACGCTTCTGTAGCATTTTTTTCTTGTTGAAGTTCGTATAAAATACAGTGGCGGGAATGAACTTTATCTCTAGCCACGGATACACTATCACTTCACATTTAAGCCTAACGTGAATAAATTTTGTTTTAGTTACTTTGCTAGGTCAGTATGCATACATTATGCGATAAAAATAGAAAGCCGAACATGCGTCAAATAACACATGTGCTTACGTGTCAAAAATTATTGTCAAAAACCGACAGAACTTTCCGGTAGATCCGATATTTAATTAAATGTTTGGTCAAAGTATTTTAAATTATTTTAACTTAAGTTACTTTAAAAATAAATATTATTTAATCAAAGCGTTCTCTTAAAATATATTACATATTAGATTCTTTATGATACTGCAATACCTCCATCCATATAATTTAATTCAATTTATTATGTTTTTAAGTACCAATACACGTTTTAAATGGTAAATAATTTCAATATATATATATTTTTTTCAAATACCATGCTTACTTAAGTCAGCTTTGAAGTATCTTAGAATTAAAGTACTGTTTAAACCTTGTTTCACTTCCTCGCAAATATATTAACAAACATTTTAACAAACTTTTCACTTAACTTAAAACTCAACCCAAATCCGACAGCAGTCTCTAAAATCTAAGGGACTATGACCTGCCAAAACCCATTAGTACACAACAAACTTGAGAGATTTATCTGCCGGAAGGAAAAGTGGGTAGAAGAAAAAAAATCAGGAAGAGAAATTAATGAGATTAATTCGGAAGAATTCCTTAAAACCTTGTCCTATTCTCTGAAAACCTGATTACCTGCGTTGTCTTCTTCAGCCTCAGTAAAAGAATTCTCACGATCATCCTTGAGTTTGGACAAAGCGGAGTGACCAAAAAAAAAAAGGGAGGACATCAGCAAGGTGACAAGAACCGGAAAATGTCAAAAGGCTTCATCATCAGGATTTTAAGGACACTTTTTGTCTGTTTTCTAGATGCGTATCAGAGTTATTCTTTTATTTAACAGTCGTCTATGTAGTGTTTATTTCTGTTTGTTTAACCTGGTGATTTTTTTCTCTAATAGTGGTGGATTGTAAACACGCAACACGAAATTAAATTAAGAGGAATTCCTAGTAAGGATTATTCCCTATATTCGCTGTGTTATAATATTCTAGCCCAGTGCATTTAGAAACTACTTTCTATAAAATCTTGACATTTGGTGAGTATGTGCAAAAAAGATTACTTAATGAAGTGACATAAATTGTTTTTATTTAATGTGTATCTATAATAAATGAAAATTGAAATAGCAAAATATGAAACCAGATGGAGCCATAGCATATGCATCGACGTAAGGATTTCAAATATAAAATAAAATGTATTAGATAATTTTCCAGTTTTTAATTTATGTCATTTGATTAGTGATTGTTTCGTACCTACTCACCAAATGTCAAAGTTTAATACAAAGTAGTTTCTAAATACACTGTGCTAGAAGATTGTATGATCTTTACTAGGACTTCCTTTGAAGTACCATTGCTTCAAAGGAAATTTTATTGTATGCAAAGAAATAAATTTTATTTCAAAACGAAAATAATAAAAGTGTATTCTAATGTACTTGTTCTCTCATAACTGTAATATACTACTAATTTTATATATACTGTATTAATGTAATGTGTTTCATTCACGTAAAATGATTTACGTTATTTTTTGTTGGCATACAATTGCAATAACATTGTCTTAAATCATGAATATTGTTGATTGAGTTAACTAAAAGTAACAATAAAGAAGTTTCGCATCGACAAATTCCCAGCACACAAAAATCTTCAAATCGAGGAACGAGTCAAAGTTCTGGCTACATTCTTAAAGATTTTGAATTTTTATTTAGATTACATTAGTGGAATAATCGACCAAAATGGAAATAACAGGAGATCTTAGATTATGTTAAGAAATTCTTCAAATTTGTTTTTAATCATAGAATGCCTCTGCCTCAAATTGTGTCCTTTTAACACATATATTTAACTGCAACTTATCATATACGTATTTTTCTTTTTACTTTCTTAAGAATTTTGTCATTTAAAATTAAATTATTCATTAAATTTATAAATATGTAATACGTAAACTTTAAAGTATACTACATATACGTTGTTCTGTAGTAACCTTTTGTTTATTTAAGACCATTGTTCCTTTGATTTTCATGACTCTTGACTTTGAGGTAATTAAATAATTATCATAAAGATTTATCTAAAGGTATTTTGTATAAATTAAAATAAAATAAGTTAATGACAGAGCCGAATAACTATCTTAAGGCGTCTTCTCACTTTAGGCACCTCGAAAATAAGCTATTTTCGCGATTTTTTTCCGAGGATTTTTGCAAACAATTATGGGATAAAATGGATCCTATATAATAAACACATCTTTCAAGTACAAGAAATTTTTATTTTTTTATTTTTTTGAACAATTATTATAATAAAACAGTAGCATCGAAAAACCCGTGTAGAAATGTAATGTTCGTGGCTTGTTGATGAAATTTCGGAAGCTATCCGGCCGATTGTCATGAAATTTGAATGACATATTCTTCATAGTTATGGCTGTAGCGCAGATCATCAGATTTTTGATATTCGGTAAAAATAACAAAATGGCTCACGTTTTTCGAAAAAGTAAAAAAAAAACGCGTTTTTTTTGCAGTTTTTTGTAAAAAAAAAATACTTCAAATCAAAATTTCAAAAATCTGATGATATGCGCTATAGCCATAACTATGAAGAATATGTCATTCAAATTTCATGACAATCGGCCGGATAGTTTCCGAAATTTCATCAACAAGCCATTTCTACACGGGTTTTTCGATGCTACTGTTTTATTATAATAATTGTTCAAAAAAATAAAAATAAAATTTTTTCTTGTACTTGAAAGATATGTTTATTATATAGGATCCATTTTATCCCATAATTGTTTGCAAAAATCCTCGAAAAAAAATCGCGAAAATAGCCTATTTTCGAGGTGCCTAAAGTGAGAAGACGCCTTAAGAATGAAATAATCAGGTAAATATTTTATTATTATTATTTCTTTTGGAAAGAAATAGTTACACATGGTTTTTTGATTTCTGAATTTTTTTTTATAAACAAGTTTTTATTCCAGAATTCATTAAGATTTTACTATGTAATTACATTGTGTTTTTAATTTATGATGCTTTAAAATTTTTATAAAAATGTTTCAAAACATTATAAATTAAAAACACACAGTTAATACGCTTAATAACTTTTAAAAAATAATCTCATTTATATTTCTGTAAAACTAAATTTCTGTTTGCGTTGTTTTTGTAAAAATGTAATGCAAAAAAACAAAACATAAAATTAACAAAACAACAAGATGCCTTTGATTCTGAGAAAAAGGTTCATTTGTATGAAACAACATCATTTTGAGGACACAGTGTTTAAAGTATGAAGAAGTGTTTGTTTGTAAGGTAATTTTTTTTTTCCAAAATATATTAAAATACTTCTCATCTACGCAATTTCATCAAATTATGCCATTTTGCTGGAAACCTTTTAAATGTTTCAATATACTAAAAAGTGTTAAATAGATTTTAAGTATATGTTTTGATATCCTGGCCTTTTTACATAAAATAATTTTCCTTAAATGCGTTACGTGAGTGATAGCTCATGTTGGTTAGGGGGACTGCTTACTATGTGAATGACACGGGTTCTTTTGAAATAGCAACCAGGGAAGTTCCAGTCGAAACATGTTTCAGGAAGCATAGTTGACTTTCAAGCAGTGATGATAACCAGATTGCTACTGGCCTCTACCATAATTTAGAAATTGGAGAATCCGTCGCTACAGTGCCTTTTGAATTAAAAAAATTATATGAAACTAATGGATCTAATTACAAGTTATCATTGTTATACAAATTGTGTGTATATTTGTGTGTATTGTGTATAGTGACGTATTTTTTTAAAGTTCTATTTTTCTTTAATTTATTTGATAACAACGAAAATACAGGTTAGAAAAAACATGGCAGAAATCTAAATCAATCAGGAAATTTCGAGGCGTTTCCATCAGATGATTAGTTGGCTGGATTTTGCTAGAAATTTCTGCAGCGAGACAACAAAAAGAGGCGAAAAATGGAATCGAGACATCAGTCAAGTTTCGGAGGCTGTTCGGAAAGTATCTGGTCATTTGTTTACTTTCGCTGTGTCTGCATTATCGATATGTTCGAAGCTTGTGTTGAAGCTTGATAGCGAATGTTCTGTTGTTCGGAGAAGTTTTGTGAGCCTTCGAAGGAAGAATAAATTATAGTTTTTATTTAGTAAAAATTGCATCATCATTTCCTCTGAGGAAAATTCATAACATTATCAATAAATTGATTGTTGTGATTTTGCAGAGGTTAAATAAACATAGTAAACATGTTGAGGTATTAAATCAATCCTTATCAAAGAACATATTGGTAAAAATTTCTCCAGTTAAAGTTTAATTGAAGAATCATTGTAAAGAATTGCATTACAAGAAAAACCTATGGGACATGTGTGGTGGTCACTTCAAAAGACCGAAACGCTTTCGAAACTGCCGATCGCTTTTGTCTAACGCTTAACGTTTTGGCCTAGCATGATAAATGCCTCGGGTTCGATTCCCATCTGGTCCTTACATTCTCCACTCATGCTTTCTTCGAGTCATTTGTAAGTAGATGTTGGAAGCAGAAGTGACGATCTTTTCTACAGAACTCAGTGTGATCAATTCACAGACATGCGCAAACCACACAATTAGTTGGAGCAGTTTATTTAATTCATATCAGGAAGTGATGGATGGGGTGGGGTGTAAATGGTGACAACGTGATCGTTGTTTACAGTACATTTATGTTATGAGGTGGTTTGAGAATATGTCTGTTCTTTTTAAGGATTTTAAGAAGTTCTTTAGAATTTTACAACGATGACTTAGAATGAAAGACTCGTAAATAAATTTCCTTAAAAATGTAATTTTGTGGCATTTCTTAAATAAAAAAAAAAAAAAAAAAAAAAAAATCGCGTTTCATCGTAGGAAGAACAAAAAAAAAATCTGTATTGTTTTGAATATTGCGAATTTTAATTGAGAAATAAAAGAATTGAGTAATGGAGCTTACAATACCAGGTATTAATTTAAAAAAAAAATTCTTTAAAAGTTGCAAATTTTTTTTTTGACAAATACAAATACTACCTTAGTATTTGTATTTGGATCTTCGATATCGTAAAGTACTTTTCAACGTGAAAATCAATAATTCTTTTGTAATTGTACTTCTCCCGGTTATTACAGGGAATGATTTTGCGAGATAAAACAAGAAAAAAGATAAATTATCTTAATAGAGTCTTTTGTTTTTCATTGAGTGGAAATCGCCACCCTTTTTGTGTCTTATGACATTATATTTTTTGTTTTAAAAGCATTGAAGTGTTTATATCAAAGTGTCATATTTCATACACTAGGCAGAAAAGAAATCACTTTGTATAAATAGTGTAAAAAATTGCATTTTTTAGATAACAAAGAATTTAAAAACTGATATCACATTATTTTCGCTTCGCTTTGAAAGAAGATACAAATTACTTGAAGAATACTAAAAAAAATTAAAAAGTGCAAATTTCTAACTATCTAAAACTTTTTATTATAATTAATTGCATATCTACATTTTCCTGACAAAGTTATGAAAATACCAAACTACGATATTTTGTTTGGTTTTAGTATTTTATTATCTTTTAGTATTTTATCTTTGAATATTTCTTTTATTTTTAAACCACAACGGTAGAAATACATTTTTTTCCCATGTCTAATGTTGAATTGACGAGAAAAAATATTTTCAAGTAAGGAGATTTTTGATTTTATACAAACTTACCATGTATTATGATTATCATAAAAAGTAAGCTTTTAATGTGTTTATTTTAGTATTACTTAAACCATGCAAAAGAATAAGAATTGAGCAACTAACTTGAACTAAATTATATCTTAAGATTGTTATAAATATGTCGTCAATGTTTTCGAAACTTCACTGGACCAAAAAAGTAAGTGGCTAATAAAAGTGCAAAAATTTTCAAACATAATTTTAAAAAATACCCTGTTTACTCTAATGTGCGTTAATGATATTTATTTAGATATCAAATAATATTAAGTTTTAATTTAAAATTCTTTCAGGACAAATTAGTAATTTAAGAAAGCAAATTTTTTTCCTAGATTGGATCCATTTAAGAAATTTTGATTTATAATAATCAATTAAAAAATGTCCATTATCTCTTTGCCTGAATAAACTATTTGAAGAGCTATTATCATTTATTTAAATACGAAAATGTGTAAAGAAGTTACAAAATTGAATGATATTTTATAGGTGACTATGGAAAATATTTTTGCCGTATGAAGGTTAGGGTTTAAATAAAAGGTAATGTATTATTTTTCAATAAATATGTTAAAATATGTGCAGTTACAGCAGGAAAAAAATGCGTGTGTTTGGAAACACCATTTATCTAGGCACAGGCATAATTATTTTCAGGGGGTGCAATACGGTTAATTTTTCTGTTATGTTTTAAACTTAATTTTCAATTGAATATATTAATGAATCTTTAAATATTAGCATGAATCTTTAATTATTAGCATGAATTTCATTGCATGAAATTTCTCATCCATTAAATATGTTAAAATCTGTATAATACTTCTATTTCTAGTGTATCATACCACTTTATCCCACATTAGTTTTCAAACTCTTGGAAAGAACGAAACCCCCTTACACCTCTCTGGAGGCGCTTATGACTGAATGTAGGCAAACAGTGATTATAATCTAAACAATTGGATAAGTCAATCTTTAGATGATGGGAATAGGTTTAAAGGTGATTCTCATGGAAAATTGGCAAGCACAAAAAATGGCTTGCGAAAGACATTTTTAAATGCAAAAAATATTAACTTATATTATTATTATTTAATCTACAAGAGGTTCATTCTATTTATTTGATAATTACAGCTATGGATGTTTCCGTGTTAGCTGGTAGCACAGATCAGTGAAATTCAGAGTTGATTGTGATCATGTCCATTAAAACAGAGTGTATCTTGAAAACAAATAGAAAGCTACGTACATGAAGAATTTCTGTGTATTTGTACGAAACAATTGAACGTTTTCTCTTTTGAAAAGAATCAACAAAGAAACATGGTTGATTCGGCATTGACGGCTTTCAAGATTGCTTTATTCTCGAGGGAAATACACAGGCTATTGTCAAAATACAATTGATTTGTTTTACTTCTACTTTTTGGAAGTGAAATTGACACTCATAGTGACAGTGAAGAGAATGATATGGTAAGGTAAATTGAATATAAGGTTATTTAGTAAAATTACAATTTTTGAATACTGAGGTTATTTTAAAATACGTTAAATGTTGGGGCTACTATATATTTCTTAAATTCATCTTAGTGGCTTTGTTTATAATCATAATTTTTATAGATAAAACTATTCAATCAATTTCTTAAATGTTATAAATAAGCTTCTATCACAATAACTTATTTTTTACTTTCTCCTCCGGCAAATTTAGAAAGTATGAAAAGCGTTTTAAGCCATTTTACAGTAGAAAACTCAAAACCGAAACTAGAAATCGACAGTAATTTTCATGCCCGAAATCAACTTAAAAAATCCTCAGTTTGAAAAGTTATTTTGAACATAAATAAAATAGTAACATAAACATTAAATTGATTTTTTTTTATTGTTTCTATTCCATTTCAATCCAAAAGACGAAAATTCTTTTGCCAATTTTTGTTATATTTTATGGCATTTTTTAATACTGCATGAATTTATTTCTTGTTCATAACATACATGAAATTTTGGGTTTCAAAATGTTCAGTTATTGAAAATAATGGCTGATCTACAATGCTAAAATATTAAAGATTAATAAGTTTTTCTCTACTAACTTTTTAGTGAAGTCACATAGACATATGAAATTCACATCCAAGAGACAAGTTTATGAAACGTAACGATGAGTAAAACAATACAGTCGCAAAATGAAATTCAAACTGTACAGTGAATGCATTTGCAAAAGAATCGAGTATCATTAGTATTCTATTGTACAGATGCATTCATATTCAAAACCATACAACTCAAACCCTTGACTTTTAGAATGAGATATGAACTCCCTCGTCACCAGTGTTTTCTTTGAAGTGTATTGTCATAGATAACATGAGGATCTATACGTTTTCTAGTGGCTATATTGCTTGTCACACCTTAATAGCTGTTTTTAAACGATGAAAAGTTCTTAATAGACTGAATCGTTTCACATTGCGTCTCTTTGATGCGTCCCACACATGTTTGTTAAAATTTAAATTGCCTGAGTGATCTGATTTCCTTTTAGACCCTGAGTTTGGAAAATATTTTAACTACTATATATATATATTTGTAACCCACTGACCAATTGAGGGATACATCCATGTCCATATAATTGGTATACGAAGTATTTCTCATACATTCTAACTGCGTCTCTTGTGTTAACTAAAGTTCCATTGAATCCAACTGCTATCACGGCCTCCATGTTAATTTCTTCCACCAGGTAATCGATAATACTTGATGTAAAGCAATCCGAATAGCCTTTAACTAGTGTCACATGAACGATGGCACTTGATGTCGGATCTGGCAATATTACATTATATTACCTTGTTACAGTTTTTATCTGACCTTAATTGCTTCTCATTTCTCCATAGTCAATGTTGAATCTTTCCGGCCATCAAAATAAAGGAATTTCATTTGAAATGAAATGGTATTTCTTCGGCTTTTTTCAGCGTGAATAATGGCATATCCTCAATTATTGCGCGTACAAAGGGTTTCTGTTCTTCTGCCACATTTTTTGTTCTATATGGAATGCAAAAACAAGAAGCACATATTTATTATTTATATCTAATGTATATTTGCTTGTAGTACGAGCATTATGTAAATTGTCAAGTTTTTCAAAATTTTAAATATTCGAAATTTCGGAGCGAATGTGGGATATTTAAAATTTGCCTTAATGGAAATTTTTTTATTCCATATTCATTCTCCTAAAAGTATATTTTCATTTTAAATTCAGAGCTCTAAAAGGAAACTTTTGAGGGGTCCGGCGTTTTAAAAATGTTTTAATGGAAGAAATCGAGGTACCCTATATTTCTTTCAGTAAAAAGTATCTGATGATAAGAAAGTATTGGTTTTTGGACACCGTATGTTGGCTTGCTATATTTAGCCTCTCAAGAGGGAAAAATATGACTTAACTAGACTTTTTTACTACATTTCCTAACTCCAGGCAAGTTCATAATGTTAAAATATTAGTTTCTAAATCGTTTTTATTGACATTTATGACATATTTTACCACACTGAAAAATTGAACATCACTCCTATAGGTAAACCAAATCTCACCTATAATACAAATTTCATAGAACATATGTGGAAAGCTTCCAGGAGTGAAAAGTTTTAATCTATTAAACACTTTTCATCACTTGAAAACAGTTGTTAAGCAATATAGCCACTAGAACTCATAAATAATCTCATTTCTATATGAAAATACAGTAAAATGAAAACACTGATGACAGGGGAGATCATATCAGGTCGAGTTGCGTAATTTTTCATATGAATTTATCTGTGCAACTGTATACTAATGGCACTATATTCTTCGACACATGCACCCACTGTACACTTTGCATTTAATTTTGAAATTATGTTGTCTTACTTATCGGTACGTTTGCTAATTTATGATGCATACTATTTGATGTAAATTTCATGTATCTAAACTGTTCTAGTAAAAAGTTATTAGATAAAATCTGATTATAGCGTAATTTTTTTTAAGCGTGTATTTTATGTATAAAGGTCTATTATATAAAGAGTTCAGTGACCATTTAAGTTCCATCGCAAACGCACTTTATGATTAGTTGTGCATTTCTAAGGTTGCCTTAATGGTAGGTAAGACTCCTTTCAGAAAATTATTATGGGGATGTTTTGGGGAATTAAATCCTAGATATCATTTTAACCTTTTCAACTCTTTCTGTAAACCTCTTAAACTAAAAGGATGAAAAGTTCAGATGGCAAGGATGTAATCTTTTGAAACCTTAAAAAAGGGCCTTAGTTCTCAGTTGAAAAAATTTTTCGTAACTTTTCACAACCAACTGAGATTTACACTGTAAAAAAATGTGTAAATCATAATAAACTTACTACAAGGTTTACATTGTATATGGGCCAATTCTTGGGTTGCCAATTTAATATTTTTCACCAAACCTTTTACAAATCCTTTTTTTTTAAATTTTTTTTTTATATAACCTGCAGTCTTATACCTGCAAGTTTAATGATAAGTAAATGACAAGATTTTTTGTAAGCTTACCTTCTCTCTGGGACTACCCATAGAATAAAATGTTAAGTCAACACATCCTTCAATCCGATCCAGAATTGAATAAAATTCGGCTCTTTTTTCAGGGTCATTTTTTAGTAAGATAAATAACTATTACAGTTTCTGAACAAGGGATATATGTGTTCATCATACAAATAAACCAAACACATCCCATACCACACGTTCCCGTCAATAAATGTGCTCTTTATGTACAATGGTAAAGGTTCCAGTTCAACTTTCTTGATACAACTACTGTATTCGAATAATATTATATCTAGTATATCATAAATCAGATAGAGTTTTCTAGGTTCATTCTGACTATGAAGAGGATGTAGTTGAGATAACAGATGCGAAAAGATATAGATGGCTCTTGGATCACTGACTCGTTCTGTAAAATCTCTGCGGATTGGTATTGTGTTCAGTGGTATTCTATTCTTATCAATATTTTTCTATTTTGTTTATGGTAAAAAGTAATTGATTTACAGATGATAGTCATACCTTCGTAGGACATAAATAATAATCAACTCAGATTAACAAGACAAGACATTATGTACTTGCAGATATTAAGGAGTAGTTAATATTCAATCCAATCTGAGTGACATTATGTTTCATTGCTTTGCAACAAAAAATGCATTATATATATTGAATAACGTGCATATTTTTTTTTTAAAAGCGCATCTGCAAAAAATTCAATTTAATCGAAAGTTAGTAGAAAAAAAAAATAAAGGTAATCAATTTTATTATTTAAATTTTACGATAATGAAGTAATACTTGCTAGTTTGATCAGGCTGTTGGAAGAGATTATTGAATGGCTTATTTCAAGAAAGTTTATGTCAATGTTTTATCATGTGGAAAGGCTGAAATGTTTTGCTGATATACTCAATATTTAACTTTTTTTAGTGGACATATTGTAATTTTTTATTAGTTTTCAGGAGATATTCATAATAAAATGGAAAAGTTGTATATACATTGATTTTTATTGTTATCTATATAAATACCTATTTATGATTTTTAGTTTAGCTTCCAATTGAATCTTCTAAAAAGTGGATGTGAAATATTAAGGGAGTTTATTTATTGGTTGGGTATATTTATGTAAGACTTATGATTACCATGGAGATTCAAAAGTCTCGTTAGTTTCAAATGACTAGAATTCATTTAAAGATAAGTAAATATTGTGTTGCGCCAAGTTTTTTGAATTGTTGTGAACAATTTAAACTGACCCAATTCATTATTTATTTAAGTTTTAATGATAGTGTGTGAACATTTGTGAAAGTGACAACTGTGTTTCTTGTTATTTTTAAATTTGTTCCTCGATTGCATAAGATTGGCAATGTTATACTACTCTATCACTGAATAAGATATAAAAACTTACTTTGTCTCCATTATCTCACTAAGCTTTTCTAATCTTCAGATTATAAGTTATATTTTATAACCGCATGAAAATCATATTACACTACAGCCTGATACCCAGAAGCCGTTAAGTCCCAATTAACCGGACAATAACTACTCCTTACCTTTACCTTAACTACAATCCACACCTTGTGTGCTCGTAAGACAAAGTTAAAATATGCGTAAAATCCGGAGCTTCCACGAGCCAAGACAGCAAACAACAATCACCAGTGGCGGAACTTCCAATTTAGCCCCCAATCAACACAGCGCAGTGGCGTGACAATAGGGTATAACTCCAAAACTTTCCCAATCAACGGGGCTGGAGCGAAGAAAACGGCCACTAATCAGCGGCATTCACTGTTTTCTAAGTAGTCATTAAATGAAGTTCTAAGCGAGATAAATCCACATCCGCACCATCCGGGTCAGAAGGTGGCCATAACCAACGCCCAGCAGAGTGTAAAATAAGCGCCCCTGAAATCCCGAGTATTCCGATGCCTCGAGGCATAATTTAATTTTGTGAGCGAGTCGTTAATGAGGGATATTTTGTGGGTCGTTATTTCTAAGGGAAATTTCATTAGATTTCCTGGAGTCTCAAGGGGTCAACGGTGTGTTGCTCACGAAAGATGGATGGGGGTAGTGAAGGGTGGGATATTACTTTATGGTTGCGGGTATTTAGGTAAGGCTTACGCTTATTGAGAAGATTCAAAAGTCTTATTAGTTTCAAATAATTAAAGTTAGTTTTGATACTAGCAAAAATTATATTATTTAAGGAATTTAGAATCTATGTAGATGTTTTAAAATAAAAGGATTGATTTCAATATGTATGTTTTGAGGTGTGATCGCTTGCGACAACTGTATCTACAAGCTATTTTGGTTTGAGTATCAAATAAAAGCGTAAAATATTGATTTAATTTAGAGCTTTATTAAAAAAGTGCTCTGAAGTTTTATGAAGAATGGGATTGTGGGGAAATATATCAAAATTTAAAATTGTAGGAATTAAATTGCAATTTGACTGTGCTTGACAGTTAAAATTATAGCAAGTAATGCATTTCTCAACATTAGTAAATTATTAATTCATATAAGGATTTTTAGAAAGTGTTCTATAACCATTATGTAAAAGCTTTTTTGTAAGTCGTTATGTAAATTATTATGATAAAACTTATGATGTTTTTGTCAAAGATATATTTTCAGTCAAATTCATATTATTATATTTACCAGGGATTTTTTAGGTTAGAGTTCTGATAACTTACACGAAGGGAGATAGTTTCCAAATCTGTATAAGCTAGTGTGTTCGTGATGAGCTCTGAGGAGTAAACTGCGTATATTATAGATTAATATACGATTTATATAAATACCGTGGTCAATGAGAATAAAAAACACATTAAATGAGATCCTGTAAATATCTTCAAGTGCCATTAAAAATCAAAAGTGCAGAATCTCACTCTCGAAAAGTTACGCTAAAAATAAGCATATTTTTAACATTTTAAAATTTATATAAAAATTCTTTTGAGATCTGGTATTAAATTATAAAAGAATATTGCATTTTTATACTACACTGAAAATGAATTTATATTTCTAAATAAATAAGAATATTTTCTTAACAAAGTGAAGTTAATTTTTCTAACATGCCAGTTTCTACCTGTCTTTCACCAATTTTACTATCCCATTGCTATCTTTAAAACTGTTACGAATAGAGAATATTGATTTAACTATAATTTTATAGGACAAAGACACTTTTATTCGTTTAAAATAGGAGGCACTATTTTAAGACTGCCACTTAAGTGCAGAAGAAAATGAAGTTTTGCCTTTCCATGCTAATAAGATTGTGTCAAGATTAGAATAAATAAATTTAAAAAACTTGTAAAGCCTTATAAAACATATACGATTTATTTATGCAATGTTAATAAAAAAATATTATATGGTTTAAATATCAATGATATTATTTTTAAATTATTCATTTCTTTGAAACCAATCAATAATCTCAGGAACATTATTTTTGTCACTTTGAGTGTTCTATTTTTAAAAATATTTACGAAATTTTAAGAATTTAGAAAATTCAGTAAAATCTATACATTACTCATAAAAGGAAAAAATCATAAAAAAAAAAAAAATGCACTTTCTTCCCTAGAATTTAAGAGAGACCATTGAAATCCAAACAGTATCATAATTAGTTTAAATGCTTTCAACCCCATTAGCTAACACGGCTATTTACACTTCCAAAGCACACTGCTATTTGGTGCTCCACAGAGTAACTCCCCACGAATAAACTGGAAGTCGACCCATTCGATGGGCTAAGCGTAATGGTTTAAGTTAACTTGAGACGAATGGCAACCTATTTCAAATGAGCTTCCCAGTCCTCCTCCACAGAATGAGAACCATTTTCATTTGAAAGGACTGATACAAGGAGAAACAACCCTTTAAGAAACTTCATTTAGACTGGAGTTTGAAAGAGGCAGGAAGCTTTTCAGGGTTATTAGGTATATATATCAGCATTAACTTCTTATATTCTTGAAGTGTATTGTATTTATAAGGAAGAAATGAAGTCCTTGATGTGTTGTCTATGACAATACTTTGATTTGCTATTTAAGGTGATATTTTTACTGTAAGAATCCATTCATCATCACCATTAAATCGTGAAGTAAAAAAAAATTCAAAAATGTATGTAACCAAAATAATCAATGAACCTGTTTGCAGTAATGTAAAGTTTTCTTTTAGATTAATTTCTAATTCCAGAAAATTTACACTATAAAAACTTGGCTTTACCTTGCAAACAAATATTTTTAGAGAGCGTCCTGAGAAAATATTTAAAGTGTCGATCATTTATAAATTTTGCAGAGCAATTTTGCGTTTCCAAGAAATACAAACTTTTTTATCATTCAATCTCATTGTTATGGAATTTCAAAAAGTTCCCACTTGTTCTGTACTTTTCAATTTAATATTTACTGTTTAAATAAATAAGAAATTTAAAATGACATTTTACTTTCTTGTGCAGTATTGATTAAAAATGCTTATGAAATACCTATTAATAATTTTCATTATTTTTGCTAGTTGACAAATAAAATTGGCATGTTAGGAAATTAGTTCGTTTGAAATAAAAGTAAATTTACTAAGAATAAAAATAAAACTGTGAATAAAAACATTTTCAGTAATTAAACTTGATTATCTCTAGCAGTAGTATTCAGATAATAATAATAAAATATTCAGAACGTTTTCGATATAAATGCTAATTATCAACCTATCTAAATTACATGCTTTATATTCACTAGGAGAAGATTTAAATTCACATATAATCTTATCATAATTTTCAAATTAAATCTAAAAGTATATACTAACTTTTTAAGTTTTCATGTACTAGTTGCAATTGTAAATAAAGATAATATATTGAAATTATCTCATCTTTTAATTAGAAAGAAGTTAAACATGATGATGCTTTCAATGAGTATTAATATTTGCGATTTATTTTTTAATGAAAAATATTTCTTTTATAAATTATATTCATCCTATATTTATAGAAATTTTACCGATAAAAGTTATTTAAATTTTAACTAATTCATTTTCATTCGTATGTAAATTATTCTTAATATTAGTTAAAACATGGCTTTAGTCATTAATTATTAATTGAAAATTCAAAGAACTTATTGAGTTTTGAATTTTGTATTAATATTACAAAATGATTATTTTCGTAAGATTATATTATATATTTAAAGGAAGTTTTGTTCATTAGTAAATGCCATGAAAATGAATTTTTTTTTTCTCAACTGCTTAAATTTGATTTTTGTGGGTAAATAGCATGAAGGCCACTGAGATAAATAAAGTTAATTTAATATTAGCATTTAATATCAGCATATTTATTGTTTTCGTAGCAGAAAACCTGAAAGTTCGTATAGTAGATAAACGTATCTAACATCACAGATCTAATGCGGTCCTAAATTACCAAAATTTAGAATAGATAAATAAAGTCAAAGGAATTACATCCGCTGATTTAAAGTTTAAACAACTCATTTAATTAAACAATAAATAAACTTAGTAAAAATTTGCATCGCATATAAATTTTTATAAAAGTGGAAGAATTCAAAAACACGTGTGTCACAATTGTACATTTTGTATATTGATTTTCAAAAAAATATTTTTAATTTCTTAGATACAAACCTCTTTTTTTATAAAATTTTTATAATATTGTAATTTATTGAGTATGAATAAGACAATTGTACTTAAATTGCAGATATTGAAAAATGGTAAATTTAAGAAAAATTCAGCTTAGTTTGTTTTTATTTAAAAGAAAAAAACAATTATGTTACTGTAAACTTCTGATGTGATACTTGCGCATGTATTGACAACATGTAATAAATAGAATTTAAATGTAAAATACAGTTACTGGATATAGGAAAATTGCAGATACAGGCATTGTATGTGCATTTATAATCAATACGAATGTTTTTCAATATAAGATGTATGAAATTATTAATAGGTAAACTAAAAGATGAGCTTAATTTCTCATATGTTCAGCAATATAATGTAAAAGTATACAAGCAAGTTGAAATTGTAATTATGCTTAATTTTTAACAGTTCAAATATGAAGAGTATCCTTAAAAAAGTACAATTCTTAATATGCATTAATTTGGTAAATACAATAAAAGTAAGACAAATACTTAATTTTTTTTAGCTAAACGCCATTTAATCAATTTTAAATTAAAAAAAAAAAAAAAAAAAGACCTTAAAATATAAATATGAGCTTTAATACATACACATAATAAATATTAATCGAAACGCTGAACTTAAAGGGAAATTGCCCATTTATCTCAAATATTTATTGCCAACTGACGCCCATCCAGTTCAATATCACATCTTCACAATTTCCGCCTTTATGGTCAACTGCGAGTGATAACCGTTTCTCCAAACATCCTCCCTCCCTAATATTCATTCTTCTCCCATTAAACCTTCCCGCCAAATAATAGTTTTCGAGTTCAAATTCCGTTATTTCATCCTGAAGTCCCTTCTAGCGTGCCTCGCAACATTTTGGAAATGACCATTGATTTCAAGTAATGGCACAGTATCACATACCGAAGGCTTTCGAGTTTTTGAAAACATCGGTTTCCCTTCGGGTCATTGGAATGACGAAGAATTATTTCCGGTTCCGGTTCTGAACGACCCTTGAAAAAAAATCGATTCCTGTTCGATACATACTGTCGGCTTTTGTTATGTATTGCGTATTATTATAATTTCCAATCGAATGTTTTAAGTGTTTACGAAGCGGAAATTATAAAAATAATGCTTTTTTGTTTTTGTGTTTTAATGAGTATTAAACAGTTTTTATTTAGATGTTGAGATGTTCATTGATAACACATTATAAATTATCTAGAGTACTCGTTTTGCAGATTATTTGTTGCTTTATATGAGAAAAAATGTTTTAGTAAAAGTATAATACTATTAAAAGTACATTTCAAATGGTAGATAATAATTCATATGATAAGGGAGGAAGTCCAGTTTGAAAAAATTCATAACAGCATGTACCTTAAAGCATAAAAAAGTTTTACTTTGATTTTTTCTAAATAATGTATGTATAATAGCCCCACGAACTCTAAGACAGAATAATGGAGTTTGAATACTTGTTTTAATTTTTTAAATGGTTTTAAGTATTGATATGTTAGTATTTTTTAATTTGAAATATTTAAAAGTGTTTTATAGTGAAATATATTTGTAGTTCTTTTCATATATATGTGATTTGTTTTAATAATATTTATAATTATATTTTGCATCAACTTTTGCTTTTTCGTTAATTTACGGTTTGCTGTGCAGTTATTTATTCTAAAATAAATTTAATTATGCTTCTTATTAAGTATTTCTTATTTTAATTATAAATTTAGTATGGTTAATAGTTAAAATTTTTGAATATACATTTTTTTTTTTAGAAAAGCTAAAAATAATACTAAGACTATTAAGTATCAAACAAAAGGTATTAAAAGCGTCGTGCAATAAATTTGAAGAATACAATAAATATTCAATATCGCTAATTATATAATTGTGTTATTATATTCAATTCAATTCATGTTATTTCTTCCTCCCCCTCCCTTAATTTTATTATTATGTGTTTATTATTTATAATAACACGATATTGAAATAACATATTAAAGTATTCACTTATTAACATATTAAATAAAACACTCTAATTAAAAGATTTAATATTATTGTTTGTGTTAGTGCTTTGAAAATTAAATTTTGAAAAAAAATTGTGGTTTTGACCAGCATGCATTCTCTATTTATGAAAAACAACGTCATATTTTGTTTTATTAAATTAAATAAGGCAAAATGTAAATTGTCTTTCTAATAAGATTCATTAAAACAATAATTAGAAGTAAAAATACGAAGATAAGTTAAATAGGATTTAAATAATAATTGGTATTATCCATTCAGTCTTAGTTTTTTTTTTTGAGTAACCTCAATAAATATATTTATTAAATAAAAGCATTTATGAATTAGATAAATTATTCATAGACAGGTATAACTGTATTATTTTTCAAACGACTGAATACTCATTTTGTTTTATTATATGAATCGTATATTAATTTTTTTTTCTGAGATAGTAATATAATTACTGAGGTAATAATAAATGATGAAGAAAAAATGTGACGAGATATTTTCAGTGTGATAAAACTAATTTTAATTTATCTAGCATTTGATTGGTTGGTTGTTTTCAGATTATCTGGCGCCGTCAGCAACACGAGGGCTATAAGGCGCCGAAACATTCATCATTAGACAAGCCAAAATACATTTACAAACACCCATGCCAACACGGGACTCGAACCCGCAACCTCGCGGTCTAGAAGCCAGCACGCTAACCACTATACCGTTTGGTCGGCTTCTAGCATTTGAAATATTATTGTATATGCAGGTGAAATTAATTTTATCGATAAATTTTTCTAAAAATAACGTTTAAAATTATGAACCATATACATAAAACACATCGACAGAAATTAAAAAAAAAAAAAAAAGCGTTTATTACAACAATTGTAATTTTTTAAACATACAAATTAAATAATATGGATACCTTAAAACAACTAAATTTTCTTTTTAAGTGTTCATGTTGTGTAAAGTATGTAAATTTTGTCGAGGAGAAATATAATCAATATTCTACAATACGAAAAACTGTTTTTATGAGCAATAACTAGAATTTTTTTGTTATATATATCTACTAAAATATCTATTTTACAAACAAAACCACAAGAAGTGTACCTAGTAAACCCAAGTTTTTATTACATTTCCTTTAAAGTCTACTCTTCGATTACTTGCAATAAAAAGTGAAAACTTCAAGATCACTATACCTCAGGCTTGCATAAAATCAGCCTACCTTTTTGGTAAAATAAAAATGCACATAAACAAATTTCAAATATTCTAAACTTTCCTATCTTTTCAGCTTCCCTTGATTTTGAAATTTGATATTTGGTATTTTATGCCGATGCTACCATACGCATCTCAACAAGATTTGCAACGTCATTATTCTTCTACTTCTCCTTTTTCAGTCATAAACTGAATGTCTTTTTCAAGTAACTTGAATATGTGTCATTTCGGATATATATTCCAGACTTCATGGTGTAAGTATAGATGCCAACCTGTAGTAGTTTGATTTGAATTATGCTGACACTCATTTTAATATAACGCTTTTGCATAAAACCACAAAATTTCATTTTTTATCATTATACTAGCTATACTGCGCAACTTATGAAAGCTCGATTTATGAAAAAGTAAACTTTTTGTAGTTACGAGATGGTAATATTTAGGCCATATTTAGATGTATGTAATTTTTTACTAAACATCTAAATATTGTTTCACTTGAAGTTAAATAATTTTTAATGAATAATTAAAAAATAAGAACTTGTTCAAGTTTTCGATTTTCTGATTCTAAGGATTGTGAAGTGGTCAAATGTATAAATTCAATCTTTGAAATATGTTTCGCAATTGCTAATGTATATTTTATTACACAATTTATTTAAATAATTATTTTGGTTTTAAATTTCTTGAAAAGACCTGAGTAGTATTAATTATTTAACTATTATTTAAAAGATAAGTCAATAAGATTCATGCTAAAACTCTAGGAGTATTTCATAAATATAGCAAGTCAATTAAAAAAAAAAAAAGAGTATTTTTTTTTCGAAAGTAACACTATAATTTTATAGCGTAACAAAATCTCGTTAATCTCGATTCGTAAATCTCGTTAAATCTTGTTATGTTAAGAATGAATCTTTTAGAAGTACAAAACCTAAATTTCCAATCACTAGTGAATTGAAATTATGTTTAATTTAATTATTTTTTGCCATATGTATTAAAATATGTACATATCTAATCCATACCCATTTCAATAGTGTTCATAACGATTTTAAATTTGAGCAATGATGTTTCATAATAAGTACTCTTTCATCATTGAAAGTTAAATATTTAGTTTGAGCCCATTTTCTAGATCCCTTTACAATCTCATTTGTACTTTTCTTATAAAATTAACCACTTACATTTAATGCCTAAAATTTAATGTTTTTTAAAATTACTAAAAAATATGCAGTTGAGTATACCAGAATTTATTCCTAGTATTCATATAAAATGCAGTACAAATTTCAAAAACTGTGAATAAACTTTTATTACTCGCCCCCAAATTTAAGAATTTATATTAGGTTCACTTTGTTTTGAATACTTGAGAGGAGTTAACACGCTGAAAATTTGAAATAGTGAATTTGCATGATGGGGTTATCTTACAACTTTAAATCTCATTTTGAGTTTTACCGAGCTACGAAAAGCTCACGAAATTCCATCTATTTCATACAACGTGGCATAACATAAACCTTTTATGACTTCCCCTTTTACTTACAGGAAACAAAATTTCTTAAAGTTTTATCTCAAAATACTCAGGAGCTCAATAAATAATCTATTCGAAAAATGCATTTGAAGTGCCAAAGATTTGCATCTAAATTTTTCTTTTCAGGGCACTTTTGACGTGACGAAAGAATATATATATATATATATATATAAAAAAAAAAAAAAAAAAAAAAAAAAAAAAAAAAAAAAAACTTGGGCGTTGAAAAAGCGGAATTTAATTTTGAAAATTAGATTTCGAATTTCTTGTGCCAAAACGAGAGACTTGTTTCTGGAAGTTTTCATTATAAATTTTAAGCACTATTGTTAAACATAAATGTTTATTTTATTGATGACAAAAAATAAGGTGTTCATCTTTAACATCAGTTTTCCAAGAATAAAGAAGTTTTAGTTAGTGCAAAAAATTGAGTTTATTAACTATTTATTGATATTATATGAATAAATAATCTTAAATTTTCACTTCAACTGATTACTAAAATATTTATTTTATAAATATTTGAAGAGCTTAGTAGAAGAACATCTTTAGATAAAATTTAAAATTTTTTCACTCTCCAACACTCATAACATGATTATCCATAGAGTTTTTATTATAAGCTACTGAAAGTAATCGAAAAAAGAGGAAATACATTTATTGATATCTAATACATATTTTTGGAATGTCTCACTTGAAATATATATGTAAAAATTTAAATATTGTTTATAATGTTAATAGTTTAGTTTCCTGCCTGAACAAGTATTCATAACTTAATTTAGGTTTTTACCATACTTTCATTTCAATGAATAATTTTTATTATCAATATAATCTTGTTTCACGTTGGAAGGTTTTAATCTCGAAACACAGCCCAAAAAATTAATTGCAAAACATGAATTCAAATCTTGTTTCTTAAAGTAGTCCTGCTTGTATTTTCGTTAACATTGCTTTATATTGTTTGGATATTTTATGTCTTGTATATGTTAAATAGATTGTGTCTGGAATCTTGCACAATATTTATTGCAATTTCGTTATCTAATGAAATTATTAATATCATGTTATTAGAGCACTACCAAGTCAATCCAAATTGTATTAATTCATCATTTATAATTCGAGAGTAAGGAGATTTTATACATAAAACAAACTATCTAAATTTCTAAAAAATCAATAAGATTGTCGAAATTTATAAAAAAAGTAAACATTAAAGCAATATCAAATATCAGTTATTTTATCGTTTGTTTTATTTACAATTCTAATCAAACTATTGTTTCCAGAGACAAAAACAGATTATTTCATTTAAAAGTAATTCCCTCGACAGTATAAAGTGTCTAAAAGTTTAAATTCGATTTGAAAACCTTTGATTATTTACGGTTATAAGTCTTTAACTATCCATTGTCACTAATGTAACATAACCAAATAACTTTAAAGTGTCTCTATTTTTATCAAAAATTCAAAAAATTGAGATTGATGTACATAAGCTAGATTTTAAATATAAGAATTTACAGAATGCTTCCATTTAAATATTTTTAAAGTTATTTACAATTCTAAGCAAACTATTGTTTCCAGAGACAAAAACAGATTATTTCATTTAAAAGTAATTCCCTCGACAGTATAAAGTGTCTAAAAGTTTAAATTCGATTTGAAAACCTTTGATTATTTACGGTTATAAGTCTTTAACTATCCATTGTCACTAATGTAACATAACCAAATAACTTTAAAGTGTCTCTATTTTTATCAAAAATTCAAAAAATTGAGATTGATGTACATAAGCTAGATTTTAAATATAAGAATTTACAGAATGCTTCCATTTAAATATTTTTTAAAGTACAATTTACATTCAAAATAATACTAAAAATCCCTTTTCTAAAAATACTTACTGCTGAAGTGATCACCAGGGAAGTTTCTAGGTAACACAAGCTCTCACTAAAGAAAACAAGTTTGAGAACAAAAGCGCGTATATCATTACAGAAGAGCAGTTTCCTAGTAAAAGTCGATAGAACTTTGAAAAAGGAATTTATGCCGGATAATTTCAACGACCTCCTTCTCCCCCTTAACTTTAGAAAGTTGAGAAGCACTGGAAAAGTGGAAAACTTCTCCCCTTTCCCGCCAATTTTACTTGTTTTCCTCCTTCCCCGCAGAAAATTGCTCGGAATTTACGCGCTAGAGAAGTGTCGTAACTTTAAGGAAGACCTGAAGTTTATTCTGTTGTTAAAGGACTAATCGGGTCGATGTTTGTTTCCTAAGGATTGTGTGACGTGCCTGCTTGCGTGACTCGGAATTCTCTTGGTTATAATTTCTTGGCTTTACTGTAAAATTTCACTTTTGGGATTATACCTTATCATCATATATCTTAAAATAAAAAAGCTCGTCTTATTTAATGAAAATTCTTGCAAACTTTTATATTTGAATAACATGTCCTTTTGTCATTGGTTACTTTTAAATATATAATTCATTTTTGAGCAGATTTTAAAGTACGTCAGTTAATTTTAATAAAGTAAATCACTCGGTAAGGTACTTAATGGGCATTTATTTTTGGTATGTGTATTAACATTTATGTCGCGCATTAAATGCTTTTAAGTGTACGTATTTCGTAAAAATTACTATTGTATTATAAATTATTTTTTCAGTTCTCAAAAGTAAAATACGTGTCGCAAGTTTTGTGGCACACATACTCCCCAGGCAGCACAACAGAAATTGGCCAATGCCGGAAACAAGGATACTGAAAGATTGGTCAATCCATTTCGAAAATACAGTATCTTTAAAAAATAAAACAATTTTTAAAAAAATAAACTTGTCAAAACCATAAAAAAAAACATAAATTTTACTACTCCGTCCTTTCTTATAAAAATAAATATTTTCCAAAATGGTTACCCAGCATTGGGTGAGATTGGCCAAGTCTACAACAGTCCATACTTTAATTGGTCAGTCTACAACAGTCCATACTGGAATTGTCGATCAAACGGTATAGTGGTTAGCGTGCTAGCTTCTAGACCGCGAGGTTGCGGGTTCGAGTCCCGCGTAAGGCATAGGTGTTTGTAAATGTATGCTGGCTTGTCTAATAACGAATGTTTCGGCGCATTATAGCCCTCGTGTTGCTGACGGCGCCAGATAATCTGAAAACAGCCAACCAACCATACTGGAATTGGTTAGTCTACAACAGTCCATACTGGAGTATGGACTGTTGTAGACTAACCAATGATGAGCGATATTGGACAGTGTGTTTGTGCTACTGGGATCTGTACATTGAAGTCTTTTCTCCTTTATTCTGCCACATTTCTCTTTACTATTTAATTCTGCCATATTTCTAACTACATTTTGATATATTGACTTGTATTACATCCTAACATTCATAAACTATCCAGACAAACATTTTGCTCCACATATCCCAGCCGCGTGGTTGCTTTGTCAGTAACTGATTTGCTTTTTCTATTTTCAAAATGAGTAGACAGGTTGTTATCATGACAGATAATCTTGAGTCGTCAGTCACTGAGAGTTTTCTACCAGTTAAGATGCATATGTGGAACAGTTACTTTTTAAAAGACTTTTCGGAATACTATTCTCTCCTTTATGTTGATAAGGAATTCATGATTTTCGTGAGCAGTATAGCTCTGGTGTGACTCTTGCTCAAGAAAATATCCAAAACAGCTGTCATAAGGTGTTTTCATTATGACATTTAGTATGATATAATTAAGGAAACCTCCTGGTGTAACAATCATAGCCCGCCTCTTTTGACACTCTAGACTATGTCAATGAGAATTGCACGAATAAGCGGGCAGATTTCTTTACTTATGTTGCGCGTGGGGGTTGGAATTGAAGAGGCGTTTTTTGGAGGCTGCAAGGAGAAGAGGGGTGAAGATCTAGCCCGGAGGTTTCGAAGAGAGAAGTAGGGTTGCTTGACCTCTGAGAAAGAAAAGTTCTTATACCGTGGATCGGAGATTTGATGCTGGCAAGCGGTGACCGCCCGATCCAGAGCAATGAGCAGTAAGTGGCTCTTTTATTCACTCAGTACTCAGCCAGCTAGGAAAGTCTAGTTAGGATATATGTTAACCTTTTAATTATTGCTTTTGGTTGTTTTAAATATTTGTTATTTTGGATTTCAACTTCACACATGTGGTGAGCGTTTTGAGGAAATGAGTTTGCTACCATATACTTAACTGCTGAATAAACTGGTTTCTGAACTAAAGAACTTGTGTTAATTGCGGGTTGTTCCGTAAATGCTTGACACTAAATTTATTGCTTATATCATACATGCGTAATTAGTACTCCTACTATACGAATCATGGCAACAGTCAACACGGTTGAATTTGCGTTCTTATCGATTCATTTCACTTTCCCTTTCTTAAAAACTCTTGGAATATAAATACATGAAATTCGGACACAATTGCTATTGTTTTTACTATTACAACCTTTGTATAGAATTTAGGGTAAATAATTCACCATTTTAACACACATGTGAACCTCACAGTTGATTTAAAAAAAAAAAAAATCTTTTAAACGGAACTCTTAAGGGAAAAGATCAAAGTAAGTAAATGATAGAACATGGAAATAACTTAAGTTCTATTTTTTTTATGTGTGTCACGTAAAAGAGTAAACCCGGTAATTTTCATACAACACAAAATTCAATCAGCATAATTTCCATACCCTACAAAGTCTTTGAGTGATTTTGGCAACTATGTTAACTTACTAAATGTTATAATATTTTTTTTAAATTTATATATTAATATGTACACTCCATTTTCAAATTTTTCTTTGTGATTACACATTCAAGGATTCGTTTTTATTAAAATTTCCAAATACTACACAGTACTATACATAAATATAGCTATAACTTCCAATATTTTTTAAACTATAACTTTTAAACTAAGAAGTCAAATTATTAGCAATATTGTATTTATGTACTTTTGTACTACTAATCAAAAAGAAAAGGTGTTATTGTTTCCAGTATCAATATTTTTAAAGATAATATTTTAGAAATTATGCATTGGCTATTATTTATTTTTGACTGAAATAAAATGTTTGCAGCCGACATTTCTTAAAAAATGCGTTTTGTTGTGTTTTACCTTTAATATCATTTTCTAATAAATAAATGTTTCGAAATTCATACTTTTGTAGATATATTTTTCAATGTATCACGTGTATGCAAGTAATTTGTTTTTCCAAAGCATTTTGGAAATTATAACTATGTTTTATTTATTTATCCTATAGATTAAGTTATTTATCCATTCCAAACGTATATAATGTTGATATAAATACAAACTCCAGTCTATTAAAATAGAAAATTGAACGTTCGGTATTAATATATTCATGCAATAAATATACAACAAAACCTTACAGTATTTACAAATAAATATTATTGGTACAATTTTAAAATACGTTATTATTTTTAAAGATAGATAAACAAAATATACAATATTGGGATTTACAAAAATGCATATTTAGAATTTGGTTTAGTAGAACGAAATATTTTGACTAATTTACTCAATATCTTTTTCATATAAATTTCGATTTATTAAAAAGTATGTGACCCTTATAAATCATATTTTAGCATAACTTGATGAAAAGCAAATACGTTTGTTATTTCCAGTTTTAGTATTTAGATTAGAATTATTTTAAAAACACACTATTCAAATATGGACTCGTATTCTAATTTATTTGTGTTGCTAAAGCTTTACGTAGTTAAGAAATGAATGTAATTTATTTTTTTTGAATATTTAAAGTAACCTATAATCGGATTAACTTTTCTTGAATGTGAAATATAAAATATGAAATACAGAAAGAAAGTCTTTATTCTTTTTCAACACATAGCATGAATAATTCAACTCATATAATGATTGTTATACATTACAAAATATATATTTAACTATACTTTTTTTTATAAAGTTTATCTCTTTCATATAAAATATTCTGTTTCAATCTATAATTAATTTTATACTTTTATTCTTAAGGTATAGAACATTAAACATTAAACCTGAACATTTTTACTTTGTATTTATAATTTATATCAAAACTAATCTCACCAACTAAAGTTATCAGCTGAGTATATGATAAATTGTATTTTTACTTAGTAATATGTATATCCTTGTAATAGTAATATGTATCAAGTAGGATATGTAATAGTAATATGTATCAAGTAGGATATGTAATAGTAATATGTATTTTATTTAGTAATATGTATTTGTGTTGTAACATTTCTATCTGTAAAATATCAATTTAGCTTATTATTGAACGTTTCAGTATAACTATGTGAGAAGCAGAAACGTTTATTATTTCCAATAATAAACTTCAGATAGGAATTATTTTATAAAACGTTTGAATTACATATTTAATTACATAAAAAACAAATAAGATAAGATTAAATGTTTAACGTTAACAGAGGATTTACGTATGGATATGCATTCAGCAACACTTTTTGCTTGTATGTGAGTACTTGCAGAAAAGTGATAAGGGTTTCAAGGATATAGTTTAATTTTCAAAAAGTAAACACTTTTTAATTATCAACAAAATTATAAAAAGGACATAGGTTTTACAACAATAAACTAAAATGAATTATAAATAAAAGCAAAATAGTAAATCGTAATATATTCTGAATAAATAATGTAATAAAAAAGTATTTCGTTACTCTATTGCAAAAGTATAACGATTAAAGGGGCTCCGATAACCCTGCGGTGTAGTATCGAGCTCATAACCGGAGGGTTGTGGGTTCGGGCCTCCATCCTCCAAATATCGGTGTGTGTCTAATGGGGGCTGGTGCACATTAAATCTGTCGTAGCCTCAATGCCCTCTCGTTAGTGTGTAGTGGGGTCGGAGAGAGGGGTTTACACTAGAAGATTTTGATCTCGTATTCTTTTAAATGCTCAAAATTACGAGACGTATTTGGCTGTGTTAAGCACTTTATAAGTGGCAGAAATAGACAGTCGGTAGTTCCAAAAAACAAAAACAAATATATTAAAGCTATTTAATTAAATTGTAAAGATGTATAATAATTTAATTTTAAAATTCCAATTTTAATTTGCATAGAAAGAAAGTCTTAAGGAAGGCTAAATATTTACACATAGTTAAAATCTAAAGACTGGTTGTATATTTAACCTTGGATTGCCCAGAAAAGATGTATTTGTATTTTAAAGCAACTGTTTTCTGAAATGTTTTTATTGGGTCTTAAAATAAAAACATAACATAAAGACATTCGCCCTAAAGGTACTCGAAACCTTTATTTTCTTTCCATCTATTTATATGAAAACCAACTCTTTTCAAGTCGGAATTCTCTCTAGATTGTGGCGCTATCTGACCACTTGATGTCCATCGAACTGAAAAAAGGTTTTTAAAGCCCTGTTTTGTGATACATTAGTGAATTGCTTGGACCAAAGTAAAGGAGCCCTCTGATTGGAGAATAGGTTGACCATCGTGCTTTTCCAGACTTGTTCTTAAAGGATTGTTGATATAATTGAAAAGATTGATTTTTTTTTCGTGCTGAAAGCTTTTTCACTGATAGGGTACTGGGATTTATTTGTTATTTTTTCTCTCGGAATCTGGATGTACAGGTCGGTGCTATTTTTGGTCGATTACTGATAGCGGGACTCCCCGAGGGGAAATCGGAAGCAAAAGTCTAAATTGGAGAATGCAGAAGGAAACGTTTTAAAAAAAAGAATCATACTTATTGAATCAAAACAAGAGTTTAGAACTGGAAAATAGTTTGAACTAAAGCTCTACTTTTATAGAAAACATTAAGTTTGTAAGAGCAGATTTCATTCATGCTTTGGTTAATACTTTAGGAACATATTATTTTTTAAAGGAATGTACTTTATGTTTATTCCAATTTAAAAAGCAGTTGAAGTCTCAAACTAGAACATTACTTCAAATACTACTATAATTGACAATAATGTAAACTAAGGAGTATGAGGCAATGGAGAATATGCGGGTCAAATATTGAAAATAAAATGAAGTTCATCATCAGGGTGCTTATTTGTTTTATTTTAGCTCATATTTTATATAATGATGGACGAAACCTGTTTTTTAAGTATTAGTCGCATAATAATACGGGACATTCGAATGAAAATTATTCAGTCTTAAAGTATAACCATACCAATTTATTTTAATTGAAAATAGTATAGCCTTTTTCAGACAAAACTTTTAAAATATGCCAAAAACTTTTTATTTAATTATAGCTACTATTTTTTTTAATGTTAGCATTTAGTGGGAAATTAGTAACCATAGTTGAATCAATAGATTTTGACATTTCATTTTTTTTAATCATTTATATGCGAATCAATTTCATGTGTTCCCTATTTCAAGGCTTTAAACATTTTTGTATTCGGTAAATTATTCTTTGGTTGAGAATTACCCATCCAAAGAGATATATTAAAAAAATAAAGAGATGAATTTGTAATTTTGGAAATATAAAGTTTTCCCCCCTATTCATGTATACGCTTTTTATCTCTGTCTATGCCTTTTATCTATGGGTTTAAAAAGGGAAAATCTTATGCGACTAATCTTTTATATTTTTACGACGAGATTGCTAGAGAAATGGATGGAAGGATTTCGGTCGACATATATTGATTTTCAGAGGATATCCGATTAAGTCCCATATGAAGCATTATTACATAATTTAAAAATAATTGGAATTCGTGACGCTGCTTTAAGTTGAATTGGAAATTGGCTGATTGGAAGAAAGCAAAGAGTGCAAATTAAAGGTAAATGCTCTCTGTAGGAAGAAGTTAAAAATGGGGTGATATTTGGGGTCACTTTTGTTTATAATTTTCATTGATGATATTAGGGAAGGTCTTTTGGGTGAAGTCTATTTTTTTGCAAACGATTTAAAAATCAAGGGACTTGTTAATTCAGTGGAGCAGATAGTACGATTTCAATTAGTTTTTGTAAGGATATCTGATTGGGCTATTAAATAAGGTATGTCCTTTAATATTGGTAAATGTCAAGTTTTACACATGGAGAACCAAAATCAAAATGCTTCTTACAATTTCCAAGGTATTACAATATATGATACTAACGTTGTCAGTGATCTGGGAGTGTTGGTTAGTAAATATTTTAAGATGGAGCGACAATGTAGGGCAGCTAGTGACAAGGAAAATAGGATGCTAGGTTATATAAAAAAGTGTTTTATTTAGATCTAGTGATATTGTATTACCATTGTACAGAGGTTTGGTTAGACCGCATCTTGAGTATGCAGTGCAGTTTTGGTCACCTTTTTTAAAAAAAGGACATTGATTTACTTGAAAAAGTTCAACACAGAGCAACAAAAATAATTCAGGGTACTTCGGGCATGGCATATGAGGATAGATTGAAAAAATTAAACATGTATACACTGTAGGAGAGAAGGGCAATGGGGATTTGATTCAGTTGTTTAAATTTATTGCACATGGGGAAGTTAGGGGTTTATAATTTGTTACTGACGATAGGACACGAGGAAAAGGTGGAATTTTTTTTCAAATCTCAATTTAATAGGGAAGGGCGAAAACACATTTTTTACAATAGGATAATTATTGATTGGATTGATTTGCCAGCAAATGTTGTAAATTCCGTGGCATAAAGAGTTTTAAAAGATAGTTAGATATGCCCTGGGGTATCGTCAACGGGCAATAATTGGATTACATTGGCTACGTAAATAACTTATAATTTGTGCTACAAGCTTGTATGCATTTAATTTAGGTTATTTAGTTACTATATTTGGTTATTTATGTTTGCGTACTGTTAGATTCTATAAAATTTGTCAGCTTGCATTATGTATTGTATTTTTTCAGTATGACTGTCAAACGCTATGCCAACTTTGTATATTGTATTGTATTATTATACATGATCCTGTAACTATTGTATATTGTATGTATGATCCTGTAACTATTGTATGCAAATTTAATTTCTGTATGCGTGTATAAATATATATATTTTACTCGACCAACCCTCTTGAGCCTTGCGTGTTTTGTTGGGCTTAAAATTTGTATTTGTATCTACATTTTGTAAGCGAATCACATTCAGTTTTAAATACATGTTTACGTCTTCAATCATTTCAATTGTTAAACTTTACCATTCATTAAACCAAGCAAATCTACATTTTCTATTTGTTTATATTGTTTTTGCAATTTTAATCTATTTACAAGTAGAAAAAAAGAGCTAAAATGTCTCGTGCCATTTAATTGTACAAATATTGTTTTCAGTAATTTAAAAATCATCTGTTAGATGCATCATAATACTTTGAAATTTTGTGCATGCATATTTTACTATACACTGCTTTGTATTGTATAAAAAAATTAAAAATCCCTTTTTTGAGTATTTGGGTAACAACGGAGACACCCATACTGGGGGGGCAAACAAATTAAAAATTTTGTGAAGATTAATCAATTGCAATGATTTTCAGACCACCATATCTGAAGTTTCAATTAATAAAAAAGTGACAAAACAGTGCATCAGATATCTCTGAATTTGACAGAAATTAACTTGAGGAGTTTCAGCTTTGAAATAACAATAAAGAAATTTTAGAGTTCAAGCCGAATGTATTCATCTTCACTAACTTTACTATAAAGATTTGTAACTTTTTTTCTTAATGCCTGAACCTTCTACTTTTGTTTGATATTTATAAGAATATATATCAGAATATATATTTAATATTTATCAGAATCCCGATTTCCAAAATATTTACATTGACTGCATGCTTTATTAATACAAAGATTATATACTTATTATGATATAGCATAGCTTTTTTAAAATATTGGATATTATATGTGATATAGCTGAAACCCACCATTTAGCTATTTTTATGGCTACTTTGTGCATTGATTCCCTATCCCTTGAACAGGACGCTTTACATTAGTTAGTATTTCTCTCTCTCTCTATATATATATGAATATTTACGATTTAAATAAAAAGTAAACATAAAACTTCCACTATTCAAAAGTCTGAAAATTATTTTCAAGCATAACAATACAGTACATAAAGAAAAGTGACTGAAACCATTATAGAACAGAAACCCACAGGTAATACTCAGCTTTTACGAAATTAAGACACATCCGAAGGCACTAAAATGCATTATTCAACATGCGTTCGCAAAGGAGTAATTAAAATAAAATAAGACAATAATCCTAAATCTAAAGAAAAAACCTTTACAAAGAGAGCATAATGACTGCATTCTTGGTCATGCATAATAAATAAAGAGAGCTAACTACGCCACGACCGTAGTTTGATTTAAGAGTTTTGGTAGAGCATAATTAACTTCGTTTGCTAGTCTTCTGTTTTTGCAGCCATTACTTTTTGCATATTTTACAAAGAAGCCAAGCGTAAAATGAGGTTTGTATAAGTACGTAGGGAAGTTGTACTTTTTTTTAGTTTTATAAAAATCAAATACTGATGCTAGATACATATCTATCCATTCATGTCAATCAAGACATTTTCTTTCATTCACATCCACAGCGTGATTCTTTGATACATAGATTATAAGCTATTTATAGGTATACTAATTTGAAAGGTATTTGATGTTGTATGCATTATGGCTGAAACCTGAATCATGGCTATTTTTTATGATGGTTATTTCGTGTATTGATCTTTTATGTCTTAAATTTGACATCTCACATTAGCTAACGTAAATTATTCAAAATGTTTTTTCTGAAAACACTAAAATTTAATATTTATCAGAATCCCAATTTCCAAAATATTTACATTGACTGCATGCTTTATTAATACAAAGATTATATACTTATTATGATATAGCATAGCTATTTCTAAATATTGGATATTATATGTGATATAGCTGAAACCCAACATTTAGCTATTTTTATGGCTACTTTGTGCATTGATTCACTATCCCTTGAACAGGATGCTTTACATTAGTCAATACAAATTATTCAAATATTTTATTAGAAATAATAAATAATGTTATCAGAATAATAAATCACAAAATATATATTTTGGCTAATGTCCACTTGAAATTGCTAGATAAGACCTTATATTCAGAACTATAGTAAATCTTTACACTTTTGTTAATTTATTTATTCCAATTCACGTATAAGCAACTTTTTTAATAAAATGAAGAAACCTATTTCTGAATTGACTAGACTTCAGACTAAGCTCGTATCATATATATCATTTAACTCTCGAGTTTCTGGCCACACCGTACATCGTAGACAAATATAAACTTCTAAGTTTATTTCTGCGCATCTGTTTCTGCCCCAAAAACTACTAAAACATTTTAGTTTTCACTGCTTTATCGCGTGTATATTTACCCATGTTTTATATTTTAAATTATTAACATTTATTTTTATTGCTAAAAATTGAAGCATTTAAAAATTAAGGTTTGCTAATTTGATTTATATATATATAAGGAACCAAAATATCAGTTTTGCATACTTACTTTAAAATTACAGGTTAATAACTTAAATTTCTAAAACCGTGCAATGGATTTAAGAAATATATTAAGAAGTATAAATGTATAAAGTTTGATGTAATTTTTGTTATAACAGAAAATATTTCTATATCCTTCAAGTGAATATTTTCCACATGGGATATAAAGTTGATAAACTAATTTCATAATCCACATAATTATAGTGCAGAGTAAAATATTATTATATAAACCAATTAAAACTTCCTAGCAAAGTAATTAGTGATTCTAATATTTTTTTATAATTACTTGCAAACAATACGAGGGAAATTACATGACTTGTTACTAAAATGAACTTCCATTTAAGTATGCATTAAACAAGTAGTATAACTTAATATTAATATAACCTAATATATCTGCATCTAATTAAAATTCCGACCGGATTAGAATTTACACTTCAACTCTCACTTAGTTGCACAATGCGAAATAAGTTATTAATCAAAATATATACATGTTTATTTAAATTTATACATATTTGATTTCTTCGCCACTCAATATCTCAAAATAAATTAGAAGACGAAACTCGGCTCTAGTAAGTCGCAGAAATGCAATGCATCGCAAATTTGAATATATATAGAGTTAACAAGAAGAGAATGTAGTATATGAATGCTAATTTAAATATTCTTTAATACTTTGTGCTTACATTTTTCGGATAAAAATGTTGTTACAGACTGCAAATGAAACTTTCGTAGAAATCTAATATTGCATTATTTCTATAAGACTAACGTGACATTTATATGATTAATTTTGCCTTTCTTTACTATGTAGATTGTAGAATATTATCCTGATTGTGAATTTAAAAATTATAATGGACACCAATTCTCGCTGGAAGACGATAAAGGGCACGATAAATCTGAGGTATCGATCTTCCAATATAAAATTAATGACACCTATCAATACGCTTCAATAAACTTAAGAATTTTTTTGGAAAGTAGAAAAATAAGTTTTTGGAATAGATAAAGAGATTTATCGCTCTCTTTCTCTATTTCTTTGAGTGAAGTTAGTTTTTAAAACCTTTATATAAATTTAGATTTTGTTTGTTTTTGTGTGTGGTAGTAAAATTTGCAGAGGGCTAAGTAACTCACCGTCATCAAACTGAGCTGAAACTTAGCAGATAGAGGCGCTATCGATGACAATGCCACCATTCAAGTTTTCGGAGCTGTCACTGAAAAGTCGCTTTTCTACATGCAACTATTAACTCTTCGGATGACTAATTAACCCATTTGCTCTCATCCAATCGAACTGAAAATTAACAGATATACTCAATGCGATGAGAATACCTTCTATCAAGTTTTGGGATGTGTCATAAAAAGTCTGCTTTTACACACGCTACTATATTATTACTTCAGAGGAGTAATTCCCCAACTTGCTATCGGCCAAACAAGTTGAAATTCGACAGATTTGTTGTTGATGACAAAGCATTCTTTGAAGGTTTTGGTCTGTCATTAAAATCCAGCTTTTACACACGTTACTATATTACCACTTAGAAGGAATAATTAACCAACTTGCCATCATTCACTTGAGATAAAAAAAAATGGTAGATAGACTCGCTGTAGATACGTTGGGAGCAATAAACATTATTTAATAGCATGGAATGCATGTCTTTTTTGTAGTGATCAAACACTATGAAAATTCGAATAGAATTCAAAAAGTTGCTATTGCACATAAAAATTGATAATGCATATGAGAGATTTATTAAATTTTGTTTTTGTTTTTATAGTTTATATTTCTACTCTTATTAAAATCAGTGTTTAAGGGGGGGGGGGGGGGTCGGAAGGCTCTATCTAGTGCATGTGAAAAAGGTCTTTTTTATTTACCTTTTTCTCAGAAACTACTCATAGCAATGGTTTAAAATTTTATACATGCAATATTAAAACACTTTTACATCGACTGACATATGCTTTTGTAAAAATAAAATTTTGTTTTGGATTTATGATGATTTGAATTTTTAAATTTTTTTTTCTAAAAAAACATGGTTTGGAATTAAAAAAAAAAAAAAAAAAAAAAAAAAAAAACAACAACTAATCAACATTTATGTAAAAGCATGTGCCTGTTTGTGTAAAAATACAATATGTACCAGTAAAAAAATTCAAAGCAAAAGATTGGGTAGATCCTGAGAAAAAGGTACATTTGTATGAAAAAACAGTATTTTGAGAAATCAGCGTTTAAAGTACAAAGCAGACGAGTTTATTCAGTGAAGTTATTTCTTCGAAAAATATTCAAAAATACTTCGAATAAGCGCATTGCCCACCAAGTTAAACCATTTTGTAGATAACATTATGTAGATAATATTAACTTGTAGATAATATTATGATGCTCTAAAAATCTCAAAATGGATTCCGATAATTTTTTTTTCCCTTTCCACCCCCTTAACAGTGCTACATTTCAAAGGATAATTTAAAGTTGAAATTAAAGTAAATCAAGTGGAGTAATATACTGTTATATTCAAATTAAATATATTAAAAAAACATAATAAAAAATAAGGAAGCTCATTTTCACAACTTACAAGTGGTGTACATTAATGTAAGAAGTATCAAAAGCTGAAAAAATATTAAAGTTTCTAAAAAAACAAAATCTTTATATGCTTGTCACAAGTCGGTCAGCAACTTGAAGCGACAAACGAAACTATCCCTGACAGATCAAATGCGTAAATGCGGATGTAATGTTTTATACACTACACAAACATAAACTATTTGTTTCCATGTCTACAACCTAAAATATCAGGGTACAAAGAGAGTTAAAATACAAATCTCATTACCAAGATTTTAATGCTTATTTGTTAACGCTAGTTACACATAACAATGTACTTTTTAACAACATATAACTGGCCACTAGAGATAAGTATTTGAAAAGGATAGACTACTTTTATCTAGTTGATCATTTATTTTGACGCAGCCAACTCATATGTGTTGAAATAAATGATCGCCAGTGCATAAAAAGAAATTCCTGCGTAAGATAAACATAGTTTTTCTCATTTTTATACAGAACCATACGCTACGTGCTTTCGTGAAAGCGTGGATTCTCAAAATAACCCCTACATTATGCAGGTATTGCGTGCGATGTTTTTCTTTATACTAATTTAATTTTTTTTCCAAGAGACTCACGTAAGACCAGGCAATGTTAGCGTTTTGGCTTTCTTCACAATCCATTATTTTGAACTGTAGCTTTTTCAGGGCTAAGGCAAAAAAAAAAAAAAAAAAATGAAAGAACAGCCAACGGCATTAGTAGAAGAGCCAAATGTGTCATGCGAGGAGATATCGAACGTGCAAATTTGAATAATGAATGGGCCAAGATAATAATGGATTAAGTGCGCATATACCTTTTTGGATGATAGAATGTCCAAGTAAGTGAAAAGAAGGAAGGAGCTTAAAAGTATCCATGTATTCAATAACTTAATGTAAATTGATATGTAATACCGGATACGATTAGATATTTAAAAAAGTACTGCTAGTCATTTACTTGCTAAACACTTAGAAGATTAAATTTGTGTTTTATGAGCTACTTTTCAAAAGTGTCTTGAAAATGATCAAAAGATTAAGCGATACTTGACAGTTTTAAATAAAAAATATAAATGAAAAATGCATATAAATGTACATTCAAACTATTTAGTTTCATTATAAAGATAAAAAGATTTAAAAATCAAGTGTACACTGAAACAAAGTATATATACAAAAAGTAACAGATATCCCAAACTAAAACTTAGGCTATATTTCTGCTTATGAATCAACAAGATTCTAAATAACTCGTGAAAATGTAACTATGATTGTTCTGGCATTTAAAGTTTAAAGTAGAGGTTTCAGCCTTATTCACTCAATTTTTACTAGTGAAAATTATAAGCTCTTGGGTATAGTGAAGTTTACAACATTCTTTCATTCGTGACGTATAAGGTCATATAAGGATTTGCACTTGTCATACCTAACAACAGGAATTTTTAATATTCAAAGGATTAGTTCTGACGTCACAACATTTTACAATGTGTTATTTTAAAAGGGATGGCTCAAGATAACTTATAGAAAATGTAGTTTAAAATATATTTCTAAAAATAGTGTGTAAACCAAGGAAAAGATACATAAAACCATGCTTTAAACGTCACTTTAGAAATAAGAATTTTAATAAAGAAAGTTTAAAGAGAACAGTAAATATGAAAATAATTACTTTCAAATGTACACTATATTGACAAAGCTTTCAGAAAAATCCTTCCAAAATATATATATAGATCCTGTAGATTGATGCTAAGACAGAAGATGGAAGGAACACGAAATGATTTCCTCTCGATATTTTACCGTGACAAAAAGGACAAAATTCCACATAAAAGTGCATTGAAGAAGAATCTGGAATAGCTTCCCGTTGCCTTTATTACTACGTGATATTTTTTGGATACTAGGATGACATATGTTTTTCTATGTAACCGAGAAAGGAGCAGAAACACGATGCATCATAATTTATTTTTCTGTTCAAATATAAATTCTGAGTGAAATAAAGCAGTTTTTGTAGATAAAATTGCATTAAGTTGCATTTTATGCACTCTTTTTTAGTTTTTGTACATAAGATATGAGATGTATTGTAAATGGAATGATTCACTAGTGTTTTTATTTTGTATAAATATAAAATGTTAGAAATCTATTTTAGTAGTGTAGCAGTAAGTTATTTAAAAAGTATAGAAGGGAAAGCACATTAAGTTTCTTCAATAAACTCCAAAATATGAATAGATGTAAAGTACAAATAATACTATTAATATTTAAATAATGTATTTCATAAATCGAGAATATTTTACACTTTCTAGATTTTTAAATATCTATCGAACATATCCGTTTACATATTACTTAATTTCCAATATTTAACAACCAATAAGTCTAACCAAGTTCAAATTATGATAATTCAATTTTAAAGTAACATATTAAAATTTATTTTTTATATGAAATTTTGTATAATTGTCATTCATCTCTTCTCAGAAATAAATACCAAACGCATTTTGTGTTCATTCATATATTTATCAGCAGTGTAAACAACTTCAACATATACCTTGTTCTAAATTTTCTGATAAAGAGAACCAGGCGCTATACAAAAATTCGATAAAAAATTTACTATTTAAAATACATTGTTTTAAATGATAAATTAACCTGTATGACAAATTCACACGATGGCAAAAAGTGGACACTAATATACAAGCAAAAATGAAGTACAAAAATAAGGCTATGTCCGTTATTTAAATAAATAAAATATTTCCTTGCACATTTTACTTATTTTAGAGTACATTTTTTTTCTTTCGATTATATTCTAAATTAAAATACCGTAACATTGTACAATTATTACTGATAAATCATTAAACTGTTTACATTTACCACACTTACATGTATGACCATGTTATTTAAAAACATTTGTAAGGAATTTTTCTGCAATATTCTATATAACCAAGATGGATAGAAGTAAATTAGCATTTCATAATTCTGAACAAATTTCAGATATTTCAAGCAAAATCTTACCTCAGTGACAATGGTATTAGCATCAATTAACCAGCTTCTATTATAATACCACCCATGCTGGCATTTGGAAATCACATTCCCCGAACCGTGCACCAATCGTTTTTTAGTCTCTTTTTTATAATCACCGATAACATTACTGTTCAAAGTCCGATTCATGAAACACTGAGAGTGTAAGAATTCCGTACTCCTGTACTGCTTCGCCATCGACACTCTGAAATTCCAATACAGAGCGGTCTCATCAGGTGGCACACGAGACACTTTGCACCAGTAATCCGGGGTCCAAGAACTAAAGAACTGGAAGTAATGATGGGTACCGAAGGACAGCTGAGACGGAAGAAACACTAAACATAATAGAAGTTGCTGGTACCGACCATTATCTCCAGTTTTGATGAGTTCCTTTTCTATGTTCAACATCGCATAGAGAGTCTGATGAGTTCAAATATTAAATTAAAATAGCATGTTTTGAATTCACTTTTGCATGAAATATCTAGTCAGAAATTATCACCTTTATGCTTTGTTTTTAAACTTGATATTTCTTCAACATTAACAGTATACTTTTTGATACATTTTTATACTGAAAATTGTATTCTAGAGTTTCGTAATATTGGAACGCCTATTAATACACTATTATTAATACACTAACCAATCTTCATTATTGTAAAATTATCTTACTATGTATGCAGTTTTCTGGTTTTATATTTACAGTATTTGGCAGAGCAAATGTAGAATCCAAAATAAATTTGATCTAATAGCAATAAAGAATTTTTTTTTTATCAGTCAGAATATCATACATTTTTAGGTTTGCCTACTTGTTTTAGATTTTCATAAGACAGAAATAGTTCCGAAGATATTCAATGCACAGAGCTAAAATATTTAAATTAACAAATTTAATAAATTATCCATGACTTGGTTTATCGAGCAAATTAAGTGGTCAAGACTGTAAGAGAAGACGTTCTGAAAGCAGGAATATTATCGGTTGGCTGAATTTGCATACACATGAACGAGCAGTAGATCAGCTCTCAATTAAATTCTACTGGTAATTTCGCCATTGGATATCCGAGTGGGAGAATTTGACCGGTAAAATTATCTGCGCTTGACATCACAGAGGTGTGCTTGTTGAAGTTGCGGATATTTTCGAATGAGCTGACTTTCCTTTGTCGGCATCATTATTCGTTGGTCAGAAGGGCAATTATTATGGAGCGCAGAGGGGGTCGCTTGTTCCACCGTGAGATTAATATGTGCGTGACACGTGCGGAAGCAGCGCCCTCTGTACTTGAGTGGGAAAGGCCGTTTTGGAAGCAATGGGGAAATATTATATTTAAGACTACAAATTGCAAATGGTGTTGAAGCTGAATGTTATGGTGAAAAAGAAATCTCGTAAAATAATGAGAATGTTGCGAAATAATGAATTGTAAATTTGCGGACTCAAAAAATATAATTATTTATTTGAATGAGTCTTGGGTTTTATACATTATATAAATAAGCTAGTTATTATTACAACACATAAATATATATATATATTTTTAAAGTATTTTAAAATTACACAGAATATTGTTTACTTTAAATTTTTTGAATTTGAATTTTTGAAACATTCTGACTTAAAAGTAAATTGTAAATGTAATTTGACTTGATAATTAATTATTAAAAAAATTTATATTTGATGTGTGAGTTTCTTCGCAATAATATACTGTTTTTAATGGAATTAAAAAAAAATCCCGTTAATGTTTCTGAATATTTTTAATGAACAATTGAATGAAAGTTTGAATAATTTCATATCGTAAAGGAAACCTAACATTTCCAAAACTCGTTAAAAGTAACGGTCTTGGATTGGAGAAAAAATCTTGTACATGATATCGTTTAACGAGAAATGAAATATTTCGTTATTTTTTTGTATTCACTCCCACACTATTTTTTTCCCCACTAAAATCGAGGCGAGCATTACAGTCCATTTTCAACGACGTTAAGTATAATTAAGTAGATTTTTTAAAATTTAATTGCATGTTTTTTGTCTTTAGATTATTTTATTTTTTGAATAATAGTGCAATAAAAAATTATACTATCGAATACGTAAGTATCTTATGCATAAGATGAATTCACCTATATTCAATTTATAAATGCTTAGTATCAAGTTATCTGTTTCATAATAAAGTTCTTTTCTTTTAAGGTACGCACTTGGACGCCAATTTTTAAAATCTGAGTAAATATGTAATGTAGGACATAGGGATTTTCCCAGAAATGCTTAAAAAATAATAATAAATAATCTGAAATAATTATTGTTACTTTTACTGTCATATTTTAATGTTGTTTTTGAGCTATTAGGATATCGCTTTGAGATACCGAGAATATCAACTAATAACCGGAAAGCAAAATTAAAAATGTTTTAGAGATTTTTTTATTGAATAGTCTTATGGTGTGTAGTTAGCAATTTTTTAATTGTTTTAGTATTTTCTGTTCAATCTGTACAAGGGAAATTTAAACTCATAGTGTGAATGACAACGAATATATATAATGGCAGGTATGTATGAAGATAATAAAAATAATTACTACGTCATGTGGGTGCAATAAAATTGCAACAGCTTTGAAATTTTAGAAATCATTTCGAATTGATAAATTACCAGATATAAATTCAAATTCTTGGTAGGAAATTTACCGAAAGAATTAAAGTTAGATGTCTATTATAGTAATAAATAAGGGAATTGAATGTGCATATGAATTTGCAATCTAAGATCCTTTATAGGAACAAGATTTACTAATCGCATAATGGTAGTAACTTCTAGTATATGCTAATGGTTGGGTAATTTATATTTTATCTCCATACTTCAATTACGATTCAAATTCCTGTGAACTCAGATAGCTTTAAAGTACCACTTGGCTTATTTAAATATTTATGATTTTGAAATTTAACGCTGGGGATAGATTATTTGATTAGTCATGAATTTTACCAATATGTGGCTTTTGAAAAGGAATAACCTGCATAAATTCACTGAACTTCCTTAGATAATAAGAATCTGATGCCAAGTCTGCACTCAAAATATTAAGCAGAAAATTAAACGTTTCCTCCAATCTCTATTGTGGCGATAATTCATTCTAATAGTAAAATTATTGAAAGGAATAATTTTCTAAAAATGATCAGTTCAAATTCAAACATTTAGCATATTTAAAGTTTATGTAAGAGAGAATGTTATTCAAATTAGGTGAAATGTTTGATATTTAAATTAATCTATTATCAGGATTCAAGAACGAGCTAATATTGTGAGCATTGAGTTATAATTACGTGGCCTAAAGAAACTATTTCTTTCTTGGGATGAAACCTTTTGATAATTTTTCGTTTACTTTGATAAGTCACACAATACGGATTCATAAATTATTAAATAAAGAAAGATATATTTTAAATGGAGATTTTTAAACAAAGCGTTTTATGTTTTCTTTAGATTATCTTTTGTCGACACCATTCTTTGGGATACTGTCGCTTTTAGGCAATTATATTAAGAAAATATTATATTAAGTTTGTTGTTCAGGTGAGTTATAAGAGTAGAATAGATTGCATTCAAGAGAGTGGATTTGCCTTAGAAGAAATTCAGATAATTCAATAGAATTGTTTGGGAGCAAGATTGGATTTAGTTTTAGAAAAAAAAAAATAATCTTTTTGGTTTTTTGGCTTTTTGGCTTTTAGAGAGCGAAAGAATAACAAAAGAAATAATTTCTTATGCACTTGTTTAGCTATTTTTTATTATGTTTTGATTGAATTGAATCTGGAATTCATTTTTCTGTGAAAACTTCAATAAAATATTCGAATTTCTTTATTTGAGGCCTTTATTTGGTACTTTAGACAATGCTTGAAATTTAAATAGATGAAGATAAGTATCATACCTAGATTTTTTAAGAATAAATTACGTTGTTTATTTTACTTAAATAATAAAATTTAAGTAATTACTTCATTTTACTTATATTGAAGTACTATATAAAAATGAATTGAGTGTGTAGTTAAAAAATTGTGTAACATTTAACCTTAAATTTAAAATAGAATATTTTAAGCATGTCATTTGAAACAGCTTATTCGTATACTTCAGTTCTTTTGTAGTTTAAGCATCAGGCCAAAATATAACCTATCTAAGCGAAATTACAAATTTGAAGTTTTAAAACGAGTGTTTAAAGATTATTGACAATTTCTAAAAAGCATTTTTAAAAATTTTTAAATAAAACATAAGCTATTATTTAACCATCAACACATTTTACTTTATGCTGATTTAGATTGCAATTTATAGAACTGTACTTGGTAAAACATCAACCTCTGCCTTTTTTTAAGGAAGCTAAATACCCGCTTCCCAAAGTACAATATTCTTTTCCGCCATAAAATAAAATTTTATTCCTCAAAAAAGGAAACCCTTTTTTTTTCTTCCAAAGTCTTTTTTATGAGTACCATAAAAACTTGACTTTTAAAATTCAAGATAATTTATTTTTTGGTTTTGAACAGGATCTGTCAAAAAATTAGATATTACAAGTCTTCAAAGGTATATAAAATTGAATGGACTGATCTAAAAATGAAATTTGATTTGTGTTTTAAGCTAATATTTCCGATGGATGTGAATACGAGTTTTTACGAATTAACTTGAATTTTAGAAAACATTGATTTTCTTCCGAACAATTCTTATCGTGTATCATTGATTTAGAGTGTAAAGGTGCTAACTTCCCTTTTGGTCTAAAATAACTCGTACCCATCAATAACCGCATTTTGTTTACTGAAATGGATTTGGTAAAATAAATACTAACAAGAAAAAATTGGAACTCTCACTTTCTCACTTTAAGCTGATGACATGATGTGTTCCTAATATTGTTGGTTTAATCGTGCTCTTCTAAAACGCGGGTAGCATTCATTATATAAGGCATTAAACGGCAGAACGGACGGATACCACAGTTTGATTTTTGCTGTTTATACGTCAATTTTTTAAAATCTTTTATGCCAGATTGAACCAAATGTGATTTTTCTAATAACCTACTATGTTAGCCAATAGATAAACCACATTTGGGCCGTTCTGACATTAAAAACGAGGTAGAAACTGTGAAAATCAAATTGTGAGATGGTCCGTTCTGGCACTTAACTCCCCATCTATAGTCGTTACAGCAATAAACTTTCATAAATTTATGAAGTTAATTACTCTACTTAAATTCAACTTGTTTCCATTACTGCTGTCTTTGTAATCAACTAGCTTTTTGATTATTAAATTTAAAAATTTCTAACACATAGATTGTTCATGTATTCTTAAAGCATATGCATAAACTGTAGAAGTAATATGCCTGCCTAAATTATCTTCAAGTTCTCTAAACTAAGCTGTTCGCACCCAGACAGAAAGATCTCAAAGTCCGACTTCTTCAGAAAGTGATTAATAATGCACACACTATCGAGTCAAAAGCCATGATCATTATTAAAACGATGGGACATTATCAGTGATTTTCTTCTAGACCCGTAATTACAGTGCTTCAGGCGAACGAATTCGTTCCATTTTTCTCTCCAACAATGCTCGCATCAAGTGTCAGTTGGGAACACGGGGAAAGGTATGAAAGACGAATGATACTGAGAGAAAAGAGGGACTTTTTGGAGTATTATGTGTCTCTCTGCCTAAATGAGAAAGTGGAAGATGAATACTTAAATTAGTAGAGGGGCGAACAAGAAATTGCGTAAAAGGTTTCGACTTCAACTTTGAGACACTACAAGCTGAATTTTTAGATGGTTGTATAAAATAAAATAGAAATGAGGTTATAATATGCTTATTGTTATTCTAGCCACAGCTTTTTTTATCTGTCATTTTCATCATACTGCTTTTAAAGTATTTTTCAACTCAGATTAGGTTAAGTTTATTAAAAAATTTTAATGAAAATATATGTAATCAATGTTGTTACAGCTTTTACATCGATTTGATTGCATTTACAATATATTTGGTTGGCATTAGGAGCTGCTAAATTTTTATATAAAATTTTTATTTCCTAAACTTTGATTATTTCAAATTGTATTTCCAGGTGTTTTTATAAATAAAAAATATTGGGTTCAATAAGTGTTTAATTATTGTAGTCGTAGGTTAATGTTAGTAAACGTGGTATAAAAGAATAGTTTGGTAATTGAACTTATGATACCTGAGAATTTCGAATTCCATTTAATGAAAAGGTCAAATCTTAAGTTTGTATATCTTTCTTTGCTTCTATGTAAAGATAACATTAAAATATTCATGTTGATGTCACGATGTATTAAACTTGTAGCATCCGCTTGTAGTTCACGCACCAATTTATGTTAACGATTGAAATGAAACTCACGATCCTCTTGTTAAGAGTTCGTAACTAACTTTACCAAAGGATACCAAAGAACTAATGTTTCGCATTCAATAGAAGTAATTTGTTTTTCACTTCAAATTAGTAGTTTATAAATTTATATTTCGATAAAGATTAGATTTTTGGGACGTTACTGTTTAATATGATTTTTAAATATGTTTTCTTAGAATATTGAAAAGTATAATCGTAAAAATTTATATACAATCTCCATTAAAAAACACTATGCTTATTAAAAAAAACTTGTAGTTTATAAAAAAAGAAGACACAGTGGATAAATTTCGCATTGAAATAATATTGCCAGTTAAAATATTTGACAGATAATTTACGTTTTGAAGACTCTGGTAGCCTTAAGAAAATCATGTATTTGAATTTGTATAGTATTGTATTGTATTGTATTGTATTGTATTGTATTGTCCCTTAATGATAATTTTTAGTTACACGCATCGCTTTTATCTCCCACAGTTTAATATTTATATTTATTTTGTGATGAAGGATAAAAAAATATAAATTTTAAATATTTATTACTATGAATAAAAAATTACTCATTACATTTCTATCGTCATATTTAAATTTTTTACAACTAAAAACAATTCCATTTGCATAATTAAGAAAATAATAATTCAATTGCTTTGTAATAGCAACAGCTTAATTCTGGTAAAAATATCATTGCTTAGAAACAAGAATGTTTTTATAATAATAATTATAATTATTATTATTTTTATGGTGAGACATATTTTTATTGCGTATGGGAATTATGTAATAATTTATAGTTTACTTTAAAAATATATTGGAAAAATTAGGTCTTTTTAAACCATGCATTATATTAGTGTCATTGTTAATTCAGAAAACAGTAATTTACAGAAAGTTTTCATAATGATAAGTTTCTATGTTAGTTTAGTCAAAGTAATTGAAAAAAGCAAAAATTTCCAATTATTCCGATGTTCAGCTTCTCTTTGAGTTTACATGTAAACTAAGATATATTTCTTTGTTGTCCTCCTCAAGGTCATCTTATATAAAAAAAATTCCTTGAGCATAGGAAAAATAAAGGACTTTGTCATTTCTTCATTAAATTTTCGCACCTTATCATAATGGATAAGAACTATTTTTCTAGCTACAGAAAACAATTATTTGTGGTTGCTCCCTTTTAAATAGTCCCCTCTAGGTGTTAAAGAAAGACAATGAAGTCATTCTAAAAGTGCTAATTATATTAATGAGTACATTAATTGCAACTCTTCCTTCTATACTGGGAACGGGGTAATGAATATTAAATACTCAAACGGGAAGTCTGCGATTTTCACCATATTTTAATTAAATGTTTCAGTCAAATTGATTTTTCTAAATGCCATAAGACAGCGGTGTCAACTTCGAGAGTGTGAAGGTGAGAGTAGTGATTGGTATAGTGCATTTTATTTTTATTCGCACTTTTGTGCTTGATTACATATTGAGTCATTACTATGTATGTATGTCGAGTGTGATGTTATCATGATCGAGTACAGTACTACAAAATACTTTTGAATTGAATTTGAAAGGTATTTAATTTTTTTTATAACGCGTTTAAATAATTTAACATTCCTTTATTTTGACATTTTCAATCCAAAAATTTGATATGTATCATCGTAATTATCTATGTTTACGTATTTATATTTCAGTGTTAAAATATATTTTTACATATTTGATTTAGATTGCAATTCCTTTGCAATCCAAAACACTTCATACACAACCCTCAAGCTCAAAACATACTAAAGAATGTGGATATAAAAAATACATAATTTTTACTGCACTAAAGGGGATGGTGCCAGTTAAATTATTACTGTGCACCACCCGCTTATGCTTCCCAAAATGTTCCCTAAGGTATTCATTGATGTGATGCTGTGCTAGCTCTAGATCATAAATTCTATGTCACAAAGAAGATAAAAATACAAATATTTATGCATGTATTGATACAAAATTCATTTTGCAACAAATAAATTGACTAGGCTATACTGAAATAGCAGTATTAAACCAAATGTATCGCTTACAATATAATATATTACATAATATAATACACCTCGATTGCAAATGCCACATTTTCAAATATTTTTCCTTAAATCAACAGTGATTTTTTATTTTTTTATTTCTGTATGTTTAATGGATTACGATATTAGAGGCCTAAAAAGAGCTTGACCTTTGTGATATTAATAAAGAAATTGTCATTGTATAGCTATTATTTTCTAATAAAATATTTTATTTTGAAATAAAACTAAATGGCTATGCAGTGTTATTTTCAGTTTCTTCTTTGTAAAATTTGGAGCTAAAGAGAAAAAGAAGAATGTTTAAAAAGGAAAATGAAACACAATGAGGACTAGAATAAATGTAGAAAATAGTGTAAGTTAAGAACCAGTAAACTCTTGGAATTTCCACCATTTCGTGCAGTACATTTCAATTGCTTTTTACGACCATTTTCATGTTAAATTCTTAGTTTCGCGTGCTGACGCCCATTTATATGTTAATGTTTTATGTCAGTACATTTTACAAGTTTTATCTAGAGCTCTTTGTCAACAAAAATTGTTTCTTTTGTTTCTTAAACATGTGAATTATGTTCACGACATAAAAGTATTTCTCGTATAACAATAAAAAAAAAAAAAATTCTTTTTAAAAGTGTTCATTTTGATTTACAGTTGCAATTTTAGTACAAAAGATACTTGAGTGGATGTTTAATTTCTTTACTGAAAAGAAGCTTATTTGCATATAATTTTGGCTTGTTACTAATTCTTGATATGAGCAAGAATGAAACAAATGAATTGCTGTAAATAAAATAAGCTTTAGAGTTCTTTAGTTAATGTTTTGTTTCATATGGAAACTTAAATGGATACTAGCTTCATTTAAAATTCGATTCATCTGGTTTTCAGTAATGCATAGCTATTGTTTTATACATTTAATAATCTCCTCAATAATAAAAATTTTACTGTTTTGTAAATCCATCGGCAGATAATGTTGACGTGTAGGGGCTAGTGATGTCAAATTTTGCCATATCCTATCCATTTTTTGAACTCTAACTTCATATATATTTCATGGTTGTTCTAATTCCACTAAATTTTCAAACAAATGTAAATAGAAGTTTTAGTAAACAAAAATAACAAACATTCATTTTACATTAGACATTTTTCAAACTCAATCACTTTAGGAAAAAAAATAAAGACAACATATCTTTGCCCAAGAAATTCTCATTTACCGCTAGATTTTTAAGAGTAACTAATCTGTCATGAGAAGAGTACTTATATGCTAAAATTTTTTTTTATGTATGTCAGATATCCTACTTGTTATTATGTTAACGAAACATTGAATTTTGCATGTTGTGATTAGAGGCTCATTTTATACCAAGACACAGTATGATTTCATTCTGCTTTATAGTCTAATATGCATCCTCTAATTGAAGTAATATCTTGTTGCAACAGTTCATGTGCTTTTCTTTAGTTTTTTAAACATTATTCGAAGCTCCAGCTAACAATTTGGTCCATTTAACTCTTGGTACACTGTTAAAAATTTGCTCTACCTTGCACCAAAAATTGGTTCCCATTTAAATGCAATCAACATTTGATGCTCAGTTTCACGATTTAATGGTTCTTGCGGTCCCAGGTAGCACCATTAAATCGTGAAACTAAGCACCAAATGTTGGTTGCAGATAAATGGGAACTAATTTTTGTTGCAAGGTATAACAAAAGTTTTAGCAGTGTTGTTGTATTTTAAACCGAATGAATGTTTTGTTATATTACTGTGATGAACGTGAGACGAATTTTATACAGTAATTATTTGGATGCAAGTACTTTGAACAGGGAATGGAAAATCTCTTTTACTGACTTATTACATAATTTGAAAAAAAAAAATAATTGTGTTTAAAAATGTATTCAAGAAGTTATATTTTCTATTTACGAAATGCTTTTTATTATTATTTTTATTTTTCATTTTTATAGTAAGGGATGCAGCACAAAAATAATTATCATCTATGATATAAAATTATTGAATATTAATTAATAAATTTTGCAACTTAATGTTTTAATAAAACAGAGAATTATTATTTAATGGTATTTGAGCAACAGAACATATCTTTACTCAAGTCGAATATTATTAAATCGAAGCTATTGTTAATAGCACGAGTTAAAACACACGGAAAATATTCAAGCAAAGCGGTTAAAAACGAAAACAACTTTAATAACACAAAAGCATATTCAAGAGTACTTTCACTTAAAAGAATCGAACTGAACCCTTCTAAAAACATTAGAAGTTGCCACACGGCGCTCACAAACTCGAGCAATTCCCTGAGGCCCGTGCAATGACAACAGAAGCCTAAATAGCTTATTTGTAGTGATAATTAAATTTAAGATGCATCATTACAGTATATTTTGTGTATTAGATATTAACACGCAATCTTCACGAATTCAGTTTGTAATTTATGAATGAAACGTCTTTCAATTTTCAATTTCTTACATTTATAGTTAATTAGAAATGAAGGTGTTATTGCAAATACACATTACTTTTTATTCACACTATTAATATTTTAGAATATTCCTTATCTGAAATTAATTCGTTATTGGAATTTATTAAGAGTCTTAACAGCAGTCGCCATTTATTAGCACAAATAACAATATATCCAAATACACTGAAGTATGAGTAAGAAAAATTGTCAAATCAATTATTTTTATGAGCTTGCGTGTCAAATAAAGATTATAGCAAACTAAAAGAGATGTATACCCAGAACGAAACGTCCCTTTAATGCAATTAATGCCATCAAAATGTACCATTCAATTGTTACTAATGATTTAATAGTAAGAAGTTCATTTCGATAGTGATTTCGTTTTGAAAACATCTTGCTTGCGTGTCACATTGAAATTCTATGGTGGATAATTAATGGTGTCAGTGTTTGTGAATTTTTATAGCGTTTTAAAGAAAAATTTGTTTTTATGACACAGATACATCATACGTATGTTAGGAAAGCTATTGAAATGTTAAACGTTTAGAAATGGCTTAAAAGAATAAAAAATACTATAGTAAAATATTAAAGTAACCATGAACTTTACTAATATATATATAAACAAAATATTAATCCAATTTAATTTAATAAATATAAAAATGTTTATATGCAAACAATTGTCATTTATTGAAATTTTAAAATTATTTTTGCATTTAATAAAAATATTTCTACAAAAGTTATTTGAATTTTTTGTGGTTACTGGAAATGCATCTAGAAAATTCTTGAATAAAAAGTAGGGAATTGAATTTTAACAATATGTAAGTATGGTTCAAATTGTTAATGCATAGGAATACATTAACAATTTGAAATTGTATAAAAAAGATGTTTTTTTATACAACGAAAATATATCCATTTATGAAATTTCAAGACTATACTTAGACCTAAAAATACTATAACACGCATGATGCACTAAATGAAACACTTAGCAACTGCTGATGATTGTACTCTTCATACTTTTTCTTGAAATTTGTAAATTATTACTTAGTATTATGGAAAGGATTGAGAAAGTATTCACCAGAAAATAAATGGTTACGTTAAATGAAACCAGTATGATTTAAATTTTTGAACCAGATTAGCAATGGTTTTTTTAATAGCAAGCATTAGAAAACTAACTCCCTCATAAAAATGTCACAATGTTATCACTTGATAGTATTTAATACATTGATTAAAATTTAATAACTTAGGTTTTAATGGCGCCAGTATAAACTC